>CM059494.1:70000000-70600000 GCA_030378355.1 Eleusine indica
AGAGTCACAAATGAAAACAGCAGCACAAGCGAATTTTATGTTTCCAACTAGAGACTAGCAGATGATAGAGTATCAAAGCTGCTGGCTGTCTGCACCTAGAACTCCTGGTGACCATAAAAAACAGCTAGCAATTTCGAAGTTTCAATAATTATGCAGAGTAGCAGATATACCTCTGTTATTTTTCCTTCTGCTGCATCCAACTTCACAATGAGATCTCTCTTCTCATACAACAGCTCCTTGTTCTTCCTCCTCAGCTCAACTACCTCCACTTGCAACTCCTTGAGCTTCTTGAGCTTTCGCTCGACCTCGGCATCCTTTTTGGCTGCCTCTTCCTCCTTGGCCTTCAGCCCTGTAACCTGCTGTTTCAGCAGCATCAACTGACCTTTTGTCTGGCCTGCCTCCAGCTGTACCTGACGCTGCAGTTCTTTAATTTTTTTCCTAGCCGCTTCCAGCTCTTTCTCAATTACTGCTCCATGTGCAATGTCATCCTGCAGCTTCTTCCGTTCTTCCTGCAGTGAGTTGATGGTGTTGTTAAGCAGGTCGATCTCCGCCATCTTGACCTTGAGCTGCTTTTGCAGTTCAGCGACGTCAGTCTCCATTTCCTTCATGCCATAGTACTCTAACAGCTCTCCTTCAAGCTTCGCCTCCCTCTCCTCCATCTCCCTTACCCGATTGCGCAGCCTTTCTACCTCAGCGGCGTTAACCATGTGAGCATTGTAATGAGACCGTCCTTTAACATCAAACCTATCACTTGGCAAAGGGATGTCGATATCTCCTGATAGGAGGCTCTCAAGATCCGAAAGCATATCATCATCATCTTCGTTGATAGACCGAGCTGAATTGATTACACCGTTGATTGTTTTAACCTCTTCCTTTTCTTCTTCTTCTTCTTTCTCCTCTTGTAGCAGCTGGACAGATCAGTACGACAGAGGATATTAATAGTCTAATACAACGAACGATAAACTTTAGCAAATCATAACTAAGAAATGATATACATACATGTTCAGAATGGTGAGTTTTGTCCTTCCTTTTCCTTGCTTGGCCATTGTCTGAAAGCAGGGATTCTTGAATGAGTAACTCATAAACAGAAAGAACAATTGTATGGACGAGAGTACTAGAGTTGTACCTTTGCTACGTTGTGCCCCACCGTTAACGTTCTTAAAAGTGAAAGCTGCGACGGAGGCTACAACCACAAAGCCTAATTTCATAAGCATGACTCCTTCCACTCATCACTCCGCCGGCTTCAACCGGCGGGAGGGTCGAGATAGAGAGCCTCTACTCATCAAAGAAAATGAAAAGCAGAGTTAGAGCAGGTATGGCCTAGGTGCCTAAGTTCTCTTCATATCTCAGTTCAGAGATGGATTGGAGGAGAAACTTGGTGCGTGCGAGAGCTAGTGTGAACACCACCACAGAACTTGTGGCTGGCCTTATTCATCCCATATTGGCGGTGCAGTTGCCTATCTTTGTTTATCCCCTGCAAAAACGAAGTCTCATATCACATAAGTCTCTTTCATCTCTTTGTGTCCAGTAGTGTGGTGTTACTTGGTAGCTGACAAAATTTCCATATGCTGATGGCACCGGGAGGAAAGCGTGTATCTTCGTGGCTTCTGATTTGGCCCTGCCGCGGTACAAGAAAGGCTTGTGGCTTGGAAGATAGCAGCCCATTTGCTGTGCACAAGAATGGGTGGTGGCTGGGGTGCTTGGGTGTCACAGGAAAAGTGAGGGAGTTATCAGACTCACAGGACTGGACGACTGGGCATGCCATTTATCCTATCCTAGATTCTAGTCTGGATATATTTATCCAAAGTAATAGTGAAATTTTATTATTGGCATCAGTATATGCTGGTAAATTAGACTGGTTTTTGCCTGCAGACACTTTGGAACAATTGGCCTGGTTAACAATTTACCGCTGTAATTATGTGAACATGTTTCTGAATAAATTCGGGATTGAGAAGTACTGAACTGTACTGTTCTGTACTTGAAGATCCCTTTTGTTTAATGAACTGATTTGGCCTTTTTACCTCCAGATATCATATGTACTTTTTGAGATATGGAATCTCCATGGAACGGGAAGCCGTACGTAGCTGGCATCTTGAGCATGGCAACCAACCATACAGAATACAACAGTGTACATGAATACAAGCAGAAAATCGTCCCATGTGGTTAGTGTATGGGCTGCTCTGCTACTGATTATTGTTGCCTGTCGGGTCCTTTTTTTGTTCACCCTCTCAGCTCTGTCTTTTCGCTGATGAAGATTATAGGTATTAAACGTGTTATTACTGCCGCTGGTATTGTACGATGTAATACATGGTTACAGTATTTTCGAAAATCACGGACAAACACATGGAAAAGCAACTGTGGAGGCTCTTCGTCCTATTCGTTTCACGTGATGCATGCAGGTAATCCTGTGAACTCTCGTTTAAAAAAAAAAAGAAGAAGAAAATCCTGTGAACTCTCGCCGCTCGAGAGAAAAAAAATATCTCACTGGCTTTGTTTTCATTGCGGTTAGGAAAAAAAAAGAGAGTAGATTTCACACGGAACTTTTGGTACACAATCACAATCATCAAATGATAGCGATTTTCTTCCCAAACAACGAAATAGGCACATTTGTTTTTAGAAAATTGAGTAATGATGATGATCATGTGTTTCGAGGTACAATATCTTTTTAACTGTCAGATTTCACCATTTGACGTCTGAGTTGTCGTCACAGCACACAAAAATACTTCTCGCTAAGGCTGACTCGTAACGGGTGTCCTATATGGCCACCTAATTTTTAAAATTGGCCATCCAAACTTAAAATGGGTTCTAATTGATGTAAAAATCGCTTTCAACGGAGTATCCAAACCGATGACTCATTTTGGGATGTGCCCGCTCCGCGATCCATAAATGGAGCACGCGATCGTGCGACCCATCGACTTTAGGCCTCCAATGCCCCTGACCCCATGCCGCCCCTGCCCTCGCCCCTGCCGGTCCGGCGTCCTTCATCGCACCGCACGTCCGAGCTCCTCCGCCGTCGCGCATGCCCAAGCTCCTCCGTCGTGTGACGACGGAGGAGGCGGCCCCACGCCGCCCCCATCCGGTCCGGTGTCCTCCGTCGCCGCACGCACCCGAGCTCCTCCTCCTTCGCTGCTGTGCGTGTCCGAGCTCCTCCGCCGCATCCTTCGCATCTAGTCCTCGACACCTAGCCAAGCTCCCGATTTTCGGTTTCCCGTTGGAGATTGGTATTTTTAGATCGTTTTCCTTTGATACTGTGATCACTCATTCATCGATTTGAATCTCTAATTTGAGTATCCACCGTTGGAGATAGCCTAAGATTTTCAATTGATGAATGTTAGGATTTTAAGTTTATTTATTGTGAAGCTAAAAGGCTGTCTTAACGACGTCAACTAAAACCGAGCGTTGTTGTATCTGTACTGTATTTCGTAAAAGAAAAAAAATAGATAAACTGGAATTTTTTAGAGCAAAAAAAAAAGGAAACAGTTTCCCATGCTCTTGGGCCTGCAATCCCGAGCCAACGTGTTCCCCAGTCCGGCTGCGATTCAAACAAGGCCACGGTGTCCGTGCACCCCACCACGCTCGCTCTCTCGACGAGAGGAGGAAAGAGAAGAGAAGAGAAGAGAAGAGAGAGAAACCGCGAGCGAGGCACCACTTCCCCGCACGCCTCGCCCTCGATCGGCGGCAACCAACCCGCGTCGCTGCCCTGCTCTGCTCCCCAAGCGAAGCGACGCCACGCGCTCCCCGCAGCGACCGGGCGTCCCCAGGAGCCCCGCGCCCAATGCCCAGCGCGCGCGGTTTATGGGCGGCCGCGCCCGCTCCTTCCTCCGCTGGCTCCGCCACCGCTCCCGCCGCGTCTCCTCCTCCTCCTCCTTCCCCCTGACCGCCAACGACAACACCAGCAGCAGCGGTGACCCGCACACCCGCTCGCTCCCGCACCAGGACCAGGGGGAGGAGGTCGACGAAGAAGAAGAGGAGGAGGAGGAGGTCGCCGAGCCCGCGTTCGAGGAGGGGTGCATTGTGTTGGAAGCCCGCGGCGCAGCAGGCACGCGCGCCCCCGTGCGCACCCAGCCGCCACGCATGGATCCAAGCAAGAAGGTGCGCGCGCGATTCTTTTCTTTCTTTCTTTCTGTTCCGTTCTCTGCTTCTGTTCGTCCGCTCTGATGTTTGGATCCATGTGCGGCCGCCGCTGAGTTAGCGGTTACAAATTCCTCGGCGCGGTACGGCGAGCAAGTTCAACTCCTGCGCGCGGGGTTGTGATCCGTGGGTCCTGGCCACCCGGACAGGGGTCAACGGAATTCCATCGCGTGGTCTTGTTTCTGTCTTTGTGTCAGTTCCTGTTGGATCCGCTTGGTCGGGTTCAGGCTCGCTCAATGAGCGTCCTTGTGCATCCATCACCAATGCTTTGCTTTTCTTTGCTTGGGATCATTATAAGCCTGAACCGTTGCACCAATGCGACTTGAGCTCTTTTTCAATCTGCAAATTGTTGCGATTTAAGAAAATGCCTTTCGAGTCCTTTTCAATCTGTAAGCCTGAACCGTTGCAGTTTGTCCCGTGCAGTTAGACGTTTAGTAAGATTTGGGGCACTCACTACTGCTCTATTATATTCTCCCTGTGACTCTTCTTTTGAATTAATGCAACACTAGTAGAAGTGGCACAGGTTGATTGCACAAGATGTTGTCGTTTTGTTTTTGCAAGCTCTAGGCCGAATGTGATTGATTTAGAACAATCGCAGTTAACGTTTACTGCCGTCTAGCAGTCACATCCAACCAGTCCAAATCTGTAAAGGACCACAAAATGCTTTCTAATTGTCGTATGTCATTGAAGCTCCAATGCTTGTTCATCACCCATGACTGTTCACAAATTGACATCATACTAACTTCCCCACAGGAGTCTGACTTCTTCACAGAGTATGGTGAGGCAAGCCGGTATCAGGTCAGCGAGGTTATTGGCAAAGGGAGCTACGGTGTGGTGGCCGCTGCCATTGACACTCAGACTGGTGAGCGTGTGGCTATCAAGAAGATTGTTGACGTCTTTGATCATGTCTCCGATGCCACCCGCATCCTTAGGGAGGTCAAGTTGCTCCGGTTGCTGCGGCACCCGGACATAGTTCAGATCAAGCACATTATGCTTCCTCCTTCAAGGAGGGAATTCAAGGACATTTATGTAATCTTTGAACTGATGGAGTCAGACCTCCATCAGGTAATAAAAGCGAATGATGATCTCACACCGGAACATCATCAGTTCTTCTTGTATCAGCTGCTCCGCGGAATGAAGTACATTCATGCAGGTGGTTGAGGGAGCTTGGTAACTGTTTAAAAGATCTTTTTGTATCCTCATTCCGCACTCATTTTCTAAATGTTGGTATGCAGCGAATGTTTTCCATCGGGATCTTAAGCCCAAGAATATTCTTGCAAACGCTGACTGCAGGCTGAAGATTTGTGATTTTGGTCTTGCTCGAGTGTCATTTTGTGACACTCCATCAGCCATATTCTGGACGGTAGCCATTTAAAAAGAGTTTTATGCACAACCTTCATTTATGAACACAGAAAGATTTGTTTTCTTATGATTTTGCATCCCTTCCTGTAGGATTACGTGGCAACTAGATGGTACCGAGCTCCAGAATTATGTGGTTCATTTTTTGCAAAGGTGAAGGAATCTTCAACCTTACTTTATATTACAATGAACATGCTCTGAACTTTCCTCTCAAATTAGTACATCTAGAAATACTGGTTCTTGAATTTGATCAGGTGTTGTTATTCGAATTGATTATAGCCATCAGTTATTTACTCTTGTCAGTTATAGATACAAATTAACTTACCTGTTTACAACTGATGAATTTCTTCTGTTGTTTAAAGGTTTCTATTGCTATTCTATGATATGTTTTTGTTCCTTCTATTCGTCCTGAAGAATTATAACATCTATATTTTTCTTCCTACAAATATCCTTTAGGCATACGCATTTGTGAATATGGAACACAAGAGGCCTGGCTTGCATTATAATTTGACATTGCTATTTGTTAAGGAATTTGCTGAGCTTTTATTTCACTTTCTATATGATGTTATAGGATTGCGAGGTCCTAAATTTGCCATTTGACTTTTGCAGTACACTCCTGCTATTGATATTTGGAGCGTAGGGTGTATATTTGCAGAATTGCTTACAGGGAAGCCACTCTTTCCAGGGAAGAATGTTGTGCATCAGTTGGATCTTATGACCGATCTACTTGGTACCCCTTCAGCAGAATCTATCTCTAAGGTATGCTCACTAATCACTAGCAGTCAAATAAGACAGCAGCGTTTGTCTAGTGTATTTGTATGGGGTATCTCTTTTGTATGTTCTTTTGTCCTCCTTAGTATAAGGGATAACTGGCAGCTCTCTTGCTGGTTCGAGGGAAGAAAAAAAAAAAGACAGAAGCTGGAGTCCATATAATTTTGTCCGTAATCATATTATGTTTTTCATCATAGTCACTCTTATGTCTCAGATTTTGTTTCTTGATAGAACTACAGCAGACCTCGTAATAGACAACCTGGATAAATGTTTTAGATTTCTGGTAGAAATTCCTGTAAAATGGTCAATCTTGCATTGGAAAGTGCGTAGTAAAGAATTTGTTCATGTTACTATTCGAGAAAAGAAATTGTTCATGTTACAGAATTACTTCACTGTGTATGTTGACATTTATTGTAAATTATGATTAGTTTCAATAAAGGCTTGACTGTTTAGTTACCATGCAATAGAAAGTTATGTATCAGATGACATGATTATGCAACAGCGAAAGTCTTTTGCTACTCAGACTAAATTGAAGGTTGAATGAAAATAAAACCATGTCTATGACACAACTATTATTTTTTTGCAGATAAGGAATGAGAAGGCTCGACGATACTTGAGTAATATGAGGAAAAAGCCTGCAGTTCCCTTCACAAAAAAGTTTCCAGGTGTGGAACCCATGGCCCTTCACTTGCTTAAGCGTCTTCTTTCTTTTGATCCTAAGGAGCGTCCAAGTGCTGCAGAGGTAAGAGTGGGTAAGACCCACATTTGTTCGTTGCAAAGATATTATCTACGCCAAAATGTTAGATAAATTGTTACCCCAGTTACTGAGATGTAAATATTCTTCAAGGCCCTTACAGACCCATACTTTAATGGATTAGCAAACAATGAACGAGAGCCCATAGCACAGCCTATCTCAAAACTTGAATTTGAGTTCGAGAAGAGAAAACTGGGCAAAGATGATGTCCGAGAATTAATTTACCGAGAGGTATCATTACTCAATTATGTTTTGAGATTATGACCAAGGTGCTGCCTGAATCATTACTCTAGTAACACTTGTTACTTCTCTACAGATTTTGGAGTACCATCCTCAAATGTTGCAAGAATACCTACGTGGAGGAGACCAGAACCAGATGAGCTTCATGTACCCCAGGTAGGTGCACTGTTTTTTATTTACAAAGATGTCTTTTATGTGACAGCTTCTTATATGTATGATTGTTTGACGATTTATGATTACAAGTGTAACCTGATGTTTGTGTACATGGGTTGTCAGTGGGGTTGATCGCTTTAAACGGCAATTTGCTCATTTGGAAGAAGGTAAATCAAAGGGTGAGAAGAACAGTCCACAGCTGCGGCAGAATGTTTCCTTACCAAGGTTCTCATCCAAACTTCCAATTTCCATGCATAATTTCTGTGTCAATTGAATTCATTTGGTCAAGCATACAGTTAATTTTTAGTAAATATAAATGAATGGCCTGAAGCGCATTTCTATTGAGTTGGCTGTTACTCTTTGAAGATTTTATTCTGATTGTTGGAACTAACATTTCTCTTACCTCGTCTCAGGGAACGAGTAATGGGCAATAAACATGGAGACAGTGAGTACTGCACAAATGTAGGTGACAAGGCAGCACATGCGTCAGTAACAGATGGCATAAATCAACCGCTGCTGAGTGCTAGGAGTTTGCTGAAGAGTGAAAGCATCAGTGCTTCCAAGTGTATAGGTGAAAAGAAAAAGCACGTCAATGATGTAAGTACTCAAACCACACCAGTTTAACTATTTTTTATTCGTCAGTTACTGTCGTATCATGGATAATCGGTAATTTTCCAGGAGGAATCTCTTACCGAGAGCATCGACGAAACAGTTGATGAAGTGTCGAAGAAAATCGCTCAGCTGAAGACCTGATTTTCTCAGGGTTGACTACAAAAGCGATCATATTCGTACAACAGCATGTTGGTAGGTTCTCAAGTTCAGAACCAACTTACTTCAAGTGTCTACAGCTAATAAGACAGCAAGTTGTTACGATAGCTTGGTTCTGATGTAAATTTCCCATATTTTTCTGTGTTCTTTTGACTGCAAAGAAGAACTTGCAACTGACTGAATGGCTCCTCGTGTTTTCCTGTGTGGAGCCATCACGATCCTGTAATTTTTTTCAGTTGGAAGTAAATTAATCATTAACCTGAATGGCCGAATGTTTGCGCAATTTGTTCATTCTTTAGGCTCCACGTGTGCCACTGTGGCCCAAGCGTCCGATCGTGAGCTCAGGCTGACTGCACCGCGCTACGCAACCGCGCCCTGCAGTACCACGATAGCGGAAAAAATTCTGCACCACGGTACGCTATCGCGTCTGTTACGGTCTCGGACGACCCAGCGTCCGTTACTTTTGGCGTGTTTGCCGTCCGTCCGCTATTGCGTCATGTCGGACGGGGCCCACCATTGGAGCACCTGCGCCCAACCACCCCCGGCCCTCCCGTCAGCGCTCGGAGCCAGTTCGCCGCCGCCTCCAGATCTGCCGTCGGAGAGCTCGAGGTGGAGAGAGAGGAGAGGGGAGAGCCCGCCAGATCAGCGCCCTGGCGGCCGGATCCGCGCCCCGGTCACCGCGCAGGGCGAGAGGAGGGAGGGAGGGAGGCAGGCTCGACGGCGGGAGCGCATAGGGGTCGCATCCGCTCAGCTGAGCACGTAGTGAGTGAGCTGTGAGCCCAACGCGATCACGGTCTGTAACTGTACACGCGGACAGCAGATCAAGTTGATGCAAGTATGCAACCCATGGGCTCATAGGCTGGCTCATCGGTGACAACGCAGAGATAACAAGATTAGCAACCAGCGATGGTGCATATTTAAATTTCTGCATTATGCTAAAAAATAATTTTCTGCATGCCTATCTTCTCCATGGATAAACAGTGATTACATTTGTTTCTGCATGGCTTTTCCATGCCTCATTATTGTGGAGAAGTGTGTAAGTATGAAGCCTTGTATATGCAGCAGAAATGAATATCTTAAAATAAATTAGATTTACATTGATGAATTTCGATAGGAATCCATAAGATGAATGGGAGGGTTGTATAATTTGAATAATAATTACTTATCAATAGGAATCCATAAGATGCTGTGGTAAAAGGAACAAAATTAATAGAGTTTATTATCTAGCCAAGGGGTTATATGAATCCACCATCTTCTTTGGATCTATGCAAATATAGCATATCTGTCGAGATCTTTTAAAAAAATATTGGATTCACATACCTGTATTGAACAACTACTGCTCAAAGCATATCCGTCCAGATTTCACAATCATGTAATACATCTCATCACTGACAAGACATAGTTATTCATTTTTCTTATTAGAAAATTAATGGTTACAACGAGTAATAGATGGAGCACAGCCTCCTAGCCAATTACAAGTATAGTTGTATCATTAAAAACATGACAATGCATAATGACTAGTGCTTTAATGAGGCCATTTCTTATTATTTAAAATGTGATGCTGCAGCACTAGTAATACTAATACTAATACCCCTACTGAAGCACAACATTTCTGTGGGAATGAGTGCGTGCAATCCTACACTTCACCTTGAATACCATTTGTTTCTTAATTTTAAATTTACAGTGTTGTGCAACCCATATTTATTTATGCATGTTCGGCTCCTCCCTCTTCCATATGGATATGAAAGGATATAAAATCTGACCCACATTAAAATCATGCATATCCAGCATAAATGGAGATATATATAAACTTGGATTTCATCTTCTTATTCTGTATATTATTAATTTCTGAGATTTGAATCCCAACTGGATGCAGGCTGTATTAAACAATATCTGTCTAGATTTCACATTCATGTAGTACCTCTCATTACCAATAATGTAGCTACACATTTTTTGTTTTGGAAATTAAATGTTCCAATTATAGGTCATCAATATTAAGCAGCAAGTAAATATGTAGGTGGAGATATTGCATATTCTTTTAAATATGATGTTACATTATGAGTGGCACTTTATGTACGCACAAATTCAATTAGTTTAAATGTATTATTGCATTATAATTAGTGCTCTTATGTGCACATAAAGAAAAACAATGTGCGGTAGAAGCATTATTGCATTACCAATAGTGATGCACAGGTAAACTTCTATGTACTTCAACTTAGTCGGGGTTTTATTCGACAATCGACAACGGCTTTTCTCGACAACCGACAACAGCTTTTCTCTTGAAATAACAATTTCCAACAGAACATTAGCTACTATATTCAGAAGTTTTCCGTTACTAATAGGATGTGTGCTAACACACATCTATATTCAAAAGTAACATTCTTGTCGGAACACGTACGCACGCTTAGTCTTTGCTAACAACCCTATTGAGATACTCCTCCGTTTTTTAAATCCTGACGTTTCAGACAACTAATTTGAACTAAAAAGCTACTAGCGAGAGTTGTCGGAACGACAACATTTTCCAAATGGAGGGAGTATGAGATATTTTGTAATTTAAAAATTTGCATTAGATATAAGAAAGATGGCTAAAGTGGTGGTACTAAAGCTAAGCACACATTTCCCAAAATATGAATAATTAATGAAATCAAAACTGGCATATTGCTAAGACATCTTTGGCAGTATGCTTATCTGCACCCAGATCCATGTTATCATTTTTGGTCGCATATTTAAAGACTGTCAACTATACCTCCTTCACTCACCTATAAAATCCCACCTAGATCCAGACACCTCTCTTCAGTCACCTCCTTAAGCAACCCAGTTCTTCAATCCTTAGCTCTGTCCTCCGTCCATCTAGTTCCTCCCCTATCACTTCTTCCGACCCTTTTTCTTGCCATTAATGGAGTCCATGGGAATCCCAAACTCCCCATCGGGCTTGGAGCTTACGATTGCTACTCCTGGCTCTAGAAATGGCTTACACATCTCCTCCTCATCCGTCTCTGGTAATAAGCTCAAGCACAATCATCGTTAATTTTCCATGCCAAGAAAAGATTAGTTCATGTTGTATTGGTTTTGTCATAGTAAATCCATGTGTTTTTTGGGAAAATAGAATAGATCCGTGACTTATATTCATATGATGCATGACTAGTTGTAGTATGTTGCTCCATGCAGCTGGTAATACGGGTTCCAATGTCGAGAACAAGAGGGAGCTTGCCCTCCTAGACACGCTCAACCTTCCAGTCAGTGGTGACGGAGAGGACGTGGATGTGCCTATCATCAGCAACATGGAGACAGAGGGTGAAGAAAATAGGAGACCTGTTGGTGGGTCATCCTTCCAACGACGTAAATATAATCGGTTCTCCGAGGAGCAATCTGACATGCTTGAAGCAAGCTTTCAGCAAAACCACTCCCCAGACAAGGTGACTTCCGCACTCTAGTTTGGTTGTCATAGGAAAAGCACTCTCTTGAATGAATTTTCATGGATTGTGTGATGGATCTTGCTTGATCGTAAGTCCTTTCTTTTTTTGTAACAGATCTAATTTTGTTTGTAGCCTTGTAGATTTAAATTTTACACTTCTATTATGTACTGTAGCATTTAAAGCACACATGTATAATTTTAATTCATTTAGGATTTTGGATAATAAAAAGCTTGAATATAAATCTTTTTCCTCTTAGATGTGGAAATGTCCAAAACTTTTATCAAACCATATTATTAGCACCCATGCCATGCTGGTATATATAGTTCATTGTGTTTATTAGATTGAGGTTAAGTGAAGCAGGAAATAATTAAGAGACTTGATAGTTTCAATTGCCTGCCTATTGCTTGCACATATTAATAGCTAGTATTGTACTACATTATAAGGTGCATTTAACTCTAATGTTCTATGAAATGCATGAAACACTTTTCAGGGGACGAAGCAGGCTTTGGCTGACACACTAAAGGTGACGTTGAAGCAGGTGCAGGTCTGGTTTGTCAACCGTAGGTCAAGGTAATATGACCGAACAATAGGTTTTTCTTTAGAACAATTAATCAAACAAGAAATAACATCCAATGCTAGATTTCACTGCCTCTTGTATGACAATAGTAGTTGTCTTATAGGAGCAATTTTGTTTATGTGTTAGACACTTACATTATTCATAGTTGACCACTATTATATTGAATTTGGCCGTGGTGTAGAATGAAGAAGGATAAGATGGAGCAAAACAAGAAGGAGCTCGAGGGCTATAAGAGGCAGGTTGAGTCACTGACCAACGAAACACAGCACCTACGGCGCAAGGTTAATAAGCTCAAGAAAAAGCTCAAGAAATTAAAGCTCAAGCAGGCACCATCTCTGACACAAACGACACCACTAGCAGCAGCAGCAACAACAATAGAACAGCAACAACAAAAACAAGTCATGTATGTCCCGGTCCTTGCAGGATTATTCAGCAACAGTGAGCAAAATGTGGCGACCACATCAGCAGCCACAACAGCTTCCTTTATTACACAACAAGGTAGTGTGAGTGCTACTCCTGGTTTGCCCGTGACTAATGCACTGGTGCTGCCGTCTTCTGGCGGCTCCAATATATGATGGTTTATGCGGACGCGCTCAACAAGGATGTGAAGTGCAAAAACTTATTACTATCTATTTCTCGTTCTGTTTAGTTTAAACATGTCAATTGTCTATCTTTAGCCAATCATGTATTTGGTCATGAATTTGGATTTTGTTTACATCATTTTCGCCTATGTCATCAATCATATTACTTAAAACTTGTGATAAACTATTCTGTATTCCCCTCAACATATTTTTGTTTTTGGTAATGTGGTTCCATACTATGCGTGATGTTTTTACTTTGAATGAACATGTGACGTTTACACACATATTGCTGGGACGTATATGCACAAGATTCAGTCACTGCAATGACGTATATGCAGAAACAAATGGTGCGGTTAATGGATAGAGCACTTTTGTCTGTTTCTGAGGAAACTTTTTTTTTTTTGGAGGAAACAAGCATTTTGTCGGTGAGCCATGCGTCGTGTCAGTGTGTTTGAAAATAGATATAAGAACTTTCAGGTCTGCGTTACAAGAACTGGATTAAAAGGATACTGATGAAGAGTCTCATTTTTCTACGAACGACAAGCTTCACTTCCCACAACATATTCAGACTTCGATTCAGCTATTGTTTGTCACGAATGTTAGGTTATTCTCGCTTGGCCCACCAGTCAAACTTGAAATGCTGAGTGTTTTTGTAGTAAACTCCGTCGATCTTGGGCCCAGGAAGCTCCATGCATGAGCTCTGTTTGCGTTGCGTGATCTGCGTAGATCTGAACACCGAGTGAGCTGCTGCAATGGCATGCTTCGATCTATTACCTAGCTCGTAGCCTCAATTTACTGACAATCACAAGCATGAAGAACTTACCCTTTCATCACCAGTGCAGCAGGCCCATCGGCGACCGGCGATCTACGTGGCACGCGTGTTACTCTGTGGCTCGGAACTCGTCATAGTAGTCCAAGAATTATGTAGTAGAGCAAGGTGATGGGAAGAGCGACTAGCATGCCAAAGATGACCCTGGAAACGTTGTAAGCATTTTGACACGAGAGATTAGCTGGGCATACGGGCACTAGTTTATTTAGAGGGTAATTGTGGGGCGTCAGTTTGGCTTACCCGGTGCAAATAATGGTGGCGTGAAGATTGTATTCCTTGGCGAACACAAAAGGCACAATTCCTTGTGGCAGGGCAGCCTACCAACATGTAATTAACAGTCAGCATTGTTCTTTGTTATGGTGCTGGATGAACAAAAGAACGTGGGCTCAAACTGAGTATATTAGTAGTTCGTACCTGAACAATGGCTATGCGCAGGAGCGTGCCGCGAAGCCCGACGGCGGCCGACGCGGCGGCCATGGCCGCGGGACCGCCAAGGAAGCGGATCGCCATGCTGGCGGACGCGGCAGAGGCTCCACAGGCGATGATCTTGGGTTGCATGGCCATGAACAGACCTGGTCACCACCAACAGAGAGAATTACATGCATGCATGGTTGGCCGGGTGAATACAACAGGCGCTGATGAACTAAACGAAAAGGCGTTAATTCTGCTGATCGGTGAAGAAGTCACCGGCGCACCTAAGCTGAACATGGCCATCCCTAGCCCTGTATCCGAAAGAATGGTGATGGAGTTCCTCAAGATGACCGGCATTGAGATGTGGAATCTGCGTGCAGAACGTGCAGTGGCGGCTTGTTGTAATAAATACACTCCAAACTTAATTAGTACAACAACAACAAGAGAATGGAATGGACTTGAGATTTTACCGGAAGGCGACGAGTGACCAGACGAGGCCGACGAGGCTGGCGTACGTGTTTGGGTTGCGGATGAGGCGGCGCCAGACCATGGTGAGGATGAGCCGCGTCATCACGCCGGCCGGTGCCGTTTGCTGCCCTCCTGCAGCCTTCTTCTCCTTGTGCTGCTGCTGCTGCTCCATTGCGGTTGATCCGGATTCCACCTTGGCCAGTGCGTCCTGCGCCGTCTCCGCCTTGAAGCTGGCCACGCGCTCACCTGCCCGCATCGCTGAAACCAATCAAAGCTACATCGATCGATCAGTAATGGTTTCAGTTAATTGTGATAAGACGGAAAGAATGGTTCAGTTGTGACCTCTTGAGGATCCACCGGATGGCGCCTCCTTGTTATTTGCGCGGTGTAGATCGCCGCCGCTGCGGAACACCGGCAAGCCGCTCAGCTCCGACGACGCGTCCTCCGTGCTCAACTCAAGATCATCATTGACGGCGGCGTGCGGGTGGTCGTCGTCGTCGTCGTGGTCGGTTCTGGGCACGACGGCGGCGGCCGATCTTCTCCCGCCGCCGCGCGCCGCGTGGTGATCGTCGGCGGCGGCGGCGTTGGACGGGCGCGGCGAGTGCGAGTGGAGCGAGAAGAGGTCGGCGGCGCCGAAGCTTGACATGCGCATCGACGCGCTCTCACGATGCATCATCATCGGCGGCGTGGCCGTGGCCGTGGCGACATCGCCGTTCCGCGACGAGCTGACCGAGTAGATCTCCACGCCAGTCAGGTTCGACGGCCGCGGCGTCACGAGGAGGTGGTGGGACCGGCGCGACGAGGCGGACGCGCGGCGCACGAGCAGGCGCACCCGGCCGTCGGGGCCCACCTGGGCCCGGGCCTCCGCCTGGCTGCCGTCGAGCGAGACCACGTCGGCGTCCACGTGGACGGCCGAGATAACACCGGCGGCGCCTCCCCCCTGCTGCTGCGTCTGCGTCTGCGCGATGAGCGCACGCGCGGCGCGGAGCTCGAAGAGGAGGAGGAGGAGCGTGTACCACACGATGCACTGGAGCACGACGAGCTGGACCATGAGGTCGCCGGAGTGGGGGCCGTACATGGCCACGAGGAGCGGGATGCCCATGATGAGCGTGTTGGGCAGCGAAGAGAGGGAGAAGAACGTGATGGACCAGTCCAGCGGCGAGGAGACCGAGGAGGAAGCAGGGAGGCAGATGGACCAGAGGAAGAGGCCGGCGAGGACGATGACCTTCTGCAGCGTGTCGGCGGCCACGAAGCGGAGGTCCATGGCGTACGGGTCGCTGCTGGAGATGACGTGGAAGGAGAGCAGCGGCACCGCGAACACGGCCACGAAACGGTTGATGCCGCCGCATTGCTCCGGCGTCAGCACGCCCCACCACCGGACCGACCCGTAGGCTAGGATCATCGCCACGTACAACGGCACCACCGCGCACAGCACCGTGTACAAATCGTGCCAAGAGATCATGGTGGTTGATCGATCGCCGGCGGCAGTGACAGGGAGTCTCTCTCTGCCGATCGATTGTTTGTTGATCAAGTCCTGTGGATCCAGACAGAGGACTGTTGAATCGAGGCTGTTCTTGTTGCATGCAAAGCGGCTAGTTTGTTGTTGACTACGGACTGCATTGAGTTGTTTCTGGGCCATCCCGACTAGGCCTTCTTGCGACAATCGTGGGCTGGGCTACGCGAAAACGGGCCGATGTTGTTGTCCAAGACGTCAAATGAGGCCTTTCTCCCCACCAAAACGGGCTGATGCAAGGGCACCGTTCCCCGGACTAGACGCACGGAGGCTGGGCTGCACGGTCCCGATGAGATCGTAATCGTTCTCAACTGGCCACAAAGATGATCCGCCGACTGCTGTCCCGTGCCTCGCAGAACGTTAACCAGGCCATGAGAGCTCGAGACCAAGATCTTATTTTTCTTGTCTCTCTTTCTAGGCAAAGGAAGCCACAGCGGAGTTCCAATGCCAGCTACACTGTCACTCTCTCCTCGGATCGGCCAACGCGATCGAGGCGAGGGATCCCGTCGCATGCCTGCCGGTGCCGCTCTTCTCCCCGCCCCCGTCCAAAAGAGAAATCTCGCAAAGCCAAAAACCAACGAGCAGGGGTGGGGGAGGGAGGAAGAGAGACACCTCACATTCCGTCTCGCCCACTGCACCCTGCTCTTTATCGAGGACCGTGCTCCAAAACGAGGCTGCAAAAGCAACATCACTCGCCATGCATGCTTATCATCGCAGCATCTAGCCTAGTGATAGTGATAATGATACCAGAATGATGGGGCCAAGCCATCCTCTCTCTCTCTCTCTCTCTCTCTCGCCCAAAATGACTTTTTCTAATGATGACACTTAACATCAATTGCAATTCTCATCATACCAGCAGCACTAGTACCGGTTAGCATCTGAAAATTTTCAGAGCCGGCCGGGGGGGTCCGGCCCGGGTCGAGAGACGCCCGCTGCTTGCCCACTGATGAAAGCAGACCTGTTCCTTTCTATCCTTTCGGCATTGATTTTCTGCAGCTGCTGCCGCGACCCTGCGCTGTAGCATGGGTGGTGGCAGTGCTGCTGCTGCTGCTTCGGCAGCCGCTGCAATCCGTGCCATGTCTGCCTCGGGATGGCAAACAGAATTGCGACTGGGACTAGGCGTGCATGCCTACCACAAAGTGGACCATCATGTCCTTTGCATTGCTCCTCTTTCACATTCACAGTATGTGCCGGTGCCGCTCCAATGTCTTCAGTCTGCCACATGCTGGCATTTTTTTTTAACTTACCACATGCTGACATTGAGGCGATGCTCTCCTCTCCTGGCTCTGATCTATGGATGTTTTCACAATTAAATATCTCCCAAATTTAATCTTAAAAAAATATCTCCCAAATCGACATACTACTGTGGATAATCTGATAAAATCTGAAATTAAGCCGTACAAGGAAGAAGGTACAGAGAGCAGCAATCCAAGGACACACATAACGCGCGCACCAGTGCAGTACGTACTCTAAACTGTTGTCGATGCTTCTGGTCGGATGCTAAACCCCGCAGCAGAAACAAAAACCAGATGAAGCGTGTTGCTTTCAGCTTGCCAGTGCAATCTGCAGTGTCATTGTCGCGAAACAGTGTCAGATTATTTGAGCGATTGGGGTGCTGCGTGTAATCTACCAGCATTTACGGAAACATTTGAGTGAGAACTCGAGCATATGGGGAAAAGGGCGTGAATAAAAGGAAGAAAAGTGTGGAAAAAAAAAAGATGTGCTACGTCGTGCGTGTTGGTATAGTACAGGCCCACAAAATAAAGCAAGAAATTGAGTCTTTTGAGAAGAACATGGACACTGTATGCATAACGTGACATGTTTTATTCGAATTCGAGTACTCCTCCGTTCTAAATGTAATTATTTGTTGATTTTTAGATATTACATTTAACCATTTGTTTTATTTAAAAAATTTATAAAAATATTATTTATTTTATTATAAATTATTTTATTATTATATATACTATAAACCTGACTTATTTATTTTTATAATTTTAAAAAAATATTTAAATAAGACAAACGATGAAATATGATCTCAGAAAGTAACAAATACTGACATTTTGAATGAAAGGGAGGTAGTAGCAATAATAAGGTTTTGTCAATGCCAAACGTTGCCCTGGACCCCGGTGATGGTGGGCCTAAACACTCATATTCTGCTTGCAAATCAAGAACTTTTATGCCTTTTCCCCGCAGGAATTTCTCAAGTAGCTCAGCGGTTTCAAGAACACTATCATTACCTCAATGATACCATGAACTCAGTGGCGAAAAAGGAAGAAGCTCAATTACTAACCAGAGAGTAGGGACTTTCAAATGAAAATAAAGGCTAAAGGTTTATTATTGATCATTACAAACATATGAAGCACAGGCACTAGAGAACTCTAATAGTCGATTTACTACTACTTTGGCGCTACAGTACTGTTCATCTACAAGGCCATTACAAGCTGACAAATGGCTCCCTACACTTACCTCAACATAATTCGAAAAAAAAAAGAGAATATTTCCATTTCCATCCCCAAAGCTAGTACTACGTGTTTCGATCTAAAGAAGAAGCCGCCTAATTAAACACGACCTGACGATTGATCATCGTCGCACAAGCGAAGAATATGAGGCGTGATCAGACCCTGAGGAGGTAGACGCTGAGCTCGGGTCCGCCATTGGCGCCGCCGCTGTCTGGGTTCATCATGTAGAACGCCTCGGAGTCGCGGGAACCCACGACGCGCTCGAACCTAGCCCGCATGTACATGACGTCGCCGTCCCCGCCGCCGCAGCTCGCGGCGGGGATGACGCCGGCGCCCATGGAGACGGGCTCGAGCGCGCGGAGCACGCGCCAGTCGGCGGCGCCGCACTCGCGGCGCACGGCGTACCCGCAGCTCTTGCCGTTGCAGTAGGCGCGCCACACCGTCTCCTCCAGCAGCTTCTTCGTCCCTCCTCCGTTGCTATTCGAGTTCGAGTTCGAGGAAGGGGTGGTGGCGGGCCCCGCACCGGCAGGCTGCTGCTTGGGCCGCTCGCACTCGAGGGCGATGCGCACGAGGCCCGAGGCCATCTCCCGCACCAGCGCCGCCGTGGGCGCCGCCAGCTCCAGCAGCAGCGCCGGGCACGCGCGCGGGTCCACCTGGAACGCGAGGTGCACGTGGCCGCGCCGGTGGCCGTACAGCGTGCCGGTGAGACGCGCGCCCATGCCCACCTGCCGGTGCCGCCCGGCCACGGCGTTGGCCAGCGCGGACCGGAGACGCGACACGGCGGTGCGGACCTTCCTCCTCCTCTGCTGCTGAGGCGGCGGCTGGTGGCTCTGCTGCTGGTGGTGGTGCGGTGGCGGCGCCGCCTTCGTCGTCAGCGGAGGAGGAGGGGACACGAAGTTCTCGGAGTGGAAGGACGGGCAGGCGGAGGAGAAGGCCATGGTGGCGTCGTCCTCCTCCTCCGCCTCCGACGAGTTCATCATGAACTCCGCGTCGCCGACGGTGGCGCCGTGGCTTTTGCTCTTGCCGAGGACCGGCCACTTGAAGTGCCTCCGGGAGAAGGAGAGCGAGTCGTGGGGGTTCCTCGCTGTAATGGTTCTCATGGCTGCCTATTACAAGCTCTGTCTTCTTCTACTCTACTGCCTCGAGCTCAATTCAGCTTCTTGAAGCAACGCAATGGACCTACTGTATGCCTCAGCTAGAGCTAGAGAGCTGTGCTTGGTGTTGGGTTGTCTGTGAGAGGGGAATGGAGTAGTATTTCTGAGCTCAAGGAAGTGGTGCTCGTTTCTAGCGTCCTCTGTCCCCGCGGCACTGATGCTTTTGTACTGCGGAGGAGGCTGGTGACCAGAACCCACCAAAACTGAGCAAACAAAAAGAAGCTCTAATCTTGCTCCTGATTTTTTATGATCAAGAATAATGGCACTAGTAGACAGGAACTGAGATCGTGGCAGCGGGGACAGGCTTAAGAAATTTAAGGCCGTTTAGATAATTGAGACTCAGAGAGAGTGACGGGAGAGAGAGAGAGAGGGTGTCCCACCCCCCGGTTTTGATGCCGAGCTTTGTTAATTACTCTTCACTTCTTCAGTGGTGAAGGCTTCAAGGGGATTGTTAATTTGCTTCAGGTGATCATGTGAGTACTGGTCAGGTGGTACTAGTTCCATTTGCAATAAACTTCAGCTGTGACCCATCGGTCGCTAGCACCGCAGCATTCCTTAATACAGTGGCGTCTGCGAGCTTCCTGTTGAAGTGCAGTGCCACACTGCCACTAGGCAGTGACAAGGGACTGCTGAGAATTGACACACTGTTGGGAATTTAAGAATAGAAGCATCTCTCTCAGAACAAGGGAAATAAATGTAACCAGTGAAACATCTTCCTTAAACCATGCAAACACATGGGCATGCAGGGTTACTACTCGATTTCAGCTCGAGTTCACATGGATTAGTAGCCTATACGTTTCCTGGAAACAATTTTCAGAGTTTCCTTTGATGAAGAAACGGCGCAAGGAATTGAAGGCTCCATTCCAATCGTGCAGGGCTACTACACCTTTTTGAATCCCGGGTGGCGTGAGAGATGAACCGAGATCCAAACAAGTGAAGGCAGGAGCAGATCGCAGAACAGAGGACTAGAAGACGAGAGCAGAGCAGAGAGGAGGAGGATCCCAGGCGTTTTCCTCTCTCCTTGGGATCGACGCCATGCAGTGCGGGACCCAAAGGAGTGACAAAAGCGAAAGCTGCGGCTGCCGCTGCCGCTGCTTTGACCAGAGAGGGACCGACACCGACCGAACCGAAGGCGACAGTGCATGGCGGCAGGCTGCGGCGACGGATCGGGTGCAGTGCGACGCAACACTCACTCCTCGACCCCAACGGCAGCGAGGGAGCCCGAGACATCAGCTGGATGGGGCTGTATCTATCTCTAGTCCCTGGTCCAGTCTTGGCTGCTGATCTGATGGCGGCTACTATAGTCCGTACTGTGCTGATGGTGCAAAACTGCTGATGGATGCATATGGCTCCTGTGACTCTTCAATTTTGCGTGTGCTCCTTTGCTATGCTGTCTCCACCCACAGTTCCGTCTCTCTCACTGTGAGGACATGCTCAGACTGACTGCACTGAGACACTCTATGTCGTCCTCCATTAGCCGGTAACGTAAAATCTGCTGTGCATCAGGGAACGCTAAACGAAGCGCTATGCCTCTGGTGCGAGCCGGTTCCGCCAAATCAAGCGCACATAGTGGAGGAACACTACACAGTGACATAGTGTGTGTTCTGTAGAGCTGCCCATCCTCCTCCCTCCGCCTTGGGCCACCGTGACGACGACGCCGCCCCGGAGGAATCAACGGCGGCGCGCTAATACTTCTCCATGGTCTCCAGGAACCACAGTTGGTGGGGAGAGCAGGGAGCCACCTCACCTGTGTGCCCGGAGATGGAAAAGCGGACGCAATGAGAGGTCAACGACGGCGGAGAGAGGAGGATGCGCCGCTCGACCTCCACCCGCCCCGCCTCCGGCCGTCCGCCGCCATGCGCCACTCGACCTCCGCTAGCCCTGCCTACGGCCGCCCTCTGTCGCGCCTGGCGCGCGTCGCCTTGCCCGACGCCCCGTCTCCGGCCGCCTGTCGCTCGACCTCCGCCTGCTGCAGAGAAAGGCATCGCGGGTGTGGATAGGGTTGGTTGGTGGGTGTGGATAGGGTTAGTAGGTGGGTCCCATTCGTCAGTCGGTATAGAAGGAGTGGGTAAAGAAGATTTGAGTAAAAAAAAGTTGATGACTAGGATATAGAGGATGTGATATAGAGGATGATGGGTGCGGATGAAATTGATATAGAGGAAGTAATTTCGCTGAACAGGAGAGAATATTTTTTTTAAAGGATGATTTTAGAGTATCATGAGTGCGGATGTCGTGAGAAGCTTTACCCCTAGTGTAAAAACTGGATAGAAGCAGCAAGAATAGAGGAAGGTTAAGGCACTCCACAGTCCACACTCACATAAAAATGTTTATAGTGTGATTTGGCGATTAAGCAAGTTTCTTATGACCGTTGTTTGTGCCTGATAGTGCATGGCATGTGCTACTGTAGTTCAGGTCGGTAACATGCTGAATTAGTGTACTGATGAACTGTTTCAGTCCCGCCCGACAGACAGTACTATGACATTTCTTTTCTCCTGTTTTGAAGATGGCCGTTATGCCTGATGTAATCAGCTTGTATTGCCCAGGCGGGGTTGACCGTTCGCGTCATCTCAAGTTCTGAATACTACGTGTATCGTTTTAGTATAAACTGCACATGTCATCTCAACACAATAGACTGATTGATGATCATCTGTTGTCTGATGACAAGGATTACATGTGTCATCAAGAGCAAGGTTGAATGTTTGACACGTATATCACAATTAGGTTACCTAATAAGCGGAGAGGTCATGCGATTCGATCTGCTCGCAGGGCTGATGGTGATACGGTCGCCACCACCACTGCTGATCGATCGGATCAGCACGGACGCGCCGCATCCAATGTTGGCCACCTAACACGCACTGTGAGAATTCTGGAACGGCCGACGGTGACACAAGGGAGAGGCCTTCTTCAGGGGCGGCGCCGACCTTCCCCACGCACGCCGGCGTAGCGTTTGCCGACAGCATGCTCCGCGCGCTTGACCAAATAGCGATACTGACTGCGCCAATTGGTAAAGGTTCACGAGTGTAGAAAATGCATGACGCTGTCGTTCGTCAGTCAATGCCCTGTACATGCGTTTTCTGAACTGAAACCACTCAGCAACAATTTGCTATGAATCGACGAGATATTCTTTTCAACATACAATACGTACTACTGTATGATACAATCAGTGGCAAAGGGCTTGGGTATCTGGCAGCAAGGATCCTTCATTGTCAACCGTTTTTTTTTTAACAGACCCCTGTCGCCGGCGAGGTCTCCATTTCCATGTTGCTTCGGCTTCGATCGATGTCAATGGCTGTCACTGAACCTGCAAGTTTGGCAAGCTGACGCACAGGCGCGACGACCGCGAGGTCGGGAGATGGTCATCTAGCCGATTCGATTCGAAGAGCGGCTCGATCCTATTGCCTGCCTTCCCCTGACAATCAGCGACTGGAGCTCGCGCCGTGGAAGTCCGCCGCCGCCGCAATTTTCTCTAGTCTCCTAATTTCTTCTTCCCAATCTGTTCGATTGGGGAATAAGGAGCAATTTATTGGTCAAGCGGCGCATGGGGACAGCGCGCCGGCGACGGGAGACGGCGTAGCCAGCCAGGGCGGCGGCGGCGACCTGGATCGGAGCTCCTTGCGTTCGAATCCGACGGGGCAAAGAAAACTTGCAGAAAACCCACTAATTTGGATCGCGATTAATAGTCGCGATCCAAATATTTGTAGAAATGCCCCTAATTTGGATAAATCGTGATTAATAGTCGTGATCCAAATATTTGTAGAAATACCCCTGTTGGACCTGAATTTGTACTTACAAGTCCTCCCGTCTTTTACCTCTTGCTCCGCCAGCGGCGGCACGGGCGCCCCCTCCCAGTGAATGGGCTTCTGCTCCTTCGCCGGACCACACCGCCTCGATCCCCGCTAAGCGCACCCTCCCACTCGGCTTCTCTCTCCTCCCGCAGCTCTTCCCGTGTCCAGCGCCGGCCATGCCACCTGCTACACCGCCGCTCTCCATTGTCAAAGCTGCCTTTGGCTGCAAACCTCCGGAACGAAGGGCTTGGGCATTAGTTGGCAAGGATGTTCACTGTCGGCCGTTGACGGATCTCTGCCGCCGGCGAGGTCGTTGTCTGAAACTCAGGTCGTTCCTTTTTTTTTTCAGACAGTCAAGCAGCAGCTAGAGTACAGGACGTGCTAATTAGTTGTTTGATGTTCTTGCGCTGGGTCGATTCCTCTGCTAATTAGTAGCATGATTCGTTAGACGTGCATAGCTGTTTTGGTTATATGCGAGGCCTTCATTTTCGAAAAATTCTGAAGCTTTGACTTCAGGGGTACGTAATGCAAAGGTTGAGAATCTTGGACCGATCCCAAAAATTTGGTCGGTAATAACATCATGAGCTACAGTATAATCTCGGTAGCATGCAAAACTGTCAGATCATTCGGCTACGTGATAACATGAAATGCTGAAAGAGGAATGGAAGAACCGAAGCTAAAACAAAGTATATTAATTTGGGCGCACAAGACTCTGGTACATAAGGAACTAAAACAGGTTCAGAAGGGACTAATTTGACGGGCCAACTTTATTTGCCACTCATAAACCAGACGTTCCGGGATAGGTGTTGAAGCATCCTTCTCCCACGCAATTGCATCGTCAGCATGAATAACAGAAACAACATCGTCAACCAGTTGGTCCTTGCCACCCCTAAGTGGATCCTGCAATGGAACATTGAACCAAGGCTTCAGACAGATGTAGGCTCCTGCAGTGGAAATCATTTCAACATGACTACCTATATACAAAAGATGACCAACCTGTATAAATACATCTGTATGTGTTTTCCCTTCATATAACTGTAACTTTACTTTCCCACTTGCTTGTTTAAGGACGTCTGCAAAAGTTTCACTGCACATGAAACAGATTCATGGTCAGCATGACAATGGGACAATAAGAAAGGATTAGATTGAACAGAGACATCAAAAAGTGCTCAAGCAATGGTATAACCATCATAGTACATGTGTGGTAAAAAAGGAAGCTAATAACCAACACTAAGCAGCAATCGACAATCTTTGCGTATGATGCTATAACCAGAGAGACCAAGCTTCTCCTGTTTGTTATTCTGGTTCAATATGGAAGTGCTTTTACCCTCTTAATGCAAAGTTATGCAGTTTTTCTGCATGTTATTAAAATATAAGGAAATAAGGGGCAGGAATGCTCTGGAACATGCAGTTCTTACTAACAAATCCAGTATATGGAAAACTATAGCATGTTAAGAACAACAGATTCTGCACTGGGCAAATGGCTCCTAGTTACAATTACGATTTCAATCTAGAATAAACTGCTGAAGTGTGCCATCAGCTCCGTTTGCCTTGTTATCAGTCAAGCATTTTGAAGGTCATATCTTGGGGGATAGCCAAAAGCCCTGTATCATGTCTGTTTGTTTGCCCGAGGAAAAGAAGTCTACAAACTGATATGTGAAGAAAAAAACACTACAGAAAATGCAAACCTGAATGAACAGAAAGATATAACCACTCACGTTCCAAGAAACAAAGGAATAGATTTCAGTCCAGAACCTTCATCTCGGGTTGTATCGTCATCAATGTGTATTTTGAAGCTCTCAAAGTCAAACCCGAATAGAGGAACATAAATCTATAACTACTCATAATATGTGAAATGCAATTATGACGAGCTTTCTTAGAGCGTGGTAGAATCAAACCTGGCAGAGGATGGTATGGAATCATCTTCAGTTCCATGCAGAAGTATAATCTGAGGAAGTAAAGCTACGGCTTCAGCACTTAATTTCTTGGTGACAATTTCAGGAGAAAAACGTGGCAATGATTCCTCTCCCTCCATTATGCTGGAAAACGGCAGATAATTTTGTCAGTGCTTGTATTTACTGACAAATAAACAAAACAACACTTTCAGACCAAACAAAACAATCATGTTATTTACCTGAGAAATATTGAACGATAAAGACCACGTTCATGAAAGTGATTAACCAAGTTTTGGATGTTGTATCTGCGAAGAGTAAGCGAGTATGTATGTCATGGTCGATCGCTATCACTGCCTCGGTATCTCAATCTGAACCAGTTCAAAAAGAATGGTTGCTTTACTTTTCGTTCTTTTTTTTTCAATCTCACCAGTCACCACACAGTATTTAGAGCCAACAAGACAAATCAGGTTCACAGTAAGTTGATAATATTCAGGCGCAAGCTGACACAGTTTCATACAGCACAGTACATAGCCAAGCATTTAATGTTGTTCAAATGTCCACATTAAAAAAATTATGGATACGACAGCAGATTAGAACTCATCATGTCGACCTATACCAAAATAGAAGACAAGGCATTCAAGGTCTCACCCTCCAGACAAACCAAAATATGCTTTTATTTGAGCCACGTTCCAAGAAATTTGCTCTCCACTAGATTCTTTCTGTGCTTGCTCCACAAGAGCACAGGCCGCAATATGTGCACCTGCTGATTGACCCATCAAGTAGATCCTGCAGGTTTTTGTAAACATAAGAGAAAACTGCTAGTATTGACAACAAGAAAAAAAAACCTAACGGAATATCACTTACTGATTAGGATCCCCACCGTAGCTAGCAGCATTGTTACAAATAAATGAAATCCCCTCGGAAGCATCAGCAACCATGTCACTAATTGTACCTTGAGGGAAATTTCTGCAATACATGTTTATAAGTTATGTCAAGTTGACAAAGAGAAATCAAGCAATATACTCACAATTGATATAGAATTGAACAGAATGATAAATAATGAAGGGAATGAATTCTATCACCAAAATATTTTAAAGGTTAAGGCACCTGTAATCAATACAGGCAACAATGATTCCTCGCTCTGCTAACCGCCTTCCTAGGAGAGCACCCCATGCCTTGTAACTATATATAAGCAATACCAGTAAAAAGGAATATCAGTGTGAAGGAACATTGTAATGCATGAGGAGGAAATTATAACTGACCCAATGATCCAAGCTCCACCAGTTACAAATGCCACAACAGGACTAGATTTGCTGCGATCTCTGGGCATATACAGATCTAACCTGTATAGTATATGTTCAGTAACTCCAGTGCAGTACAAGTCAAATCAGTACGTAATAGCACCACAGAATGTAACTTTACTTGCCTATTTCTCGGTTGATCTCCATAGACTACACTTCTACAGACCTGCCTTGAAAAGAAATAATAGTAGCCAACTGAAAATTAAAAAAAAAATTAACATGAACATAGTGAATAGAATATGTTCTGTTTATCTTGCTTCAGTTATTAGTTATGTGAAGGCAATTTTTTCGTTCTTTATCTTATAGAAGTTGAAGAAAACAGTTGTTAATCAAGGAGCTAAACACTGCCACAATTCGTTATGGAAAGGTGGAAAAAATGTAACCGTCTTATTTCGTTTGTGAGTCAGGATAACACGAGGCGCCAAAAACCTCAATTGCTTGCCTTGTACCTTTTATGAAACCCGGCATGAGTATGATCGCATATACTAAGAGGGCAATAAGCTGTGATATCCATCGATAACCTACCCTGAAAAACAAAATCCATAAAGGAAAAAAAAAGGATGTATG
Source organism: Eleusine indica (assembly GCA_030378355.1). Classification (NCBI taxonomy): domain Eukaryota; kingdom Viridiplantae; phylum Streptophyta; class Magnoliopsida; order Poales; family Poaceae; genus Eleusine; species Eleusine indica. The sequence continues at coordinate 70,027,133 of CM059494.1, forward strand.
TCACATGTCAGTATCAAATATCTATAGCTAAACGGTAAAGCCATACATTTGCATGCTGTGGCATGCATTGCTCATTGGTCAGCATGAATCCTGAGCTACCAACATAAATGGGCACCTTTTATTGGTATATATGCATGTGAAATACTACTATTTGTCATGAAGTCCCCACAGCTACTCGCTTTTTAAAAATAGCAATGCAGGATGTTTTCTATCTTCCTGACCCTTTTGCAAGATATTATTAATGTCATTAAAAGTAGCAATGCAGGTTCTTGAAAATTAACATCCCAGACCAACTAGGCAAACAGAATTGTGCATGAGGTGACGCACAAATGTCGATCAACGATTCAATGGAACACCAGAAAGAACACCCAGCTTGTGCAATAAATTAGAAACAAAATGAGGGGATCACCCAAGGTATCTTAGCAGGGTGAACGCGAGGCCGGTGACGAGGTACGTCTCGGCGGCGGCGTGGCCGACGTCCTCCCGGAAGGTGGACAGCCTCCCGGCAGCACTGCGGGCGCTGCTCGGGGTACCCGAGTCGGCAGCGCCCGGACCGCCGCGCCGGCGCAGGGCCTGCGGCCCGCCGCGCGGGACGAAGACCTCCTTCCCGGCGGCGCCCGCGTCGCCGACGGGTCGCGTGTTGACAGGCTGCATTGCCGCGAGAATTGCGGTGGGATGTCGGCTCGGGCGGGCGCGTCGGAGGGTTCGTGGGGTGGAAATGGAGTCATGGAGAGGGACGGAGGGGAAGCGAATTTGCAGGGAGTGGTGGTGAGCGGGAGCGGAGGGGCGGGGTGGGAGAGGGCTGCCTCAATTAGGAAGCGGAGGAGCGCGACGGCGATCGCCGGTGAGGTGGCTGGGTATGATATTGCTCAGTTAATTAATACTAGTAGTGATGCACGCACGTAAGAATTCTCAAATACGAATTTAAATTAAAAGCAACTAAAATTTTTATTATATGAGTTTAAATAAATTTAAATCAAACGCATAACTCATCGACAAGGATCATTGACGTAAATGTGTATCAAAGAATTGTCAAATCTTAAAGCATAACTTCCAATTAAAAATTAGAAATACAAATGTCTATCTCCAATGCTATTTAGTGATGTCTAATATTTTTTAATGATTTTTGGTATGTTACTGGTGCATTCCTTTTCTTTAAGCTTTAACATGTCTAGTAGTGACACATACGACACGCACATAAAAATTTATTCACATGACATATTTTGAGGGATTTTATAATTTTTAGACAGTCAACCTTCACCATATTTAACAATACATTCATAAAAAATAATTAATTTCTTGAACAAATCATCTAAACATATTGCAACAAATTTATATAATCAAAAAATATTTTATTTGATAGTTTATTCAAATGCATAATTAAAACATCATGAATTATACTTTTCCTTCTCAAGTCCATGCATACACATGGATACTCTTTACTTTAAAATAATTACATAGTGTTACATATAAAATAAATTATAATGGGTTTGTGGCTATCAATAAAATAATTACATAAAGTAGTTCCAAACCGATACCATGATCATCTGAATACTTTCGAACCCGATACCACAATCAAGAAAATGGTTCCAATATTGTAAATTAGAGTGTTTCACAAATCATTAATCGTCGTCCTCCAAAATCAGGGAGGCTCATGATTCGTGTTACAAACTGGCCTGACTTTTTTTTCAGTTTGAAAGAAAACACACAAGGTGGGTGTCAAGGTTTGTCACATGCTTCAAGTTGTTGGTTTGATTTTGTTTTAACTCAAGCTCGGGACAGGTGTCGGGGTTCATTCTAAAAGGTGCGTATGATACGTGTCAATGTTAGATTGTATTTCTTTTTAACCCTGTTTGACTTTCTTTCGACACAAAATAAGTGGGATGGATCACATAGTTTTCTCACATGTTTCAAGGTTATTTGGCCTTTGTTTAATTCTAAAATTAGAAAGTAAAGGATGTTGGAATTTGACTTTATGTTCAAAGACTATTTGACATCATGTGCATGAGATGAGTGTTAGGAGTGTATGCTTGAGAAGGAGAAGAGATGTGATCATGTGAAATTGATCTTATGTTTTTAATATTTATGTGACATATTAATATTAATATGATAAACTTGTTACAGGTAGAAAAATCTGATTATAAAACTATATGACCGATGGAATGTTCAAAAATGACAAAAATAAAGATAGAGTGAATTGTTTATGCTAACACTACAGTGATAATAAAAAATAAATTTTTTTATAATCAAATATGGAATGAGACAAAATCTGAACAAATACATAGTACATGTAACCAACCAGAAAAAACATTTAAGAACACTCACATCTCATCGGAAATATATGCTTCCCTAGTTTCGGAACTTTCATAGACACAAATTACCATAACATTATAAAATTAAAACAACTTCTATTTATTTATAATCCATATAGATGTAGCACAAATACCTCTCCCTTCCACTTTCCAAGTACTGCATTTTTATCTAACTTACATACGAAAGAACATCTCATAAGTATTATTTTGGATTCAAAAAATTGGTATTTCAAAATCTAAATTATACTATATTTATATAAATTTTAATAGTTGTTGGGTTTAGAAGTACACTTGAAAAGAACGGGCTAAATTTCGGAGCTCTCGAGTAAAAAATACAAAGGCAAGATAGAAGATCGTCTACTATCTTTTTCCAATGAAACTCATTGAATACATAAATAACTAAAATGTACTTGATGTAACAATTAATTCATAGTGGTTTTATTTTACTTTCATTTTTTAACCTCTTTAAAAATAAAGTGTTCAAAATTCTAATGTTATACACATCAATAAAAATTATCTAAATTAATTAATACCGATAGATGTAGCATAACACAACTCCCATCTAAATGGCAAATCAAATACCTAGTCATCCAAACTCTTAACAAAGCGTTATAAAGTTTTTGTCCGACGAGATCTATTCATATGATTATTCAGACCATCAATGAAGCAAGAACCTAATCCAAAATCAAGTGCTATCAAAATTGAACCATTGTGTTTGATACCAAATTTGACATAATCAATAGTATAAATTAAATATTTAAATTATGAGAAATATACCATCCTGAAATATATGGCCAATATATGATTGGTTATTCCATATACAAAATAATAATAATAATAAATAAATAAAATAATAAATATATTTCTCAAATAAAGGTCAACCATACAGTCAGGTGACCACTAATAGTGCATGTGCATGTAAGTCCAACAAATAAATAACATATGAGACGAATATGTATATACGTGGCCATTAGATCGTATTGCCAAAAGTTAATCAAGGCTCCTTAATTACATGTAATCAGCCCATATGATTGCAGCCCAAATAGCTTGAGATCGTGGAGTCTCTACCCATAAGGACTCAAAACACAAATCACCACCACCACCAAATTGAGTTTACTACCTCCCAGATCAGGCTCCTCTTAGTCTCTTGTTTACTCTTAATGTCCCTCCTGCCTCCATCCTTTTCTTCTATGTGTAGTAGAAAAGCACAACATCATGAGCTAATCAAACAACAGAAGAATAGCTTAAGCATACAAAAGGCATTATAGTTTGCATGGTCATAGGGTGCCTATTCTTGTGTAAAAGGAGGATTTGGCTACATTTTCTATCGAAAGTTCTGCAATACGACCAAACAGAATATATTATCACTTGCTCAAATCATAGTTCAGTGATCAAATCCACATTAAGCAATATCAGAAGCCAACCTGCTCTGAATATGCAACCAGTCTTGACACTCTTGTGATCTGCTCAGAGTGGACTCTAACTCTACAACACATGGAAGCATTTTGTATCAGTCCTGAGAGAAAAAACAAGTAATAAAATATTACTCTTATCATAATTCATGAACAATATCTTACTATGTAAATGGAGCACACCACATCCTTTGTTTTCTTCTCTGGCAGACATGATCAGTTCCATGGCTTATTTGTTTTCTCTCGTGACATGATATTCAAAATCAAACTTATTTAAGACAAGTGAGACTCCAAGCCATTGTATGAGAATATAGATTGTAAGATTTTTCTTTATTTTGCTAAAAGTTACCATTGATCAAGCCACTAAAGCCACACAACTAATAAAGATATGTTAAATTTTTTGACAAACATTCATTTGTTACATCAACCTACCCGTGGCATATATCAAATAAAGAAAAACAAAAGTTAGAAATTAAGATCTCCTTTCACATAACATATTGATTTCTTTTTAGTATGAATGTTTGGCAGGGTGCATGACATGCATATTTCAGTGGCAACAACACTCAAATACTTAATCCTGCCATAAAAAAAGACCATTCTAAAACTTGACATCGATAATGCCTTTGATGATGGTATAGGTTGTCGAGTGGCATAGGAAACTAAATGCTATTCTAGAGGAGTAAACAATCTAAAGACTTTATGTTAGAATTTCAGTGAAGTATTTTTGTAATCGAGCATAAATATGCTAACCATCTTGAACCGATTGATTGAGTTTACTACCTCCCAGGTCAGGCTCCTCTTGGTCCCTTGTTTACTCTTAGTGTCTCTCCTTCCTCCATTCTTTTCTTCTATGTGTAGTACAAAAGCACAATATCATGAGCTAATCAAACAACAGAAGAATAGCTTAAGCAAATAAAAGGCATTACAGTATGCATGGTCACAGAGTGCCTATTCTTGTGTAAAAGGAGGATTCAGCTACATTTTCCATCGAAAGTTCTGCAATATGACCAAAAGGAATATATTATCACTTGCTCAAATCAAAGTTCAGTGATCAAATCCACATTAAGCAATATCAGGAGCCACCTGCTCTAAATATGCAACCAGTCTTGGCACTCTTGTGATCTGCTTAGAGTGGACTCTAACTTTGCAACACATGGAAGCATTTTGTATCAGTTCTAGGAGGAAGAACAAGTAATAAAATATCACTCTTATATATCATAATTCATGAACAGTGTCTTACTGTGTAAATAGAGCACATCACATCCTTTGTTTGGTCAATTATATGTAGAACTGTTAGTCAAAAAAATAAAAATACATATACTACTATATTGTTACCGATCTCTATATTGTAGTTGTTTCATGCCAGTGGCTGAGCCACAGGGGGTGCTACCCATGCTGCAGCACCCCCTTGGCCTCTCAAATATTAGCTTAGATTATTACGTAAATGAGGAAAATTTCATGGAAATGACCATGTTAAAAGGCTAACAAAATCCACAACAAGTGATCAGCACCCCCTCAAGTCCGGGTCTGGCTCTGCCCCTATTTCACGCTACTGATATCCATGCTCTACTCGCTCCATGCTACATGGAAAAATACCACTACATAAACAGATATTGTATCTACAATATTTTAAGAGTGCAACAAAATAATGGGAGTGAAACAAGTTGCATCCAGCTACTGCAACATTTTTAAAAGAAAGTCAAATCCGTTATTGGTGCCACAGAGAGATTGAGGCTCTATTTCTTTGTATGTCGCATCTTACAATAAATTATTAATAGTGCAAGTGTAAGGTTAAATCACACTCGCTTCATTGGTTGCAAGATCTCGTGATTAACTCACTGTTCTATACAAAATAGGATAAGTGAACTAAGCATTGTGCAAGCTAAACCTATCATCAGTGAATGAAAATCATAATATGATGGCATCTTTTCTAATTAACAAGAAATACTATATGTATTTCTTCTCTTTAGATCTGCATTATTTACTTAGTCAATGACAGCTGAATACTTAAAAAAAGCAAATATGATCCTTAAGTTTACAAATGTTTCTTTAATCACTCACTATACATGTCCTAAATTGATCAGCATCATTACTTATTTTGTGATGCAAATAAAGGATGAACTTTAAGCAGGGAACGTAAGAATCCTGTTATTTTGAACATGACTTTAACCATATTCCCATTAGGTTATTTGCTTCTACGAGAAGGCATGAATCAAGTTCTAATACACAGGAACCAAAAAATGGATGTGTTATTTTTTTAAAAATCTTATCACCATACAATCATTTTAGTCAATATGGCAAACATGTTTATGGAGTGGAGATTGAAATTAGCACCAACAAAGTGGCAATCAATATTTTACCTAGAATTGGTCTTACTATTAATCAGGGCTGAGCAGCATACATGCTTAGGCTTATCCTAAAACAGGTCAGGTGCAACATGTACAATAGAACAAGACTGGACAAATACAACAATCATGACATACCCCTTATTATGATATTGATACCTTCCAGTAAAAAAGCTAATACAAACCAACTATCCTGAATCAAAATAGTAATGAATTTCATAGGTCAGTCTTCAAATAGAGTCATCCTTGATCCCAATAAGCATTCTGGACAAAAAAAAAAGAAAGCATGATCATATAAGTACTGGTGTTCCAGTATATTTATATTGTTCCAAAAATACTAAAGAGAGGATTTGTTTTTGGCCAAAAGTCACTGGATCTTTTTTGGCCCAATTTCACACAATCTGCTGCAGCACATCACTCAAAATCTCTATAACTGAAATTTACATGATCTCTAAAACTGAATATAAAGCAACAGTTTTAGAACACCTGCTAGGGATACTCTAACAATGCCAACGAAGGAATTCTCTCAATACTAAAATAGGAACCTACATACACCAAGGTGAATAAAAGGAACTACTTCTAAGATATATAAAATGAACAACTGATATAAAAATACGTGATAGTTCTTACAAGCAGGTTGAGTAGTCCAAACCACTCTTGGATGATTAAAACATGAAACAGATCCTGCCAATAACAAATACAAATAATATTAAAATTTACTCAAAGTGTCAGAGCTCTAGAATTGATGAAAAAGTAAACACTGTAGAAATTTAAAGATAATCATTCTTATAGCAAGGCATAGCTAGTGTGGATTGCATCTGGCCTTCCATACCCTTGCCCTGTTGGTGGCTGTTCTGAGCAAGGAAAGAGCCAAGTAAGATGGAAAATATAGAATAATGCAGCAAGTAAATCTCTCATAAAATTGTGTACTTATTCATGAAGTAAGATGAAATCAAGCGTAACAACTATTGGTGGTTGTTCTGAGCTTTTAGACATTCTAAAAAATCAAAACAACCTAACTTATGATGATGATGATGATGAATTACTCATGAACCCATACATGAAGGTCACATGATGTCAAACTGGACATTGCCTGGTTGAAAAGATAAGAAATGAGTAGCAAACTTTTTTTAAAAAAAATAAATAAAACATTAATAAATCCTCGCTGACAATTAAACAAGTAGCCACCTAAATCACAAAGCAAGAAACATCTCAACGCCATATTTTTTATTTTAAAATCTAAAAAAATGTACAGAACAAGCAAGAATCCAATGCATGAAGCACTTTTTAGCCATAGCGACGTAAGAATCATACACATGCAAGAAAAGTGTGATTCTTGGATCATTTCCAACCTAATCTACATGACAGGACGAAATAACAAAAGACAACATAAGCCGCGGCAGCATAAACACGACAAAGCTCAACAGACACGGTTGTATGGTGCAGATCAAGAGAAACGTGCCCGAGCAACACAGTCTTGGCTCACTCCAACGATAGCAAGACAGGCAGCTCAATCCAACATAAGAAATGATCTTTAATCAACATTAGTGATCTTATGCAGAAACACAACTGGCTAAAAGCTCCAAAGTGTCCACCGTGAGCACTCAACAATGGCTGGCCATACTTAACTCACGGTGATATCCAAGTTAGGGCATTCCTTTCTTAATTCCATTCCAAAACACGAATTGCTCATAATGACGCTACAGGATGAAATCCATGGTTATCATCAAGCATAGCGAAACAGGAGCAGTGGTCAAACAGCGCCAATTTATGTATGCCGAACTCTGAAAATAAATTTGAACCCTCTCAACTTAAACGCGGTGACAAACGGGCCAAAGTCTCAATGCTTTCACTGTAAGCTACCCTCCAGAGCAGGTCATACTTGGCTCATAGGCACAGAAAAGAATTATACTTTGATTTACCAGCAGTCCTTTGCAAGAAACCATCTACGAGCACTTCTATTGCATTCAGCTAAGCCGTGTCTAATGACAGGCAATAGGGCGATGCAGCATTGGAGCTCGCCCGGCCGGTTCAAGCTAGAGGTGGTCAGCTTCAGCTAATCAACAAGCAAACCTAAACTGCAGCTCGGTTCTAAAATTTACACTGAACCTATCCAAGTAACAGACATGTGCAGTTCATCTACAAGAGTCAATCGGCAACCACCATCCAATACATGCAGTCCTGACTATGAGTATGTACCTCCTCCCATGGCCACCAACTCAGATTACTTCACAAGCCAAACGATACAGGTTCACAGACGATCCTATGCAAAGGAATCATGGTCTACTTCTTGTTTCATGTTCACTCAGTCCTCACTCAGAATAACAGGCGAATAGGGTACATGTATCACTAAGCGACAGATGATCGAACATGCTACGTGCATCCCAAAAACGCATCCTAGGAAAGGTAATAGGCATGGAGCGAAGGCTAGGGCTCACCACGAGGGTTAGGCAGCGATCAATGATGCGATGTCGTCGGGGAAGAAGGCGGCAGCTTGTCCAGCAGCTTGGTGCTGTTGCCGTCTCGACCAATCCAGCGTAGTGGATGACGTCGTCTTGACACGAAGGCGTTCCCAGAGCTCTAGTCCAAGACATGATCTGAGATTACGCAGAGGAATAAGGTGCACGATGAGGGTTCAGAAACTAAATTGCGTTTCGATAGAAGCTCACCAGATGGGGGTGACGATGTCCGTCAGACTCTTGCGTCCTCAGCTCGCGAACATGGCGATACAACCGTTGGCGTGGCTGACGTCCTCAGATGGCTGTCACAAAACCGTAGAGCGGCGCGCAGCGTCGATCTCCTCTCTTGGAGAGTGGCGGCTGGTCGTCGCAATTGGCCGCCTGCCCGTCCAGACCATCGTCTTCACGGTAAACTGTCGAGCGACACGTGGCGTGGATCTCCGCCTCTAGAGAGTGATGGCTGGCGGCCGCGATTGGCCGTGAGCCCGCGCTATTTGTCCTCGTCACGACAACGCCAGTGGGCGGTGCACTATTTGGTCGATGGTCGCCGAGAGATGTCAGGTCGCTATAGAGGGCAAATGGCAATGGAGGTGAGAAGCAGACAACAGGTACGTAAATTTATAAAGATGAGATTTTTCTCTCTACAGGAGGTAGAAAGGAGGAAAGAGTTATGAAAAATTAAAGAGGAGTTAATTAGGAAAGAGAAAATCAAGGAAGGTTAGAAACATGTGGGTATAGGTGGATAGGAAAGGTAAGAAAAAACAGGGTAGGGGTGAATGAATGAATGATTTTTGTGAAGGAATAAGTGTAAAAAGTTTTACACGTTGTAGGTTCATTCATATTTTGTGATTGGATGTAGGTAGGTTATAGAAAACGGAGGCTCCATATCATTGGGTAGGTATAGCTATCTGTGATGATAAAACTAGTCGTATCATTCATCCTTTATTAGTTTAGATAACATTTTAGTATAAACAATAATCATCATATACATGGACCTTTTACGTACGTGACCATCATTTTTCTTTAACGTACATACGTGACCACTTTTGGTCAAAATTCTGACAAAAATTCCAGTTTGGACCCATGCATGAGCCTGCGAAAACTCAGTTCCTCCATCAACGGGGCTCACAGAGAACACGAATACGGGGATAATCAAGAGCCGCTTCGTGTTGGACTACCGAAGCTGGCTTCCGGGTCTTCCACTCTGCCTTCGGCGCGGCTTCTCCTGGTCGTCTTCGTCCTCGGCGATTCCGTGAACCAGGGGTGCTTGAGCGCGTCTGCGGCCGTGAGCCTCTCGCAGTCGAAGAACTGCAGCAGGCCGGAGAGCACCTGCTGGCCGTGCAGCGACAGTTCCCCTAGGTTGAGGCCGTCGTAGCCTTCCTCCAGCTCGATCAGCGCGTCGTGCAGCTCCTCCGCCTCCACCAACAGCTCCTCCGCCGTGTCCGCCTTGAACAGGGGATCGCCGGTGACGAGCTCGTACATGACGCAGCCGAGCGCGTACACGTCAGCGGCGGGGCCCTCGCACAGGAGAAAGCAGGGGATGTAGTTGAGCAGCTCCGGCGAGCGGTACCGCATCGTCGTGCGCAGGATGCACCGCCCGTCCGGGCCCCGCACCGGCGACACGCGCGAGAAGCCGCGGAGCTCGAGCTTCGTCGTCTTGCCGTCGTCCGGCGGGCCCGCCACGAGGATGTTGTCCGGGGTGATGTCGCCGTGGACGAGACCCCTCGCGTGGGCCCGCTTCGTCGCGCGTAGGAGCTGCCGCATGTACTCGCGCACCTCGGTCTCCGGCAACCGCTCCCGCGACGACGCCACTGTTGCTATCCGGCGGCGGAGGCTTTGGCCGCCCGCGCTGCGGGGGACGACGCGCTTCTTGTTCTTCATTGCCGCCAAGCTTCTTGATCGCTTGCGCTTGCGGGACGCCGCCGCCGTCGCCAGGACACGAGATGGAACGAGTCCTCTCATCTTGTTGTGCGGCGATCGATCGAACAAGAAGTGGTGCTCTTGGGCTCTTCTTGCCACAGCCACACAGAGAATTGTTGTGCTGTGCGGCGACGAGGCCATGCCGCCAGGATTTATAAGTCTTGAGCATGGCTACGATTCTGGAGTTGGAATCGGAGGTGGAGATGGCGCCGCATCTACGCGGACTTCCGTCGCCGACAGAGCTCGGCAACAACCGCCAACCCGCGACTCGAGTCCGCCGAGTCCGAGTAGACAGGGAAGCATATTGCAAAAGAAAAAAAAAATTTAAGAAAATTCCTACAAATTTGCAAATGTCGAATTGGATTTTTACATTTATTATGAGGAATCCCCTCATGTATAGCATATTCATGTTCGGGTAAATTATTGATGCAAAATTTCGTGGCAATTGTTTATGAGAGTCAGTAGCACGTCTTTTAGCTAGTTTTATTGAGGTCTCAATTGTTCTGTCTTCACTATAGCCAACTATATAAAAAAATACAGTTAATAGTTTTTTCGGTTTATCATTCGGTTTTCTGAGTTTATCAAAAATTTTATTTTTTTTAAAAAAACATGCTACTGACTTTCATAAGCACTAGGGCTTTTAAATATGATTCGACCGATAACCGGTCGTTCGTTCATACAGAGACTAAATTGAATCAAGATTTTATTCTGGGACTAAATTGAGTCAAAATTTTGTTCAGAGATTAATATAAGTAAAGTGGATTGTTCAGGGAAGTAAAATGAAAAAGTCGTTCGTTCAAACTAGGCCAGACCGCTTTGGTTAAAAACCGTGTTGATTTTGTAAACCATGGTGGGAAGTGGTGGTGATCTTGCGCTCTTCTTGCCACACAGAGAATTATTGTGCGGCGACGAGACCATATACTGCCAAGATTGATCGACCGAATTCAATCGCTGTGGCCAACCCGCAATTTCGAGTCCTGCTAGACCGGGGAGGAACGGGACGACACCGGGAGCGTGGGCCGTCAGCGTCTAGCCCAGTAATCGGGGTTGTTATGGGCTCATATGGCCCACTATGCTATGGCTTGGGCCTACTTTATGTTGGCTAAAAGGCATGGTCGCATCTCGCATGGCCCGATGCGCCGTCTCTGCTGCTGGGTTCATGTGGCCGTGGCGGTGCCAAGCTGTCTTTGCGCGTACGTCGAACGGTGGTGACCGGTAGGCACGGCTCGAGAAAAACCAAGCAAGCGGTGGCCACACTTTGGCGCTGTGCTGTCCCAACAAAAAACCAAAAACAAATACTAGTAGGCCGTCCGATTCGTCGCCGGCTTTTCCTGCACGAACGAACGCGTGCAGCGATCAGCCGGTCGCCGGAGACAGCTTTGTGCCATACAGTACAGTACTATTCAGGGGGACTTTGTATAGTGCGCGTTGGCGTCCTGCTCCGCCACGTCGAACTGCCGGTCGGTGCAGGTCACATGCGTGTATCGGCTCTGCTCTGCTCAACGAAAAGCGGATCACTACCATGTTCTACTCGCTCGGTCCCGCAAATTTTGTTATTTTTAATTTTTGAATATCATCGTTTTATCTTATTTAAAAAATTTATATATAAGTAATTTATTTTTTATAAATTAATTTACTATTAAAATATTTTAATTATAATATATTTATTTTTAAATTTATATTAAAAAATTAAATAAAACGAATGTTCAAAATATGAGATCTGAAAGTCATCAGAGGTACGAGTAGTAACATGATAACCGTCTAATCCACGATAATATCATTGGCATTGTTCAGCTCATCATCAGTTGTCACAGCAGTTTCAGTTACATGAAAAAACCAGAGGAGAGATCGTGGAAGGAACATTGTTGACCAAAATATGTACACATTTTTTTTTGGCTAATTAAGCTACTAGCTAGATCTACTTGTTGGTGGCCATCCTAAAAAGAAAAAAGAAAAAAAGAAAAAGAAAAAGAAAAAAAAGAAGAAGTAAAAACGGAGAGAATAATCAACGCGGGGGCAAGTTGAGGTTCATCAGGCAATGCCGAGGAAGTCGAGCGCTGACTTGGCCATGATGGCGGCGAACTCTGGGAAGCTGATGACCCCGTCTCCATCGGCGTCGGCGTCGCGCATCATGGTGGTGAGCTCCTCGAAGGTGAGCGGCTGGCCGAGGCGGGCCATGGACCGGGCCAGCTCCGCCGCGGAGATGTAGCCGTTGCCGTCGCGGTCGAAGGCCCGGAACACCTCCAGCAGCTGGGCCTGGTCCACCAGGTGCGTCTGCGTGGTGAGCACGGGCGCGATGGCCGCCGCCAGCTCATCGAACTCCACTTTCCCGTTGCCGTCCGCGTCCATGCCGGCCAGCAGCGCGTGGACCTCGTCCCCCGTGGGCCGCAGGCCCAGCGAACGGAGCAGCGCCGCCAGCTCCAGCTGCGTCAGGCTGCCGTCGCCGTCCATGTCGAAACGACGGAAGATCTCCCCGAGCTGCTTCAGCTGGTGATGCTTCAGCTGCTTCTGCTTCGGCGCCGTCGATGCTGCTGACCTCGTCATTATTGCTTCTTGCTAGTACTACTCGTAGATCTTCCTTTGAGGATTCGTCTTTGTGGTTGATGGGGATGGGATGGTGAGAGCGGTGACCTGGTATTTATGCAGGGAAGGAGCAAGTACCGGGAAGACGCGTGCGGAGCGGCGACTGACCTGGTCGGTGGCATATGGTATGGTGCGTACATGGACAGAGAGCCAGAGAGGGAAGGGAAAGCTGTGCTCTGTTTTTTCTATTTTTTCTGGTTGTAACCTCTAACCTCTCTGATGACCAATTTTCAACCAGACAAGAGAATGAGACAAGTGCCCAAATGCTATTCGCCTTTCGACTTCCTTCTCGGACAAAAAGATGGTCCACAGACGGTTTCCTGATCCAAGTTGTCAAGTTGTTGCACTGCTTAGGCTCTGCACCGGCGAGAGTAGGAAGATGCAACGAATTCGTCGTAAAGGCCATGCCTGCCCTGAATCCTCAAGGTCGCTAGCAGTAGAGGTCACCGTTGCGAGAAAGAATCTTACAGCTGCCGCTTTCCTATCTTTATAAACAATAGTGCTTCGACATGCTGTCATGCCGTATCATTTTCTGTAAACTAATTGGACGTGCTCGTACCGGAATACTTCAAGAGTTATCCTGTCACATGTTGCAATGAACGACAGAGCTCCCGACCCTTTCTCGAGAAAAGAACAAAACTCCAGTAATGTTGCTTCGTCAACCGAAAGCAAACCAAGATGATTGTGGAGCACCATTACTAGTACGTAATTGATTAAATAAACGGTATTTAGACTGTTGCAGCACAAGTCTCCTGACAATTCACAGTAGGGAACACCTGAATTTGATTTCTGCTTAGAATGGGGGCAATGCGACTGATCCTAGATTTGATCCTGGCACTGGCATCAGTCTATCACCACTTGTTAATTTTGTCTATTCTATTAATGTCAACTGATAAGGGTGTGCTCAGCCACAACCGTCTCCCGAATTTTCTTTACATATGTATACTTCCTTTGTACTTTCTCTGCTCTAAAATAATTGACGTTTTAGCTTTAAATACGAAAATTAAAAAAAATATAAAAGATAGATGCACAGTAAATGAGGAAGAGAGAGATAGAGATAGGAATATATTAGAAAGAGAAAAAGTTACATCGAAAAGTGAAAATGATAATTATTTTAGGACAAATAGAATTGGCTAAAGTGCCAAATATTTTAGTACAGAGAGAGTAATAAAAAAGAGAAAAAGCATGTACGTACATATAACAGCTATCATGGTGAACAAACACATCAGCTGTTATGCATCCAATCGTTTTCATGCTAGTTCTTTTATCCTTAATCTCGCAAATGCTGTAGCCTGTAGCCTTACTTTTCCAATAGCATGAACACACCTGGGTCAACAAAATTTTCCAAAAACCACATGGATTCAGATTGCTGGTCAACATGCCTTTGCTGAGGAGGGTCTCATCCCCTCTCCCCTTTCTCTTCACATCCTGGTGAAGCATTTGCCTCAGAAAACATGGACGAACGAGCCAGTTCTTCCATTCATTGATAATCAGAGAGTTACAGAAGGGATGGACAGAGAATTTACATAAGGAGGCTTCCCGAACCAAGGAACATGAGCACACTAGCTCCGTTAACCAGTTTGCTTTCCAGACAACAAATGTAATCCAAACACACAAGATCTAGAGGCCAATCTGCAGCTGCAGCTCCAACGCGTTCCATCTATCACGGACCTCTGTACTTCCGGAAGCATGACAGGCATCCTGGCCGCTGGTCTACGGGGATCATGCCTCCACCCTTCGATGTATCGATCGCCTCCAACATAGATACAACCTCGGCCATCTCTGGCCGCTTGTCAGGGTTTGCATCCCAGCAACGCTTCATCACATTTGCTAAAGAACTTGGACAGCAGCGTGGTATCTCTGGTCTCAAATTCTGTAGACGAAGTGGAATTGTATTATCAGTACTTATTCAGAATGCAGCAGCAGCAGCTTAGATGTAAGCAGGAAACAGGCAAACTGGAAACAGAATTTTACCTGACGAACAACTGCAGATGTGACCTCCGAGAAGCTCAGATCAGGATATGGCATATCACAGCAGTATATCTCCCACAAACAAATTCCAAAGCTATAAACATCACACTTTCTATTGTAAGGATTACCATTAAGAACCTGCACATCAGATGCCAATGTAAGCCACATTGTATGCAAGTTGGCTAGTATAAAACCGCTTCCTATTTTTTCTTTTTCTATTTATTCTATGGGAAACATGAGCAGACATCTCTGAGAAAAGATACCTCAGGCGCCATGTAACCAAGCGTTCCAGTTTCACCAGTCATATCACTGGGATTAGCAGCTTCAAGACGAGCAACACCAAAATCAGCAATTTTCAGAGTCCTTGTTTTGTCTAGAAGCATATTTTCGGTCTTCACATCACGGTGCACAATCTTCTTTGAGTGAAGATAGCTTAATCTGATGAAGATTTAAATATCAAAACTTCTCAAATAAATGCTAACTGAAGAGTAAGGAAATGTAACAGATTATGATTCAGAAAAAACGACTGAAGAAAATTCAGTGAACTACTTACCCCCTAGCAAGGTCAAGAGCAATTTGGACAACCACCTTAAAAGCTAACTTTTTTCTCCTGTTCTTTATCAGAAATGATTTTAATGCGCCTCCAGCAAGGTATTCCACAACAACACAACAGATGTTTGTTGGCATGCCAATATGTCCATTTTCTGTCTGAATATTTAGATCCCTTGCACCCATTATAGCTCCTATGAACTGCACAGGAAAAGTCAAGCTGTTGTTATAGACTTATAGTAGCTGACGAATAAATAGATTACTGAAGAAATATCCAATATCGATAGAATTCCTGAAGAAATATAAAATAATGATATGTCAAACGTTTCCCCCTTTTCACCTGACAGTATAACCTGAGAGAGATATTTAGCCAAATAGCGAATCTGTCGATTCCAAATAGAGATGGCCCGGTTTGAACTGAAATAGAAACAAACTGTAACAGTATAACCTGTAAGAAGCTACTATATAGGCATGCTATTTGCTAAACTCCAGTTCAAGCATCCCATGGGCAATCTGGTTCTGGATATAGCAATTAATCGTCCAACGAGTGCATTGAAAAACGATTTGCTCCTAAATACTGATAAAAAAAACTCAGTATATACTAAAAGTTCTCATCTTATTGAGAAATTAATAACTGTCACTGAACTTATTGGCGTCTTCCAGTATATGACATCTAGTTAATGAAGCTGATGTTATCATACAGCGAGCAACAAAATGATTGGACCCCAAACCCCTGATACGCAATCTAGACTATTAAGAAGGGAAATGACTAAGCAAGTATGAGTTCAGAAGTTCAGTTTATCAGTATTCTTTCAAATATCCTAAATATGAACTGAATTGTTGCATGCTATCGTTGCAGAAGCATATCAGCTAGTAGTAAATTTGACTTGTGCCACCAGGTAGTACCTTGGTTACATTTGGATGATCAAGCTTATGCCAAACAGTGACCTCTTGAGAAAAAGCCGCCCTTACAGCAGCAATATCTTGTTCTGATCTATGTCCGTCCTCTCCCCAGTCAAGTAATTTCACTGGAACAACCATAAACCAGAAGTTAGTATTGGGGAACGGCAGTCGCAAATCGTCATAACAACCTCCGATCTTCATCAGTGCCAAGTTCAGGAAAAAGCAGAGTCATATGGATAAAATATATACTAGTGTTCTTTAGAGTAAAACTACTGTTTGTCTATCCAAGACTATGGATTGATTTATCAAATTTCTGCGCCCTTATCTAGGATACTGGGATAAAATCACTTCCTATATTATTGTAAGGTGTTTAATCAGTGACCAAACAATGCATAATAAGTATGTGCAAGTGACAGAAAAATTCATGAACTCATTCAGTGACAGGATGCACATGCCTATATCTATATTCAAGTAGAAGAAGAACAGTTTCTTGAGTTGGTGATCATGTAGACTGACAGACATACTTAAGTGCGGTGAGAAAACTGAACCACTAGATTGCATTTGGCCCTACTAATTAAAAGCAGCAGGAAGCTTTAGCTCTTTTTGGGTGCCCCCAAAGCACGTTGCACCCAGTGATCACAAGAATCAGGCTTGTAGAAAGAACTAGCAGTTGGTCCTCGATCCCGTTCACATGAGCAACGGCACATGAAAAGCGGCGGCCTATCCAAGTGACGTCACGGGACGACCGGCCCCGAAAAAGAAGAAGGGACATCAACTCCCGCGATTTGGTAAAAGAAGCAAGAAAAAAAGGGGCGAGCAACAGTGGCCGGCCGCCGCCGCATTGGCAGCCAGGTGATTATTAGCTTTGAGCGACGGGGGAGAGGGGGAGTGTACCTGCGACGTCTTGGCCGTCGTAGACGCCGCGGTGGACTGTGCCGAAGGTGCCGCGCGCGATGACGCCCTTGACGACGAGCTTGGCGGGGTCGATCTCCCAGTCCTCCCTCCGCGGCCGGGCCTGCTGCTGCCTGCCTCGCTGGTCGGGCTCCTCCTCCTTCTTCTTCTCCATGGTCCAGGCGCGGCTGAGGTGGCGCTCCAGCTGCTCGTCCAGGCTCTTGAGGTCGATCTGGTCCGCCCGCACGAACCCGCCGTCCCCGCCGCCCGTCCCCTCCTTCATCGCGTGTCCGTTTGATCGATGGGCTTCAGTTCAGTAGAGAAGAGGTCGAGGAGGCCTCGCGTGAAGGTCGGTAGGGAGCCAACAAGCAGGCGTGGGTCGCGGAAGGCGGAACGGCTACTGGGCTAGTGAGGACGAGGTGGCTAGAAGAACTGACGGACGCTACACGAGGAGGAGGAGGAGGAGGAGGGAGAGGAATGGTGGCGAGGCGTGGGAGGAGGCGGCAGGCATGTGATCCGAGCACATGGGGTGCCGAATGCCGAGTGCCGCCGAGGCAGCGAGCGAGCGAGAGGCAGGGTTGGAATAACCGGTAGGAACCGGCGGGTTATCGCGGTTAACCGGATAATCAGTTTCGGCCCGGTCGCGTTAACCGACCGGTTAGCTGAAAAAAACCGGATCTGATACTGTAGCAATATGGTTAATCGGTTGGTTTTTTACTCACGTTATGTCGCGTCGAGACAAGGGAGCCCAGCCCAGCGCGTGAGTGTTTTTTGCGCTCGGAATACGGTGCGGTCGTCAGAGCCGAGCGGCGGGTGGAGGTGGCGTGACGCGGCCAAGGTTTACATAACCGTATGAATCGGTGAAACCGGTCGGATCCGGTTCACGGTTAATCAGATAATCGGAATAACCGGGTGGTTAACCGGACAAAAATCGATTTAGGGAGCACGCGGCCGAGGACGGTTAACCAGCGGTTTACCGGTTAATATTCTGGTTAACCAAACGGTAGGTCGGTTTTATTGATATATTTTGAACATATATTTTTAAATTCAAAATTACCGGTTTTTATACGGTTTTTTCACAGGTTAACCGGTTGATTATTCTGGTTAACCGGTCAGTTATTCTGATTAAGTCTAATACGAATTTTTTTAAATTTTAAAATTTTTTAAATCATAACCGAAGGTTAACCGACTGATCGGAGTAACCAGCCCGGACCAGTTTTCCGGTTAACCGGATTAACCGCGCGGCGTATCGAATTATACGCGGGCGCAGTTCGAGGACAGCAGTACTGGACGGGGCTGGGGGATTCTCTTCTGTTCCGGTTGTGCTTGTGCACGGCGGGAGTTTATTACCGATCTGCAAATTTTTGGGGCAGCTGGTACCTGGGGCCTCGGAACATTCAACTTGTTCTTTTTTTTCTTTTTTTTATACTTCCTTCCTCCGTCCTAATTTAATTGGTATTTAAAATCTAATACAGAAATTAAGAAAAAGTGTAAAAGTTAGATACATAAAAAACAAAAAGAAAAGAGATAGAGTTGTATTGAGAAGAGAGAAAGATACATCAAAAAATGATAATGTCAATTATTTTAAAACCATTAAAGAGAGTCAATTATTTTGGGACGAGAAGAATAAATAATGATGATTCAAGTTGTTCTACTACTACTAGTTGTCTATTGCCACAGCGTGTGGTCTTGTAGAAAAAGAATGTACCAGTATCTGAAAAGTCTCTCGAACTACAGAAGCTTAAGAAATTGCCATCGGCATTGACTGCTGCAATGGGCGCTTCCTCGCTCCGTGCGCGCGGTTAGTAATAAACTACTAGTAGAATTTTCTTCCGATCCTAATCTCACTTTTTCCGTCTCATGGTCATGGATGGGCAGAGCAGGGACCTCGATTTCCACTGGCGCTGGCTCACGGGTTGGCGAGCTGTTGTGGATAACATTTCTTGTGATCCCACCCATGGCCTCGCTTTGTCGTTTGACAGCCACATCACGGTTCCAATCCGGTACGGTCTTCCTTCACGGCGCCTGATCCAGAAACGACTCAGCCGTCAACTCATCGCCTTTCAGCCATCGCTTGATCCTTGTGTTTGTCGCCACTGACAAGAAATTGCGGCGCTTTTAGCTACACTGCGTGCTTAGAATTTCTGGCTTCATCGGTTAAGTGTTGAAGAAACTAGCTAGCCAGTGCGTCGCAGTACCTTATTTTCTGCAGTTTGACTTGCGCTACTACGTCTGCAGTAGCGGGCGTCATTTGTCCCTATCGAGGAGCTAAACAGCTTGATACGATAGAGATTACCTAGATTCCTTTTAGAGACGTATGTTTTCAGGTGATTATTTGTTTAGCGAGCTTTCGACATGTTGAACTAGCAAAAACCTTTTTGTTTACCAAGCTAGCTAGATGCCGGCAACTCATTCAGTGTATGTGACAAAATAGTGGCATCAGCAAAGTCATAATTCTTCTCCTTGTCCCTTAAAATACTTTTGTACTGCATCATATCTTTAATTTCTCCCTTAATAAAATACAATAATGTAAGTACTTATTCTTCTCGTTTCTAAAATCACGGAACTATGACGACGGAATCATCTCATCAATTATCTAGTGTGCTCTATCGTCAGAAGACATGCCTTTTTTTTTTCTCCCGCAATCATGCACGTATCTCATTTATAAGGTGGAGAAAAATGAAAAAAAAAATACAAGAAAGCTTTACACGGCCGAGCCACAGGCCTGCAACCTCACAAGATCACAAACATCAAGATTTTTTGACGTCCGGAGTGGACTTGTGAGCACTGCTGGTACCTCCACTCCACGGCTCTTGGTTGCAAGGAGATCTTTTATGGTGTTTGCAAATAATATGGATCATCCAATGCCTCAAATCTAACGCTTCATAATAAAAGGTACTAAACAAAAGGTACTTAGGTAATAGTAAATGTACTTAAGTAGAAAGGATGAGTAAGTAATTTTATCTGTTGAAATATATGGAAGGACAGGGAGGAGAAATCAACATTTATGAAATTTAGATGAGCGTGACACTGTTGTTGCAAAAACAAAAAATCGGATAATTGATACAGATTTCTGACCATTACAAATGTTCTCACACTAACAGTTGGGCGTATCTCACATGCTCCCGTCATTCCGCATTGTGTTCAGTACATTCCACATCCATTCGGAGCTTCACAGCAATAGTCTCGCATGTCCAATACGCTCAAACACGTCCTCTCGCATTGCGTATGGTATACCAGTCCATTCAACATTCACTCGCAACTCACAGGAATCTAGAAAGCAAGTACGACGATCATGGAGGTGTCCTAGGGCGAACTCTAAGCATTCAGCGTCAGCAGCACCATCTCGAACACAAATACGAAGCACCAATTTTTCATCCACTGGGACGGCAACCAAACAACGAGATAGCGCAACAGACCCATCAGCTCCAAGTTGTGTTGTTGATGTGCCTGCCACTTTACTGTCATGAAGAACGATTTTAGTCTCGTTTCGACTGGTCCAAGCGATTACTTCACCAGTGAACTCACATGGCCCCTGCATCATACTCACTGAAATGGTAACTAGCTGTAATGGCATATGGTACGGGTGTATAAGCCAGCTGCACTGTGCTATGCCAACTAGTTAGATCCTGTTCCATGAGCTTCTCGCCATTGCTGATACAGGTATCGTGTTCTATTACACCTTTGCTCAACACTCTGTCATCACCACAAGCATCATCCTTGATCTTTAAATTGATTTCGAAAAACATACTACTTGTTACAGCAAATGCTCGACATGGATCTGTCAATGTTAAACTATCCTCCTACACAATAGCAATAAGCAGACTGTCAAAATATGCCCTCACATAAATGAATATAACCAGCATTTGATATAAAGAGATCATTGAGAAAACGAATACAGTACATACCGGCGAGTTGATAACTTGAGGATCATCCCTCTGACGCCTGAAGAGATAGATACACTTGTAATCAACCTGATCTCTCGCGAGCACGGTGCCGAATACTCTGATAGGGTATCCCACATCAGACTTGAGTACCTTCAAGGAGACCACGTTGACTGATTCCTCCAGCAAGTTATGCTGATGTGAAGTTAGCTCCAAAAATGGTGTCCCAGGCTTAGCTTTAGCTGTAAATCAACAGCAACAGCATAAATAAATTTGGAGGGTGGTGACCACGTTTACAAGCATACTTCCTGCAGTTATTTGATGTAATCTGATCAATGTTTTCTTCTCTCATATAAATATTACTCCCTCTATCCCAAAATAATTGACGTTTTGGCTCTGGGTACGAGAATTAAGGAGAAGTGTAAAAGGTAGTTGCATAGAAAATAAGGAGAAGAGAGATAAAGATAGTGATGTATTGAAAAGAGAGAAAGTTGTATCGGGAAGTGAGAATGACAATTATTTTAGGACAAATAGAGTTGGCTAAAGTGTTAAATATTTTGATACGGAGGGAGTATTGTTTAGGATCTGATGTAGACCGATGACACTCGGGAGTAAGCAGAAGGTATTTTATGGGAATGCATGGTGATGAATTGGGTCTTATATGTCCTATATTCAATCAATAGCTAAAATAATATTAACACAATAATATTTGTGAATGTATATATATTCACATTCTTTATCAAAGTCGAAGTAGGCCAAATTGTATTTGCAGAAGCGGGTCTGAACAAGAGAACACTGCACGGGGTCGTATTCGGTGATCTGGTGCAAGCGGACTATGTGGAGAGCTTTGGCTACAAGTTCCTCCCACGATAGGACATGATTATCCCAATCTGGATCCAACTCCGAATCAAACCCAAAATCCTGATCTGGGTCCACATCAAGTTCCAGCGAACAATATTCCGAATCACCATCATCGAACTCCATAGCTGTGTAAAATCAGGCATAAGTAATCAAATAATTTTGCATGTGGTGGACAAATTAAGAGAATGGGGGGAAACAATGACGCAAGAGCGATGTTAATGATAGATTGATTAATCGCGGACTCCACTAACTATGTAATAAATGCAGTTGCATTGACCACAAAAGGTCTAGCGCTCGTACCGTGAGGCCCGTCTCCAGCAGGGTTATCGAAGAGGTCAGGAGTTCTGGCAAGAAGTTTTTGCTTTTTTGATGATAAAACGAGTTCAGGTTTGAGCCGCTGCTTGACGTTCCTCTTCTACCCGACATTTTATTGAGGGCGCCGGCCGCAGCTGTATTACATTAACACATCGGACTCGACGTGTACACCAAAGTTTCCAGTCCTACCCGGTCTTCCCTCCCGCCGCTTTTATCTACACTGCGTGCTAGTGACGTTGGAGGTGGTGTTTACAGTTTCTGGCTGGACCGGTTAAGTGTTGAAGAAACCAGTGCGACGCAGTACCTTATTTTCTGCAGTTTGACTTCTGATACGTTTGCTACTAGCACAGGAGTGACAGGACACGCACGTATCTTCTGCAGTGGGCGTCGTTTGTCACTATCGAAAAGCTGAACAACCATGATGATAGAGACTAATTACATTGAGCTTGGCGATATCTATTCTCAGGTGATTGTTTACTGGTTGTTTGTGAAGCTAAAACAACCATTTTGTTAGTGAAGCTGGATGGCGATGCGCGGGCGTGGACTAGACATGATAAACAACACATATATGAACTGGATGTCTGGGTGGCAATTCTCGTCGTCGATGATATGGATAACGATTTTAAGACCGGCTGTGCTAACCATCACAAGGCATACACATATGCCACATAGTGTTCTTTTATTAGGTCATTAATCAGCTCATTTGATTACCTTCCACATGCAGCTTCACATACCGACAGTCCGACACGCTCAAACTGTCAAACAATACCACCCTATATCAACATGCAAGTATGCAACTCGTAGGATTCTAGAACCTAGTGAGCCTGGGTGTTGCTGCACGTACACCAAGTACTCGTACGCGCACACATAAAACTCATATCGAGGGATTACCGAAACTGCATGTCCAGGCAGTCTAAGTGGCCTTCAAGGCTGACTGCTGAAACTGTTCGCTTCGTTTCACACGACTGCACATCCAGTCTTCAGTGAACTCTGCTGCCCACAACAAAATTTGCCACTTTGGATTTGGAAGACGTGCATACAGTTGTCTCTCGGCATAGCACAATTTATAGGGACTGCCTTTGAACGTGCAGGAGAAAAAGAAGAAAGCTCTAATCATCAAAAGAAGCCTGAAAAAGCACCTGCTTAGAAAATCTTGCCGATCGGCTTCAACTCGGTTGGTAAATGATCGTAGTTGCCCGAATCAATCTGTGTTTGGAACATGGGTCGCTTCCCATACTCCTGTAAGACGCCTGGTGCCAGGTGCTCCTTGCTTGGTGTCAGCATAACATAGTTGGGATCAGCTCTTTCGTAACTGCATTCCATTTAGTATACATGAACAAAGTGTTCTCAGCACAACATTGCAACTAGAAAAAAGAAATGGTCCAATAGCACGAGGCACAAAACAAAACCTGGGTTGTCTCAGATCCTCAACACGAATGCCAAATCCATATGATGTTGTTCCCTTCGAATGATCATTCACAGCTGTAAACAAGAAAGGAAAATCAATGCAAGCAGGGAATGCCCCCAAAAGTCTTCGTAAGCAA
The DNA here is from genome assembly GCA_030378355.1 of Eleusine indica. Classification (NCBI taxonomy): domain Eukaryota; kingdom Viridiplantae; phylum Streptophyta; class Magnoliopsida; order Poales; family Poaceae; genus Eleusine; species Eleusine indica. The sequence goes on from CM059494.1 coordinate 70,051,082, forward strand.
ACCATTCATAATTCTCAGTGCAAGCAGGCCACAATAATTTTATTTTTCTACTTCAGAAAGATACCAATTTCAAGCTGTAGAAAACCATAAGCAACCGGCATTTCATATAATTTGAGCAAAGTAAGGTATTCAGACTACACTAGCTTATGCAGCTCATTATGTTTTTGATATCCAGGTAAAAAGTTGGGCAGGACACTTCAATTTCCAAGAGCAAAGAAACAACATCAGAGACTGTGAATGTACCATCATTTCAAAATCATGCAGCACATCGATCAAAAGAAAAATAAACCTTCATTATGGTATTCATTAATCAAGGTGCAAATGGGATCTTGTAGAGCAAAAGAAAATACAAAATCTTGCACACCTGTGATACTGAATGTAAAAGATGGTTTCCACCATGATTTGAATGCCACGGCTACAGAAGACATGGAAGGGCCCAACTTTCCCTGTAACATGCACTGAATATCAAAACAAATGAAGTAATATCGTGATCCAAAGATGATGAGGTGTACCCAGTACATTCCCACGTTTAGTGAATCCCATACTGTATCAACTATATGGTTTTGAAATTCCCCTAAATCACTAAATGGTGAAGAGATAGGATGCCTGGTGGGAAAAATAAAATTGCATATATGGGAGAAGATAAAAAGATATATTTGTCGGCTGAATTTTCTTTGTGCAAGTACAGAAAACTTCCTAAGATGTTAAGCTGAGACATGCCCTGGTGTGCAAGGTGGGAAATGCATTGCATGTCGTCTCTGGAGACTTGTTACAAAGGCCTAACGGGTACACAGATCAACTTAACCTTGAATAGGAAATTCTTGTTCGCTTGCCAACTGGCGGCCAGCTGAAATAAAGAACTGCCATTCTCAGTTGGTTTATCTTTATCAACCCTACAAAACAGAATGAAAACATAATTAGCCAATCAGTGATTGATGTGAAACAGTGTAAATGTTCCTTCACCAAAGGCTTACCTGGCAGCCAACTCAAGTCCAAAATCAATGTAGTTTGTAATGCCAACAACTTGATCAGCTTCAAAGGGGTTTTTTACCTGATGAACACAAGCAGGGCATACTCTCAACAAACCTCAGATTCGTGACTTGGATAACAGAACTCTAGTACTAAAAGTAAAGCAAACTGAAAATAATAAAATATATGAGCCCTTATTAGAAGCTTTTCCTCCTATGTGCACAATCAAGGAAAGGAAAATATAGAAATACAAACGACCCTCTGAAAGAGTATGATGGGCCAAACATAACATGGATATGTTTAAGTAGCAATTATCAAAGGCATGGAACATCAAAACAATTGAAGAAAGGTGGGCTGTTGGAATATTCATGCCACAGAAGATGTACTTGACCTAAATATCAACTGCAGTTACGGACTGATGAGGAAAGAGAAGCATCTGTTTGGTAATATCAAATGAAAACTATGAAATGGAACTACACTTACCCTTCTTTGAACAACCAGGTGCTGGTAGAATGATGCTGTCAGCTGCGCATCATGAAAACAAAAATGTCATGTCAAATGAGATTAAGAAATTTCAACGAAGTCTAATTGGATATTATGGAGTTAATTCAGGTAACGTCATCAACCGGTTTCTTCCCAATCTTTTGGACCACACAACACAAATGGCTTCCAAAAACCAATCATTGCACCCTACCCGAAAGATAGAAAAGAGAATACATACATCTAGCTTGCTGTTTTCTGACATGGTTAGTACTAATTATCCTAAAAATCTTTGACACTTAGGTGAAATTCTATAGATTTTACAAGTAATAATATAATGTAGGAACAAACTTTAAGCATTCACGTCTCAAGGTGCCAAAACAATTCTAACCACTTTCTGCACACAGATTAGTCAGATGCATGATCACGGGAGAGATAATGTGCTGAACCATGGAACTTCAGAGTCTATTCCACATGGAGGTACACCAGTATGCATGAAACGATTGTGCATAAGCTATAAAGTATAAATCCACCATAGGAAAAATGAGGACAATACTATATGCAACAAAGTTATTTGCAGTGCACATTGCTAGTTTGAGAATATATATCATAATTCATGTAGCAAATGCCTGTCATTCCATCAGACACAGCAAATTGTCTTAGCCTTTTTTTCACGAGGGGAATACAGTAGGGGGTATCTCCTACTGTGGTTAAAAAATTAATAAATATAGGGGAAAGCAACAACACTGTAAACAAAACTAAAGAAACAAATTGTACATGGAAGGGAAAGGGCATAAAAGGCTTTGAACTCAAGGTAGGAAGAAAGAACTAAGGTCATTTATGCGATGAGCATGGAGAAAACAATCATCTGAATGAGCTCCAAGGCTTGCAGTTAACTATAAGAGAATGCAATCACCTGTGTATTTCTGGCAAGCTCTAGGGCAAATATGAATGAAGGGCTCAATGGACTAGGTGAGCCAACACCATAACTGATTGCACAGTTCCAGTTTTCCAAGTCTGTAAATGGCATATGTTGTTTGGAAGGTCCACTTTCTGCAGAATGACCAGCTTAGAGAATAAGAGAACACCAGAAAAACCCAAGCCCCCAACAATCAGACATAACTAAACATCCACATGTACTTGTCTGCAAGCAGGAAAGGCTGATGATTGACAGGAGAGCATATACCCTTTTTTTTTTGAACGGGATATATGCATTTTAAAAGTCATAGAAAACACAACATTTCAACAAAGATATTTGAAACAATTATGGGATGTCAGATAAAAATTGAAAAATGTTCGTAATAAAAAAGATTTGAGTTTGCAATTCAATGCCAAGCATATGTCACAGACCTTACTCTGGAAACACTATGCCCAAGTAACACATGCATGTATTGTCATTTGGTGGAGAATAACAGAATCCAAACACAGAGCATCGAATAGAGTTTTTAAGAGTGAAGCATCCAATTATATTGGAGACCTATGCGACAGTTCAAACTAGTAGCACTTACTAAGTGGCTTGTATTGTACTCCAGCAGTTAAGCTCCCTTTTCTCCCAACTAACCATGCACCAAGGGGTACCTCACCAGATACTGAAAAGGAAGAATTATCAGCATAACATACTATAGTGAATATAAAAAATATTATTTGGAACAATTCAAACCGTTATATAGATTCAACATTGAGGACGCATCAACATGGTTAAATATCATATTTAATCACAGTTCAACCAAATATATGAGAATCATGAATACACACATACAAGGAAATGGCACAAAGGAAGCCCCAAGCGATAAATTCTCTGAACCATATCTTACACCCATGACACCATAATCTTCTGAATTCACCCTGAAAAAAAAATCAAACAAATAAGTAAATAAGCATAACTCCCTCACTATGAATCATGGTTTCTAATATAAGTGTATTAACAGAATTAAACAAAATGATATCTTCCACTGGATCACGGTTCAATTTTTCGTGAAATAACATACAGATTGCTGGAAAACTATTTAACAGCTCCAAGCATGGTTATTTGCAAATGAAAGCACGATATAGGGTCTACCTCTTTCCCACGAGCAAAGGTAATGTCCCAAATGCACCAATACGATACTTAGGATCATAGGCACATGACCTCAGCTGCAATAGGCTGCATACACAGGAGGTTGGCAAACATCATATGCATGTTTTTCAAAATAATAAATATGCTAAAAACAATAATTGAGTCCATAAAGCAAAGGAAAGCCATACGGATTTGACGTCGACACAAGAAGGTCCACAAAGGTATGCGGATCATCCAGTTCTCTAAAAAAATATTGAGCAAAGTGTTATGTTAAGAGTATAATATTGGCTGGATAAATATGAAGAGTTTGCAACTTATGGAATATGCACTTTTGCCAGCGAAATAGAGCATCCCCCTTCACTCCTGTTCCACCTTTATCACCAGCAGCAGACACCTTGTGAAGTTAAGGTAGGCAAAAGCTCTTTGTGAAGTAAAATCCTTATTACGGATCAGATTGGAATAAAATATTTTAATCTTCCAACTGCACAGCTAAAACCATTCTAATATACCACAGAAATTCTGGTTAAAACGGCATATGCCCAAAAGGAATCATCTTAAAATATTTTTTAGCACAAGGTTGTAGGCACCAATGAAGGTAATCTTGATCGCAATAAATGAAGACCTTGGTTCAAGTCACTATGCAACATCCAGGCACAAGGCACAACTAAGTTATGATAACTGAACAGCAAGCAACAATAAAACACAGATAAAGTGTAATTCTGTCATCCTGACTATTCAAGGAAAAAAAAAGTGTAATTCATGTTATGAATAGCACTTGTATTCATAATGAGAGCACTAGGCCCAAATATATACATGTACAGGTGTGGGTAAATATGCACAAAATCCCTTATACAATGGGGAAACTACAAGAATACATATACATCTAAACCACCCCCCCCCTCCCCCCCTTCAAACTTAGGGTGGATCAAGAACACTGAGTTTAGAGAGATAAAACCTGTGTCTAGCTCCAGTCTGTGCCTTGGTGAACAAATCAGCCAATTGAATCTCTGAATGCACATACTGAGGAGAAACAATACCATCTTGTACCTGTGCTCGTGTATAAAAAGCATCAACATCAACATGCTTACTAAGTTCATGCTTCACAGGATCAAGAGCCATACTGATAGCACCTGTACTGTCAGGAAAAAGAAAAGTCGGCATAGAAACAGAAACACCAAAATCCTCAAGCAACCACCGTAACCAAGTAACCTCTGCTGTCACAAAAGCCATAGCACGCAACTCAGCCTCTGCACTCGAACGAGAAACTGTTGTGTGCTTCTTAGTTTTTCAAGCAATGAGACAACCACCAAGAAAAACACAAAAGGCAGAAAGAGAGCGACGATCAGAGGAATCACTAGCCTAGGTAGCATCACAATATGTCTGGAGCTGTAAAGAGCTAGAGCGTGGAAAGAACAAGCGACGAGATATAGTCCCACGAAGATAACGCGGGATTCGAAGCAAGTGAGTATAGTAGAGCTAGGTGAGAGCAGAAACAAACTGATGCGAGATATCAGGACGAGTAACACTAAGATAAACAAGACTCCCCACAATATGACGATAATGAGTCGGGTCAGTGAGAAGCTCACCATCAGTGGCACGAAGGTGAACATTAAGCTCCATAGGAGTCTCAACAGTGCGATGATCAGTGAGAGAAGCACGATCAAGAAGGTCACTAATATACTTTTCTTGAGACAAATAGAACCCCTCAGATGTAGAGGGAAATCTCAATACCAAGAAAGTAATGAAGAGGACCAAGATCAGACATCAAGAACTGCTCACTAAGACGCGCCTTCACAAAAGCTATATATTCAGAATCATCTCCAGTAATGATCATATCATCAACATAAAGAAGGAGAAGAGCCCAACCACGAGCAGATGTGTGAATAAAAAGTGCTGGATCATGATTACTGGCAGAAAAATCAGCAATAGTGACCACAGAAGCAAAGCGCTGAAACCAAGCACGAGGAGCTTGCTTTAGGCCATAAAGTGAGCGACGAAGACGACAAACCATACCGTCAGGAACAAAATACCCGGGTGGTGGACGCATATACACCTACTCATGTAACTCACCATTAAGAAAGGCATTCTTGACATCAAGCTGACAGATGGACCACTCACGAACAGAGGCCACAACAAGAAGAGTGTGGACTGTAGTCATGTGAGCTACAGACGCAAAGGTCTTATCATAGTCACGACTAAGAGAATCGTCAAAGCAGGTCTTCACCTTATATACCCACTTACAAGTAATAGGACGAACATGTGCTGGAAGAGGAACAAGATCCCACGTACCAGTACGCTCAAGGGCAGCAATCTCCTCAGCCATAGCGTGCTACCATTCTTGATGAGGAACATCGTCACGATAAGTGGTGGGTTCAGAAATAACCGTAGTAGAATAGGCAGAAGGAGAATAAAAATCAGGACGTCGACGAGTACGATCGCCACGTCTGATAAACTGCTCAGGCGAAGAATCCTCCAAAAAAGATGCGTCCAGCATAAAAGATGGCTCATCAGGTGAGAGTGACACATCAGGAGAGGAGGGCTTAACAGAGGATGAATGAACTCGCCGAGTATAGACCTGTGTCACTGGTGGCTTCGCAGAATAGTCCGGATCCATAGAAGGACCGGAAGAAGACTCTCTAGAAGAAGACACCGGTAAAGAAGGTACCTCACGATAAGATGTCGACACTAATGAGGAAGGTACCATGGGAGAAGGTACCGACGCCAGTGAAGAAGGCACTGGACGTGTACTAACAATACAGGCATCAAGTAACATCAAGAATGAAAGTGGGTCAACTAAAGATGTAGAGGAGGTGTCCAAAGATGGACGAGGAAAGTAAGGATGTGACTCATTAAAAACAACATCCCGAGAAACCTGTATCCGACGACCAATAGGATCCCAACAACAATATCCCTTATGCTCAGCACTATAGCCTAGAAAAACACTCAACAGACTCGGCAGTCAACTTAGTGCGCTCACGAGGGACAAGAAACACATAACACACACAACCAAAAAGACGAAGACCGGAGTAGTCTGTCAACTGGTGAAAAAGACGCTCATAAGGAATCCCTCCACGAAGGGCTGACGAAGGCTGAATATTAACCAAATAGTTGGCAGTAGAGACAGCCTCAGCCCAAAAATGAGGTGGAACACAAGAAACAAGCATAAGAGCACGAGCAGTCTCAAGAAGATGACAATGCTTGCGCTCAGCGACTCCATTCTGGACATGAGCACCAGGACATGAAAACGGAGCAAGAGTGCCATGCTCAGAAAGAACCTGGCAAAGAGCTCCAGAAAGATACTCTCCTGCAGAGCCAGCACGAAAAACACGAATGGACGTGTCAAAATGAGTGTGAATCATAAAAGTAAATGTCTTATAGATGGATAAAGCCTCACTATGATGTTTCATAAAATAAATCTATGTGTGGCGAGAAAAATCATGTATAAAAAGTATATAATATCTATGTCCCTTGTAGAAATAAAGGGAGTTGGACCCTATACATCTGAATGAACAAGATCAAATGGATGCTGAGACACAGACTCACTCGAATGGTAGGGAAGCTGTATCTGCTTGCCTAACCGACATCCCTAACAATGATCTAAAAACTCATGACCTGAAAGTGACCCTAAAATACCACGACAAATCATAGTGGACAAACGAGAGCCACAAATATGACCCAAACGATGATGCCACTAAGCAAAAGACGAGGTCGACGACGCAGCAAAACTGGAGCCAACCAGACTGGCGGACGCAGCGGAAGGAAGATGAATCCAGTCCAGCTCCCAAAGACGTTGTGAATCACGGCGTCGGGGGCCAGAACCAACTACTTGACCCGTGCAACGATCTTGAGCATAGCAAAACTCAGGGTCAAGAATCACACGACAGTCATGATCAGTAAATTGACCGGCTAACATAAGCTGCATGGTTAGATCAGGTACACAAGAAACATTAGGAGTAGAAAAAAAAATCGGATAAAAGAGTGTCCTGTCCTACAATAGGAAGAGGAGATCCATCAGCTGTATGAACAAAACCAGAACGAGATGGAGAAACCATGGAAGAGAGATAAGTGCGATATAGAGTCGTATGAAAAGAAGCACCATAGTCAAGAATTTATGGACAAGTACGTGGAGTAGAAGAGGAATAAGGTCCCTCAGTGGAAGACTGAGTCACAAAACTAGCAGCTTCTAGTGGTGCAGATGGCACAAGACAACGTAGTAACATGAGGATCTCCTGTGTGTCTGAACCAGCAAAACCCCTCTGAGAGCCTCCAGTACTAACACTACCAGTACTCTGTGAAGGTGTGAAGAACGACGAGTCTAAGTCTTCTTCTCCCTCTTCTTCCTGTAACAATAAGACTCCACATGCCCCTCCTTACCATAATAGTCACACTGAAAAGTACTAGAGCCACCTTGACTTCCAGAAGAAGGCACCACATGAGGAGCAGCTGAAGGAGGAGTAGCTGAAGAACGAGCAGCCAACACTAAAGGAGATGGTAGCAGACCAGCCTCACGAAGACGAATCTCCTCATTACGAATATCAGCAAGAGCATCCATCAAAGAGACACAAGGGTGACGAGCAAGGAGCTGAGCACGACATGACTCATACTCATCACGAAGGCGAGTCAAGAAGTCATAATTGCGACGAAGCTCCAGTGCCTTCTTCTGACTCAGGCAGGACTCACACGTGCTAGGAGACAACTGAGGACCAAGATTATCAAGTTGATGCCAAATCGTAGATATCTAACCATAGAACTCATCAACTGTGGAGTCACCCTGTCGAAGAAGCTGCTCCTGACGAATGGCAGCAAGAAAGTTAGACTGTCCAGATGGCTCATATCTCTCACGAAGAAAAGCCCACATCTGATGTGTATACTCAAACTCAACAATATCCGCAGAGAACTGATCCTCCGTGCTAGCAACAAGAATAGCAGCAGCTCGAGCATCCGCATCAACCCATATCCTGTATGCAGCGTACTGAGACTCATAAGATGTCATACGATCCTCATAATCATCATGTAGGTTCTCCACTGTAGCATCAAAATCAGCAAGCGTCTTGTTATACACCGCCTTCTCAGCATCAGTGGCCGTCAGCGAAAGAACAGGTGCAACTGAAAGCACGGGCGATGTAGGAGCCGTAGGACGAGGCGGACAGGAAAGCTCGCCAGTAAGAAACTCCCAAAGACACAAACCACACATATGAATCCGAAGACGAGAAACCCAGTCCCGATAGTTGGTGCCATTGAAAAGCACCGGACAACAAAGAATAGCAACCCCACTGGACGATGGAGGAGCCATGTCGACGGCGAGAGCGCAAAAGGAGCAGCGGCGGGCGATGGCGAGAGCGCAAAGGAAAGCGGCGCAAACTGCAGTTTTTTTTTTTTTGTGCCCTACTCTCTGTAAAAGGAATGGGTGGTGGAAAAGCGGCAAAAGAGCTGCTGGAACCACTCAAACAGAAAAGCAGACCGGATACTTTTTTTTTTTTTGGAATTGGCTAAGACAACCTGCTAGTGGAGGCGACCAGTCGAGCCGAGCCGACCGTGGAATCAAGCCGAGCCGACCCTCCCGAGCCAACTAAGCTGAGCCGACTGGGCGATCGAGCGGTGGCTCAAAAACATATCAAGTCGAACCGTTCGTCCGCCCGCACCAGAGAAAATCCCCGCGGCGAGGACCAAAATCCGGCGGCGAGATGTGTAAATCCGGTCGCGGCGACGAAGGAGCGGCAACAAACCGATAAAGAGGACCGATTTGGAGGTCGAGAAGCTCCAATTTGGTGCCGCTGGGCCGGACATCGGCGAAGATTGAGGCGGCGGCGCAGCACCAAGAAGAGGGGCGGTGGCGCGATTCGACGAGTAAGACTGACGAACCGGTGCGGGAAGACGTTCAGCGATGAAGAACGGCGATGAGCACCGGCAGATCGACGAGTCCAGAAGGAAGAAAACGTCAGGAAGAGAGAAAAGCACGCAAGTGCAACCTGCGGGGTGGTGGCTGGGGAAAAAAAAATTCTAACCTAGCTCTGATACCATGTTATGAATAGCACTTGTATTCATAATAAGGGCACTAGGCCCAAATATATACATATACAGGTGTGGGTAAATATGCACAAAACCCCTTATACAATGGGGAAACTACAAGAATACATATACATCTAACAATTCCATCACAAAATATTGGTTTTCGAAATTATGTTTACACAAAGAATGAAGCTAATTAATCGGTTATCAGATTTTGCTAATAATTACGCCATGTCAACTAGAGATATGGAATGATGATTCTATTTAAAGAAGGATATACGCAAAGGGGAAAGCATACTAACAACGGAATCAATAAAAAGGCACCCAATAAGACAGGGTAACAAAGCAGTTGGTATCTTGGTGATACACTGAACACGGATTATATCAGGAATAGACAGGTATCGTGCTGTTGAAAGAACCTGAAGTAATAGAAATAATACAAAATATAGTAAAGGTGACAGCTCATGTTCAACAGGATACAGAAGCGATCAAATCGACATGAGGATCATCCAGCGGCTTCAACATGATCCTTGAGGATATACTCCCAGCTTGATCGAAGTAGTCCTCAAATAGATTGTGCAGCGAGAGCTTTCCAAACATTAGCTCATATGCTGGCACCGACATCCTGCCAAGTTCATGACCAACACCACTTCAGTACAGCACAATGAGTTCACATGCCACAGTGCAATGTTACGATGTCTCATCCTTCTAGGACGATTACAATTAAGCCTAAGACACTTGGAAGAAAGTACAATGTGGAATTAGCTTAGAGACGTGTGCCATGTTTGTTACAACTTACAAGGATATAAGCTACCAAAATTCAGGTGCATAGGAACTGTACAACCAACCGTGTCAACCATACTAGGCAAAATCACTACAGTTCCATCTCACAATCTAGCAGTGATCAACGTAGTTCCTTAACCAATATGGTTAATCATGATGGTTCAGCCGTCTAGTGTACAGCGTAAGGTCTGAATTAACTGACAGATTGTGCAAAGCAGGGTGTGCCAATGGCCTCCCTGCTGCTTCCGACGCGCTCGAGAGGGCTGCGAGTAGCCAGAGATTCCGCTTCGGGAGGACAGAGGGGGGGGGGGGGGGGGGGGAGGCCGCAAACCTGGTGCGGGCGGCGATGGGAGGGTAGTCGAAGAGCGGAGGCACCAGCACCATGGGCGGCGGCGGCTCCGGCTTGGTCAAGAGAATCCCCATTCGTCCTCGGCTCGCGGATGCGGCTGCGCGTCTCGTCCTGGTCCGCCTCCTTCCTCAAGCCGCAAAGCGCCGTCTCTTTCTGCTGCCGCGGCGCGAGGGTGGCGGCGAAACTCCGATGGAGTTCTGTTCCCCGAGGAGGCCTTAAGCCAGGTGAAACGGTAATACAGGACGACTCGAGGGGCTTTTCTGTAAAAAGGTAGGAAGAGAACGAAACTGCCGCTGATGCAGATCTCAGCCGTTGAATCCAGATCCTATGGTTGAACGTGCCACGGCATGAATTGGCAACGGGGAATTTGAATCGCGATTATGATCGCGTGTTAAGGCTTCCCACAAGGCCTCAAGCTAAGTGATCAGGGATCATCATTCACTCCCTTCTCCGGAAACCCTCCGCCGCCGCCGCCGCCGCCATGGACGACGCCGGCGAAGGACAAGACCACATGACGTACGCCCAGGTCGAGCAGCACTTCAAGTCGATGGAGGATCCGTCCGCGCAGGAGCGTATCGACTGCGTCGTTTCCTTACTCCTCTCCATCCTGCCCCCGCCTCTCGTCCCCGCTCCGGATGTCGATTCCGGCGACGACAGCTCCTCCGACTCCGAGGCCTCCGACGCCAGCGATGTCCACGGAGCGCTCTCGGAGGCGGCACCAGGAGACGGCGAGGACCACATCAGCCGGCTCCCGGACCTGCTCCTCACCGACATCATCCACCGCCTCCCCACCAAGGACGCCGGGCGCACCGCCGTGCTTTCCACGCACTGGCGCCGCGTGTGGGCCGCGACCCCGCTCCTCGTGGACGACGCCCACCTCCGCGCCGACGGCTCCCACGGCATCCCCATCGTGCGCGCCGTCTCGCGCTGCGTGGCCGCGCACCCGGGCCCCATCGCCGGCGTGCGCATCACCGGCGTCCCATTCATCCACCACGAGTACTCTCTCCGGCGCCTGGTCGCGGCGCTCGCCGACAAGGACGTCAAGGACCTCATCCTCGTCAACCGCCCGTGGCCGCTGGACATGCCGCTCCCGGATGACATCCTCCGCTGCGCTTCCCTGGAGCGAGGCACCTCGGCGTATGGCACTTCCCCAAGACGACCGCCGCGTGCCCGCCCGCCTTCCCCGACCTCCGTGAGCTTGGCCTCTTCCACTGCATCGTCCCCAACAAAGAGCTCGACGCCATGCTCGCGCACTGCCCGAAGCTGGAGGTCCTCTCCATCGCCATGTCGTACAATGACCCATCGCGTCTCCGCCTCGTCTCCCGCAGCCTCCAGGTCGCGGTCGATTGGATGTCCATGTTTGAGGAGGTCGTGGTCCAAGACGCTCCCTGCCTCAAGCGGCTGCTCCTGCATACCATTGTTAACAGGAGGCCCGTCAGGATCGTTCGCGCGCCAAAGCTGGAGGTGCTTGGGTTCCTCGACCTCAACATGCACGATCTCGAGATTGGTGGCACTGTCATCAGGGTCGGGGTGAATGTGGGTACTAAGGCCATGGTTCCAAGCCTGAAGATACTTGCTGTCATGATTCAGTTTGGGTGCAACAGGGAGGCCAAGATGCTGCCAACCTTGCTCAAATGCTTCCCTCACCTGGAGACACTCCACGTCGTGTCCGTTCCATCTGAGTCACCAGACTGCGTCCGTGACTTGAGGTTCTGGGAGACCCAGGCTGCTTGTCAGTGCCTTGAATCACATCTCAGGACTGTGGTCTACCACGGGTCCATATCGCAGATGCATGAGATTGGGTTTCTCAAGTTCATTCTCAGGGAAGGGAAGGTTCTCAAGACTGTCGGCTTGGTTTGCGGAGATGAGAAGGTGAAGAACTTCAGAGCGTCAGGTGGCACAAATGGGCTAGTTTCCTTTCGTATGGTCACACCACGCTGGAGCTTCCAAAGTGCCATTGACTCATCACTGAACGACCCCTTCTATCTGGTGCCGTCTGAGGCATGAGGTAGTCGCGTTAGTGGTTTTGTTGCTGTTGCTGGTTCTGGTGTGTCATTGTCGCCCGTTCAGGTTCAGAGATGGCAGTTACATACCGAGCTAAGGATATCTAGTTACGTTCTAGTTCTTACTTGCATTTGATGGTGATTCAGCATGGGGACGAACTTGCAACATGAAGATCTGAAAGGCATTTGAATTGATTCTGATTTGCCTTACTGATACTTGTACCCATGGTCGGTCTGTTAAATCCTAGTTGCCATAAGTCTGCATTTTGTTTTGGGACCCTTTCCTTATCTGTCAAGTACTGAGATGTTCGTAATCAATCAATCTGGAACTTCTAGCTTGTGATTTGTCTGTTAACAAAGCACTTTTATTGTTCTTGAATTGTTTCGGAACTTTTAGCTTGTGATTTGTCTGTTAACAAAGCACTTTTATTGTTCTTGAATTGTTTCGGACTGTCTAGATTTTGATGTGCGTTCAGTCAGTTGTTTTAGTTGCCATCAATTTTTTAGAAGTTTTTTCAAACCCATTTCTTTCTGTATGACAACTACTTAGATGTTACTACTAATCAGTCTTCGATGTATGAAGTATGATCAGTCTGTTACATTCAGTTGCCATCTGTTTGTCAATATGTTTTGTTTTTAAGTGCTGTGTTATCAATTTGAAACTTTTATTTGCAATCAGTCAGTAAGTTCCTAGTTGCCTTTCTATAAAATAAAACTGTACGACATTGACGTACTATAACATGACGTCATCATCAATCGTCAATTTCTAAAAGTTAGCAGCATCTGTGTTCTTTCACCAGCCAATCATGTATGCAGATCGGAGGGGAGACTAGCCGATAAATCAAGTGAACACGCACCGTGTTCCATGGAATGGAATAATGATGCGGTTCCAAAATTTTGTTGAGCAAAATTTCAACATACTGCTAAATGCATTCTAAATTAAGACTGGGTGCTATTGTTTATAACACTTTTGAGAGCTACCCGTAGAAAAACTTTTCTGACCTACAAATGTGAAAACGGCATCCTAAGTTTATAGTATCCTGTCAACAGGCCTTAAATCTATTGGCAAATGATCATAATCAGTATGCGCACGAAACTTTGGCCGCTCCCCAGTCTGTTCCTTGCTTGGAGTCAACATGATATAGTTTGGATCGTCTCTTTGGTAACTGCATTTCGTTTATATTCATGAGTATTGTGTTCCCAGTATAACATTGCTAATGAAACAGGCATAACTCAATTTTAGGAGATAAATACAGAACCTGGGTTGTCTAAGATCTTCAGTGCGAATGCCAAATCCATACGATGCTGTACGTTTTGAATGATCAAACAAAGCTGTAAACAGAAATGGAAGTCAATGAAGGTGATAAATTTTCCTACTAGCAATTAATAATTTGTAGTCACTTCACAAGTAGACTTCAAATACTACTTCATCATTGTGGTAAGACAAAATATAGATTTGATTGATGGATTAAAAGAGCAAAACATTGCCCATTTAGTTTTTTTTAGACAAAAGGCAGTATCCCTGCTTATAAACATTGCCCATTTAGTTATAACTGGAACAATGAAAATGAAGCTTTTGAAAACACTGCAAGAATGTTTGCAACAACTTCAATTTCAGTGCAAAGTAAAAAAAAACAAAAAAAAAGAAAGGACAAAGTAGAACTAAACTAATCAAATATACTAATTAAAGAGCCACTTATCATGCATAAAAAGTTAAAGAGTGCAAAGGCTTCCACAACTCGATCACACACCTGTGATACCAAATGTAACGGAAGGTCTCCACCATGATTTCAAAGCCAGAGCAATGGAAGACTTTGAAGGGCCAAGCTTTCCCTATGAGTGCAGAGCAAGAGGATCAAATAAACAAACTAATATGAACCTCTAAAGAAAAGGTTGTGCCCAATGCATTCACACCTTTTAATTAATTCTATACTCGTTTCATCAAAACTATTTCCAAAGCTCGAAAAGAAAGTGAAGCATACAAAAAAAAACATACAAATGGATCTACTACCTTCAGTAGGAAGTTCTTATTAGCTTGCCAGCTTGCAGCCAACTGAAACTGGGAATTACCATTCTCGGTTGATTTGTCTCTGTCAGTCCTAATACACAGTATATAACAATGGAGTTAGTCAGATAATCTCATGTAAACCAGAGTAAAACTTCCCACACTTCAGGCTTACATTGCAGTAAACTCAATTCCAAGATCAAGGTAGTTCGTAATTTCAACAACCTCCTTATCTTCCGATGGGTTTTTTACCTGGCATGCACTTAAGTAAATTAAAATTTCAAAGCCAATTCAGAGCCCCCTATGATAATTAATGTGATAAGTCATTAAGAATATCTTGGTGTCACACATGTATATGCATGTTTAAACAGCTCAATGACCAACGTATGAAAAAAAATACCAAGTGAAAGAGATCATCAGATTTAGTTGAGTACTGGTATGGTGGAGTTCAACTCGAATCTGACACTATCCTCTTGAACAGTGGCGAAGCTTGAAGAGATGGGTGGGGGGGGGGGGGGGGGGGCGGTCATGCTAAGTGTGCCTAAAACCTCACTAAAAAACAGCTATTTACTGTTTAGTTAATGGAATTTTTGGTTTGGCGGGGGAGGGGGGGGGCGCATGGCCCTAATGACCATAAGGAAGCTTTGCCAGTGCTCTTGAAGCTAAATAAACTCAGGTTCGTTTTGTCCCTACCATTCTTGATGATGGAGACAGTGGGTGACTCTCCATGCAAGTGCTAGTTGCCCAAGCCATTTTTGAAAACATGCCATTTGACAGCAAAATCAGGCAAGAACCTAGTACAGTTGCGCAGTTTCTAGGAAATATATAAGATTTCCGTGATTCCACTTGTAAGTCTCATAAACTATGTAAAAGTTGATGCTCTAATTACCTTTCCACATCTCATCAAAAGTTAATAATTCTACTTTTAACCCTAGATTGTGATTAGAAATGAGAAATAAATCTTCGCCAATACAAACAAACGAGATCCAACCTTACCCCTCTCTGAACAACCATGTGTTGATAGAATGAAGTCGTTAGCTGCACATAAAACAAAAAAAATGTTACTGCAAATGGGATAAAAAAAATTGCATTAAGGTGGCATTAGTAGATAGTTACATTATTTGATGAGCATGCCAATCTAGATGTTTTTTTTTGTCAATATAAGCAAATAATTACTTGAAAAGTAATTTGGGTGTTACTCTACCAAAAAGAAAGGGAATATCCATCACAATGACATGATCCGATGTGACTAGTATTATAGAACTCTTTTAAATTCATATTTTATACATACACCAAATATCTATCATTCCACTAGAGATGGCCTTGCAAAATGCTAGTGATGTGAAACATGTTTTACAAAGCAGACCTGTTTACTTCTGGCAAGTTCTAGCATAAAAATGAATGAAGGGCTGAGTGGGCTAGTCGAGCCAGCGCTATAACTGATTGCACAATTCCAGTTCTACGGATCTGTAAATGGCACAGGATTCTTGTTTTCACCTATTACAGAATAGATGGAATAGAGAATTAGATCTCTAGTAGCAAAAAATAGAGGATAATAAAATCAAATAAACAACTAAACATCCATATCACTTGTCTATGTGAAAAAAGGCAGGGTATTGCCAGAAGAAAATGTTTGTTACAACTCATAGAAAGATGATATTTTGAAACAAATGGTTCTATTAAACTATGCATCCATTTGTTGATTACTGATGATTGAAATTTCTCAAATAATAATAAATAAATAAAGATGAGTTATAAAACTCACTGCCAGTTTTCTTTCATTATTCAACGTGGATTTTTTTTTGATAGGATGATATTCCACATTTTTAAGGATATATCAAAAGCAAGCGAGTAATAAGTAAAATATTTTAGTATTTATAGACTAGTAGCACTCACTAAGTGGCTTGTATTGTACTCCTGCACTTAAATTCCCTTTTCTTCCAACCAACCATGCACCAGACGGTACCTCACCAGATACTGCAGAGGACAATATTATCAGCATGCCACACTAATATTGAATACAAGTAATATGGTTTGATAATACATAGGATGCATACTTGATTAATATCATCGTCAACCATAATTCTGTAAAATATATTAGAACTAATAGGCACATACAAGGAAATGGCACGAAAGAAGCCCCAAGTGATAGATTCTCTGAACCGTATCTTATGCCCATGACCCCATAATCTTCTGAACGCACCCTGCAATAATGATGAATATTACTTGCTCATTCAATCATTTTAGTATTTCAAATTCTATAAACAGGAAGAAACAAAATCTCAACAAGATATGTGTATCTACAAATCAATATAAAAGCTATGTACAGCAGCTCCATGCATGATGATCAAAACAAGATATGTAGAGTCTACCTATTTCCCATCAGCAAAGGTAATGTTCCAAATGCGCCAATACCGTACTCAGGAGAATACACGCATGACTTAATCAGCCAACTGCATAAACAAGAGCAATGTGATTTTCGTAATAGAAAATATATTCTGAGAAATACTAACAGAGTTCAAGCAAGAAGGTGCGTACGGATTTGAAGTTGACACATGAAGGTCCATAAAAGTGTAGGGATCATCTGAGTATCTAAAAAAGTTTCAACATTGAGTATAGAGTATAACAGAGGTGCATATATACATGAAGAGCTTTGGTAATTATGGGATACATACTTTTGCCAGTGAAATAGAGCATCCCCCTTTATTTCTGTTCCAAAATCTTCATTGGCGGGTGTACACAACTGGCAAAATTAAGGAACAAAAAACTTTAAACCCCTTAAAATAAATTCCGGATTGAAATGAATCCCTAGTACTCCAATCCAATGAATGTAGCAAAGCTTCTATAACAAGATGAAGGAAAATCAATGGCTTTAATTTAGGTGTCATTGCAAAGTCCACACATTTTCTAGACCCAGAAGATTATATGGAACCATGAGGATAATCTCAACATGAATATTCTACGTGAAGACCACAAAAGCTCATGTCCATCTGCAACATCTAGGCTATGTTCAGACCATTGAAAATTGTGATTCGTCTTTTGAAAAATACATGAATGGTGGTGTGCGAATAACGGAATAAGTGTTGGCAGTGATCAATTGAGCAAAGACAGGAACCGCGCTATTGAAACTTGAAAGGACTGAATCATGAGGGGAAAATTGTGTTTGATAGCTTACTGTAGCAGTCGCTTCGATACGAGGATCTTCCAGTGCCCTAAGCATAATCCTTGAGGTCGTGTTCCCAACTTGATCGAAGTAGTCCTCAAACAGATTTTGCAGTTGGAGCTTTCCCAACATTACCTCATATGATGGTACCGACATTCTGCAAATTCACAGTCAACAAAACTTCAGTGCGGACACAATAAAGCTAAGGATCTCATACTGACGTACGCTGCATAGATATACCAATACCATCCTTCCACGAGGGCTGCAATCAATCCTAAGGCATATAGAGTAACGAAGAGAGGGATAATTTTTATTTTTATTTTTTTGGCTTACACTTCGATCGGATGACCCGGGCCAGCTACCCGAACGTCAAACAGTATAACAGATCAGAGGGAATAATGGGGAAAACTTCACCGATCCGCAAATCGGTTTTCACAACAAACGTGCGAGTGATGTAGTGAAATTGCTTAACAGGTATGATTAATCACAATGGCTTTATTAAGCGGATAGAAGGAGGGTGGGAAGGGTGTAGCCCGATCGACCTGTTACGCGCAGCGGCGGGTGGGTAATCGAACAGCGGCGGCACCAGCACCATGCTCTCCTTCGGACTCCTCTTCCTCGGTGACGACGTCGCAGCCGTCTGCCCCATCTTGAACTCGGCGTCGTGCGCGCTCGACGGTGAAGCGAATGCCTCTTCCTGCGCACGGGCTTTCTGAGTTTCTTCTTCTGATCAAGATTGTTCCCGGGGACTCTGCTCTCGGAGGGTTTAAGTTTTCTCTCTCTTCTTGGAGGAGGGTTCAAGGTTAGCCAAATTGCGATTGCAAGCTAATGATAGGGCCTTGTTTATGCAGCCTGCGGGGGGGCCTACAGCCCGTCACTAAAGTTGGATCGGCCCAACGGCCTCAACATTTCAACGCCAATTAAGCCCAACAGGCCGAGATAAACTCTGGCTCCTTTCCTCCTCTACGCTACCTGCCGCCACATATTCAGCGGCGCAGCAAGCACGGCGGAGCTAGCAGCGGCGAGCGCGGCCATAACGGAGCACAAGCCTGCCGCCTTGGAGTCGCCCTCCTCCTCCAGCTCGAAGGTGACAATGGAAGGTGAGAACTGAGCTCTCCTTCCCAACCCTTCTCCTTCCTTGTGTAGTTGACATTTAGGCTCGATGTAGCTGGGATGGGGTTGGGGACCCCGTCGATCCCTGCGTGGGAGCGGGTATGGGAAGAAATTTTTGCCCGTGGACTGGGTCGAAGACGGGGACGGGGAGATTTCTCCAATTGGGGACGGGCATCCTGTACCCGCGGGAATATTCATCTGGAACGGTAGCCCCTCGACCTCGAGGCAACTCAAGTGGCAGGTAGCGACGCCCTCCGATGCTGGGAAGCTGTGCTTGGCGACCTGGGGGCCAGAGCTCTCGGAGGGGATCTCTCCGCTGGGGTCGCCCTATTGGTCGGTCTGCCTCTGTAGACTGGGAGCACACGTGAATGATCAGGGGTAGTCCAACCTTGTTTATGTTGCTGCTAGCTGACGGCTAAAACATCCAATAGAATGAATCGCCACCACTTTCCATGGAAGTACCCGTGTATAAGGCTGGATTATCCTGATCTTTTGCTTCTATTAGACTGATGAGGCTAACCTCACCCAGATAAGCTAGCCTGGCCGGCAAAGTTTATGTACTGATTTTGTGAATCTCCATTGTGCATTTAACCTTTTTGCTGCATACACTTTGTTAGCATCAAGGTTGACTTTTGTATGTCATATTATCAGTTTCACACCAAATAATCTTTCCAGGCCCAAATACTTGCATGAAACTTTTTTTTATGATCACAGGAAACATATATGTAATCTGATAGCCATTCATTGTGATTTGGTAGCCTCTATTAATGCACCACTTAAGTTTAAGCATATAGCATAGACTTGCCCAATCATCCACTATATTTTTTATCGGTTGTGATGTGATGCCTGCTTTGCATATAGGCGAAAGAAGCTCTGAAAGTATTGATAATTCTACTACTTTGCAAGACACAAAGGAGCAGGAAGTAAGAAAAGGAAAGGCGATTCTTGAATCCACTGAGCTGATGAGGGAAGAGCTCGTTCAGAGTGCCGTTAATTTTCTGAAACACCCAAAAGTTGTAACGTCTTCTGATACCCAGAGACGGTCATTCCTTGAAAATAAGGGATTAAGTATCAATGAAATAAATGAAGCGTTCCGACGTTTACATGTAAAAATTGTTTGCCTACCTTCTACTTGATTCTGATTTTCTTTGTACACTACCTCTTAGCAGTTTGTTGATTATTCTAACTTCAAATATTTCTTTCACTCTTTTTTTGGGGGAATTCTAGAGCCCATCTTCGAATTCTGAGAGATCTAATACATTTACATCTGAAGGTATTGTCATGAATCATTTTATGATATTTGCTTGTGACTGTTCTCTGTATGAAATTGTTGTTACTGATGAATTTCCTGACTCAACCCTAAATGGCTTGATCATTACACATCTAATTTGGTTTGCTTTATCTTTTGCCTGCATTTATCAGGGAGATCTGATCGTTCTTGCGAGCATAATCAGGTGAGCTAAAAAGTACTAATGATAGTTATTTATAACCTCAATAAAGTCTCACTTAGGATGTCTAGAATTTATGCTGAAAATTTAAACTACTGTCTCTTCTTTGCTGCAGGTGGAAACCGAAGTCAGCACAAAGTGTATGGATGGATCAGGTTCACCAATGCAAATCTGCTTCTGAATACAATCTTGAAGGTCCTATGCTGTTCAATTTTGTCTAACAGTCCTCCTGTTTTATAGAGAGGGTTGAACCTGAAACTGAAGCTGTAGCCCCTGTATTGCCTCGCCACCCGAAGTCATATATGGAGGTTAGCTTAGCTTTCTAGCTTGAGCACTGAATGGCTTCAAGTTTAATTCCTACTCTACTGCAGGCTACTGCTTATGTGACATCTGAATATGCCTGCGATGGATAGCATCAATGTTCAATGACTCAATGCATTTAAATTGAACTTCATAAACACAATCTGAAAATCATTTCTAACTGCTTGGTGTTGCCCAATCCACGATTTCATATTGGTCATTTTGAGATTACCTAACATGAATCTGGACTTGCATATCCGTAACAGATTAAACTAATTATCAATCTTGTGTTTAGTTTAATTGCTAAATCTGGAAGAACTAGAAGGCAGAAACAGCAGGATGCAGCTTCAGGGCTATGCAAACATGGATCGATGAGGGGTTTCATCCTCCTAGAGTCCTGGTGATGCAGGGGTGGAGCCACGGGGGGTGCTTCCCGTGCTGCAGCACCCCCTTGGCCCTGGCAACACTAGCATCTGTTTTTCAGTAAACAAGAAAATTGTCATGTAAAATTATCCAAGTAACCTCCAATTAGTTTAAAACATGTGGTCAGCACGCCCTGTAATCATGTTCTGGCTCCGCCACTGTAGTGATGTACTGTATGTTAGAACATGGGACCAGTGTTTACTCAATGTGAGGTGGACATGAACTTGTTTGGACTAGCTGATGTGTCACGGGAGTTGGACCGTCTGGTACTTACTTTATATATCTATCGTTAGGCTAGTACGAAAAGCAATCTTAATTAAGTCTGACAATTTTATGTAAATGAATCTGATGTTCCAATTATGAGGAGGTATAAGCATTCAGATTTTTGCTTTAAAATGTTGTACTGTGTTTGACTTTAAAAAAAAAATTATACTGTGTTTGACTTGGCAGATCATGGAAATGATACAGAGGGGAGAGAGGCCAGGTGATATCCAGGTACATCTGAATTTCTTGTAACCTTAAATTATTGCTACAACAAGAGAACTCTATAATTTACCTTTTATAACCTTTTGTTTCTTGTTATATAGGACATTAATGATGACCCACCAAACCCTGATCAACCAATCTCAAAACCCCGTATGGCACCCAAGCCCAAGGTTTGCACTGGAAACAAGGCTTGCATGCTTCATAAAATAGTTTTGCTTCACAAATAGTCATGATTCATGGGCGCTGAGAAAGTGGCGTATATTTGCATAATTTAGAGTATTTTCATGATTGAGCAGTGGGTTGCATGCTCACATTCAGTTTCTTGCAAAAACAGCCATGGGAAAAGCAAGATCAAGAAGATTGCACTGGGGATTTGAAATCACTATCAAGTGATTCCGGCGAATTGGGATCAGAAGTCCAAAACACCAACCAGTCTACGGAGTCAGCCAGCGGCCCCAATCAAGAGGACTCGCTGCTGCAAGCAGAAGTAGTTGAGGTTTCTGAATCTCCCGCAAATGATGATGCCTCTTCGAAGTAGTAACCACAAAAACACAGTATCATGTAAAATCAAAGATGATAAGAAAAAAAAACTGGACCTATTTACTGGACAAGAATGCCCCATATCCCAGTTCCTCGGCATGGCATATCACTGTTCTGATTGTTGGAACCTACAACTGTCAAAAGCTATTTAAGTTTGTAAATTAGTATGTTTCTGATTCTCCTGAATAAACTTCTTATTGATGGAATCAACTTATATGGATGCTTGACCAAAGTTTGACTGCACGGTTGTGGTTGATACAGCAGGTCAACGGTTCTTCCGTTCAAATGGACAGTAGCGTATGAATGCTTGAACAAGCAACACTTACATCCGTAAGCAGCGCTGATTATCGTCAGAAACCAAGCTTCATCCAACGCAGCCGTGCCTGCAGTTTAACAAATGTGACAGAAACAACGTGAATTCCTTGTGAAAGCCTGGCTGATGAGAAATTCTGTAATAATAGTTCAGTCAATGTCTGAAACAACATGTATTCCACATGTTTGCCTGGTCGGATCTCACAAGAACAAGGCAACAGCACTTGTATATATCCATGAAAAGCTTTGAGCTTCTGGTTATCATCTGAAGCGTGATGAAGGCTAGGATTGATCCTACGCAGTGTGCTTGGCAGTTTTTTATTTTAAAAGGAAAACAGAAAATTTGCTTATGAAAACCTTAGGTGTGAACCCAGCTACTAGGTGTGAAGTCTCCCGGCACGTGTGTAACTGCATCAAGCTTTATGGCATGGTAGAGTATATGCTTCACGCATGTCGTTAGCAACGCGTTGTGCTTTTTAGTAGGAGGGAGATCGTGGTGGCTGAAGAGTACAGTATGTAGCAGCTTCAATCCCTTTCAGCTTTGCTTCAGTTTCCAATGCCAACCACCTCGAGCAATACCCAACCCAACCTACATCATACAGGAGACAATCGAGACCAAAGCTGCAGGCCTAACCAGTCCAGAATACGACTCCTGTTGCCAAACTAACGACATGTTGGGCGCTTTTTTGGTCAGCATTGACCTGACTGGTATACTCATATACTACTCTATTCAGAATTCCAGACTACAGGGGTTGCGTTTGACTCACATCATGCTTCCGTCAACCCAATAGACTACACTTAGCGGTCGTGACACGTCATTCGTTGCGAGCATTTCGCAATTGCAGCAATTATTATTTCAGAATTTCGATGGTCCCTTCCTGTAGCGGTGTTAGTGTGGATCATGCGCGGCAAATTACAATATTGGATGTCTGTCTCACGGTTAGGTGTAATAATTACAAAGGTAACGTTGTTCAACAAAATAGCTACTACTACCTCCGTTTCAAAATGTAAGCATTTATTGACTTTCAGATACTATTTTGACCGTTTGTCTTATTTAAATATTTTTCAAAATTATAAAAACAAGTAAATCATGTTTAAAGTATATCTAATAATAAAACAATTCATAATAAAATAAATAATATTCTTATAAATTTTTTAAATAAAACAAATGGTCAAACGTAGTATCTAAAAGTCAATTAATGCTTATATTTTAAAACGGAGGAAGTAAAATGCAAAGCTAACGACATTGTGAAATTCCAGATGAGAGCAGTGGATAGGAGTAGGACCATGGCATGGCTTCAATCAACACGCAACAAGATATAGCAGAGCGTCAAAATGGTAAGCCTAACGTTAGGTATTAGGCAGCTTAACAGATCGATATGACCTGACACGCCAACAGTAGTCTGAAAATCATGACATCTTATATTTACTAATTATATTATATATTTACTAATTAGAGGCTCATTTTAAAATCTCTACATTAATCTTATAAAAATCCTAAAAATTCTCACAATAAAGCAAAATATCCGATCGTTGATTTGGATGACCGACAAACCGTAACCATAGATTCCAAACCAAAAGAAAGCGCACAACATAATCCTAAGATATGATTCTATAGAAACGTGTGTTGGCAGAGTCCGAACCAAGCAGCAAGGAAACATACGTAATTAGAATTAGGCAACATATATTAGCTGTTTTGATCGATCAGAAAAATCCTAGACTCAAAGCCCTGCCGCTACTTCCATGGTCGGTCTCCAGCGCCGTCTCCATGGATGGGTTTTCTGACAACACGAGCATTGGGACCTCTTCGACACCATGGTATGATTCCCTGACAAAGATCGGCGAGGGTTCAAGGCTCTCCGGCCGGCCAGGCGTTCCGTTCCGTCCAGTGGTCATCGTCCTTGCGTAGCCGTCGCGGTTAGTTCTGCATGATGCAGGAGCATCCAGCGGCAAGGCTGGCATCTTTTGCTGCCTTGACATGATGTGTTACACGCAACAGGGATGGACCCGCAGCCAAGGGTCAGGCCGTGACACCAAGACGATAGTGCTTGGTGGTTCCATCGTCCCCAGCTCCCTTAGCATCAGAAACAACGGTGGTGTGCCAGGTTCTGATTTCCACGTGCCACCCGATCTACAGTAGTTTATGACAATGGGATAGCACCATCGGCTGGAGTCCATAATGGATCTACAACAGTCTAAGATTCTAAATCGATGGGATGGCACCATCTGCTGGAGTTCATAATGGTCCAGAGACGAAAACATGAACAAGGTATGAACCCATGCGTATGTCATCTATCATCACCTTCATTAGAAATAATCAGATTTTATTTATAAATACTGAGATTATTAGGTCAACCAACTTATGAACCACACTAGGAAGTCCGCTAACTATTGCATGTGGATAAATTCTACTAGATGTGTCAAAGGAAGTTCAATAATACATTGAGGATAAACAGTACAATTAAACATGCAAGATTTAATTAAACTAGTATATGGAAAATGATGTAAGGAATATGTAACTAATACAATATGCAGCGTAATTAGTTGTTTGCAAAATAATCCAATATATAACAGGCTTGCAATTACAGAATTCGGTGTTCGCAAACCCCAGGCAAAGTTCTCATATTGATAAAATTTCAGAAAAACACACAACTTAAGGAAAATTTTTTTTTGTTTTGTTTAGCACAATGGTTACTTCACACACAATGAATTTTGCTAACACAATACAAGGAGAAATTATTTTAAGAAAAAAATAGTAGTTAACATGATTAATTTGTTTTTAAATGACTTACATAATAATAACATGATTATTAAATATTTTAGTTAGTTATTATACTTGTTGTTTAGTTATAATAGTATTTTTATTTTTATGTTTCTATTCCTGCATTCCAAAAAACTTAAGTTCTCCATTCCTCTGCTTTAGATTCCTGTGGTTTTCTCACTTTTCATAATCCTGTGTTTTTTTAATTCCTGTTTTTTTATATCTATGTTTTTCATTCCTACATTCCAAACAGACCCTAATTAGGAACCAAAACTTCAATTGAGCTTGCAACCTATGGAAGAAATATGGGATTAAACTTTTGTTCCATGCAAATTCTGTAGCATGGTAACATAGTAAAATTTAGAAGAATCTTATGTTTATTAATTGTAGGCTCTTTTGAGGTTTGCACATGCTATTCACATAAGCACTGAGTCCCTTATGCCGTAGATACAAAACGTAGAAACACAAACCCTCCCATTGTGAATCAAAACTAAAATGTTGTCGATGTCATTTGCATAGATATAGTCGTTTGATGACTTTCCAAGACATTGGTACTACCAAGGAGATCCTATTGTTGATAGTCAGGGCGACCATGAAGCCAGGGCTGTTTGGGAGGTCAGGGCAGCGGCAATGTTTCATCAACCAGACATCATGGCAGCCGACAAAGAGAGCAAGGCTATTCGATATGATGCGTCTGAAGAGGAGTTTTACTGTACAAAATACTAGCAAGTAGTTTTAATAAACTACTAGCCAATAGTTTGATCCAATGATTTAGGTTCGATAATACAAAAGCACAACTACTAGCCAGTAGTTTATCAATTTGAGGGTAATATCTGAAAAAATAAAAGTGTTAGATTTATAATAACTATTTTATGTTGTTATAACTTAAATTAAATTAGTAATATAATTAATAATCAATATTTTATTTTTGAAAAAGATCAACGGGCATTTTAATGATTAGGTAAGGCTATATTTTTATGGTAAAATCAACATAAAATCATTTTTTATGAAAGTACCCTCAATAGTAAACTCTTGGGATGTATCGGTCTAAAAAATCATTCTGATTCATTGAAGTCCACGTCCAAAACCTTGTTTGCTAACTAGCTTTGGCATTGGATGCCGTAGGTCTTAGCATTAGAACAGAGACATCATGTCACACATCATGTTCCTTTGAGCAACACATATAGACTCAACGCAAGTTGTTACTTGACAATCACGAATTATGATCCTGTGTTGCATTTTGTAATCACGTGTCCCTATGGCAGTTTCAAAATATGGGCTTTGGGAACATATTATGTACATACAAGCCAATGATCAATAGAAAAATAATCTATTCTACACAACTGCATGTTAGTAAAGAAATTTGATAAGTTAAGAGAAGAGCTATAAAAAGATTAAGTAATTTGTGTGTTTAGAATTTATAATTATAACTAAAAAATAATTTTAGTAAAATCTAAAGTAGTTATGATTCATATATTGGATATTGTTGCAATCTTCTGCAGATAAAAAAAAAACAATTTCTAGCCCGTGCTGGTGCACGGGTTGACGTGCTAGTGTTTCTCAATCTCTGAACAACAAACAGTGCATGGATGATATTTCTCCACCGAGAATTACTTATATTCAGGGATGGCGTTTTAATTATTGTCTTCACCCCCATGGTCATCAATCCCATCGTATGTGTAGCTCTGGTTGATGCAGGCTTGCTGACGAGTTAATCTTACAGAACAAGTTGACGCGCGCAAGCTGATGACTACGGGATCAGCGAAGAACGGTCGCGCCCAGAATGAATAATGCCTTTCGACGGCGCTGGATTCCGCTGGCAACTGCTCGCGTCTCTTTCACCGCTTTGAATAGGACGACGGACTGCGAGTCTGCGACACTACTAGTAGTATTCACCATTTCGTTTCATCTGGTTTGTGAACTGAAAAGAACAGCACAAGAAATTTGCAGGGAGAAAGAAATTACACAGGGAAGCTCCAGTCCGCTCGTCGATTGGACATCTTGTTCTAGATAAAATGCCCATCTGTTTCACTGTTTCCAGCTATTGTTGCCCTGTCGGAGACTCTGACCTGAAAGCAACTCGCTCGCACTGAAGATTTTTCAGAGATGCATAATTCGAAAAAAAAAACAGGGGGAAAGTATAATACGGTCGTCGGAGAAACACTGGTAACATAGAGAAAAATCACGGGATCCACCGGCCTGCACTGCACAGCACTAGTAAGCTGCAGCTAAACAAAGCTTGGAGTTGACGGCTGACCTACACTAATCCGTCGGTGTTTTGGCAATTAGTATAGCACGCATTTGAATTCCTTTTTCTTTTTCTAGAACACTTGGTAGGACTCGTGAAATGGCTACTACTAGAAAGAAATCATGGACTGTCATAATCACGGACAAGATTGGCGCGAAAGCTACATTCATCACGAAAAATTAAAGCTTCAAATCGACCGGCCAGTGATGAACTGGAGCGGCAAATTAAAGGCTACGGACGGACGGCATCATGGTGCCCAGCTACTAATGAGCTAGTTTTTTTTTTAATTTTTTGCGACTACTAATGAGCTAGTTAATCCCAGCAGCGTCGGTCCGTTGGTGGCGCCCATTCCGAGATTATTACGTGCTACTCCTACTGTTTTGCACCACCGTCATCGTCTCCCAATTACTATTACGTGCAAATGAGCCGTCCGCGTAGATTATGTTAAGGTCATTTTTAATAGATCTTTCATTTATAATTAATTACATGCCATATCAGCAAATATGATGATATGACTTGATATCTATTATAAAAGAGATGAGATGTTTTTCATCTTCATGAAAGAATATTGACACTATTTCTAACACTATGAAAGACAAATAAAATTAGATTGAGTCTTTTCTTTCATCCCCAACACCCTCAACTGATAATAAAACATCACCTAACAATAACTTAGTGTTCTATAAAATTATGTTATGAAAATTAACACTGAGAGATATACTTTCATTTTATAAAATAAAACTACAAAAATAACGTGTCATTCTTGAAAACTCTGAAATGAAAAAGTGCATTAAAATTGGACTAAGCAGCGACAGGCTCGCCGTGCTCGATCACGAGTTTGGCCTCGCTCGCTCTTGCGTCGTCGTCGCCGCTCGCGCGCGCTGTGGCGGCGCACGCACGGCAGTCCGACCACCATCAACGCACACGTCGCGCCTTTTTTTTTTTTCCCTGGGGTCGTAAAGTTAGAAGGAGCACGTTGATCGGCAAGTATGATTCTTCTCGCGTCTGTTCGGGATTGATCTATCGAGATGCAGTCATGGAAACGGTGTCTTAACTGAAGAGCACTCATCGAAATACTAGAACAGTTGATGGCGCGAAAATCATCAAAATAAAACAGAAAAGGTGACTCATGCCGATTAATTCCGCACGCGGTGCTCACACTTGGTCGAGACAAAGACCACGGCGAGAATCTCCCGGCTTCACACCGTTCACATTCCACATCGTCGTCGTAATCAATTACGCATCCCATCTTTAAGCGATAATCACACACGATAGAAGTTGATCGCAATTCAAAAACTCAAACAAGGTCTCCAAACATCAAATAATCAGGAGTAGAAAAAATTTCAAATAATCAGGGTGGCTGTACTATACGTGAATGATGAGATTGAACTGAGAAGAAAGTGATATCAGAATGGATGCTGCTGGTGGCTCCGGCTGACGCCGTTGACGTTGGCGAAGAATCCCACGAGCTCCTCCCTGTACGGCAAGAACGTGCGCCGCGGCGAGGCCCCCGGAACGCCGCCGCCGTACGCTATCCGTTGCGCGGCCTCGACCTCGGCGGGAGCCGCCTGCTTCCTGATCGCCGGACTGGGCTTGGGCTTGGGCTTGGGCTTGTCGTGGTGTTTATTGTTGAGCGCCGGGTCCTTGGGCTTGGGCTTGTTGGGCTGCGGCGCGGGGAAGAAGATGAACTTGTCCTTGCCGTCGCTGTGGCTGCGGCCGACGACGAGCTCGCTGATGCGGCGCCACCGCGCCATCGACCCCGTCGAGCCGCTCTTCCTTGGCGGCGACGGACGCGGGGACGACGACGACGAGCCGCCGGGCGTCCACAGGCAGTAGCTCTCCGGCGACGCGGACTCCAGCCCGCCGCCGCCACCGTCGGACGATGACGTCGACGCGGTCGAGCTGGTCGAGGAGTTGCGTTCGCGTGACTCCTCGAGGAACAGACGTCCCAGCTGGCCCCTCACCCTCGGCGGCGCCGCCGCAGACGGATGAGTGGGTTGCGCCGCCGCGCCGCCGAGGAAGGAGTCGCCATGGCGGCCGAGGAAACCGACGGCGCCGTGGCCGAAGACGGGGTAGTAGAAAGGCCTGATGCGGCCGTCCGCGAAAAGCTCGTCGGCCGGTGCGGCGGTGCCTGCGGGGGAGTCCCGGCTGACGAAAGGGAACTCGAACTCTTCCCCTTCGTCGTCGGAGAAGAAGATCGTGGCGGAGCCATCGAACGGGGCTTGTGGTGGTGGCTGCGAGGGCGGCGCCTCCGCGACGGCGGCGGTGCCTTCTGATTGTTGGTTTGGCGGCAAGGTTCTTCTCTCCCCCATTTCGAGGTGGTCGGTGTTTTTGTGGCGCGAGGAGGAGGAGGATGATGATGCAGAGTCGGCCGGGGGATAAAAAAAAGGAAGAGGCCGGCCGGCGTTTTTATAAAGGTGGCCGTGGGCGTGTTTGGATGGTCGCCGTGGTGGGCCAGGGCTTCCAGAATGTCTTGTGCACTAGTGGTGGTGCTAGTCTTTGTTTTGTCTTCATCGCAGGTGAATTTGTACTATGTGCTGTGCCTAATTCAGAGAGATTATCCGTGAGCCTCCTCGTCCGCGCGTGATCATTGAGATTTTTTTTCGTCTTTTTTACTAGTTAGTACTTTCATCCGGTGTAGTCCATGCTCGGTCTTTGGACTCTTCCACATAACATATTTCTACTCCCAATGTATGCTCTTTCACATTTTTAAAACACTTTTTGTTTCCTTGCGAACTTCGACATCATATATATGCGCTACTACTATTCTTTTTCAGAAAGTTCAAACGTGGAAGTGCCGACGCGCGCAGCTGCAGTTGCAGAGGAGCAAAAGGTGGTTATTTCCCTTTCACCACCCTTTGGTCATGGAACTGGTATGTCGCCGCGTCCACACCGTCCTTAATATAACGAGACGAGAAAGGCGAAAGCGATGATCGGCCGGCGACTACAAGTCTACGGTGGCGTGACCACCAACAGGAACGGTGATGGATCAGGATCAGTGTGGTGCGCGGGTTAATCAAGGACCCAGGCCCAGAGCATTTTCTGCTGATGCTGGCGAGACCCACTGGACTGGACTGCATGCGAGGCTGATTACCTTGGACTCCAAGCTAGCCAGCCTCTTCCTTGCTGTTGGAAATAATGAGCACATGCTGCTAAAAGGGCTAATACAATTTGTGGTCAACACAAAAAAAAAATAAGTAGTATAGTAGTAGTGATGTGTGTACTCTACAACCGACACAGAGACATACACATACGTTTTTGTATCGTATTTATAAATGAAATGACAGGGACGACTGGAGCTCGTAAGCCCAAGCAAATGAAATCCGGTGATCATGGGCGGCCGGTGATCCCAACGGTGTTGTTGACGTGTTCCCACGCCAACAGCGATGAGTTGAAGGCCAGCGTTTGCACAACCGCACGCGGGGCGTTCCCACGACGGCGGCGGTGGGCGGTGGGGATGTGTGGGACGCAAAGAACCAACGGAGAGAGACGGACACGACAAGATACGCCTTTTTCTCCAAATTGAAGTCGTCGTAGCTCATCACCTCACCTGCCTCATCTTTCTCTCTGATCCATCGTGTGGTGTACACGTCGTAGTACTGTAGCGTGCTGCTTTGCTTCTCAAGTGATTTAATTACTCAGTTCATACCTGCTGACGTCGGTTGGCCGCATCAATTTTGGCCAGGCAACCAGTGCGTGGTCTGTATCTCGCGCGGCGGCCGTGAGCCCGTGATCATCTTCTTCGTGTCGGCGGCTTCTGGGACCTCCTTCCTACTCTATGCAGTTATCTGAGTTGGGTTACACAGGCTGGCCCGAGGCTCAACCATTTTAACCCGACACGGAGGATAACGAGGTCATGTCGGACCAAAGCCCAACACAAGCCCGTATTTAGGTTCAGACGCAAGCCCATCGAGTGTCGGCCTGAGCACAACCCGATTAATGCGGCCTTGTTAGATTCGACATTTGGTCTGTGTAGTCCGTGGTTACCGGCCCGTCACGGGCACGACCTACAAGTTGGTTCAACATAGTCTTTTTCTCCTAAAGTTGACCTTCTTCTTCCTCTAAACTAAAGCTCTCGGCCTTCCTTTTCTCTCCCCGCCCCTCTCTGGTCGTCGCCTCTCCTTTTCGCCCGTGTGATCGTATCACTCCCTCCCCGACTCCCCCTCGTCAGACCGTCGAGATTGCCGAGGCCCGCCATCGACTCCCTCCTCCGGTCGCCGAGATCCCCAATGAGGCCCTGCTCTCGGCTCTCTCCTCCGACCGCCGAGGTTGTCGCAGCGATCTCCGAGGCCTTGCCCTCGGCTCCCTCCTCTGACAACGAGGTCGTCGCGTTAAGCTCCGAGGTCACGCCCTCGCCTCACTCTTCCAGTAGACATTTTTTTTATTTGCATCTGGGGTCATTTGTACCATAGTTTTAACAACATCTCTCTAGTGGTAACATCTATATATGTGTTTGAGAAAAATACATTGATGGTCCCTAATCTTGTCTCCAGATGTCATCTACGTCTTTAACTCTCAATATGTATATTCAAACCCTTGAAATTATTAAAGTATGTTATCAAGGTCCAAAGTACCGAAAATACCTTTTATATGCTGACATGGCTTCTTTTATTCATGGTTTCCCCTCTTATTTTTCTATGATTATACCATATTACATTAAAAATAAAAGTTCATTAGAATGAATTGTGGTGCCACATTTAATTTTGGAAAATAATACTCCCTCCGTCCATCTATTCAAGACGCCTTTTCATTTTCGAGTTTTCCATGAAAACAGGACGTAAAGCCGCTTCGTTTGCTGTGCGCGGGAGTTAAATGACGACGTGGTAGTTAATTCAGCATCGCGGGATCCTGGTCAGCCGGGGTAGGAAAATGAAACTCCTGTGTATGATATGTGGGCCCAAGATTTAATCAATCAATGCATGCCGAGAATTCCGGATAGTAATTACCGTGTCAAATGCAACAACTAAGGGAATTGTCATCGGGAGAAACAGCGATTAAAATACAACGATTGCATCCTTGCTCTTTGTACCAAGGGGGGATGCGCCCTCTATATATGGACGGAGAGAGTACCTCTTTATGCTGACATGTATTCTTTCATTCATGGTTTTTTGTCTTATTTTCTATGATTATACCATGTTGCAGTAAAAAACAAAAGTCTATTAGAATAAATTGTGGTAGCAGAGTTAATTTAGGAAAAAATACCCCTTATATGCTAACATGTTTTCTTTTATTCATGTTTTTTCGTCTTATTTTCTCTGATTATACCATGTTACGGTAAAAAATAAAAGTTCATTAGAATGAATTGTGGTAGCATAGTTAATTAAGGGAGAGAAAGTTTAAGAAAAATCATGCTAGTTTATCACCTAAATCATAAATTAGAGGGGTATTTTGAGTACTTTGGACCTAAATGACACACTATAACAAGTTCAGGTGTCCAAATATGTATTTTGAGAGTTTGGGATCTAGATGACTTCCCAGGACAAGTTTAAAGACCGCTGGCACACTTTACTATGTGTTATAATAGGTTTGGTATCATCGTTTATTAGAAGTAGCAACACATATGTATGCCCCAAAAGACCGGTATTTACATCACATTTATTTACTTAGAGATAGTAACACATACTCCTTCCGGATTTATATTGTTGACCTCATTGATTATTTTAGTCATGTTTCATGTTATTTAAAATATTAGTTTAAAAATATAAAATTATAAGCTAGGTTTTAACTTTATTTAATAATAAAACAAATTATAACAAAATAAATAATAATTTTTTAAATAAAATAAATGATCAAACATAACTAAAAAAATTAACTGGATTAACAATTTAAATCCGAAAGAAGTACATACTACTACAAACCTTCTTACTAATCTAATAACATCAGCTCCAAAAACACTTGTTATATATGTTATTATAGGCTTCAGTTACATATATTTTTCATATTTCCTAGGCTCCAATCGACTATAAGCTTTCAGTTGATGGTTTGTTACTTTATATTTTGATTTTCTTTATAAGATTTTCTATATAATAGTTATAAATGACTATTGGATTTAAGAAATCATAGGATTTTCTATATAATAGTTATAAACGACTATTGGATTTAGGTCTAATGGCTTAAAGAGATGACTGAAAGTTATTGCACCAAACTTTCAGACAGTTGAAATTAGCAAGGCCCTATATATATATTTTTATATCTCTAATACACATATATAGTCCCTATTGCTTTGATGCAGTGGCAGAGCTCTCAGTATGACAAGGTGGGCCAGTCGCCATACCTTGATTTTTTTTGCAAGACCCCCTGCCCTTTATCAGTCTGTTGCCTGCGCCGCCATTGACGATCTTGAGGTGGACTGCCGAGACAACAGACGACCAGAACAAGAAGACGATAAATTAGACGAATCGTTTTCTTGAATCTGTGCCATGGCCCATGGGCTACATGCCATCAGATGCTAATTGGAGCCCATACCCGTATTACAACGTAAGAAACGAATCGACGTACGTGCGATCAGTTACGAATACCATCCACCGTTCATCCTTATCTACGAACACAAGGATTCGCTGTTGCTTTGCTGCCGCTGTTAGGAATCCATGATCCAGTGCTGAACGCCGCCACGCCGAGGCCGCGAGGCGATTAGGGATGGTAGACCGACGGATCAGAGAGAAGGCCACACACAACATCGTTTGAACATCAAATTCAAAAAAGGCTGATTTGCTGTTTACTGAAGATGAATTAGAAGGAAATTAGTAAAATGTCCGTATGTTGCTACGGGTTTTAAAAAATAGAACAAATTGTACACTTATAATAGATACAATATGAAACACGATTTTATTAGACAACTAAATTCGCCCATAAAAGGTCTCCAATATTTTTACACTTTTTCCGATGTTCTTTTAGACATATATAGTTAAGCATGTTTTCTATCCTTCAATCTATTGAAAGCTTTTAGTCAATGGATTGTTACTTTATGTTTTGATCTGTATAATAATTATAAACCGTTGGATCTAGATCTAATAGCTCAAAGCAGTGATTGAAGATTGACTAAACTTTCAGTCAACTAAGAATTAGCAAGTCCCATAGTTAAATTGAATAGAACATTGATTCTACATTACTTTTGGTCAATGATCCGAAAATTTCATGCAACAACTTATTAATGTTCTCTTCAATATACTTACCAATTTTTGAAATGCTCATCGCCTTCAATGGTTAAGGCAGCAGCCCAGTTTTAATTGATCTATACTCTTACATTTTACTTAATACAAGGTAGGATATATGATAATGATATTGTTTTGTGTCACATAAAAATTGCTAGTGTGGTACATTGCACTATATACTGTATTTGTATAATCTTTTACAATATATGTGAGAGTTTGTGCTCATAAGCTGAATGAAACAAATAGTTAGATAACCGTGATCAGATTACATATTAACCATATATTCAATATACAAAATAACAAATTACTATACAGTACAACTCTATGAGGCGTGACATAAATTTTTCTATTCAATCTTTGTCATTTACCCAATAAAAAATCTGGATAAGCACTTAGTTTGAATCTGAATGACTGAATGCAAAATAAAATAGAGATATAGCAGGTGAGAAGTGCATTTTTTATGTGTTTTCTCTATTCTCTGCTGAGACACTTCAGCATAGTAACATGAGCAATGATACAGTAATGCGAAATATGCAACAAATTCATACCTCTAAGAATATGATCAGTAGCATCATGTACAATACTCTTTCTAACATGGACAACGCGTGGGATATCCTTCCTTGGACTGGTAAGAAGATCAGGCAATAATTAGCCTCTTGCATATTTCAAAAAATAACTACGGTATACAACAAAAAAACCATGGTTGCACGACCACCTCCGCTTAGCAAGATGGGTGAGATATTATTGCCTATAAAATAAAACCTACATCCCCATTCTTAGATGCACATCCAGGAAGCAGTAAAAGGCAAATCCACTCCGTCAGCCACAAGCAATATGCCGCTGAATCAGGCTCTCTCCTCTACTATCCAGATTGTTCGTCTACAAGAGAATCAGGCAACCAAGGAATGGAGGAACTTAATCTCCAAAGAGGAAAAGGATCCACAAGAGCACGTACCTATTTTTAGGAGAGAGTGACTTCTTCATGCTGCCATCAGGGACACTGCTAGCATCGATCTCAAGCTTCAGCCAGAGAAGTAGGCATTAAAAGGGATGCGCGCGGCAAGGAGGGGTCCAAGGAACCAGAAGCACGAACCTGCAT
Organism: Eleusine indica; assembly: GCA_030378355.1. Classification (NCBI taxonomy): domain Eukaryota; kingdom Viridiplantae; phylum Streptophyta; class Magnoliopsida; order Poales; family Poaceae; genus Eleusine; species Eleusine indica. The sequence goes on from CM059494.1 coordinate 70,086,780, forward strand.
CAGTTAAACACGATCATTCTCCTTCATAGCGCTCTCTCCAAATTAGTTTTCATGTTACCCTGTAGCTTGTTGGGAAGCATCGATATTAATTGAGCTGCCTAGGAGGTGCACTAAGAGCTGTTTGCATAGATTTGTGAGCAAATGCTAATTTATCCAACAATCCAAAAATTTTATTGTAGTCACTTTAGTTTTATGACTGGATTTGTCGATGCACTGAGGCCAGAGAAATTCACTGGCGCGCACTTTAAAAGATGACAAGTGAAAGTCACTCTATGGCTTACTGCCATGAATGTGTTCTGGGTGTCCACTGGCAAATCTGAAGACGATCTCACTGGAGATCAGAAAAAGGCCTACAGTGACGCCAACACAATATTCTTGGGCGCTGTTATTGGAGCTTTGATAGATCGTCTTCAGGACGTCTATATCCATCATACAGTCGCAAAGGAATTGTAGGACGCTCTGATCGCTGACTATGGTGGTTCTGATGCTGGCACTGAACTGTATGTTATTGAGCAGTACCATGATTATAAGATGATAGATGATAAATCTGTCATCGCGCAGGCTCATGAGATACAGTGCATTGTGAAGGAACTCGAACTGCTTAAGATCGTTGTACCTGAGTAGCATGTAGCTGGGGGCATAATTGCCAAATTGCCTCCGTCTTGGAGGGATTTTGCCACTACTCTTAAACATAAGAGAACGAACATATCTGTCTCAGATTTGATCGCGTCTCTTGATGTTGAGGAGAAAACTCATGAGAAGGATGGACGTTCTAAAGCTAACGAGAGACACACTGTTACCAATATGGTGCATCATCCATAACAGTCTCATGGCAGTGGTGGTAAGGGCAAGGGCAAGAACAATAAGCCTAAGCACACCACTACCTTCAAGAAGAAGAATAAGGAGAAGGAAGCATGTTTTATTTGCGGTTCTAATAAGCATTGGGCAAAGAAGTGTCCAGAACGTAAAGTAAGGAAGCCTCCACAGCAGAAGACCGTGAACATGGTGACCAGTGCTGGAGAAAATAGAAGGTATGGTAATTTATCATATGTTTTTTCTGTATTTTAATCTACTAGTTGGTGGCTTGATACTGGTGCTAATATTTATGTGTGTGCTAATGCTTTTTTATTTACTTCTTACCAAGTCGTCCGGGATTCCTCCGTCCTAATAGGGAATGGATCACATGGTTCTGTTCATGGTGTTGGCACGGTCGAGCTGAAGTTCACTTTAGGAAAGATTGTCCAATTGAAGAACATACAACATGTCCATTCTATCAAGAAGAATCTCGTTAGTAGCTCCCTTTTGTGTAGGGATGGTTTTAAGGTAGTGCTTAAGTTGAATAAAGTTGTCATGTCTAAGAGTGGACAATTTATTGGTAAAGGCTATGAGTGCGGAAGGTTGTTCCGCTTTTCCCTTTCAGATTATTGAAATAAGTCTGTGAACTATATCTGTGATGGTATTAATAAGAGTGATGCTGGTGTTTGACATTCACGTTTATGTCATCTAAATTTTGGTTCTATGTCTCGACTTTTCAACTTGAATTTAATTCTGATTTTTTCCATTATCAAAGGTTTTAAGTGCTCAAGTTGTGTGCAATCTAAGCAACCTCGAAAACCTCACAAGGCTGCAGAGGAGAGACATTTAGCACTGGTAGAACTTATACATTCAGATATTTGTGAGATGAATAGTATATTGACTGAAGGTGAAAAAAGATATTTCATGACTTTGATTGATGATGCGACTAGATATTGCTATGTTTATTTGCTAAAAACGAAAGATGAGGCTCTAAACTACTTTAAAATTTATAAGGCTGAAGTTGAAACTCAACTAGAGAAAAAGATCAAAAGAACTAGGTCCGATCATGGTGGCGAGTATTTCTCAAATAAGTTTGACTTATTCTGTACGGAATATGATATGATACATGAGAGTACACCTTCCTATTCGCCCCAATCAAACGGGGTTACCGAAAAAAAGAATTACACCTTGACTGACTTGGTTAATTCCATGTTATACACGGCTGAATTATCTAAGGCATAATGGGGGGAGGCTTTATTGACATCATGTCATGTCCTAAATAGAGTTTCCATGAAGAATAAGGAGAAGACGTCATATGAGGAATGGATTGGTAGAAAGTCATCGCTCTCTTACTTACGCACATGGAGTTGTTTGACCAAAGTTAACGTACCAATCAACAAGAAGCGTAAGTTAGGGTCTAAAACTATGGATTATATCTTTCTTGGATTACTCATCATAGCATTACCTATAGATTTTTAGTGGTTAAATCCAAGGTGCCTGATGTTCATGTTAATTCATTAATGGAGTCTCGTGATGTTACTTTCTTTAAGAATATATTTCCTATGAAAGATTTATATAGCATGTCTAGATTATCTTCTGATGTGATTCCTAAAATAACTCCTGAACCTAGTGTATTTTCTGATGATGCTGAACAAATACTTGAACCAATCCATGAGAAGATTGATAGTGAAGCTTCTAGGAGGAGTAAGAGACAAAGGACTGCAAAGTCTTTTAGTGATGATTTTACTGTTTATCTTGTGGATGACACTCCTAGAACCATTTCAGAGGCATATGCATCTTCTGATGCAGATGACTGGAAAGAAGTTGTCCATAGTGAGATGGACTCTATTCTTTCTAATAGAACTTGGGAAGTTGTCAATAGACCATATGGTTGCAAACCTGTGGGTTGTAAATGGATGTTCAAGAAAAAGCTTAAGCCTGATGGTACTATTGATAAGTATAAGGCTCGGCTTGTGGCTAAGGGTTATACTCAGAAACAAGGCGAAGACTTCTTTGACACTTATTCACCTGTTGCTAGATTAATCACTATTCGTGTATTACTTGCTCTGACTGCCTCACATGGTCTTATCGTTCATCAGATGGACATTAAGACAACTTTTCTTAATGGAGAGTTGGATGAAGAAATCTAAATGGATCAGCCAGATGGATTTGTTATAAAGGGTCAATAAGACAAGGTGTGTAAGTTGTTGAAGTCTTTTTATGATCTGAAACAAGCTCCTAAGCAGTGACATGAGAAATTTGATTCAACACTTCTATCAGCAGGCTTTTCAGTCAATGAGGCTGATAAATATGTGTACTATCGTCATGGTGGGGGTCAAGGAGTTATATTGTGCTTGTATATTGATGACATACTCATCTTTGGAACAAATATTAACGTGATCAATGAGGTCAAGACCTTTCTGTGCCAAAGCTTTGATATGAAGGATCTGGGTGAGGCTGATGTTATCTTGAACATCAAGCTAATCAAAGGAGAGAATGGGATTACTGTTACGCAATCTCATTATGTTAAGAAGCTCTTGAACCGTTTTGATTACAAGGATAGCAAGCCTTCTCCAACACCTTATGATCCCAGTTTGATCCTTCGAAAGAATAAGAGAATTGGTAAAGACCAATTAAGATATTCTCAGATTATTGGATCACTTATGTATTTAGCTAGTGCTACTAGGCCTGATATCTCGTTTGTTATGAGCAAACTGAGCCGGTTTACTTCTTGCCCGGGAGATAATTATTGGCGTGCGCTTGAGCGGGTAATGCACTATTTAGTTGGTACTATGGATTATGGAATTCATTATTCTGGATATCCAACAGTACTAGAAGACTATAGTGATTCCAATTGGATATCTGATGTTGATGAGCTGTATGCCACGAGTGATTATGCATTTACTTTTGATAGTGCTGCTGTTTCATGAAGATCATGCAAACAGACCATTTTGACGAGGTCTATCATGGAAGCAGAGCTTACTACACTAGATACAGCTATAGTTGAGGCCGATTGGCTACGTGAGCTCTTGATGGACTTGCCTATTGTCGAGAAACCTGTGCCGACAATCCTCATGAATTGTGACAATCAAACTGTGATAGTCAAAGTGAACAATTCTAAGAATAATATGAAATCATCAAAACATATTAAGAGACGTTTGAAGTCTGTCAGGAAAATAAGAAACTCCAGAGTCATATCAGTAGAATATATTTCAACTGGTGAGAACCTGATAGATGAATTCACCAAGAGGCTGTCACGTAATTTGATAGACAGTGCATCGAAGGAGATGGATATGAGACCCACATGTGCTATTACATAGTAGTAACCCAACCTATGTGATCGGAGATCCCGTGAAGTAGGACCTGGGAAGAACAAGCTGTTGGTTAGCATGAGAGTAACCTTTTATAACCCACTCAAAAAGTGATGCATTACTCTCGATATCTGTATGTCAGGTTGGTTGTTGCCTTAATGTATTCAGTTGGCTTTAAATAGCGAAGATGTTGTTCTACAAAACATTCTTGAATGAATACACCTATATGAGCCCTATTGTTATAAGATCGCAATCTGTGAGATTTGGATGATCTCTATTAAGCTCATGAAAGACCAAGGGAGTATGACCTATATTCTCCATCCGCGGAGAAGCCTACTGGAGCTCTAGTATCAGTTATGACAGTAAGTGAAACTTATTTGCACAAAACTTGTAATTCAAAGCATAGTCCATTGTTCAAGTTATGAATGAGTGTAACTTATTATTCTAGGTGGAAGTTCAACTTAACAGTCTCCACTGAAAACACTGGTATATTAAACAACAGTGGGGTGAGGCAAAGTCTAGCTGAGACTTTGAGATCTGGTGGGGGATTGTTGAAATTATATGGGATTGGCCTATTAATATTCATAATAATTCCTGAAAAATCTCAAAGGCCCATTAATAAGTGGTGGGAGTGTAAAGGTTTAGTCCCACATTGCTAGTAGAGGTGGAGGGAGTTCAACTTATAAGGTTGGTTGCTATAGCATCTCTTGCAAGTGTGTGGATGAGAAGAATGAAGAACACACGCGCGCGCTCGCTCGCCTCGCCTCGCCGGGCCGGGCCGGGCCGGACCGGACCGGACGTGGGGAATGGGCGCGGCCACGCATCATCTGCGTGAATGGTCCGCCGAAATTCGGTCCCTTGCCTTGCGGGGGCGTGACTTCCTTTTTTTTGCTGCGGGTTCCATATATTTGCATATATTAGGTTATGGAAACCGACGTATTAATATGGTAACCGACTCGGTTACGGGACGCCCAACTCTAGCGGTTCCTCCCTATAAATACGTACGGGTATCGCCGCAAATCACATCACGCAATCGCCTAGGATTTTGTCTCTCGCAACTGTTGCGCCGCCAAGACTTCTCCATCCCGATCGTCGGCGTGCACCGGCGAACGGGAGAGCAGGTCTTCGGAACCGTCGTCCTCTGCGATCCTGCACCGGAAGAGGGCGAATAAGGTTTTTGGGAAGCGCTCTGCACGACTGCTCGATCGCTTCCTCGTCTTCGTCAAGCTCGTCGCCACGGCTCGTCTTCCTCGTCGTCGAGTCGGTCTCACCTGCCGTCGCCAATAACGTGACGGTGCTGAACGTCGTCGCCACCTCCTCTACCCAGTCTAGAAGGAAACGTACGCAATCTTATCTCAAACCATGTCTTTCATACTAGCTTTCGTGATCTGTTTATCTATAATGAATGTTGCTAGTATGATAGATGCTATGTTTTTATCTGGTTTTATAGAACTGTCTATATCTTACGTAGATTAGTCTAGTTCATTATATAATCTGTTAATCATGATTATGATTTATTTCTGGATTAATATAAAATTAAAAGTGTTGGCTTCCCTCCAGCTACGACCTTCTCGGAGAAGCACTCCTGCGGCCTGTGCGAGCAAGAGCTTCTGTAGCATGCAAGTACACTTAAGTGTTGGCCTCGATCTGTTGCGATGGCCTTGAACGTGAGTCCGTGACCTGTTCTCCCTGCTGAGCCATGCATGCGAAAATGCGATATAGGAGTAGACAGGGCTGAGGTTGAATAGCACGACGGCCTTCTCCAGGTGGATCGATGCAAGGATGCACTTCTACTTCACCTCGAAGGAATCGTACCAGGTGAAGAGGAAGGAGTGGACATGAAGATTGGAGAGGCTCCACGAGCGCCAGCGCACGGGCATAGCTGAGGAGCGTCGAACACAATTGTCTGGCGGATCGTGAACATCATGTTGGACGCCGCTGTCGCTAAGGGATCGGCGGACTCGATCGGAGTCCTGGTGGCGCACAATACAGCTACCGTGAGGAGGCTAGGCTTTTTTTTTCACGGGATAGAGTTTTATGTAATAAATGAGATCATGGTAGCAGGTAGATTTTTCACGGAGTAGACTTACGTAAGAGAGATCAGGGCAGGGGACAGAATTATTTTAGGAAAAGGCGACTGCAACTGATTTAATATTAGTAGTAAGATAAGAAGATAGAAGGGAAAGAACAAAACGATAGGTATGTATTGCAGGTTTTTCAATAGTACTCATTCGTTTAGTGTGTGTTTGTTTCACTGGATTGGATTGGATAGGCTTAGATAGGACCATCCAGTCCAGTGTTAGATTCACCGTCAGGGTGGATAGTGATGGACTGGAATGAGAATATTTCTTTAAGATGTTGGATGAGTCTGTCCGGCAAAAATGACTGGATGAGCCTATCCAACTTATGTAACGATGATGATTACTAAAATAATTAGACATTATTAGTATGATTTACTATAGTATTATTATTAATAAGCAATAAGATATTGATTAGTACATGAAGAGAGCTCAATCATACTGAAATTAATAATAATTAATATTGTTATTACTAATTAAAAATTATTAAGACATAATTAAGATTAATAAATATTAAATCATATTAATTAGTATATAATTAAGTATTATTATCTAATAATAAGATATATAATTTTATTATTTCATCTTGTCCTATCCATTCTTATCCATCCAACCAGACACAAAACTAGATCATTCCATCCATCCAATCAAACCCATACCTTGGATCATCCTATCTAGAAAAATATGGATGACCCTATCTAATCCAACCTTGTTCTCAAAACAAACACATGCTTAATCAACATGTCATTTATTCAATTGTTTATACGATCCGGATACTTGGTGGATCAGCTGAAAATTAGCAAGTTACTAAATTTTTTTTCTATCTCTATGACGCATAGTCCCTATTGCTTTGATGGACACGGTATTTCATTTTTCTTTTGCTCGGATCATTTTGTAACACACAATACCAAAATATATAGAAACACAAAATCGCAGACGGACACTCAAATCACAGAGAAAAAACTAAAGGTACTTAAAGTTGAACTAGCAGCTGACCGGAAATCAATTGACACATGATTGGATTAATTCCACAGTACTGTAGCTCTCAAGGGCAAAGCGGCATGTCGTCCTTGTCCCTGTGACTCGGGACGTCGAAGTGCCGGGTCCTGCCGGCCTCCTCCTTGAAGTAGCCCTCGCACAGGAACGCCCTCGCGAAGCTCTCCTCCGACGCCGCGTGGACGCCGTGGACCACCACGTCAGTCGTCTCCCCCGTGCCCGGCCGGCGAGCTCGTGCGGCCACCCCGGCCGTGTATACCGCGCTCGGCACCGGCGAATTCAGCACGATCACGTCCCAATCCACATCAAAGAAGGTAGCCGGCAGGCCGCGCGGCGCCAGCTTGCACGGCGAGCGATCAAAGTGCTCCGGCGAGAGAGGCTTATTATTCGTCGGCGAGGAGGTGCAGTCCGGCGAGTCACGGAGGGCGAGGATGTCGGAGTCGGAGAGTGACGTGGCGTTGTCTTGGTACGCCACGTGGTGTGCGTCGATGTCGAGGCCGGCGCGGGCGGAGGCGATGCGGTCCGCATCGGCGTCGAGGAACATGGTGCGGCCGTCGTGGTTGAGTGTCGCCCAGAGCGGGCCGCCGGCGTCGATGCCGAAGACGAGGAGGTTGCACGGCGCGCGTTGCAACAGCACGCGCGCTGCGGCGCCGGCCTCGGCCTCCGTCAGCGGCGGCTTATCGTTCGACGTCGTCGCGTAGTGGACCAGCGCTTGTGCCACAGCATCTGGCACCACCTTCTTCTTCGCGCAGTCGTCGTGGACCTGCTGCTGCTGCTGCTGCTGATACTGAGAGTGGTCGTGGACTCCTGCTCTGGCGGCTGCGGAGTGGAGGGCGCGGAGGGTGAGGAGGAGGAGGGAGGCGGAGCACGCGGCGGCGGCGAGGAGGAAGACGCGGCGCGGGGTCACGTGCTGCTTCACCAAGACGAGGTGGGTCTTGAGCTTCGCCTTCCGCGCGTGCATGGCGCTCGATCGACTAAGCTAGCTTGCGCGTGTAAGTTTCTTTTGAGCTGCAACAGTCTTGTGTTCTCGATCGATCGACTTCTCGTCTTCTCGGTGGTGGCAACTGGCAAGGCACGGTTCGGTTCAGGAGGGCCGCTGGACTTTGCTGATGCTTCAAGCGGCAGCAAAGACAGCTGCAGGGCAAGTACGTACGTGAGGTGGGTGACGAGGACCAGGGACCTAATGTTCGGTGCGGGTTACTTAGATCAGATCTTGTAGCGGTTTGCTCACAAGTGATAGTGAAACTGTCCTCTCGTTTCAAACAGTAGAGAATGTGTCTCGGAAGGTTAATCACCAGAAAAATATAAGAGCAAAAATGGAACCAGAGATGATGAAGAATAAAACTATTATTGAATCGGAATCACTTTTTTCTACATGTTTAAGATAATAAAATAACAAATCAGTATATGAAACAGTGCATACTAATAACTTAACTCCATCATTACCCTCCCAAAAAAAATCATGAGCTACAATTATTTTTGAATAACTCCATCCAGGATGGTGTATATGGAAATGATTTTACTATGTACCTTTTATCTAAGATGCCTAACTTTTGGATCTTTGAGCTATTCAAATGGTAAGATACTACACTTGATGAGGATCCCCGAAGAAAGACAATCTCTTTGTAAGGATGAAATCCAAAGAAATCAACTAGTCCCTTGCATGTTATGATCTTATAGTTGGATTCCTGAAGAATGATACCACCTTCAAAGTCCCATTCCGATTCATCTTCGGTCCATGCTTTGCTCGCATCAGTTTTGCAGTTAAGGATCCAAGGCATGTCATATTTATCAATGTAATCACTAGGGGAATTTTCCACCATCGTTTGAAGGCTAACATCAGTCTTCAAAACCCACTCCATCTCACTAGTGCCTGATTCAGAAAGCAACCAAACTCGAAGCCGGGGCCAACTATTCTCTTTCGAAATAGTCAGCACAATATACACCCTTCTGTGATTTTCCTAAGTGAAGAGCACCTTGGTCAAAAACATGGTTCTCTTTTGGCGACTCAATCATTTGGTACTTGTCGTTCCATAGGGTCATTCTGCAAACATTAGTGAAAAACAGGTTAATAACCAGTCATCTTTCTCCATAATAAAAGTTTTGTGATGATTTTAATGATTAATAGTTCAACAATCATTCTACCTTTGAAGTTCTATACACTTTGTGATCATGGAACAGCGACATAGAAGAATAGTATGAGCTATGTATCTTTGTATTAAGAAGGAAGAAGGTCGATGACCAGTTAGCTTTTTATTTGGGGGGAGACAGAAATGCAGTTTGCTTTATGAATTTGCTGCTCTACTAATCTGTGCTTAGTGCAAAAGTTCACTCTGAGACGAAGTGTGTCTCTGGAACAGAAATAACAAATTGCCTCTCTAGAAGACATAAAAGAATATGAAATGTCTGGCAGTAAATTTTGGCAACAGGGAGAAACTAAAATGAATACAAAACAATGAAGTGAATGGATACCTCATAACAGCGTCATTTGGGCACTGCAGATAAAGTGCTCCCCGCAAATAGACGGCATGGCGGAGGTGTGCATCTTCGTGGTAATCCTTGATGTGCATATCAGCAATGGTCCCGGCAGCCTTCCCTTCCCGAACAAAGGACCTCTCCTCCCACCTGCACTTCCTTGAAGAGAAGACTTGTGTAGCGAATGGCGATGGTGGCCACTCCGACTCCTCCTTGAAATTGATGGTCTCTTCTACGCATGGAACTAAAGGGATAAGAACTACCTCATAGTGTGGCGACACCATCGGATCATACGCGAGGAAATAGTTGGGGTAGAACTCCTCCAGTTCGCCACATGGCTCCGGGAAGGTAGGCAAGAACACCACCTGTCGCGTGGCAGGGTTAACCACAAACTCCTCGAACAAGAGGAGGCCATTACAATGATCCGAGATCCAGAGACAGTTATGGAAGTAGTAGTCGTCGTTGTTCAGGTAGTCGAGGCGGCTGCTGATCTTGCGGCCTGTGGACGGGCGTGAGAAGAAGTGCCTAGTTGGAGTGAGCGCGGCCACATCCTCCATGAGGAAGAAGCCCTCCAGGCGAAGAGGGAGGAGGTCGGCACGCAGCAGTCGTCGGGCGTCGATGATGGCGCGCCAGCTCTTGCGGACACAGCGTGACGCCGCCAGGCTGCACGGTGGGAGGCGGCCGAGGATGTCGGCGAGCAAGTCGTCGGGTGGCAGATCCATCGATGATGATCGCCTCGTATTTCTTGTTTTGATTTGAGAGTGAGATCCGAATCTTGATCTACTTGCTGCTCAGCAATGGCGCCGTGCCCGTGAGTCGTCCGGCGGCTGGGTTAGGGTCTTAGGGAAGAAGTGCTCGGGGGTCCGTTCTGGGCCATTTCGTGTTTGGGCCGCCCGTTTTGACATTACCAAAGATGGGCTGTATATTGGGCTTTTCGGCCTACGAAATTGCTCCTTTGAATCGTCAGAGAAAAGAGGTGCCGACGATTCTTCCGCGTTGCCACATCTTTGAAAAGTTTGCGAGTGAGATGAAGGCTCTGATAAGAAGCAAAGACTGACTGAGACTCTCTGAACAAACAGATTTTCCATTGTTCTTGCGATTTTTCCACGTCTTTAAAATTTCCAAGACGAAACTAACTCTGAAAAGCAACAAAGACTGACTGAGACTCTCTGAACAAACAGATTTTCCATTGTTCTTGCGCATTTTCTACGACTTTAAATTCCCGAGACGAAACTATGAAAAGCATCAACGACCGAGGAACTCTATCTGAACAAAATTGCTTCCGTTACTGAAAAACCAGACTCGTCAAATTCTACGGTGTGAAGAAGCATCTGGTCCACCTCTTGTAAACCAAGGGGCCTTCACGCCAGGGAAATCGGCGGCAGATCTCACTCTCAAATCAAAACTAGCCTGAGCTGCTCTTTCTGTGTTTCTCCTCCTGATCACAACGAAACGAAGTCGAGGACGCTGATGATCGTCGGCAAGATAACGTCACCAATAGACACTTTCCATTTCACCGAAAGTTTTTTGTCCCCTCCACTTGTCACTTCTAGTCTACCAACGTTTTTAATTTCAGATTTGCTCACCGTTTCACCTCTCTCTCTCTCTCTCTCTCTCTCCTGGAGAACAAAAGCCTTGCGTAGTGGTGAAGTCTGAGAGCGATCAGTACATACTACTACTAGCTCTTACAGGTGATGTGACATTGGTGCATCCTTGTCACTAATCTAATCCACAAGTTCCATAAAAAAAATCCAATCCCCAACATAAAAGCGGGTCCCGTTTTACCAACGTTTTACTTTCAGATTTGCTCACCGTTTCACCTCTTACCTGAAGAACAAAAGCCTTGGGTAGTGGTGAAGAAAGAGCGATCAGTACGTGCTACTACTAGCTCTTACAGGTGATGTGACATTGGTGCATTCTTGTCACTAATCTAATCCAAGTTCCAAAAGATATATCAGAAACTATCAGAAAATCCGAGCGCGACGCTTGCATGCTCTGCTGTTGGACGAAAAGGAAAAGCAGGTTTTGCAGTTACCAGTATCAGCAAACAACTGATCCAAGCCAACGGCTGCAGAGCCGGACTCACTCTGCTTGGATAGAAGAATCCTTCCATTCAAACGTGGTGCCAAACAGAACGGAACGCGTTCAACTGCTCCCGCGTGTTCAATGCTCCTCCAACTGCAGCTTTCGTAGTGGTAGTACTGTATAGTCTATGCGTTCGTTCGTCCTAACCATTCCATCCCGTTTAATAAGGACAAATGCACAAAGCAAAAACAAGCAAAGCTAATTATTTGCACGTATCCACACCACCTATCTCTGACCAAAGAACGCATGGTCATCAGATGAGACGAGAGCACATGACTCTTGCTTCTGGAAGGTTTTCTCGTACGTTTCCTTGTCATCATTCCCTTTTCACGTGTTACTTTAGAAAACAGAGACGGATGAGGTAGCAGAATACAAGTTAGTAACTTGTACTTGTATAGCCTGGTAAATGTTGACGGGAAGCCTTTTTTTTTCCGGATTTTCTTCGTTTATTCTAGGCGTAGCCAGGTGGAGGCAGTCCTAGTCTCAGCGCTTCTCCGAACCCGAGAAATTTGCTTCTTTAGAACTTGAAACATACAATATATTTTCTCATCAATTTGGACACCTGATAGTTTACTTTAGAGAACCCAGCCAAATGTACGAGTCCTATTCATGGTTGAAATAACCGGGTTGGCCGGTTAACCGGAAATCGGTCCGGGCCGGTTAACCTCTGGTTATGATTTAAAAAAATTTAAAATTTAAAAAAATTCGTATTAGACTTAACTGGAATAAACGACCAGTTACCGAAATAACCGGCCAGTTAATCGGTAAAATCGTACAAAAACTGATAATTTTGAATTTAAAAATATATATTCAAAATATATCAATAAAACCGACCTAATCGCTTGGTTAACCGGTATAACCGGCCAGTTAACCGGTCCTCGGCCGCGTACTCCTCAAATCGATTTTTGCCCGGTCCGACTGGTTATTCTGATTATTCGGTTAACTGGTGAACCGGACCCGATCGGTTTCATCTGGTTATGTAAACTTTGGTCCTATTATATGAAAACGACCTGCTGGTTGTGTGGAACACGAATTGAAAACAAACCATAAGCAAAATTTTCTCTTGGGAGCGACCTGATAGTTTTGCGTGATGGTAGCGAGCAAAACCATAGGCCTTGTTGTTTTGTACTCCCTTCGTTTTAAAATTATTGTCGTTATTGATTTTTTTTGTTATCTTTAACCATTTGTATTATTTAAAAAATATAATATATTTTCTTATGATTTATTTTATCACTAGATAAAATTTTAATATAACTTATAACTTTTTATATTTGAATAAGACAAATAGTTAAAAATAATAAAAAAGTTAATAAAAACAATAATTTTAAAACAGAGAGAGTAATTTATATCCACGCACGGCCGTCGCCCGTGCAGCACCACCAACCACCGATTGACTCAGGCACAAAACTTCCTCTTTTTTTTTTTTTTTGAACTCAAAACTTCCTTATTAGCAGAGGAAGCGGAGAGCAGAGCACGCTGGCTGAACCTGAACGAACCCCACCACTCCATTCCATTCACTCCACGGCACGCCCAAAGCGGAAACGCCAAGCCAAGCCAGCAGCAGCCAGGGATTCAGGGAAAGAGTGAGGAGCATTGATTAGCAGCGGCGGAAGCAAAACATGGGGGTGCTGCGGAGCACGCAGAGCATGGAGGCCGAGGTGGAGGAGATGCGCGCGGCGCTGCTGCTCACCGGCGCCGGCGCGTGCTGGAGGGCGGCGAAGCGCGCGGCGCGGGCGCAGGAGGGCGCCGCGGAGGCGCGCACCGTCTGCGTCACGGGGGGCACGTCGTTCCTCGGGTTCGCCGTCGTCGACCGCCTCCTCCGCCACGGCTACAGCGTCCGCCTCGCCCTCGAGACGCAAGGTTAGATGTCTACTAGTACTCTCCAACCGAACCGAGGGCTTCCACCATTCCCTTCAGGCTTCAGCAATGGGGGGAATCGGGTACGTTTTCTCGACGCTGGAACGTCCTGGTGGGAGCTGAGTTGGTTGCCGTCCCGTCCCTGCGTGTTGTTAGTTTGTTACCGACACGAAATTTTACCTGTTCATTCCCGTGCCTGCTGCAAACTGCAATGCAGGTGCCTTGCAATTTGTTCAGGGATTGATGGGATAGCCAAAATTTCGATGCTATGATGCGATCCTTTTCCCCAGCACAGCATAGCCATCAGTAGTGTGTTTCGATTCCATACTTCATCACAAGTTCTAGTTTTGCAGTAGAACGATTAGGTTGGAGTTGGAGAGGACGGGGTTAGTTCAGGACTTGGACTGTATTTGTCTTTCCGTTGTATTGTAGCCTTGTAGCTGGGCAACCTTTGTCGTTTCCTGCTTTCTCTCCATAAGCTCCGGTGCATGTTTTATCAGTGTGTCTGCCTTCTGAGCTGGAAGAAATGTGCCGTTTGAGGAGATGTTTGTATGCAGCGATTTTTTTTTTCTGTTCTGTTCGAGGAATAAGAACAGTTTATCTAACAAGCCACCGGCTGTAGGATAATTCTGTACAATGCAACAACATTTGGCAATTGATTGCATGAAGTTCTGTGATCCTTGCGGCAGTGTTTAACCAGTTGCTTGCCTTGTCAATAGTTGAAGTTGATCCCGAATTTGTTTAATTTTCTACACTTGCTGTTATGCCTTGTCACCTTGTACATAATAAGCTTGTGAAAGCTCTTCATGATTTTGTTCGATATATTTCTACCTGGTAACTAAACAAAGGGGAACTAGTTTTTGTGATAGAAAACCATGCCACGCCCATTTCCTTTTTATGATGTCACCAGTTGTGATTTCGGTACTGCATTTATGTGGGATTAGTTGGATGTTGCATCATAGTTGGTCCATCCCATTTGAGTGGTTGATAACTTGATGTTTCTCCAATCAAGATTTCCTTGGACCACTCAATAGTTCACTCTCCTAGGAAGTCATGCATAACTGATGTCCCATTTTTCTCGCACACTGTTTCATAGCTTTCCCCTGATTGTCCCCCTTCACTCACCCCTTGTTGTTATGCCACTCATTCTATGCGTGGGACATGCAGTATAGCCAGCAAATGAAGCACAATTAAAGAGCAATTTCCACTTCAGCACCATTTTTCTTTAAGCTGTATCAGGCTGCTTCCTGTTGTTGCAAAAACAAACCTTTCTTTCGAGACAATTGCGGATTCTTTTTTTTTCTTCATAATTGCACTGCCGACAAGTCTGCATTCTATTTATTAGGATTTGATATGGTCACTTCATCTTGCCACCTCACTGAAGATCCATTAAGGAAATTGATTTGGTACCCAAATATAGCTGATATATCATGTCTTTTTCACTTACGATCTCATCATTTCCAATGGGACAAGTTACACACTGCCAATTATAATTATAAAGATGCTATTGCATTATGCTGTACGCATTTATACTCGCAAAAAAAAACGCTGTATGCATTTATGAGAAGTGACCTCTTTGTCCTTACGAGGTTGGTAATTTTAGACTTCTGTCACGTTTAAAAATTGAATGGAGGACCATATGAGTTTCCCTTGGTAGAGTATCTGCAATGAGTAATTTGCCCTGATGTTTCTCTTATGCATGTCACGACTATATGAGTTTTCCTTTGCTACAGTACACTGCACTGAGTTTCTAGTAAAGTTGTAGGGATAAATGAAAATCGCCACTGGCTGTTGGCACTTTGGGATCTTAGTATCTGCAGTTCGATTATTCTGAGGTGTGTAGAGGCAGTTTCAACTTTTTATAACATGACAGTTCAATCAGGGCCGACATACATCCTTATCCAAAATCTTTATCAGCAACAATGTGAGAGACAACTTCAGTCCCAGAATGGGATTTTAAGCAGAATTTAACCACTTAAAGGTTCCAATTACATGGAAAAGTAAGAGCTTGTAAAACACTGAAACTTGATATGTTAATCATTATGCCCATTGACATGGCAGTAGCCCATTTATATAACAAAATGGACCTATTAAACTTATGCCAAATTGAAGTAGCCTTTACATGTGTTTCTTACTTTGTTTTTGCTATGACAGAGGACCTTGATAAGCTTCGGGAGATAGAGATGTTTGGTGAGAACGGCAGGGATGGCATCTGGACTGTGATGGCAAATGTGATGGACCCTCAGAGCTTGAATGAAGCTTTCGATGGCTGTGTTGGTGTCTTCCACACATCATCACTTGTGGATCCAGGGGGCATCTCTGGTTATACGGTAAGCTGCTTGACTCTGACCTATATTGATTTCGTACTACCAGTACTTATATTCCTGAAGAGGAAAAAAAAATGTTACAAAAATCGTGTGCAAAGGCCAGTCAGTCAAGTTTGCCTGCTTATTTGTTCTGTGGAAGAAGTTGTGGTTTTACTGATCGCTGATAAGCATCCAGAAAGGCTGAAAATATGCACGCACAGTATGATCCTGTAAATGCACGCACACGAATCATGAGCTAATGATCGAATTCAACCCTCAGAATGATCCTGTAAATGGCATCTGTATTTGTTTTTTTTAAGAAAAAAAGATAAATGGCATCTGTATTGTGTACAGTATTTACTATGAGCTAAGCCTTTTCTTTTAGAATGAGATTTAAAGTCGGGTTTTTTTTTTCTTCTGGAAAGCTGACCACAAATCTAATACAAAAGCATTAGTTGGCAGGGTGTTCACCTCCGATAGTGAATCCTACCAGCAACCATTGATTTAAATTTTCCTGAGGCCGCCACAGTTTGATTGATGCTTACAGAGCCCTTTCTGTGGATGAAGTGTTTGACCTCTGAGGTCTCACTTCTAGATCCTCCCGCCCCTGTCTCTTAGCAACCAAAGCTTCAGTGAACGATCTTTGACCATAATAGAGGCAATAACCAGCCTGATGTTTTTCTTTTAGCCAAAGCATACCTACTACTAGTACAAAGACAGTGCTAGTAGGTGAAGGTTTAGCAACTACAAATATACACCTGGACGCTGGAAACGATTTGTTCAAATGTAACCTTAATTGGTTGCAAGTTTATTTATTATCATATTCGTGTGCATGACTTCCAAACTGCAACTACCAAATCCACTCAGATTGGTATTGGGGAGGCTTCATTATATCATGTCTCATGTTGGGACCCTTTACTTTAGTAGGCTTACCTTAGATATGGACGCACCCTTTGCTTTTATACATGACAGTTGTTTGTTTGTTTTTAATCTTGATTCTACTGACACTAGGTTAGGAAACATTCTTTCGGCTATGATAACCATACCATACCCTACATTTACCTGTAAATATAACCTATAAATGAGGTGCTTTATCATTTGAACACAAGACATGGCCAGCATCCCATTGTTCTTTTGGTTACAGTTGAAAGCTCATCCAGTTGACAAACACACTGAACTTTTAGGCATGCCTCTCCCTTTTATGTTGCTGTGGCTAACAGTTCCCTTATTTATTAGATATTAAGTCAAGAATGACCTAACCAAATTTATTAGGTAGGTGGTCTATTTTAGTTTCTTAAAGTCGGTACCAAATTAATAATCCCTTTGTAGCTGCATGTTTCACTATGCCTCTTAATTGCTTTGCATGATCCGCAGATGAAAATTTAGCTTTATGAACCTTGCTACTATAGGTACTAGCATAAACTACAAAATGTTGTCACAAGATAAAAACACTTGTTATATGCCATGCGTTGTACTTGTACCCCACCACTACTAGGTGGACAGTGGCGATCACATTTTGTGAATGTGGACCATAGCACTTATAATCTGCTAATTAATAACATCATTTACAGCTAGTATCAGAGAATATTATATTTCTCTGGATGGCATGAGGCTGTGCTTAGTAGTCTTTTTAAGATGGAGTGTCTAGCAGCTGAGGTGCACTTGCTAGAGATAGTAATTGATATGACTTGTTAGTAGAGCCAGGTATTATATTTTAAATTATGTCATTAAAAAAACATATACAATACTGAGTGTTTAGAATAATTTTTTTAAAAAAAATAACAACAGATACCAGTAGTCCTATTTGTAATGTTCTGACCCATATTCCCTGTTACTGTTAGGATGTCAAATTTCTGTGCTCGATCTTCTAAGCTTCAAATGGAAGTAACTGGACCTATATATATGCACACCATGACCACCCAAGTTTGAGTCCTCTTCAACATGATTTTTGGTATAGGTTGGTCTAGTTTTTATAGGCTTCAGAACTAACAATTCATGAACGTGCTGATCATAATGGCTGTTGTTTCACATTTCATATCATATAGAAATTCAGCTGCAGCTTCTCTGTTGATTTCTCTAGATGGACTCAAGAGAAGTCTTGACTTTTGTACCCGCAAAAAAAAAAAAAAAGTCTTGACTTTTGAACGTCGATGTAAACAGAAACACATGGCACGCTTGGAAGCCAAAGCAGCCGAGCAGGTGGTGGAAGCTTGTGTGAGGACAGAGTCTGTGAGGAAGTGTGTTTTCACGTCGTCTCTGTTGACGTGCGTGTGGAGGCAAAACTACCCTTATGACCGTCGGTTCCCAACCACCATTGATGAGAACTGCTGGAGCGATGAGAGCTTCTGCCGCGACAATAAGGCAAGTATTAATTTTAGTACCAGTATAGAAAAGAGGGCCCCATGGCAATTTCATTCTAACTATGGGGGTCTGAACATGTTCCAGCTGTGGTTTGCACTTGGCAAGACGATGGCGGAAAAGGCAGCCTGGAGGGCTGCACGGGGAACAGACCTGAAGCTAGTGACCATATGCCCTGGGCTTGTAACCGGGCCAGGATTTCGGAGGCGGAACCCAACCCCATCCATCGCCTACCTCAAAGGTCTCACAATTCTGAGTCCAGTGTCGCACTAGCTGTTTGCTAGTACATTTCTTTTTCTCTGATCGAGATTGTCGCCCCTAGTAATAATTCGAGTGCACCACACTGATGAGTGATGATTCATTTCGTCTGCAGGAGCTCAGGCCATGCTGGGAGACGGGCTTCTCGCGACGGCGGACGTGGAGAAGGTAGCCGAGGCGCACGTGCGCGTGTACGAGGCGATGATGAGCGACACGGCCGGCGGGCGGTACATCTGCTACGACCACGTGGTCCGACGACCCGAGGAGTTCGCCGAGCTGCAGCGGCAGCTGGGCCTCCGTGCTGCGCCCGCCGGTGGCAGGGTGCTCGTCGTCTCCGACGACGATGACCGGGCGGCCCGGTTCCAGCTCTGCAACCGGAAGCTGGCGGCGCTCATGTCCGCGCAGAGGAGATGCACCTACGACGCATACTTTTCCGTGCCGTACGAGTGAGAACATTCAACGGATGAGTTTGTTGTTGGATGGTAGTATAGCAAAAAAAATGCGAGCCGGTGCTGGTGTGATCTTCTTCTTGTACATAATTTCGATGCGGTAATAAAGCTAAGCGAGGTGGAATGCGTTGTACAGCCTTACAAACCAAGTCCAAGTGAGTATAACAGATCAACAGCAAACAAGGACACGGCCGGCGAATGTCAGTAGAAAATACGAGTGCGTCACCAAGGTCATTTTCGTATCAACTTCAGAGTGTCTGGAGATTGCCGAGACGGCAGGAGGAGAGGAGGATGACTGTTTTTTTTGAATGAAAGGGAGCTCTTATTTATTCATGACCGCAGGGTTCAGCGATATCGCGAACCAACAATTCTGTTACATAAGCGGGGAGGGGATCCAGCCAAACAAATGACTGATCCGGGTCCATACACATACTAGAGCAAGTTCATATGCACACATATTACATGATCTCGGAGCATACAAGATATTAATAGATGTAAACTGGGTCTGTATGAGATCTCTAGCTTCTTTGTAGAACATACCGCTCGCAGCGAAATCAAAGTCAGTTGATTGCAAAGACCTGGCAAGATTGGTTGAGTTAGTTTCAATCTGGATTGAGTTAAAACCATATTGTGTCATAGCTTGTAGTGCAGCAAGACAGGCATGTGTCTCCGCACAGGCAGCATCATGCACTGCCGGCATATTACCAGTTCCCGCCATTAAACCTTTGCCATCGTGGTCTCTCACCATGAATCCCCAGCCTCCTCTCTTCTCCTTTTCTAAGAAAGCACCATCACAGTTTGCTTTAATTTTCCCACTCGGCGGCCTAACCCAGTGCTCATGTGATCTGTGTTTTGGTGGTTTATCTTTCTGCAAACATTTAATCTCCATTAGCAGTTTGGTAGTGGAGTGGATTACTTTCCCAGATGATAGCATACGTTCCCTAGTATTTGCTTTGTTTCTCGCATTCCACCATGTCCATAGTAGCGTCATAATGTGCAACTTCTTGTCCGTCTTCATCTGCATAATATAATTCACGACTTGCCTCGCTGATTCCATCTGTGTCAATAGCACTCTTTCTCCTTCCAATCCGGCTTTTTGCGCGACCTTTTTCACAAACTTACATTTCAGAAAACAAGGCCCACCATCCTCATCCAAGCGCCAACAGACTGGGCATCTAGTATCAATTTCCATACCTCTTCTCTGTGTATTCATTCACAGTGGTAGACTGTCATATGCAAGACGCCACATAAATTGTTTCAGTTTTGGTATGCCCTTTGATTTCCAAATATGATCCCATTTGAACTTATCAGGAACTGGACTAGATAAATTTTCTCCTTTTTGTTTCTTAGCATTTCTTTTAGCTTTATCTTCCAACACATGGTACGCAGATTTGACAGAGAAAGTACCCTTAGGATCAAAGTGCCAAGCCAGGATATCTTTCCTGTTTCTGTGAACTGGAATAGCCAATATGTTCTGTGTATCTTTCTCCCAGAAAATTTCACGTATTAGCTCTGTATCCCAATCACCCGTATGTGGGTCAATCAACTCGTTGACCCGTGATAGAAGCACTTGCCCTCTTGGAGTAATTGGTCTTCTTGTCACACCGGTTGGAATCCAAGGGTCTTGCCAAATGTTTATGCTTTCCTCATCACCTACTCTCCATAAGAGTCCATCTTTCAGAGCTTGAACACCTCGAACAATGCTCCTCCAGGCGTAAGAAATACCCAGGGCTTCAGTTACTCTTAGAATGTCACCATGTCTGAAATATTTAGCTCGCAAGACCCTTACGCACAGAGAATCAGGGAGCATAACTAGTCTCCACGTCTGTCGTGCCAACATAGCAAGATTGAATAAATAGAGATCTCGGTATCCTAGTCCCCCCTTCTTCTTCCTTTTGCATAGAGTTTCCTTCGATAGCCAGTGCACTTTATTCTCTTTATCCTGATCAGACCACCAGTACTTACAGATCATAGCTATAATCTCATCACATAAGGTCTTCGTAAGGTCAAAACATGACATAGCATAAGTGGGTATAGCCTGTGCAATAGCTTTGATTAGGATTTCTTTGCTGCACTTTGACACCAACATTTCCTTCCAACCTTGAATCCTTTGCCAAACACAGTCTTTTATGTATGCAAAGGTCTGTGTCTTTGACTTGCCCATATACACCGGCAAGCCTAAATACTTCTCATTCCTAGCTTCAGTGGAGATATCCAACATAACCATTACCTTTTCCCTATCATTTGTACTCGTATTCTTACTAAACATCACCGAGGACTTATCCTTATTGATCGTTTGGCCCGAGCAGACCTCATACAACGTTAGAATATTTTGCAGGTGCCTTGCACTCCGTTCATCAGCTTTCAGGAGTAACAACGAGTCGTCTGCAAACAGAAGGTGGTTGATACTCGGACCATCCTGACATATCTTGACCCCTGACAGATCACCTCTAGTCTCAGTTGCATTAAGCAGTGACGAAAAATCTTCTGCACATATGAAAAATAAATAAGGGGAGATGGGGTCTCCCTGCCGAAGGCCGCGCTGTGGCATGATTTCTTCTGTTAGATCTCCATTTACTTTAACTCTATACGACAAAGAACTGATGCACCTCATAATGGTATCCACCCACGCTTCAACAAAGCCCATTTTCTGCATCATCAATTTCAAGAAAATCCATGCTACCCGGTCATAAGCCTTGCTCATGTCTAGTTTGATGGCTGCATACCCCTCTAACCCTCTTCTTTTGTTCTGCATAAAGTGTATCATTTCATAGGCTAATAACACATTGTCAGTAATGAGACGACCAGGGACGAAGGCTGATTGGTTTGGAGCAATAACATCCGGTAGAATAATTTTAAGACGATTAGCCAACACTTTTGATGCTATTTTGTACACCATATTACACAAGCTAATGGACCGCAAATCTTTAAGTTTATCAGGTTCTTTTACCTTGGGGATCAGAACAGTCTCATTCCAACCGGCTGGCATCTCTCCTCCATTCAAAAAATTCCTAACTTCCCTCGTGATATCCTCGCCCACCACATCCCAATATTCTTTATAGAACAATGCTGACATACCATCACCAATCCTATCGAGTGCCGCTTTGATTTCTTCATTACTGAACGCCCGTATGAGAGAGTTATTCATGTCATCAGTGACCCGAGCCTCAACATGGGCCAACAATTCATTGTATCGGTCACCTGCATTAGAAGTAAACAAAGACTTGTA
This sequence comes from Eleusine indica, assembly GCA_030378355.1. Lineage (NCBI taxonomy): Eukaryota > Viridiplantae > Streptophyta > Magnoliopsida > Poales > Poaceae > Eleusine > Eleusine indica. The sequence goes on from CM059494.1 coordinate 70,108,977, forward strand.
GTAATTAGTAACGAGCGCCTTCATTCCCTCCAACTCCGTTACTTCTCCATCCTCCTTGCATAGCTTTTTTATTTTATTTATCCTCTTCCTCTCCGTTGCATAGTTATGGAAAAACTTTGTATTTCTATCACCCCTTTCCAACCAGTTCACATGAGCACGTTGCCGCCAATACATATCCTTTTGATCTAGTTTGTAAGGAGGATGACTGTTGACGGTGAACACGTTTAGCACAGTTGTCCTTGTCTGTATCCTCGAGATAACGAACGGCCCAGGTCATCCAACTTTAACCGGACCAAGCTTTTCTGTCATGGTGGGCCTCGATTTCTCAGTTCCAGATGCTGGGCTTTTATAGTAGGCATTCGGATCAGGTCCAATTCCCGTCAGGCCCACCCGAAATTGGAATAGTCGCGATCCAAATTCGGTTGACGAATCCGCCAGGCCAAGCTTTTCTGTCATGGGGGGCCTCGGTTCGTCAGTTCCAAATGCTGGGCTTTTCGAGTAGGCCTTCGGATCAGGTCCAATTCCCGTCAGGCCCACCCGAAATTGGATCGCGATCCAAATTCGGTTGCCGCCCAGATCATCCTAACCAGATCAAGCTTTTCTGTCGGGGCGGGCCTAAGTTTCTCGGTTTCAGATGATGGGCTTTTAGAGTAGGCCTTCGGATCAGCTCTAATCCCCGTCAGGCCCACCCGAATTTGGATCGCGATTAATAGTAGCGATCCAAACTCGGTTGCCCTTTTGACCGTGCGATCCGATATAGGCGGTGCAGATCTGCACGCGGTGGCAGTTCTAGGCTCGTCTTACCGTTTCGCCCCCGCATGACCTTGTATTTCCGTTTCGCCCGCCGCGAGCCTTCCTCGGCTCCGCCGGCGACAATCCCGTCGGCGTTTCCCCGCCGCCGCCGTCGCATCCGCGTGATGAGGACGAGATGGTGGTTGTATGTAAAATGGATTGGGCGCAGAGGCTGGTGGTGATGGTGCTGCAGCTCTCCGACTGCCCTCCCATAGTCCCATGTCCGCTCAAACCAGGTCGGCGCCTCCCCTGATTCCCTCCCCTCCCTTTTCCCCAATCGGAAAGTCCCGGATTATCTTGCGTGCCCTGTAGTTTGCATCGGAATCGGGAAGGCCATTGGGAGACTTCATTTTTCAAAATCACTCTATGTTGATTTAGCTGTAGACCATACCATAATTGCTGAACTGAAACGGCTGTAGAAAGTGATTACTCATGCTTGTTAAGTTGCGCTTAATCACACTCCTATATTGCGAATTGGAGATGTGGATCCGTGAAATCCATCGTGTCATTAGCATTTGTTGGCTGTGGGTTCTGAAACTCTTAGTCTTGTAGTTTATGCTTTGGATACACACGTTCGTTGAGTGAATTTCTGAATTTTACGAGATATACCTTATCTCTGTGTGTTGTAGGAGTGTAGGGTTAAAAGTAATCCTTCTTAAGGATCAAATATTGATATGCTATATTTCGTTTCAAAGGGGAGTTGGTACATTTCATGGCAGCGCTATTCTAATTCCTAACAACTGTACATATGAACTAGGGGCCGGAAGAATCACAACGACCACCAAAACTGATGAGCTCTACAAGTTTTCAGAGTTCCCAATCGAAGGGACCTCCACTCTATTCCAGAGAGTCTCTGCTTTTCAGCAAACATCCCCATCAGATAGCACGCTGTTCCCGGCTGGTTTCCCCATCTGCAAGCAAGATATGGGAGGGATAGTGGGCGTGAACAGCTCTCCAAAGGCTTGCCAGCAGAAGGGGTTGTACAGGTGGTACTGTGGTATTATCAGAGGTTTGAGTTGTATTCCAGTAAGGCTGATGTCTGAACAAGGTGAGGCGTCGCTGCACGCAAAGTGGGCAGGCTTTATTGTGAAAGTCCCCCTGATGTTCTCATACTGAACACCTGAAACGGCCACTGCTGATGTTTGATTCCTGCATGACATTTTGTCACAGTAGAACTGGTCTATCATGATAGGAGTCTGAACTTCGGACACTTGTATATTTGAGAACCTTATGCCTCGCACAAGACCTGAACCGCCCTGTATTAAGTCATCAGTCAATGTGGTGGTTTTTTTCTGGATGAATAACTCTGTTGGTGTTAGGTTATGCTTACCTGCCAAGTCTTGATTCTGACGCCGGTCATTGTTTTGAACATGGTGACATCTCTTACAGTGATGTTAGATACACATGCTTTTGTATTGTACCTCCCCAGACCACCAATGCTGATCCCATGCCCTGGTCCGCAGTTCACATGATGAATGTTTATGTCACTGCATCCTGTCTGGATCGAAACACAATCGTCACCTGCATTGCACAAAGTGCAATCTTTCATGTTACTACTTTACATAGAAGTTGGTTAATTTTGCTTGTACTTCTCATAGTGTTTTTCATTTTTCTACCTTAATTCTGAATTTCCCCCTTTTACTACTTTTGCAATTATCTAAAGTGACTGGTAAGCAGAAAAGGTTTCGTGTTGATATACTAGCACATAAGGTGGATGTGGCTTTTCAACCAAATTTAAAGGGCACGAATGGTTGATTCTGTTGATTAGCTACTTGGTATGAGTTATATGAGAATTACCGCAAGCCAGGTTGGTGTGGTGAATATTGACTTCTTTGGAGTTTTGCAGGTGTATTCCATCAGTATTGGGACTATTCTCAGGGGAAGAGATGGTTATGTCGTGAACCATAACTCCCTGACAGCTATCGAACTTGAGATGGCACTGTGAGCTGTTGACAATAGTGATACCTGTTACCGTGACATTGGAACTACCATAAAATCTCAACGCCTGCATCAAGTAAGTAATGACAGCTGTTTCATATGAAATTGCAGATATGATCAAAGTACTGTAGTAACAGTCTGCTTACCGTAGGTTTAATATGTGGCATCTGTTCGAGCTCCGCATTGTACTGTTGGAAAGCATCCAAGGTAAGCAATTAAATTTCTGAACTTTTGACTTGTCTATAAGTAGGATGTTGTTAGATGATCAGGCCTTACTACATCATCATCGCCATCATCATTTGGATCTGAATGGGTCCACCACTCTTGCCCCCTTCCATTAATGATTCCACTTCCTTGGATTGCTATTCCAGTTAGTTTGGTAAACTCAAGCCACTGAAGCAAACCAGAACCCCACACTCTTGCACTTGTTTGGGCTAAAATAGTTCCATCAAGCTGCAAACCATAACATGACATTTAGTGCCATCATTTCTGCCTTTTGAGCATGTCATCTATTGTCTTTTGCATATTTTTCATTTACCTGGAATAGAATGTTTCTTTTACAGTAAGGCCCAGAAAATGAGATTGGACCAACTACAAACTCGAGCTCAGATGGTACAAGAACAGTAGATGCCTCCACCTTGCATGCTGATGCCCATGCTGCTTGAAAAGCCTGTATAAAATAGACAATATTTTAGTTCACCGTGTTGGGAAAGGCACTGAATTATGTCAACTCTGCACCACATAATTCCTAACTATAAATGGAGAAATAAAAATACTATATTACACAGAAATCTTTTTTTATCCTGTCAGTTGAAGTTTAGGATCACTTCTCAGGTGATAAACTAAGCATAATTTTCTCAGACGATGATGCAGTATCTAATTCTGTTTGGTATAATTATTTTATTCTCTTAAACTAAACTGGGCACAAAAAGATGATAAAAAGAATCAATAGCTCTACTCTCCATACTAAATTATGGGCTTTTCATTGCTCAAAAAAAAAATTATGGGCTTTTCATATTCTTTTAGAGTCACAAGACTACAGTTGTTAGCCTATGTTATTCTGGGCACATTCTATAAGAGGGTTGCATTCTTTTGAGCTGCCAAACTTCAGGTTCGTTTCTTTATAATATGAAGAAATTCAAGATTTGCTTTACCATGTGAGGAAGTAATTAATTATTCAAACACAGACAAAAACCATAGCTTGGCTGTGGCACCACATGTGCTTGTGCTGTCATGGTGCGTGACTCGAACCTTCAAGCACATACTACTATGACGTCAAACATTTTCCAAAAAGTTAATGAACTGGAAAAAGATCATGTGAAATTTGTTTTTCCTAAAGAATGTTAGTAATTTTGCTTGCTTCGGAGTATATTATATCAATTAATTAAATCATTTATATATGCTTTTGGGAGACTTTCTGCATGAAATCTGACCAACATGAAAGAATGTCATTAGCCGATCATTCATTTGAAAATCCAAAACTAGGTGCATTGTAAAGTGAACCTAGGGTGAGTGAATCAATTGAGTATAAAAGAACTAAAATATACCAGTAAAAAGATGTTCTAAATGAGAATGTGAATGCAGAGGCAGAGCACTCATGAAGCAGCAATGATGACCTGTGTATCATCTGTAACTCCATCTCCCTTTGCTCCAAAATCAACCACGTTGAAGACTGTGTCCTGCGATTGCGTTGGTGCTGCTGCTGATTTTGGTGGTGGAGGCGGCGGAGAGGGCAATGCATAGCCATTTCCACCGCTTGGTGTTTGCATTGTTGGACCCTGACGCCCTTTGCCCTGGACAGAGCTTCCGCTTGGACTGACAGGCACATTCGGGCTTGCGCTCGGGCTTGGCTGGTATGGATTCTGATTTCCTTTGCTGTTTTGCTTGTTGGAACCACTGCCCTTTGATTTCCCTTTTTTCCTGAACAAAGAGGTGGAGGGTGCTTTGTTTAGCCTCCAATGCTTGCCGCTTCTTGCATCGCACATTTGAACGCTGGAGCAGAGAACCAGCAAGACAAGGAGAAGCAAGAGAGCGAGACGACCTTTCACTCGAAGCTGCATCTTTGGGCTTGTAATTTTGTATGTATCTCTTGTTCAGAGAGTATGTCTGTGTGTCTTCGGAAGGTAAGGGATGGAGGAGGGAAGGCCGGGGATAGAGTATGTGGCTCGAGGAGGGAAAGAAGGGCGTTTAAATAAGGGTGTTCGCTTCAGCAACAGCGGTTGAAGGAGAGGAGATGGCTTTGGGGCCCCAACTCACGTGCATTTGTAGGTTGTAACATCACAGAGAATTTAAGGCGTCGCCTTGCTTCTTTGTCACTTTTGTACATCAACATCGCAGAATTTATCCTTGAAGATTTCCTTTATCGTGTTCCTTTTTTGTGAGAATTGGTTGGAGGAATTAGTCACCCTGAAGACGTTGGATCTCGCCACTTGCTGAAGTCAGAAAAAAAAAAGTAGCCAAAACAGCTTATCTGTACTTGTACTACTAAAATCGCTGATGGTTCACGGGTGGCATGTATGTACAGCCTATTTGATTCATTTGCCAATTGTCATTAGCTTTTTTTTTTCTGCAAAGCCAATTGTCATTAGTTTAGATTGAGGTGCAATGAGTCAGGTGATTTAAGTGACTGATTGTTCCATAATTCCAGGTCGTCTTGTGACGACATGCTCAAGCTACTTTTTTTTTTATCTTTTGGAGCACATGGTTGTTTCAAACTAGATGTAAAACATCTTGGAGCACGATGCGATAATAAAACTCTGATATGCTTCTTTGGCAACCTTGTTTTGTTCCAAAGTGATAATAAGGAGCATCAATCATTTTGCAGCATACGGATATCATCGCGAAATTGCAATCACATTACAGGTGGGCAACTACCTGCCTGCCCTTCTCTCCCGGTCACGGGCGCGCACGACGAGCAACCAACAGCCAGAACGGGACGGGGCCCGTCGCAAAACGGCAAGAAGCCTGCCTCATCAAACCACCTACCAAACCAATCACCAAAATCTCCAAAATCTCCGTCCGGTTGCCCGCACCACCGCCACTCGATGATGCCCTGCCCCTTCCGCTTCCTGCTGCTTCCCTTCCCTCGCCGTCAGGCCTCAGGCGATCGCATCCGCCTCGCCGCCTCAGCTGCAAATCCAATTCCCAAATGTGCGTGGTCGCCACATCGTGAGAAGAGCTCTTTCTATGCCAGGCGTGCGCAGCTACATGCCATGGCTGATTGACTGGCACCGGATCCATTTCGAGTGCCTCTCCAAGTTCCAGCTCCACACATTCGTGGAGCGCGTCGTTTGCGCTGAACTTGCTTTTCCCGGGCGTACCTGAATCATTTCAGGCTCGTGTTAGACAACAAAAAATTCCGTTGGATACTACTGAGGCATGATTGGCGGTCACGGGCTGCTGGCTGCCTTGCTGCGTGCTATTGGATCGCGAATGATTCCATCGCCTGCACACTGCAGCTGCTGCGTCCCTTGAGAACGTTCTAGAATATTACATTGCGTAACGCTTCGCTGATCGAGCAGGTATTAATCAACACGAGCGCTTGTTCTTCGCAACGTCGAATGCAAGCACGTGAAACATTGGTGGCTCACGATCTGCGACAAAACAAGAAAAGCCACTGGCATTGGTGGCTCCCGGCCAAGTTGCACTGCACCGGAGAAGATGCATCGAATCTGTAGCGCCGCCTCCAATGCCGTTGCCGCTGGTAGCAGCAGTGGGGGCTCGAGCTCTTTGAACCATGTATTTTATGCTGCACCCAGAAAAAGAAAAGTCATTTGTTTACAGGACACTGGGTTCATGTTTTTTTTTGTCCACAAAACACTGTCTAGTATCCTATAAACAAAAAAAAAAAAGTGTCCTACGGACAATTTTTTAAAAACATAATATCCAAATTTTCCAAAAAAAAAAAGGGGAAACGGACGGCCGGGGTGTTGCCACTGGGTGCAAAGAGCGCTGTTGCTCCAATGGCAAGTGCCAGATGGCGCCTGCAACCCGTGATGGAAACGGCCGGGCAGCTCGAAGCAACTGGGCGTGCCGCGCCGTTGTCATGTGAGCACGCGAGCCACCGGATCGGGTGCAAGTGATGGCTTCAAATTGGTGGTGGGCTCGTCGCAGTTCCACGCCACACGGGAGTATAGGTGTGTTGGTTGGAAGTTTCAGATACACCACGATTCAGACGGCTGCTAACCTGAATGAACGAGTATGTTTGTTTTTGAAGAGGAAAAACAGCGTTGGCACCAATGGTGTCTGCGGGCTCCTTTAAAATCCAGCCCAGGTATGGTGAAAGCAGCAGATATGGGCTTGGCTCACGGCAAGTGCATGGGCCACTCTAAAATGCAAACGCAAAAACAATTTAACCACGGCCCAAACTAGTACTATCCCTTTTCCCTCTGTTTTCTTTTGCCTCCAGCAATTCTTTGAACCGTTCCTCAAAAAAAAAAAAAAAACAATTCTTTGAACCAGGCGACGCGCGTATCGCCACAATGACACACAGAAAACAACTCGACACTACATCTTCTTTTCATCGTCATCATGATATAACGGATTCATGATAATCACAACTAGTACATGTTAATTCGATCAGCTAAACTTTTTTTTTTCCCCCTCAGGAGCCAGGGCAATTCGATGAGCTAATAAACTCGAGGACGACACAAATTACACGATGCCAAGAGGTCTGTGTCTACACAGGATGCGTCACATGTTCTGGTCGCGTGCAACCCACCAGCACTCGAAAGATTTTCCCCAAAAATTGTTGCACCACCACTAATAATGGAAATAATAATGCGACAAGTAGTAGTTTTGCAGCAGCAACTAGTTGTAGTGGAACAGGCTGGTCCGGTCCGGCCAGGCCGGCGCGACGACGTTGAGCCGCCACGCGAGGAACGGATCCGCCGCCGCCTCGCCGTGGGAGGCCATGGTGGCGCCGTAGTCGTACTGCGCGACGTAGCCGCAGCCAACATTGTTATTGTCCATGGCTGCCGTGGCCGCCGCGCGGCGCTCCTCCTTCTTGAACCTGATGCCGCAGGCATTGCACAGGGACTGCACAACAGGCAAATAAAAGTGATTACTACAGTACGAGATCATCAGACGAGGCGACCAAAGCACTTGTTTTTCAGATGCATGTTTTAGTGTCAGCAGTGAGACAGACAGGATGCTTGACAGTCGTGAAATGTGACGTTGTGATGTGACTGAGTCTGTCACGTTACAACAACTTGTTCTTTTCTGCTCATACTCGTACTAGTAATTGTTTAGTACTGCATGACGGGAATCTTTAGCAGTGATCAAGACATTTTAAAACCTCACTACTAGTATTTGCGAGGGTTATTTAAATGTACTCCGTTCGTTTTAAAATTATTGTTATTATTAACTTTTTTTTATGAATTTTGATCTTTTGTTTTATTTAAAAAATTATCTTAAATACACAAAATTATTAATTATATTTTAAATTTATTTAGTAATAAAACTAATTATAAAAGATATATGATAATTTTGAAAATCTTTTAAATAAGATAAATGATCAAAATAAACAAAAAAAAAGTCAATGATGATAATAATTTTAAAACGAAATGAGTACTAATAGTAGATGGAAGAACTCAATGCAATATGATGGATGAAAGCAAGGGTTGAACAACAAGTAGCAGTAATACATACCTTGGGGCCACGAGGTCCGTTCCTCCATAGCGGCGTGGACGACGTGCCACAGTTGGCGCAGCGGCGGTCCACGAACGCGTCGCAGGCCTTGGCAAGCTTCTGCTGGCGGGCAACAAAGTGATGCTGATGCTGATCAGTAGCAGCAGCAGCCACGTCGTCCCACGACACGGACTGGTACGCCGGCTGCTTGGTGGTATTGCTCAGGTCCGGCGGCGCCGCCGAGGACGAGAAATGATGATCCGCGGCGGCAAGGCGGGAGGAGGGCGTCCAGAGCGAGAGCGTGCAGTCGACGGAGCCCGTGGAGGAGGAGGACGGCGAGGTGGTGACGGAGCTGTGGTCGTCGTCGCAGTAGTCCGGCCGCCACTGCTTCTTGTTGTTGTTGTTGTTGTTGGGCAGCGGGAAGAAGAGGGAGAAGGCCGCCGCCGCTTCTTCCATGCTCTGCCTCTCGTGCTCTTGGCTCTGGTTCTGGATGCTGCTATAGTAACGCTCAAGCATGGCGTGCTCTCTCTCTCTCTCGCGCAGCGTTCAGTACTGTATTGAAGGGGACGAAGGGTGTATGGTAGGCTTGAGGCGACGAGAGGGCTGTGGTAGGATTTTATAGGATCAAGATTCACTGTGGAAAGCGAAGGTTGGTCTTACTCTTGCCTCGGAGATTGATTAGCGCTTCTCTAATGCCAATGCGCTACTACTACTATTGCTTGCTTCGCTTTGAATACTAGTAGCACCCACCACCTCGGTTGCATTGCATTGCATGCATTCACTCGGCAAGCCCCGACCCGAGAATCAAAAAGAGAATGGCAGCAGCACAAAGGAAGGACCCAATGAGTGCACCGCTGAACCGAAGCCGTTTTCAGGGTCGACGCGACGGACTGACTGGTCACTATACTGATGGAAGCAGACCGCTCTCTCTGCGATCTGACGCCCTCCCTATCGCACTTATCCCGGAGTACTCGTACTACGGCGCTCTCTCTCTCTCTCTGTCCTCTATGACTATCTATCCAAGCAGCAAGCAGTGATCCGTAGGGAGAATCAAGGCAGGACGCAGCAGAAGAGAGGGGGCTAGAGATCACAAGAAGAGAGAGAGAGAGAAAGAGAGAGAGAGAGGACGATGATGCCGGCGTCCTTGGAACTGGCAACGATAACGATCGAGCGAAGGAGGCAGGTACCCGATCGACCCGTCATATATAGAGGGGGCGACTGTTGAGGCCTTTTACTAGTACTACTCCTACGTCACAACAACAAGACCGGAGATGGAGCAGCTGGATGCTCTGCTCCTCTCCTCTCCTCTCCTCTGTGTACTGCGCCCCATGCAACGCAATGCAACAAAGCAGAGGCAGCCGGAGGGAGCAGGGCATGCAATGCAATGCAACAAAGCAGAGGCAGCCGGAGCAGGGCGCCTTGGCCTCGATCCGAGCCATGGAGAGATATGGGGGAGCGCCGCTGTCACTGACACAAGGGCCGCCGAGGCATCAATCAACCAAAGCTCTTCCTCTCTTTCTCTCTCTGTACCAGGAACAGAAGAGAAGAGAAGAGCACAGCACAGGAAACGGCCATGTGACTCGTGGAACAGTCTCCCACGCGGGGCAGGGTACGTGGATCACGAGGCACTGTTGCTGTGCTGTGGTGGATGCGTTGTTGCCATGCCACCGGAATACTCCCTGCCTCCGCTCTGCTCGCATTGGCCTGCGTGCCTTGCCTCTGTAATTTCAGCTTCTCTCTCTCTCTCTCTCTGCACAAAGGTCGCTGCTGCCCGGATCAACCACCGGCGGCGACGTAACGTCATCGAGACCACGTAGTACGTGGCGGCGCCCGTGCAGGGCTGCAGACCTTCGACCGGCCCCCCCGCCGGTGAACATACAGCACGGCCGGCGGCAGCGGTGTTCCTTCCTTCTTCGACCCATCAATGCGTGCATGGTCACACACAGGAACACGTACACCCATGACAAGTCCATCTTGGTAAGAGTCGTCAGTCACCTACTGCTTACAGTAGGTAGGAGTACACCAGTTGTGTGTGATTCACCAAGACGATGCTGTACTACTTTGCGGGCTCACAGTGCGCACCCCGTATCTGGTACCACCAAACCTGCCAATCCGGGGCATCTATCATCACACGCCCCGTGCATCTATCCAGTCCTCACGTGGGTTAAACATGCAAACAAACATTAGTGCTTCCTTCTTTCATTTGGCAACAACTACCATCATTATTATTAGAGTCTTTTGAAAACATATAGTATTTGTCTCTAAAAAATCACGTCGGGTGACATTGTCTTACTGCAAAAATAAGATTTTATATTATTGAGAACACCGCCATCATTATTTTAATTATTTTCTTTTAATAAAAAAAGAAAATATGTTTTAAATACCATAAAAGCTCCTTACTCATCTATTGCAAACCCGAACCCGCGCTCCACTATGTCTGATTCTCACGACCCTACCGTCTTCACCTCTCTCCTCGCTGCGAACATGAACCTAACACCGGAAGTGGCCGTCTTGAGTGGCAGGAGTTGAGATGAGCTTCCGACGACGAGCTGTCACGTTAGGTGCTTGTCGACGAGTGATACAGCCGATGCTATAGGGTGAGCTGCGTCGGGAGCAAGTCCACCGTTGATGATGAGAGCGACACATGTGAGGATGAAGAATATAAGGTAGGGGTAATTTAGTCTTTTTATCATTAAAATATTTTTTTTATTTATCACAATGTCTTACAGATAAATACAATTTTTCACAGTGTTAAGAAGATAAAGTCAGCTGGTGCGTTATCCTAAAGACAAATACACGATTCTTGAGTTTCCTGTAGACAAAAATTCCTTATTAAAAGCTAGCTAAAGGCAAAGAAAAGAATGAAATAAATCAAAGGAGCTGAATTACAGCAGCAACTAGCAGAGAGGTGAAAGTGAAAGAGTAAAGGAAAGGGATGGGAAACAGAAGCAGCAGCAGAATTACAGCCTCAAAAGCGCCGGACCAGCACTGCAAGATGGCCAGTCCAAAGCAAGCATTGGTCTGGTCACTCACTGCTCAGTCCATTCCATCCAGGGCCCTCTGTTCTCTTCTCTCTCTGCTTTTCATGGTCACCACCGCCGTTCAGCAGATAGGTTCTCCGTGGCTTTCTTTTGCGACGTAAGCACGGATCTCAACGACGACGTCCCAAACACGATGACACAAACACAAGATCGTGCATGCGTTCCACGTAGATCCGTGTCCAATCAACGGATATGTATCGGTCCATGTTTCCTTCTTCGTTCGTTCCCGACCGATCGATAGATCTCCTTCTCCTCCTCCTCCTCCTCCTCCTCGAGTCAAGGAACCCAAAAGAGACGACACATAGCTAGCTCTGCTTCACGAGGAAAAGCTGAGCTTGTGTCGATGAAACACACTCTCGATCCATGCATGGGAACACGCACTACGGTCTCGGAACTGATCTTTCTTCCTTGGTGCGCCACGAGAGTATCGGTGGGCCCAGCGACAGCAGATACTGGTACTGCTAGTTTAGTGAGTCCGAGCTTGACAATCACAAGGGTTTGCACGTGTGACGGCCAAAAACATTCAGCTCATCAATGGGATTGATTAAGTTGCCGCTGGCGCTGGTGGTGGTGGGCGGGTCAGTCCAAGTACACGCATTGTTCGTTTCCGCAGCGCATCTCATCAGAGTATTCCATGCAAGCTGCTGCTTGGCCCAAGGAGATTGTTTGCTCAAAAGGCTGTCGCGCAGTAAAAAGTAAAGTCCTCGAGATTGCTTTAACAATGCTTTCGCGCGCTAAGCACGAGAGATATATCGAGAGCATCTTTTGAGATGGTCTCTTGCAGTTGCAGTATCCTCTTTGTACCCTAGCACTTGCATGCAGGCAGTGCTAGCTAATTTACCCTTTGTTAGGTTTGCAACTCTAGTACAGTAACCAGCGCCTCATGGATCAGCAAATTTGAACAGCATAAAATGCAAAGGCCCAAATCGGCATCAGCGAAAACAGTTCGAAACCACATAAACATTGGTTGATTAGTTGTTGGATTCCAAATCAACCTGCCGGCATGGGCAAGGAGAGAGAGAAGATCCCAGACCGATCCAGCTTTGAGCTCTGTCTCTGCAAGGTGCCTTGAGAACTGAGACATGCCCCACCTTTGACCATGGTGCCTAAAGCTACTATAGTTGCTGCTCTCCTGGCTAGCTCCAGCTAGCCCAGCCCCTAACCACGTCACCATCATACCTATAAAATCATCCGACGTGGCCGAGGCACATTGGCCTCTCTGCTCCAAAGCCCGGACCGTTAAAACAAAACATGGATGGCACAGTCGTAGGTACTAGCAGCAGGTGTATAGGTAGGTAGCTGCCTCCGAGACAGGCAGCAGCAGCAGCAGCTGGTCGTGCCGTTCCAAGCATGCATCCTGTACGAGTTGGCAGGTGTGGAGATACGAATCGAGGTCTAGGTGAGGTAGCCAGGTCTACGCGACGGGACCACTGTCAGAGATCCAGCGCCGCGGCTTCATGGCTTTGACCCTTGCAGATGACCCGCATCCATATAGTAATAGGATTTTGATCTTTTTTTTTTTGAGGGATCTTAATGGGCATCATAGTACTCGGAAGGTGGTTGTCCATGGACCTCGAGTTCAGCCTCTATTTTTTTTTTTGTTATGGAGTTGGGCCTATTTAGATCTTACTTTGAGTTTGAGTCGAGATGGCCCATAAATTACAGCCCACCTATACGGTCACGAAGTTCGCGGCGCAAACCGTTGACGTTGCCTCATCGAGGTGAACAGAACAGTATTATTTCGTCTCCCATGATGCCCGACGCGACGGCGCAGTTCGACGAGGCGGCGGATGAAGACCCTGGCATCGCCGCTGCTGAGATCTATCCATGCCGGCACGCAACGAGCGTACAAGACCACAAGGTGCTCATCACATCTCGCATCTCCCTCTCAAACAAGACGATGCTGGAACCATGTGAAACAAAGGGTGGGAATTTGACACCGATTTCACATCATATCACCGTCACCGGCACCTGTCGCTATGCAATAGTTATTGGTCCGGCTTCTGAGCACGGTCAGCCAATTGTCCACTGCATAAATTATCTAAGACCGTGTAGCAACCACAGCCGACAGGTGAGTTGGCACACTACCACCACAGATCATAGTGACAGCCTTAGACATGACATTTCCTCGAAAATTTATTATTCTGAATGAATTTCAATTACTCCACCAGATACAACTATCCAATACAATGAACAAATCGCTCTCCCCCGCACAGCCCCCCTGCAAGGGTTCAGTGCCTGTTGCTTCGATTGTATCATATCGTACATACATAAATACACTTCGCCTCTCGCTGTAAAATCGCAATGTACACATATATGGAAATACAACATGATACTAAATATATGGCTACAAGATTACAGACGACTTGATGGTAATGCAATGTTCCAGAGGCGTGACTCGATAGCACATGGAACCAAAATTCTTGCTGAAACCGTATACCGGAGCTCAGCCAAGCACTGAAGTGGTTCCGAGACCTCGATCAGGACACTACCGTTTGGCTTCAACGCTTTGTCTTCAGCGGAATGAGAACGCAATTTCCTCTAATGTTCTTCCCTTGGTCTCAGGTACACACAAGCATACGAAGACGAGGGTCATGGTACACACCGCGGCATAGATAGCAAAGGTTCCTGATCAAAACGAGATATGATCAGAGCCAATGTCGCAACTCACGAGGTAAAGGGTGTGCTACAAGTTAAGAGGGAGAGAGGTACCTCCATTGCTCCAGTTCAACATCAAGCTCGCAGTCATAGTAATGGCCCATGCGGTCAACCAGTTTGCAAGTGTTGCAACACTTCCAGCAAGGCTCTTGATGTTAACAGGAAGAATCTGAACAGATAAATGGTAAATACGTAAGTCTCCCAAGAACTTGGCTGATGCATTAGCTCCAAGCCTTTCCTTTTACATTCACATTGATATCTACATAGGCAAATTGCTGTCATTCTTAATTATAAACCTACTGATTGTTATATCATGTAAATGCACTACTTAGTCATCAGTATAATTGTGAATAAGAATAACGACATCAGGGCAACTAGTTGGCAAGTCACAAGGGTGATTGCATTATTTTAGTTCAAACTTTACAGCAAAAGGTGTATTGCTTGACTTGGAATTGCTGTAGTCTCTTGATAAACAGAAAGAATGTCAAACAAAAACCACAGCCGGGAACAAAGTGACAAGTGAAGAAGAATTTGTTTGTTACACCTTTAATTCGATTCCCTTGTTCTGCTCATTTTTTAGGTTTGTACATCGGTCTGTACATTTCTCTTTTGATTACTAATAAATTTTGCAGCAGGAGCTTCTCCTGCTGTATTCCTCATCAAAAAGTGTCAAGTGAAAGGTTGTAACAATTACAAGAGGACAAAGTAATATAGGAACAATTGAACTAAAGTTCTGTTTAACGAAGGGCAAACTATACCTCAGACATTATGATCCAGGGAATGGCCCCCAAGCCAAGAGAAAATGCAATCACAAATGCCTGGAGATGCAAAATATAAGGCCTTAAGCAAGCTTCTTTCAACAAGAAGGAAAAGAAATCACTATAGCTCTGCAACTAACCACAAGTCCAGCCAGCGAAAGCATACTCATTACAGAGTACAAATGAGAACCAGCAGTAACGTTGTCCTGTTTCACAATTGAAACTAAGATATTATATGAAGAAATGATGGCATCGTGAAATTAAGTAATACTGTTATGGTAACCACTCCTTCAATCAATTCTTAAATTGATGGTATTGCTTAGCTCCATTTCTGCTTAGAATGTTAGTCAATTTAAGAGTGGAGGTAGTAGTTAGAGTGCTCTACGAGCCATAACAGGTCAGTATTAAACTTTTGAAGTGGCAATACCTTCACAAAAAATGACACAGAAACAACAACTAGAGTAATGGTCATCCCGGTAGTAGAGATCTGAAATGAACACCTCAATTAACATAACTGGATAAGCATACCAAAGAAAGAAATGTACTTAATGGTTAGAAACTGACAATGAGAAGAAGCCGTCGACCAGCTTTGTCAGTCAACCAGGTTGTCACTCCAGTAGCAACCACCTAAAATGATCAGATGCCATTAAATATGTGATATCAAGCCTGTATCTCCTCAAACTTCTAAGTAAAATAGATGAAGTGTATCTAAGAGAAATGTACCTGAACAACCCCCAGACCAAATGTTGCTAGATTGCTGTTAGTAATACCTATCCAGGAAAGAGATTTCAAAATTGTGCAAGGCATCAGACTTGATGAGGTCTAATTTTAGCCAATTGTTATCTTTTTTTTATAGGTAGCAAATAATCATGCAATAGTCCTCCATGCAAGCATAAAATACGCAGCAGAAAAGCATGGTTGAGTAATAATATAGGCATTACAAAAATATAGATCAGCATTCATTTGCTCCAAGATAAGGAGAATATACCAGCTGCTTTGAATATACTTCCAGCATAGAATAGAATGCCGTTGACACCGCTTAGTTGTTGCAGTACGAGTAGACCAATTCCTATCTAAGAAATTAAATCTATAATCAGAATATTTGAAATTAATGTGTAACTACAGTCCACAAAGCGGTTAACAGCAAGCCACTAACCATAAGGGGAACACTATATCTCTTATGTTTGATATCTGCAAACCGGATTGTTGTCCTCCTCCTTGATGATGCTACTGATCTCTGTAAACAAGGTGGAGAATTATGCATTATGCCACTCAGATATCCTATTGCAACCATATGTTGCAGAATAAGACAGATCCCCACCGAGGCACAGACCCAAACTACTTGAGAGCAATCAACTGACAACTTGACCAGTTTAAAATAAAGTTCAAAATGAACAAGTGGATAGATGTATATCTTGATTGCTACACAACTAAAGTTTGTATTAGGGAGTACCTTTATTTCATTTGCTTCGACAGTGATGTCAGTCTGAAATCCTCGCAGAACTTGCAGTGAATATTCAAAATCTTCTGTCTTCCCCATTTTTGCCTGAAACAACAGTCTGTTCTATTTAGGTCCTGCCATTGACCTGAGAAAAGAAAATAGCACAGAACACTAACCAGCCACCTTGGAGATTCGGGGACAAAGAATAATCCAGGTATCAGGATCGAACAAGGTAATATGCCTAAAATATGTCAAAACAATGAAATAGTTAGGAAGATTGCACCCCCCCCCCCTCCCCCTAGCAACTGGGCGAACTGATTAGTGATGTGTAATATATCGATGTGTCACACTCAATCAATGGACAAAATTAGCTTATCATACCAAGAACAGCAAGAATTCTCCAGGGAACAAACATGCCAAACAAGTAGGCCAGCAATATACCAATTGTAACAGAGAGCTGCAGAAAGAGAAAAAGGAAAGGAATTGTTTCAACTTTGAAAAAAAAAAAACAGACAGACAAAAAGACAGGCCACACATATATCAAATATTATTGTTCATTATTTCAAGTAACCTGATTTACAGCCCCAAGTGCACCTCGCTGATCCTGTGGGGCAATCTCTGCTATATAAACAGGTACCTGAGACAACAAAACAAAATTTCCATCCTGATTAGAAACATTGGACACAAGAACTCCAAAGCATATGCAACTAAGTCACTAACATGGTCCCATTCTTTCTACAATAATGATATCATTTAACACTGACTATCTTACCCAAAGAAAACTTGCATCTGCAAGTGGTGTACAGAAAATCAAATGAAATGTTACCTAGTTATGTTATAGTTATTCAAGAGAAAATCACTGAAGCTCATATCATTCAGGCAGAATGTCCTGAAATTTCACCTCCCAATATGGAGAAAACTAACAACGCAGACCAGCAATTACAAGACAATAAAGATTTTGTTTTTGCATAGGCTAGTTTAGTCGCTTTTGAACCTGAAACAATAATGATACATTCATTGTGGACAAGGAGCCACAGCTAGTTTGCCTGTAGATCTCATGGAAGCCCAAAGATATATCTTAATTTTAAGAGTGATTTTTTACAGAATTATTTCTTTCAGGTTTGAATTGTATTTGATTTTGCTTTGTCATAGGTGGTTAAGCGGCTCAGTAAACGTTTTTGTTTCTAGTTAGTTGAGGCTTGTGATTATTCTTATCCCTTTGTATGAACCTGTAAAATACATTTTTATATAAAATTCAGGTTTTCCTATTGGAATATCAAGATACAGTAATATTTTACACTTTTTCAATATCAAGGTACCTACTCTGCATATTGTATAAAGACATTTGAAGATGGCTTAACATCATGAATGTAACTGTTTAGGTAATGAGAAAAAACAATTGATTAAGAGGAGGGAGAAATGGGCTGCATACAGTGTAGGATATTACACCAACACCAAATCCTTCTAGCAATCGACCCATAAACAAAAAGGATGAATCCTGGATAAACAAATTCAGAAGTAATTAATTAAATAAGACAACAGTAACATTATAACCACACTGTATGACGCAAAAAAATTGAGGAGCATGAATAGAAACGGTAGCAAAAGCTTACTCTTGCAAATGATATCGCTAGCCACCCAATAACATTTGGAATTGCAGCGATCATGAGGGACTACAAGACAACCAACGAAAGCATATCAATTAGTGCGGTAGTGAATCTGACAGCAGGAAATGATCACAAGCAGAACCCTCCAGGTTGTCACTAGCAAAGTTGCCACCTTTTTGCTCTGCTACTATGAGCACTCAAAATACAACCTATTTTTTGTTGCATTGAATGTGTGTGACAGTAACAGCACAATTGTCTTGATGCAGAGTAGAGCATGCCAGAGGAAACACTCACCCCCTTGCGGCCGATGTACTCAGCAATCTGGCCGCTGGCTATGGCACCCACCATTGCTCCGACATTCGATAGCGACCCGAACAGTGAGAACTGCAGCCGCACAAGAGAAAGCAAAAGCAACAAGTTAGCTAACCATCCGGAGGATTCAACGATGAGACAATCAAGCAAAGGGGCACACATCACCTCAGAGAGGGTGAGCCCGAGGTCGGAGATAATAGCATCCTGGGTTGGCGAAGAATAACCGCATGTGAAGCCGAACTGGATGGGGCCGAGCGCCACGATGAGCGTACAGAGCACGGCGGAAACTTGCGCGTCGCGGAGCGAGAAGGTAGAGGAGCCGAGCCGCTCCATGAGGCTGGACTGCCGCGAGCCCATGCCCCCGGCCGTCGGCATCCGGTACCAGCTCCCGGTGTTGAGCAGCGGCTTCCGCAGGTCCGACGCCGAGGATGACCGTCCTCCATCCTCCCCACCGCTCTCCTGATCCCGGAAGCTCATCCCGAAGGCGAAATTTTGTTGGAATCCACCTCAAACACCAATAAGTTCTGTGGTGTGCGTTCAATGTGAAAAGAACGATCTTGAGGGCTGAGGAAGGAGAAGATGAATCAAATTGAACCACCAATGAAAAGATTTGGTCAGTATAGCATTAGGTTGCATACAAATCCTCAGCAAACATACATCCAAGAAGGCTCGATTACTTACCAAGCGCAGCGGAAGAAGAAACCAATCCACCTCCGGACAGAATGGCAGAGAAGAGCGCTGGGCGGAGGATCCTGTGGAAGGAGAGAGAGCACAGGGACCGGCCGCTGGTGTTACGCTGCGCTGCGGCGTGTTTTTCGGCCCCGTGGTCTGATCGGGATTTGATTAGAGGAAGACGGAAAGAGACATGCAACAGACAGGCTGGTAATCATAATTTCTCTTCCTGGTTTTTCTGCATGTTGTCTTTCTCAGAGATCTCATGCGCTGGAACCGGATTGGAAGGCAGATTACTTTTCTTTCGGTGTTTACGTGTCATGCCTCTCATCTCATAACTCATCTTTTCATATGATTAAATCGATTAGTTTATTCTGGTTCTGTAAAATCTTTTAGGAGGATGACTAATAAAACATGTGATCAAAATAAAATGAATTTTTATATTTTCCTCACACAAAAGTAGTGTTTCATTTATACTAGAGGGGAACTAAATGATATATTTTTGGTATGTTCTGTCTTCAGGATTTATATTTTATCTAGTTTTAAATATTTTTTTCTTAAGTTTGTTGATTAGAACTAGCATAACCTTAAATTTAAATAAGCTAAATATTGTAATATTGAACATTGCTTATGTATGACGAGTAATTGAGTATATGATGAATATGTTGAAAACTATAAACATATAGCGTGTTGGAGCTATGCGACAAAATAATACAACTGTAAAAAAGTCTGATAGGAATCAAACAGCTATAATATTTTGTTACAAACAAAAATTTTGTATTATTAAATTAATTAATTCCACAACACTAGGAAATCAATCTACAGATCCTTTCTTTTAGTTCCAAAAGGTGAAAAAGATAGAGAAATCTACTATCACTAGCAACATAGCTATTGAATTAATTATGGATCCTTTTTAAAATTTTTGGATGCTCCCGCTTGCCGTCGAAGTAATTAAGACATATTTACATATATAGAAAATAGCTAACACTAATAGATTTAATCTTTTCCTATCAAATAAATCCAAATATGTGATCAAATGAGAGCAAAACGAAATAATAAAGGACTAAAAAATTAACGCCCAAGTGATTAAAAAAGATGCTAAACTTCATCCCACGTACACACGCAACCCTATCATTTTTCTCTTTCCTCCCTCGTCAACTGAACAGCCTTCCTGCTGACCCAACCCGTCCGCTCCACTGCATCCTCGGCCTCCATGCTATTATGCTCCACTGCAACCTGTCTTTCCTTGGGCGCAAAGCTCCTCTATGGAAGTCCGGTCCTGCTGTTGAATTTGATGAGTTTTAATTTTGTCTTTTTTTCTTTGAATTAGAATACAAAATAATCTATGTTATTCAGTCTCAGCTGTGAGTCTGTGATTTGCCTCAAAAAAAAAAAAAAAACGGTGTGAGCCTGTGATTAGAGCAGCAGCTCACTCCAAATCCCAGGCAGGGCAGGGGTGACCTCCAAAATACCACAAACACCCCCAATCCTAAGCCGGAATCAGGCGAGAAAGTCAAGGACGCCATCGTCCTCCTCCACTCCATTCCCATGGGCGAGCAATCTCTCTCCCAGCCCAAGCCCCAGCCTCTGTCCCCGTCGCCCCCCTCCTCCGCCGCATCGCCCGCCGCCGCCGTCGCATCCACCTCCCGCGCCAAGTCCGCCACCAAGAAGGCCAAGAAGACCTCCACCGCCCTCTCCGCCTCCAACCCGCCCAAAAAGCCGCGCCTGGCCTTCTCCCGCCCGGGCCGCCCCCTGTCCGCCGCCGGCGAGGTCGCCGTGGCCATCCGCCACCTGCGCGAGGCCGACCCCGCCCTCTCCGCCGTCATCGACGCCCACGAGCCCCCGGCGTTCCACTGCCCGCACCGCCCCTTCCACTCCCTCGTCCGATCCATCCTCTACCAGCAGCTCGCCTTCAAGGCCGCCGCATCCGTCTACTCCCGTTTCCTCTCCCTCCTCGGCGGCGAGGCCGGCGTCGTCCCCGACGCCGTCCTCGCGCTCACCCCGCACCAGCTCCGCCAGATCGGGGTCTCCCCGCGCAAGGCGTCCTACCTCCACGACCTCGCCCGCAAGTATGTCTCCGGGATCCTCTCCGATTCGGCCATCATCAACATGGACGACCGGTCCCTCGCCGCCATGCTCACCATGGTCAACGGAATCGGCGCCTGGAGCGTCCACATGTTCATGATCTTCTCCCTCGCGCGCCCCGATGTGCTCCCTACCGCTGACCTAGGTGTGCGCAAGGGCGTGCAGATGCTCTACGGCCTTGAGGATGTACCACGGCCGTCGCAGATGGACAGTCTGTGCGAGCGGTGGCGCCCCTACCGCTCCGTCGGAGCTTGGTACATGTGGCGCCTTATCGAATCCAAGGTGCCGCAGCCAGTGCCGGCCATCCCTGTTGGATCGCTGTCACTCCCTACTGGCGATGAACACCTTATGCTCCAGCAGGAACAGCAGGAGCCGGTCATCCAAATGATCGACCCTCTTCAGATCATTCCAGAGATGCGGTGAATTCGGTATCAATCTGCCCGTGAGTTCTTCATGTTAGATGGATGGTTGTCCCGCTGAATTGGTTGGTTCCCTTGCACATTGTCATGGTTCTGTATTGGCAAGAGGAGCCATATGTGTAGTAGCATGTAAGTCAATACTTTGGTGGCAACTATCTGAATTATCAGTTGTTGTTTATCTGTGTTATTAAGAATGTGTGATGATCACGGTTATCTATCTTATCTTAATTAATGCATTGTAAAGTTTGTTAGTGGTATTTAATATCCCCCTGTCAGTTTCCCTACCGTCAATTTCTTAAAACCATGCTAAACACAAGAATCTCGACAAGGGTGTTTAATGAGTTAGAGCTTCTCCAATGGTAGAGTTAGCTAAGAGGTAACAGCTAGCTCTTGTAGATAATTGAAGAGGAGTGGAGTCCATGTTTAAGTCTCTTATTTTTCTTAGAGTCTGCCTCTTAAGGAAGAGTTAACTGCTTTCTCCCTCTTCTTTTTCTTCAATAAACAATTCTAAGAGGCAGCTAAGAAGCAACCCATTGGAGATGCTCTTATGGTGTTAAGCTTGTGAGACTGAACTTAGATTTGCTAGTAGGATCAGCCAGAAGAAAAGAACATATATTTGTACAGAAATAGGATGCATTTTTAGAATTGAAATACCAGAGGGGAATCCTATACCAGTCAGCAATGCGGCTGGCGTAACAACAGATGCTGGATACCTGAGAACCGTTTTTCTTTTCTAACACACCCTGATAAGATTTCATGTTGCAAACATGCACTGTCCGTGGTATAATGATTCAGGTAAAAAAAAACATAGTATTGAATTATTGACATTGAGTACAACACTTTTACAGTTCATAGTATCAAAATCATAAAAGAATGTTGCTTGATAAAGTGGAGCATCCATGGTGTCAAGTTTCAATGGTAATCAAGCCCTCTAGTATCCTGTGACCTGTTTGTTGAACAGTTCAGGGAGGCTGAGCATCAGTAGGGCACTAGAGTCGAGCATTTTGTTGTATGATAGATCAGGAGATTCAGGAAGCAATCATTAATAAAATATGCAGCTGTTTCAAAGGCACTGGTCCTTGGTGTTTTCTCAGCAATCTTCAACTTTGTTTAGGATCAGCTAGAAGAACAGAACATATTGGTTCAGAAATAGGATGCATTTTGAGAATTATAATAGTACAGGGGAATCCTATACCACAGTCAGGTGTTTCTTGCACTCCCAACACTCCATTCCCCCCACAATTTTGCTTTGCCCGTCCTGTTTTTTTTTTCCTCCATCTCCAGCTTAGCTTCTCCGTTGATGATTTAGGGCTCAGGGTTGGGAGATTTGAGCTCCAGTTAGGTAAGCTTGAGGTGGAAGGCTAGCCGGAGAGTCCCTAGTTAGTAGGCTGGGTCATGAGGTAATGGGGATACCGTCCTCCAATATGGAGGATGGCCAACGGATGAACCTTGAGGTGGGGGTGATGATGTTATGGTGGCAGCTGACGAGGCAAGAGTGAGGGGGCTGCCTCAATGCACAATGGGATAGAGTGTTGCTGCAGTGCCATGGTGGTGGGCTGGTTGGCATGGTACTTCGGTGACACCCTACCTCATCCATGGAGGGCAGCGGGCAAGAGGTGAGGTTGTAGATACATACTGGGCACCTAAGAAACATTTTTTTATTTGTCAGTCGCATCGTGATAAGATTTGATATTGCTTAATTGGACAAGATCACTGGTCAAGGTATATCGATTCAGGCAAAGTATTGACATTGACATTTTCGATTCAGTGTAAGTAGCACTGCTCACGGTGTATGGATTCAGGTAAGAAACGCAGAGTATTCACATTTACATTTTCGTTCAGTGTATTGTTGTTGTGGTCAGGGTTATTGATGTCTTGCTATCTTCGGTGACTTTTGCGAGGATATATTGTGCTATTAATAAGTAATATAATTTTGTTTGATAAAGTGGAGTAGACATTGCGTAAAGTTTGAATCGTGGTCAGCCCTCCTGTATTCCTGTGACGTGTTGTTGCGCAGTTGAAGGAGGCTGAGCATAAGTAGAATTTGCAGTTGCGATGTTGTCACAGTATGCTTGTTTTGTGCTACCTCTCCCGGTGCATGAAATGAATCTGATGTGCTGCTGCCCGTTGGGTACCTGCTTCTGCATTCACTGAAACTCAATTTGCAGTTGCATCCATGCCATTATGCAAGGGATGGCCTGAATGTTTGTCATCGTTGCACTTGTCATAGTGAGTAAAGTAACCCGTCATGCAAACGCAGTGCCTTTGTCATCACTCGTGGTGGGCCTGGACGGATCAGATAAACAGCAGCAGGCAAAGTACATGATGCACTAATTAATCTATGACCGCGAATATACTGGAAGAAATACCGAATCCTGTGTGGTCATGCTTTGTCCTGCGTTGTGGTCATTCCCGTTCCCTTGGCATCGACGAATTCATACGGCACCTCCTGGCGCGTACCCTTCACATGCCATCTTTGAAACAGTATGTGATGGTACTCGTTCAAAAAATGTTTATGATTTGGCACGAACATAGGATGACATTGAGAAGGTAAACTTCTTTTTTTTTCCGAAAGCCACATGAATATGTGGACGCTTTAATAAGAAAGAGAAAAAAAGCACCAGATATGCTATAAAGTCTAAAGAGAAAATCAAAAGAAAAAAAAAATAAGACACACACACGTTAAGATCGAAAGCTACACGTAAGCCATCAAGACTCCGAAATAATCACAGGGCCAAGGAGAAAGCAACAAGGTCGTTTTGCCTCGTTGCTGGCGGCGCCAATCTGCACTTTGCTTTCATCCACGTCATCACCGGCGTTACAGTTTGCAGAAAACTGACACAGGGGCATTGGGTTTTTTGTTTATTCGGGATATAGTATGAACCGAAATGGTAACTTGTAAGACTGGGATTTGAATGAAAGCGAGATGAATTGCATCGTCGTGTCGATGGATCACCTGGCCGGCCCCCTATATAAGCAGAAGAGGAATGGTACCGCAGATCGCACAACAGGCACACGTGCAACAGCAACAAGCAGAGCAGTAATCATGTGCACGGAGAACTACGACCCGTGGTACCCCGACCAGCCGGTGGTGGACCGGTACCTCCCGGTGTGGGCGAAGCTGCCGGCGTTCAGCTCCAAGCCAGCCTTCATCTGGCGCGCAACCTCCTCCTTATTACTGGAACTGGAAGCAGCAGCAGCCTCCGCCGCGGCGACACCGTCCTGGTGCTGGCCTCGTCAAGCTCCTCTTCGCATCCCGCCGATTGATGACCTCTTCCGCGCCGTGTCGCAGACCAAGCCCAACGCCGCCGTCGCCGACGCCCACTACATCACGAAGACGACGACTACGGCTTCCGGCCGGCTGGGTGCCACTCTGAGGAGCCTGCACTGGATCGCCGTCGACGACCTGGAGCGAGAAATCAGAAGCGGCTCCGGCGGTGTTGATGGTGGGCCGGGGCAAGAAGCCCGAGCAGCGAGGGGAGGAGGATACGGATACGAGTACGCGGGATGTGGGCCGAAAGACGTGTACCTGATCCAGTACACCTCGTGCTGGTGACGGCGGGCTCGGCGGCCCACAACGCGCGGGCCGCGAGGACGAGCACCAGATATTCATGCGGCCTCATGTTCCGCCTCCTCACCGTCGCCGCCCGCGCCTCTGGCTCGACCTCGTCACGGAGTTCGCCGCCACCTGCACGGCCTCGACGCGTCTTCCATTTCCCCGTCCTACGGCCTCGCCGAGAACTGCACGTTCGTCTCCACCGCGTGGCGCTCTGATTCCGATCACGCCGCCGCCGCCGACCTCCCGTCGTACAAGAAGCTCCTGCCGTCGGCGAGGCTGTCGTCCCCAAAACAGCCGCAGGAGCACCGGGAGATCGAGATCGTCGTGGTGGACGAGGAGACCGGCGAGCCGGTGCCGGACGGCGTGGAGGGGGAGGTGTGGGTGTCCTCGGCCAGCAACGCGCCGGGGTACCTGGCCCACCCGTCGGCTACGCGAGGGTCCCGTGCCCGTGCTTCGTCCGCACGGGTGACCGCGGCGTCATCGTCAAGGGAGGAGGAGGAGGAGGAGGAGGAGGAGACGAGCGGTACCTGTACGTCCTCGGCCGGAGCGCAGACGTCATTGTCGTCTCTGGCGCCGGGTCGACTGAGAGGCGGCTGCGTCGCGGCCTTCACAGTGTCGTCACCTTTATTGCACGCCGATGGAGCCGTCGTCGTCGTGGCGGAGCCGCAGAAAGCAGGCGGCGATCACAAGGGACGACGTGGCCACCGCCTTCGGAAGCGCTAGCCGCCGCATTCGCTTGCAGTCGTTCCTCTGAACAAAGTCCTCGTTGTTGCGGAAAAGCGAGGGGGGCTGCTCTTGCGACAATTTGCATCCCACTTTCACGTCCAACAAGTGACCAACAACTTTGTGCTGCTGTAATAAGCTAGTAGCTCTGTCTTGTGAGTAATGTAATAAACATGCATTGATCGACCTTATGAAGTTGTGATTCCAAATTTACTAGTACTAGTAGTATAGTACTAGTACTAGCGTAGTAGTACAAATTTGTGGCGTCTGGCTCTTGCCACAACTTTTAATCTTTTATGTTGCACGAATGAACATTGCTGAATCATTAGGAGCACACAGAAAGTCATTACAGTGTACAAGCTTTGCATAAAGACCCGCAGAGGTAGGCCCTCATGTACCTCTTGTCCGAGCACCTTGGTGAGGTCACTGTATGGTGCCATGGTCCCTCTAGCTCGACAAATATGTGGCCTGAGCAGCGGGTCAACGATGGGCTGTACCTGTACGACACACGAATGCACGGTCCGGCACCGGCAGCTACATTTATTTACTACATTCGTAAGAGTACCATGAACTCCCAAGGTAATGTAAAACTAAAGTAAAACCGCACTTGGCTAAGATGTTAAAAAACCATAGGCAATTCACATATAAATCCAACACCACTTTTTTGTATCAATGGAAACATATCATGTCCTGTCCTGGTTAAAAAAAACCATACACAATTCCACGCTTCTAGTCACGCTTACAGGTTCCCGAAAGGGACAATGCGCCGATCAGCCATCCGTGATGTGGAAGAATGATAGCCAGGCTGACGCCAAAGAGACGGACCGAGCTAGCATCAATCAAAGCATTAGTAGGGGACTAGACTAGGGCGCTGTTCCCTGATCAGCGTCCAGATCGACGGCCATCAAACCTCATCAGTCCGTGGCTACAGCAGCACGGTTGCGTCTCAAGTCTGGCTGGTTGAATAATTATCAAGAGGCGGGCCCCGGATGCAGGGCGTGGGAGGGGCGGTGAGCCCTGCCGCTGTCGGTCGCGAGACGAGGCTCTGCACCGCCGTCTGTTTCCCAACCGAGAGTCCGAGAGAGACCGGACCGGAGGAGACTGCAAAGGCAAAGCCCACTCGGCTCATCGTAGCATCGCCGTCCCCCACCCCACCATCGCATCACACAGAAAAGCACAAAAGCCAACCACACCACACGGCAGCAAGTGAGCCGACGGACACCCAGCGGCAAGCAAAGCAAATCAACCACTACTCTAGTCTCTAGATACGAATACATCCCTAGTACTAGCATCAAAGCAAGCAGCTAACGCTACCGCTTCGTTCGAAGCGACTAGCTAAGCTAGAGAGAAGAGAGAAGAGAGAGAGAGAGAGAGAGAGAGAGAGAGGTCGCTCTCACGGAGGGAAGTCGTCAAGTCGGCCGCCCCGGTCTCCGGCAGCATGCGGTGATGGAATTTCGGGGCCAGGAGGAACCCGTCGGCGAGATGGGCACGCCGCCGCCGCCCGCCTCCTCCTCGGGGAACGGCACGGGGGCTCCTCTCCCTGAGCCGAGGGAGGTGAGGTACCACGAGTGCCTGCGCAACCACGCGGCGGCGCTGGGCGGCCACGTCGTCGACGGGTGCGGGGAGTTCATGCCCGGCGCCGGCGCCGGGGACGACGCTGCGCTCAAGTGCGCCGCCTGCGGATGCCACCGCAGCTTCCACCGCAAGGACGACGGCCAGCAGCGCCGCCAGCTGCTGCAGCTCCCCGCGCCGCCGCCGGCCCCGCGCGTCCCCCTGCTCATGCCGCCGCCGCCGCCGCCGCCGCACAGTTACCCCCACTACGCGCCGTTCCCCTACCACGGCACGCCCAGCGGCAGCGGCGGCACCACCACCGAGTCCTCCAGCGAGGAGCGGGGCCCGCCGGCGCGGCGGAAGCGGTTTCGGACCAAGTTCACGCCGGAGCAGAAGGAGCAGATGCTGGCCTTCGCGGAGCGGCTGGGCTGGCGGATGCAGAAGCAGGACGAGGCGCTCGTCGAGCAGTTCTGCGCGCAGGTAGGCGTGCGCCGCCAGGTCTTCAAGGTGTGGATGCACAACAACAAGCACATCAGCAGGAGGCAGCCGCAGCAGGAGCAACAATCCCAACAGAACCAGCAGCAGCAACCGTAGCCATGAGAGGAGACAACACTCAGCTCCACCACCATTTGCTTAATCCCCGCCTCATTATTTTTATCACTCCCCACTTCCCCAGTCCCTAGAGAGAGGCGGCAGAAGCAATGAGGTCTCTCTCTCTATCCTTTCTTCTTCCCCTCCATTTTTGCTTTCACCTTATCCTTCATTTTTTGTAGCCATTTCAACCTTTTTTTTTTTTGCTTCACCATTCTTGTTGATTTCTTCTGTTCCTAGTTGGGGATCAATTCAGAGGAGTTACTGTGCATGCCTTGTAGCTAGTACATTATTTGACCTCTCGGGCAATAAGTATGTCTCGGCTTTGCTGAATTCTGTTCATCTTGAATTGATCATTAGCATGTTAATTATTCTTATGCACAATTTTCATGTAGTTCAAGCTTAAACCAAGCATAAACTAATGGCCACAATGACAAGAAAAACACACTTATGCAGACCGGACATGAAATGCTTGCATGGAAGTTCAATTATACTCCTATATATGTGATACTACTAGCAGCAAAAATGTTGAGGTTGCAGCAAATGTTCATTCTTTCGTGTTTTTAGTCATTCAATTAGATTGTACTTTCCAAAATAGGGAGGTGTGCAAGTTAAGTTGTACTTGGCTCGTATGCGTCACATTATTGACATGGAGTTAAGAGTCACCTGATTCCTTTAATTGGAGGACTGGAGCTTCAGGTCTGGATTGTTTGTCACATGGCTTCTGTCGTTTCCATCATATACGGAAAGTAAAGGATATACAAGGATTTCGTTTCATGAAATTGTGAGGCCCATGCTGCAAGAGATCAGACTATGAGAGGCAGATAAGGATGTAATGAATGACCTCCAAGAAAATTGCCAAACAGATAAGAAAGGGATAATGAGCATCACAAGATTTTGTGTTCTTGATGTGCTTTCACTAGTCAGTCCGCTTCTGGATGAGTCCAGCATTTTTTTCTATCCAGTTTTATTCCAAAGCTAGTTGCTAAATTTAGATTGTGTCATCGCCGAACCAGTTGAAAAGGACATGGAGAACATCGTATACCACTACACTAGTATCGTATGCCCAGATGTGCTACCGAACCAGTATTGAGTGACAACTGAGAGAAAGTTCAGTCTATAAACAGTAGAAGAGAATTGACTTTTGGAAGCAAGTCGGCCAAGCTTGCAATGTCAAATGTTGTAGAACATGCTTGCAATTAACTACAACGTAGCACCAGTTGATCTCAAATTTGGTTTTATATTGCCGTTAAACTATACGGCATGCATAAGTTCTTGCGACAACAAGCACCGATGAACCGGCCTCGTCAGGTGGCCTGAATTCAACAGCATAATTTGCATGCAGCTCTATTAACTGTCTAGTTTTTCTTCCAAGAACTAAGCTAGTTTTATTAATGTGCCATAGTGACTAACCTCCTTTTACACACAACAATTAGTATGGTAGCATGTATTTTAACATGATTAGGACTGCTTTGGCACGTTGATTGCATGCCAGCCTCCTAGGCTCTGCCATAGCCAGCTTGCTAAATTTGTTGTTATCACGAAAATCTAGAGTCGTGTCTATGTGAGCATTAATTTATGATGTGTTTGACTTTACCTTCCTGAAGATATCATCATATGAACAGCATAATTGGAGGCCAATTTGCATGTTTTTCTGGCTTCTCCCTCTTATCAGACTCCTGACCTTTGGATAGAAAAAAGATATGATTAGTATGACAAGATTCATTTTCAGGAAAAAAAAATATGTAACTGCTATATCTCTCAAAATACCAAACACCAGAGTACAAAATATCATGATAGAAGCATGAGTGATACTGTAATATTCAATGCTTAGTAGTAATAAAAAAGAAAAGGTGTGAAGTTTGGCATGCAGGTTACACCAGAATTCAGGACAATTTGACCGCTAGTATCTCATTTAACACAGATTAATTTCATCAGAAAAACTTGATACATTAATTAAAGGATTCTTGTCCTCTCGATCTCGTAGATTGCAAATGTTAACATCTTTTGACTTCAGTGATAGAATCAGGTACAACGGAGATAATTTGTAGTGCTACCCAGAGAAATAGATTAGCTGCGGGTGCTCCTGGACTTCTGCAGCAATTGTTGAACTTTAGGCCATCATGGTGTCACTGAATGACCGGTCTTATCAGTTCTGATCGTTTTGTCTTCTCATATGAGCTTCTGACAGGTCTTATTGATAATAACACAAGAGGTTGAACTATTCAAGAACCAAGAGGTCTGTGCTGGCGTGTCTAAACATAATACTTTGATACACTATTTGCAGAGCTGTTGCTGCCTCCCCTGCCTTTCTGGCAGGTTCTCTTCCATTGGTTTAAGACAAACTTGCTTAAGGGGCGGCCTGACAACCATTATGCAGACCTAATCAACTGTTCTACTGACACAATAAAGCCAAATGAGCACAGTTAAACTGTAGCCGAATACTCCTACTATCTGGAAGCACACCCATCCGATTTGCAAGAAAATGCCACCCGTGAACAGCAATTTTTTTTTTTTTACACTCCTAAGAAAAGCCGCAGGAACTACACTTGTGTACTCTTCCTTTATCCTCCACATACCAAATAAGCCAGCAAAGATTTTTGCTAGTTATATTTTCAGGAAAAGCACTACAAAATTGCTAATCGCAAGAAAAAAAGAGTGTACCTTACTGATCCTTGTGAAGTTTTTAAAGAAAAAACAAGGATCCTTGTATAGATATGATCTGTTGAATCTGCGAAAAAGAAAGATAGGATCTGATCATGTTCCTGCGAGTAACTGAAGAGCAAAAAAAGATCAGCTAAGGTCACCAAGTTGGAATTAGATAAAGCCATAGTAACCAATCCTTATGGCTCCAAGTCCCTAAGCAACGTGCAGACTAATCAAATCCCTATCCGCTCAAACTTTCAAGCTACAAATATTTTTAGGAGATGCTGATCACATACTTTCTAAACTTAAACTAATACTATCTGACTAGAACTGATAGCAGCAGGCCATACATCCTCTCTGAGACGAATTCTAATCTATGTGGAAGTTAATTGAATAATTGAATTTCTGTTACCGGAAGGACAGATGGATTAAAGAATTCACACCCTTGTACACAGATCATGAGCGTTGAGCTGCCTAGGCAACTAACCACTCAACAAACTAAGTCTAAACAACTAATCAGAAGATCCAATGCAAAGCATTAAGGGACTAGACTTTTGATGAGGATACTTAATTAAACTCTTTGCCAATTGTTGAACTCGGTGGGCCATTTGCTTACCTGAGCCCACACCTACACTAAGGGCACTACGAGAAAGGCTTTCCTACTACAGTAGCAGACCATGTGGTTGAACCCTAGCCAAAAACCAGCAGCATTGTTAATTGCAACAAGTGATGCACCGCACTTACATGCACTGCTTACGTAGCTGGTATTTGTGATCAAATTTCTTGCAGTTGGTGGTGAGTATGCAAGTTTGGAGAATTATTTTTTCATGAACAGAAGATCGCGCATGATGCGTGTCCAGAATGGAACACGGCTGGTAGGTTTCGGGGATA
This sequence comes from Eleusine indica, assembly GCA_030378355.1. Classification (NCBI taxonomy): domain Eukaryota; kingdom Viridiplantae; phylum Streptophyta; class Magnoliopsida; order Poales; family Poaceae; genus Eleusine; species Eleusine indica. The sequence goes on from CM059494.1 coordinate 70,140,289, forward strand.
TTGTATTTGTGTTTTCATCTGCGGCAGCTTTCAATCGGACATATTGTAGAGAAAGTTGAACCAAGGCCAGAGCAGAAGATGTTCATGGCCATATTGTGTAGGTTGGTAACTAGATTACTCTTTCATGGAACTATGTACCTCACAAGCTATAACTATTGCTCTAGGAGAATCTTCATGATATATCTCTAAAACTCAAGTAATTTCCAGAAACCTAGTTTGCAATAAGGTGCTGAATTACCATAATTTCCCCTCTCAGCTATTAGATGTTTATTGATCCATGTTTATGCTACAGGGGCGATTCTTTTCAAATACAATTTACATGGTGTTATTCTGATGGCTGCTTGTTAGTGAATCTGTGAATATAAATGCAACTGTGTCTATTTGATGCCTTGCTGATTATAATAATTGTGTTATGCACGTGGAATCTGATTACTCTGGTTTCTATAAACAAAAGCAAGAAGAGAAAAGAAAACACCAATCATTCAAATAAAATGGAGTAAAAGTGTAAAACAATGAGGTTGTCTATTGTATAATTTCCATGCAATTGTTAATCATTGATAGCCATGATGTATGATGAAAAACATGTCAATTTCATAAAGAGGTCTGAGATTCGCTAAGAAAAAAAAAGAGGTCTGGGATTCAGGAGAAGCAACATTGGTTCATGTTGTTCATTCTAGGTCTAAAAGTTCATAATAATCAAAATATTTCAACCAAAAATACATTGAACCGTTTGGAAAGGTTTATACAGCCCACACTTTCAGAAAATAATATATACATATATCTATCTAAGCAATTCTAATTCCCTAAAATTTCTAAGCAACTATGAGCATTTCATACCATCAGAAAATAGAAAAGGTACCTGCATGTCGTTGAGAACTAATATATGCATATGAGTTCTGAGAATTAAAATCGAACAAATATGATTATCTGAGAGAATAAAAGCTTCCATGCCACCAACATGGACGCCTGCATGGTTACAACCGGATATATGTGGGATTCGTCAAATGATTCCTAATAAAAACTGTACCGAGGCATGACAGGCTCTTATATGTGCACAAATACTAACGAAAGTATATGCCAGTCACAGGCGCACAGGGGCGGATCTACATTGTCAGCTGCGGGTGCGGCCGCACCCAAAGAAATTTAAAATTCAACAATGAGTTTAAAATTTTTACCATATAAATTTGACCATCACATAAATTCCTCTATATGCCGCACCCCCCTCCATGTGCGTGTAGCTCCGCCACTGCAGGCGCATAAGATGATGCAACTCTTTAAGGTTAAGACTTCCATCCTCACAACCAGTGTGTGTCAATTGTCATACCTGGTGCTGGTGCACACGCGCACCAGGGTCTAAAACAATTTCCTTCCTTAATAGCCCATAATTTGTTCAACATTATTTGGAAAATTATGCATACATGAAGAGAGGCACAAGAGCATTTAATGGTCTAGCCCCACTCTGTATTAAGGAGTTAACAAGAACAGTTTGAGGCACAACTCACCTTAGAAAATCTTCATGAATTTAAGGCACTCGATTCTTTAACATTGAACAAGCTAATAATCATTGGCATGAAGTTGCAAAACTATATCAAACAGTTCAATATTTTGCTTTATGCACATAGAAAAGAAGGGAAGAGAGGTTATATTAAATTTATGAATATTCAAGCATTTCTTTTTTGCAGACGCATAAATAACCACATACACTTCGTCACATGGTTTCATTGTTCATCAACCAAACATAATTGCACTGCACCTTTCATTGGCATAGTTTTACTTTGATATTAGTGTACACCAGCTCAAAATCAACGTAAATGTGCAACATATGAGATACTCCCTCCGTCCTAAAAAATAATTGACGTTTGGCTCCAGACACGGGAATTAAGGAGAAGTGTAAAAAGTAAGTGCACAGGAAACGAGGAGGAGAGAGATAAAGATAGGGATGTATGGTAAAGAGAGAAAGCTGCATCAGAAAGTGAGAATGATAATTATTTTGGGATAAATGGAGTTGGCTAAAGTGTCAATTATTTTGAGACGGAAGGAGTAGATCATAAACCAATATTGGTAATCATGAAAGAGTGTGTAATCAACCCATGCCTACTTCTACATACCCAACGAGCAGCAGCCTAAGTGAAGCAGGCTCCTTGTGGTCATTTATTGACAAAGCTGCCTTCAAGAAATCAGGAGAATTGGGAGTACTGATATATCCATCTTACCATTAGAAATCAGTTTCCTCCCAAATTTATAATTCTTTGAGGATAACCCATGGTATATGAAAATTCAGCATAATTTCCGATGAAAATCATATAAGCAGACACGGTGGAGACCACTTCGATTCCTAAAAAAGTCCTAATCATGCTAGAAAAGTTTGTATGAAAGACAATGCTGGCCAAAACCACATGCTGAAGATCACTTAATAATTCCATGAAAACAGCTGCACTATTGTCCGATGCATACTTCAGCTCACCTCAAAGTCTTCATCTGATTAGCACAATAGATTAATGCGCATTCAATTGGGAGAGGCTGGATTCAGTTAGCATGCCTAAGTGATGTCAACCTGCTTGCCACACCGTCCTGCAAAAGAAACCGTATGTTGGTCATGCTTATACTATCTTAACTGAAGTACAACACATTCATTGTCAAAAATAAACACTGAAAGTCAATCGATACCCCCAAACCCAACCCATATATTTCAATCCACAAACTAGACAATTCAAGCCACCAATCAACAACTTAGTAACTGATCTAATTAGCAGAACATCCCCTTAATTCCGTGAAGAGGTAAAATAGGTAACAACCTCTCCACTAGATTGGAGAAGGAGAAGCATCGGCCAAACATCCGTGGTCAACAGATTTACCAGACCAAACACACGTCGCACAACGACGCTGTGACCTAGCGCACCCAAACATAATGAAAGACGAGGAACAAAATACCGGGGAAGACAATTTGTATGAGGAAATCACCTTGTTATTAGCCGAGGAGAGGGCGGCCCACCCACGAGGCCACGAGGCGGATCTGCTGAATCAACTGGGTATCGCGCCTCCGAGGTCAAATCGGATCACCTCGGCGAGGGGCTTGCCAAAATCGGGGTTGCTTCCGGCGGCGGCGGCAGAGCTCGTGTTGTTGCGGAGTGCGCGGAGGCTGACGCCGAGGCCGGATGCGCAGTCCTGGAGAGCGCATGGCGCGTTTGACGGTTGGAGGGATCGGGGGACGGCGGTTCGGCGGCGAGTCGGAGGACGGAAATCGCGAGGGAAACTGCGAGAGGCGGGCGGGGAACACGGGGGTTTTGCCGCGCGAGTTGCCGGCGTCGGGTCTCGACCGGGTTGCGACCGGCGGTGGGATAGGCGTTTGGGCCTATTTGGGCTTTCCGCGGCCTTCTAGCGTACGTGGGCCGTACCACGCACGCCGTTTTGTAACTCTGATGTGCACATCCGGCCCATACGGCCCAGTATGCAGTTCACTTGCCAAGAATTCACATGTTCAGCAGCCCATCATGATCTCAAAAACGAAAAAAAAAAAAGCAGCCCATCATCACACTGATACAAAACATCTTCAGCAAATTTCAAAAATCTAAACTCAAGCAATGAAACACTTATGGTAGAAATGCGATATCTAATAACCAGTTCGTATTCTTATGGGCTGAATTGATATGTTACACACAGGGGCAGCAAAGATGTATAATACATACGAGTACGTAGTAGGAACACATGTATGTAGGGAGATTGATCGATGGGTCAATATTCTTCACAGATAAAACCGACTTCTAGTAGTTGTAGTAATAATACTTCCTCCATATTTTTATTGTTGACGTTCTGTAGTTCAAATTTGAACTGCCGAACATCATCAATTAAAGTACGAAGGGAGTAATTATTAGTGGGCAAACATGCATGCATCTGTTTCGTGCTTCCATCCTTGCGTAGCATGGACCATGCAGCATGTTGTCCCCATCATCATATATACACGTGTACAGCGTCTTCATTCTCTTCTCGAACATCCTCTGTTCTCCTAGATCCTCAAATGCCTCATCCTGCAGATATCAAATTTCAGCTGTTCAGTTCATCATCGGCAAGTAAATAAATTGTACTCCTTTGTTCTCTTTTTCTTGTCGTTAGGACAAATTTCTTAGTGCAAATTTGCACTGATTTGCTTGTTCTAACGACAAGAAAAGAAGAACGGAGGGAGTAATCAGAAAAACTGGAAGAACGTACGATTACCTGTCGGCTTGGTAGCCGGCGGCGGGGCAGCGGTAAGCGGGGAATGGCACCTTGCCGGACTCGATGTGCTTGACGTCCTCCTCCAGCAGCAGGTAATAGTGCCTGACCTCGTCGGCCGACTTGCCGCCGACGGCGCGGGCGATGTTGCTCCACCGGTCGGGGGTGTCCTTGTCGTACACCGCCAGCGCCTGCTCGAACAGCTTGTTCTGCTTCGCCGTCCACTGCGCACGTACCGATGATGAGTTGCTCATGCTCATCGACAGAGACGCCATTAATCTCTTCCTTCCCTCTTTAATTTAATTTTATCAGCTGCTGCCTCCCTGCCTCCTGGTGGTGCTGAGATCACTCAATCAAGAGAAATAAAGCTGCTTTGAGTTTGAGCTGATGAGAAGAGAGGTCGGGTAAGGGGGTGTTACTTATAGGCGTCCTCACGGGTTTCTGCAGGTGCAGCTTATCAGGATTCTGTCCATTGAGTATTTGCGTGAGGAAAAACTAACTACCGTACCGCGAGCGAGCGAGCGAGGAAAGGAACAAAGATTTCTGTCCCCGGGAAGTGGGGATCTAGCTTTCTATCTCTTCGCGCTCCGGTCACGTCGTCGCCATTCAACTTGGCATCTGCTCCCCTGTCCTCTTGATCAAAGATTCACTGCCTCTCTTGCCCTCTTCGTGTGTGCTCGCGCGTGCGCACGTAGAATTTACTCTCCCGTGATCCCTGAAGACACTGGCCATACAACCCAAAATATTCTACTAGTATGATTAGCTAATTAGCGGCGTCACAAGAACATATTTACTGATGATCAACGTACATCAGCTAATCATACTTTAACTAGGACGAGGTCCATAATACAGTTAGTTGCTTGCATAATGGCCAGCTACTTTATAGTTACTCTGATGAGTTCCAAACACTAACCTCAATAAAAAAGAGAGAGAGTTCCAAACACAGTTGAACCCCTGAATGGCTTAAATGAGCCAGCTACTAATAGTACGTCCTATACAATTATTGTTTCAGAATGTACTTTCTATCGCTGTCTCCAAATAGCTAGTTGCAAAGATTTGGATTCTATCACTAGAAAGGAGGTGTGTGGTGATAAATAAAATCGATGGGCATATATATCTTGCTTTTCAGCAAGAGAATAATATCGACCAATCTAGCTCCAACCTTTTGGTGCATTCATGACGACTCTGTCAGTGGTACTAATTTAATAATTTAATTGAATAATTTTGAAGGCAGGTGAAAAGAATCAACATTAGCTTTAATTTTCTGTGATCTAGGTGAAAGGCGATTCCCCCTGCCTGCGCATGTGTGCAGCTGATTCTGGCGTGTTCCTACCTTTAATTAGCCAATTCTGGAGCCTCGGAAGACTACTCTGCATTCTAATTGAGCAGACGAGGACTAAAAAAATGAGAATATGGAGAGCTAATGGTGGATATTTACTTACAGAAATTCATTTATTTGTTTTACTAAAATATATATACTTAAATTTTCAAATAGCGAGCGACATGTAAAAAAAACATGCATGTCGATTCGTTTCGATCTGAATATTTTTGGAAAACATATTTTATAGATAGTTCATGTCCCATTCTCCTTGAAATCAATATTATGTAGTTACCTTTACCGACATATATGAATCAGAATAAATGCCAAGTCAAGATGAAAATTTAGCGCGTCGAAATTCTAGTGCCTACTTGTTGTGTAAAGCCTCGATCCTTGGAGCCCTGCATCTGGTGATGACGTGATCAGTATGATTATATTCTTTGGTGAGTTAAAGTAAATCGTTCTCTAGGGAATACGTGAGGAAAACAGGGCGTGACTGCGCGTGCTACCACCACGTATACGTATAAGATGCATGCATGGTCTGCCATCAGTCTGCAGGCCCCTATACATATCCAACTTTCAATACTATTAGTAAGAGTTCAGGGGCGTGAATCTGCATTGTCTTCCATTTGTTTCTCATCAAATTAAGTACAACAGCCACAAGCTTAATTGACATTTAGTTACATATATACACCATGTTATGTAGTGTCTGGTTTGGACAATAAGGTACATATAGCTGTGTGCTTGTACATTTCATCGGTTAACCACAACAAAGTCAGGGTGGTGATAGGACATTGATTTTAACTTTTAAGCATATATATAACCATTGTACATAGCACATAAAACTAGAGCACAAGTTTTCTTGACCATCCTATAGCAATATAGCTAGTGCTGATCATCAAGAGCAGCTTGACTAGCTTGCATGGTAGCCATTTGAACAGAAATGTAGTAGAGCATCGTGACATCGTCATCAGAGACACCGTAGCTAGGGATCGGACCTGGGTCTGTAGCGCGCCGTGTCACAAATCTTGATCACTGAAACTTCAGGTACTTTGATCTGCATACAACCGACATTATATCAATAAATATGTATCAGAAGATGCGTAGTTGATCTGAGCGTGCGTTTTATTTGTCCGCGTTTTAACCCGTTGCAATAAGTTGGCATATGTGGAAGGGAGCCAGAGCGGCTGCCCAACGGTCAGGGGTTTAACCTCTGACCTTGCACCGGTTGTGAAAAAAAATCTCTCACTCTCTTTAGGTCAAAGCATTAGTTAAAAGATTCACACTATAACTCACATGGCTAGTTCAATCTCTGTGTATAGTTGGGAGAGGATTCAAAAATTTTCTTGGTCTATATGAGAAGGTTCTTCTTATTAGATAATGCTAACGGGATGGCTTCTTTTCCAACCGATCTAAGTTTTTTTTTTTGGAAGGGAGTGATCTTTTGAGCGAACAATAATAACGCCAATCGCCTAGTCGTATATATACTCTTATACCGTGAGTGTGGCTCTGGCTGCTGGGAAGCAATAATAATGCTCTATTTTGAACGGGCATATCTAAGATCGATCGATCGATCAATCTATCTAGCTAGGTCGTCACATATTGGCAATAATAAAGCTTATCACACTGCCATGGCACAGCACCGTATGCCATATGGCAATAATAAAGCACATGAGCCATGCGCATCAGGATTAGATATCATGTGACTTCTCTCGCTAGCTAGCGACCTCTACTATACTGTATCTCGTATATATCAGTGAGTGTGCACCAATAACCAATGCAACCCTCAGCCACGCGTACCAATGTTAGAATATCGCAATAACATGCATGCATGCACATCTACCGGGCGACACATGCATGCGATAGCTGGAGGCTGGAGCTCTACATAGATCAACTAACTAACTACGGCATGCATGCAAAGTCGGCAGCAACATGATGATGAGGGAGTTGATTTATATATACGTACAGAACGCAAGTACCTGGCGGTGGCCGGCGGGAAGCTGCTGCCGCCGTAACAGGGGAATGGGACGTGGCCGGCCTCGATCTCAGCGACGTCGACGACGAGCTGCTCGAAGTGGCGGCGCACCTCCTCCGGCGACTTGGCGCCGCCCATGTAGCGCGCCACGTTGTGCCACCGGTCCGGCGTGTCCTTGTCGTACACCGCCAGCGCGCACTCGAACTGCTTGTTCTGGCGCTGCGTCCACGCCACCGGCGACGAACCTCCAGAATTAGCCATTTAATTTGTTTATAAATTAATTCTTACAGCTCCCCAGATCACGAGTAATAATGATGATGCAGTTTACAATAAGGGACGCTAGCTGCAGATCTCTCGAGAGATACCCGAAATGGTTTGTGAGAGAAACTAATTTGCCAGGGCAGCATATATATAGCCGTGCGCTTGGCAGCGACTGCATATGCATGCATGCATGCAACGGTCACAACCAAGATCGCACAGAGCTGCTGACGCGCGCGCATCACATGCTTTGCCATCTGCCGGTCGTGCGAACGCCCACGAATGCAACGAAAAAAGCTGTTAATCTTGCCAGCTTTAATTTCATATTTCACCCCGGAGCATATCAACAGCTATTGCTCGACTTAAGTTTTCGGAATAATTTTCTTCAAACAATTGCAAACATTCGTCACCTTGTACATGTGAAATTTCAATTTTTTCAATGGCAAATAAATACAGAATTATTATAAGTTTTCAGTTTGTTTTTTCTTTTGATTATTGTCTTATAGCATCACAAGAAATTACCTACTGCCTTTTATCCGAGTAAATTATTCTATAAAGTCTTAGACCTTGTTTGTTTTAGCTTATAATCTACTCAGATTAATTAATCTAGTAGACAAACAAATAGGATAGATTATTAGGCCAGATTAATTAATCTATAGGGTAGATTATTATAATCTAATAATGATGTGTTTATTTTTGAGAAAGACCCACTACCCATACTAAGTTGGTTTTCTTACCTAAAAAACAACTTGATCTAGCTTAAATAATCTCGGGAAACAAACACCTCCTTCAGATTAATTAATCTAACTTAAATAATTTAAATTAAATAATCTACTACTATAATCTAGATTAATTAATCTGCTCAGGAAACAAACATACCCTTATTCAATCGAGTAATCTTGTCTATCCAACATATCAGTTTTCAACTATCGATTTTTGTGTTCCCCTAGATCTAGCTCTGAACCAAACAAAGTTCTACTGTTCTTGTGGGCGCTGAGTTTCACACAAAAAATGTTGTAATTAATGTGTAAATTAACCATTATTCTAAAAACAGCTAGGAGTAATTATAATTGAAGGCATAACCAAAATCAAATGGTGGGAGGTCTTAAAAAACACAATGTTTTCCTTCCTTATATCCAACACTCCTGGAGCAAGTATCTGAGATTTTTTTTTCTTGGTGAATATAAGTCTTAACCTTTTGTAAGTTGTATCCAACATTAACAGCCTTAAGAAAACACAGCACAGAGATCACACGTACGGATTAATTGACAGTACTGGTTTGTTGCATGATACTCTCTGAAAATCACTTGGCAGCAAAGACCGCATATATATGATGCTCCCTAGGTGTGTGGAATCCCAAGATCCATCCACCAAGAGGGAATTGAATCGCGTTGCTCCTCTCAAATCAAATTATCACACAACTTGGGTTGGGTCTCCCCAGAGTGTTAGATTCTGACAACTACAGTCAGGAACAAATGCCATACCGAGCTGGAATTGAATCGAATTGAAATTAAGCAACCTGCATGCCGTTACGCAGATTCTTCAGCTATCTGCAAATGGAATCCTTATCATTTCTGTAACGGCAACAGTGATCGGTGAGCTTCCCTTTAAAATCTGCAGTAGACTGCTGTTGTTCCTCTGTCGGTGTCGGCCAAGAAACTGTTGCGTGAAAAGCTGCAGGAATCCACTGCATGCGCGGCTCATATCGAAATCGAACTTTACACAGTAAAGCAGGTCAAAGACTCCACAATTATTGTCCAGGATTCCGCTCGCGTTACTGTTAACTTGGACCCTGAATTTATTCAGAACCGCGCGTTGGTTTCTGAAGAATCCATGCAGCAACCAAAAGTGGCCCAGCTTTTCCTCACGCGTCAGGCAGCTGATGAATTCGACCTCCACTCCACGAACTGAGAATTCAAGGTACAAACAACAAGAGTACAAGAACATTTCCAGCTTACAAGTGTGCTCTGCTCCTCCCTTGGAGAATCGTTCCTGCATGCATTTCATGCAGGTGCAGCAAGCTTTTTGCTGAGAAAAGAAATCTTTCTCTGGGGAATCTCTGATCGACGAGACGAGGCGCTGCTGGCCACACGCCGCGCAGGGCGCTGGCTTTGCGGAGCTGCTGCCGCTGCTACGCGGGACGATAAGCATCTGCGTGTGCCGAGTCAGATCTTTCGTATCGGCAGCTACACAGAGATGTCTCCCGGGCGATAAGATATCGTCGCTGGCTTTTGGAGATACCAGATGATGAAAACAACGGGGGATATCATCATATCAGGGCACATTTTATCTGCCGTAAAGCTATTCTTCAATGCCTCCTGTCTGGTGCCTGTTTTTCGCTCCTGTTTCTTCACTTCTTTTTTCTTTCTTCTATTAATGTCTCTTCTCTGTCGCCTTTGGCAATTTGCATTGTTGGCACCTCGTGAGTTGTGATAGACTGATAGAAGAGACAAATTGGGTCCGAATTGTATTGTTTAGCTAATGACTGTTGGAACAGGTCAGCCAAGAACAGTGTTGCACGTAGCACGAGTCCGTCGTGTTTGGCTTATTCTCAATCTGTTTGTAGTCTGCAAATTTTATTTAAATGACTTTGTGGTTGGCTGAGCTCGATTTATTTTCAGGCGCATACTGTACATTTAAAGTTTGAATCTTTTAAGCGCCTTTATTTTTTTCTTCAAAAACGAAATAGAGTATCTTCACTATCTTGGACCGTGAAAAAGAAGAGAAACGTGGACCCAACTCGGGAATTTTCCTTTATGGGCCGGGCCGAGAAACAATAGAAACATTGGGCCGGGCCGCCTTGTTCATTTTCAGCTTTCCGCTTTGCTTCCCCGCACAGCCCGTTCAAAATCCCAAACCTTCCCCAACCTCTTTCCACCCGCACTGCGCCCATGGAATCCGACGGCGAGGAGGAGGCCGCGGTGTCCCCGGCGGCGGCGGCGGCGCCGACCGCCGGACGGCTGAAGGGCAGCCCAGAGCTGTCGGTGGACGCGGATATGCGAGAGATGGCGAAGACGGCCGCCTGGAGCGTCAGCTCCTGCAAGGCCGGCAACGGCGTCGCGGCCCTCCGCGACGATAACCTCGACACCTACTGGCAGTCAGTGGCGACCACCCTCAAGTCAAAATTTGATATATTTTTTTTATCGTGGGATTAACTAGGACCAGAAGCTAATTTGGATTTGGTGTGTTTTTTTCCCAGGTCCGACGGCGCGCAGCCGCACTTGGTGAACATCCAGTTCCAGAAGAAGGTTCAATTACAGGTGCTTGAGTTGCAGATGCTACTCCCTTTGGGTTGTTTGATCTGTGAGGATGGACCTTTCATTTTTCTTCTTGTACATCAGTTTGATGTTAAACTGTGTTGCCTAGCAGCTTGTTGTGCTTTATGTGGACTTCAAGCTCGACGAGAGCTACACGCCGAGCAAGATCTCCATCCGGGCAGGAGATGGCTTCCACAATCTCAAGGTACTCTTTTTGCCACGATAAATCGCTTCTAGAATCTGTATTCTGTTCTTGGTGACGAGAGCTCAGTGTGTGGCGCTTCTGAATCTATAGGTCAACCACATCACATCTGACAGTGATTGCTTTGAAGGACTTGCATGAGAATCATTTTCTCTTCCTTTTATTCGTAGTTCAGCTCATATTAAATTGAAACCGATGCTTTAGATTGTAAATTGTGTTACCCTTTTTGTATTTTTTTTTTACCATTTTTAGTGTGATAGGACCAGACTTTTATCTCAGGGAAGACCTGATCCGATTTTCCATGATTCTGCGTATTGAATTTACTGAGTGATAATAATATTTCATATTTTTCTCTGATCCCAGGAAATTAAAACTGTGGAGCTTGCAAAGCCAGTTGGGTGGGTGCATATATCATTGTCTGGAACAGATCCACGGTATGGTTTTTTTTTTTTTTTGTAAGCGAAATTTCAGAATTCAAAGTGCAATGCAAGAGTATAATATAAGTTCTAGCCTCTAGGATGTCCTTTTGTAGTGAATCCTGGCACCCAACTGACATTACCAGTGCTTAAGCATTTAGGTTCTAGAAGGTACACACAGAATCTATTTGGAGATTTAGACATGTGGGAGGACCGGAGGGCCTAAGTTTTATATGTAAAATTTAGAATCCATAAGCGTGATGCTAATGCAATTGTGTTGCTCTTATGTCTGGATCTTTCCACTGGATAGGCATGTGGGAAAACTTTTGTATGTAGCATCGATGCAGCCTGAAACCAGCATTTTAGGGTTTGTCAGCGTGATGCTAATGCAGTGGTGTTGTTCTTGATCTGGATCGTTCCATTGGCATTGAAAATAACAGATGGCCATGTCATGTTCCGTAGGCATACGATTTGACTGTGAGTATTAAAACAAAAGAATAATCTACCTAGCGTCCTAGCCAGAGGAATGCAAGAATTCTGCCATTTTAATATCTCAGGAATCGAAACCATTTCAATAATTACTGGCAGTTATGATTCTGTTCAAGCTTCATATATTGCTTAATTCTTGACTGTAATGCGGACATTTACATATCAGTCTTTCTTGGCATGTCTGTGCAGAGAAACGTTTGTTCATACATTTATGCTGCAAATTGCGATTTTGTCTAATCACCTGAATGGAAGGGACACTCATGTCCGACAGATCAAGATCTATGGTCCACGCCCGTAAGTTGGATACCATACAAAAACCCATCTATTATCTGTTATTAATTTCTTTTTACAATAGTATATGTTTTGCAAATTCTGATATTGGCTGTGGAGAAAATGTAAATGGTTTCATTGTGCAATGTTGCATTCAAAAGAAGTTTCATAGCTTAGAGTAGAGTTAATGTAAAACTGTATAATATGTGCGGCAATATGACCTTATCCGATCATGCTATTACTCTTAAAACTTCCATTCATTCTTATTAGCTGTATGTTGTTTTCAGGAACCCTGTTCCCCGCCAACCATTCCATTTTACCTCCCGGGAATTCATCACATACTCCACTATTAGGTGACAGGTTGACATACTCCAGTGACTGCTCAGGATTGAAGAAAGCTTATGGTTCAGAGTTAGGGTTTCAAGTGTGAACCTTGATTGTGGCCCTTGCTTTTCATGCCTTCTGTAACGGATGCATAAAATTCAATATTGAAGATCTGGAGTCTGTAATGACGCACTAGTTGTCTCTGAACCTAACTGGAGAACTGATGTATGATTGGTCACTTCGTTTGTCTGTACAAATTGACAATTGTATCCATGTAATGTAGCAGTATCCACATTCATGTTAATTGAAGGTTCTTCTGGAGAATATCATCTGCAAAACTATTGCAATCTTTTTGACATGTGATTAATTTAATCCAGATTATTTATGATCATTGTCAATTCTAGGGGCATTTATGATACCTTCATTGAAATTGTTGAACCTCCTGGTCTCAGCTAAATGATGTCAGTGTGGAAGTGTCATTGCATATAGTGGTCGTTGAACCAGGTCATGTATGAGGTTGCGTGCATCAAATCCCGATGTTTGTAGTTTTACTCATTTGTGTGATCAGGGACACAAACTGCTGGATCTCGACAATTCATTCTGATATTGGTACGATGACGAATCATGCTGTGACCAGGGGGCACAATGCAATATAATCTTTCCCTTTGATCCCGAATGTAAACCTCTCAGGAATGCTGGTACCTTGGTGATTCACAACTGCACAAATTGTTTGTTGCTAATTTCAGCCAAACTCCAAAAACAGCTCAGTATGGTGTTCCATTCACAGGACCCTTAGTTAGAGTATAAGCTCAGTCTGAGAACTGGGAGACACGAGTGCACAAGGTAGTGTGCACTGTGCAGTAGCACGAATCAAGTAAATCTTTGATGGACGATGATAATTAGCTTATCTGTAAACAGGCAGTGGCGGAGCTAAAGGAAAATAGAGAGGGTGAATTTTGGATTTCCTTGGGTGCAGCCGCACCCACAGCTCAGTTCATAGCTCCGCCCCTGGTAACAGGCGGGCTAGTGACTGGTTGCCCCGTCAGAGACGTCGATCACGGCGAAGAGGACGACGGACGGGAGTTCTACTGTGACCAACAGTGAGGCGACCTCGCCACTGAAAACTCGAAGTACTTCGTCGCCGGAGGTGTGCAACGACACAGGTCACAGGTAGCTTGGAAATCGATGGGCAGGGACGCGTCGGCGCATGGACTGGCGTCGCCGGAGCTGGACAAGGGGGAGAGACAAGGGAGGTAGGAGAGACGGAATTGAAGGGGGCGCGCGCAGCGGAGATTCTGAGCGGAAGGTGAAGTGAGGTCCGGCGGAGGAGCGGAAGCCCATTCGCCGTCGCCGGAGCCGGGCAGCGAACGCGCCGCCGGAACCAGAGCTCCGAGGACTGATTTGTTGTGTATTCGGAATTTATAGGGGCTTTTGTGCAAATAATTGGATCGCGGCTATTACCTGCGATCCAATATAGGGGTGTTTTCGTAAATAGTTAGATCGCGATTAATAATCACGATCCAAACTAGGGATACTTTTATAAATAATCGATCCAAACTAGGGATACTTTTATAAATAATTGGTATCGCGATTATTAGTCGCGATCAAAAGTAGGAGGGTTTCTGTAAAAGTTTATCTGACGTTAGATCGACAGTGTGCGGTTAACAGCGCTGCCCCAAGCTGCCGCCGCCGCCATGGCCGCCGGCTTCCGCGTCTCCTCCGCTCGCCGGCGCGCCGCCGCCATGCCCGCCCACCCGGGCGCTTGCTTCTCGGCTGCGCGAACTCCAGGATCTCTGCTTGTGTCGCAGGCCTGTAACAGGGGATTGCGGGTGAAGCTGCAGCGGAATTAGATCGCTGAAATCTCCATCTCGATGCGCTTCTGCGATCCCTACCTATGCTCGCCGCGCCCGTGGTGCTCCCGCCGCGGCTAGTTCGAGCGCAGAGCGGCCGTATACTTGGATCTAGTTCACCTGCCGGCCGCCATTGGCTAGAGATGTTCATCTGCCATTGGCGATGTGGAAGTGATGCGCGTCGCTGCTCCTGAAACTGCAACCAGGGGCGTCGGCTACCCGTGCCGGCGCAGTGCGACCTCCGCCGTACGCCACTCGCCGGCGCACGACGCACCTGATCCTGCTGACGATATGGGTCTCCGCCAGGGCAATTGCATATGGTGCCTTCTAGCTCCCCTCTGAACAGCTAGTTCAAAAGCATGCGCCTTCTTCGATGCTCTCTGTTGCTGCTTTGGCCGTGAGAAGCTCTGCAAGTGTTGACACGCTGGCAACTTTTATCTTATTGATGAGAAGAGAAGATGCACCTTCGTGTCTTCCACTGCAGATGTCTGTCAATTGCGATGTTGATGAGATGGTCTCTGCTTTGCAAGGGCGAGAGTGTGACACCAATTGCGATGCTGATCAAGTGGGGTAATTAAGTTGCTGAGCAGACCAGTCCTCAGTGTCTGTTTGAGGTTCTTGAGCCAGCTTTTTTTACACCATACTCTGTTATTATTTGACTTTTATCAATGCTGGAGCCACTCCTATGTGAAAACTGACAAACCTGTGAAAAATCAAAGTACAAATTTGCAATGTGCTTGCAGCTTAACTGAGGTCTTATCTGTCCAGATCGTTGTTTCAATGGCACCACTTATCAGTTATCACCGTGCCAATGGATGGTTTTCATACTACCTTTTGAGTGGCATATCGTTGCCAAATACATAAAGCATGCGGTTTGGTATAGTGGTATCTGGATCTGCCAAGGTTGGTCCACTTGGCATGCCTCCTGCATAACCACACTTGATTTGCCTGCGGGCTGCATTTCTGCTTCATGTTGGTGATCCATCACTAGTTACTATTTCCTCCATCTCGTATTATTTGTCATCCTATATTACTCTAGTTTTCTTAATTTATTTGTCATCCTCGCATCTTAATGAATCTTTTTTCTCTTTCTAATATATCTCTATCTATATCTCTCTCATTCTCGTTCTCTGTGCACCTATCTTTTTTACTTCTTCTTAATCTTTAATCAACTTCAAAATAACAAGTAATATGGAACATAGGTAGTATATCTGTTCGTCCTGTGATGATAATGAACATTCATGTTATCTTTTAGAGACAACAATGAACAATCATGTAAGAGATCGACATGGGATCACTTATGCTATTCTGCTCTGGTACAAAGCCCAACGAAACCTGGGCTGGCCGGGCCATGCAATGCTCCTCTCTGTTATGCCATGTATGAGATGTTTAAAGGCTTTTTAAGTTTGGACTCCACGTAGTGCGTGCTAAGTAGTAGCATTATTAAGTGCAATTAAGAGCACATTTGTGACAGTGTCCCTTTCACGCATTGCTGCCGGAAGGGACACAGCTAAGGCATAGACAACACAGTTGGGTGCTGACAGTTGCATCTGCGGTGGATAGAAGCAACGACGAATTGGAGATGGTCCTGATGAGATGAGTCGATTTCTTTCTTGATCCACCAACGCCGAACTATCCTCCCCAGCCGCTTGACATAAATGGACTCCAACAGCCAACATGTGTCTGTTTGTTGCTTCTTCTCTCCTTTCCATTTGCATCGCTGGTTCTGCGCAGTACAGAGCGAGAACGGTGGCTAGCTAACTGACTAGTTTTATGCTTGATGTGATTGTCTCCCGGTGCTTTTTCTCCTTGGACATTACTGGTATGCAATCACCATTGTTTTATTGAATTTGAATGTCTGGAGCAGTAGTTATTACCTGACACGGCCATGGAATCGATTTATTTTATGAAATAATCATGTAAAGTAGAAAGAAAAACAAGGTGTTGCGCGTGCGATTTGGTTTAGTTCCTGACAAGACAAACAAACACTAGTTTAGTTTATTGTTCATAAACGGAAGGTTTGTCAGCCGTCAGGTAGTCGTGCAGGCAACCAAGCCAAGCCATCATCTGACACATGCTCTAATTAATTATCTATATCTAATTCCGTTGCCTGCTGTCTGCTGGCAGTGTGTACCGCAGACACATTAATTCGTGCCCAAACATGATCAGGATGTCTTGCTTTCTTTCCACGTCATCATAGTTTATTAGGCAAAGTCGTAAACAATTACGGTACTCCACATGACAGTGTTAATTACACTCCCTCCTACTAAGCTCGTAGTAGGTCAGAAGGCGAATGGTGGTGCTAAAGAAAATTGCAGACATGGACTAGGACCATCAATGAAATGATTACAGGAGCTGATAATGGTCGGTTCGACGTGCAGAATTGTTCTACTGGGCCCCAGGACGAAAGATTACCGTTTCATAATCAACCAGCATTGGGTAACTGTGACATATTAGTAGCTACCAGTAGAATCTACAGTTCAAAGAACTAGTTATCATGATATAAAGCATAGTACATTTTTTTGAAAGGCAGTTTGAATCTAAAAATCATATAGTGAGTGTCTTTATTTAGCAAAGGGAAAAAATATCCAGAACCTCACAGGAGGTTTCGTTAATCAAAATTTCCCCTCTAATAAAGAAAACTTTCGATTTGAACGTTGTACTGTACTTAATATAAGTAGGAGTACTGCGAAAGTGAAAGCCCGGAATCGTGGACTTGTCATCTAATAAAGAGGGGCAGCCGGTGGATGCAAAGCAAGTGCAACAAAAAAAAAAAAGCAAAGTGAGCAACGAAGAACTTCAAAATTTTCAGAATATCAGCAAAGCGAAGATACTAAAGCGGAAGGAGGAGGCAGCACAGATGTGTCCATCTTGTCCAGATTCGAGATCATCAGAGGATGAATTCCTTTACGTCATAATTCATTCTCCTATCTTTCCGCATTCTTTGTATCCAAGGCATAGATTGGTTAGATTCCTCTAAAGCAACGGGATTTGTTAATTACGGTCAGGAATCCTAATAAGCTTTCGATCAAATCATTGTCTTTATACGAGAAGTGACAGCAGATGGGTTGGGCTAAGTTTAATTTCCAGTGTGCATACATACTACTTTCTCAGCTCAGCTGTCTAGTGATTTGAGCCAGGACAAAAGGGGGACACAGATGTGTTCAAGTGGTAATTTTATAATGCTTCCTTTCGCAAATCGTATTAGACATGTTTAGAGAAGCTTGCTTTCGACTAAAAATAGGCCTACGAAGCAAGGCGTCCCGTCATGTCATTTTTTGTCAGTTGATTGAAGGATGGAGCTGATTGAAGCATGCATTGCCGGAACATACTGTAGATACGTGCAGTTTATTTGATTCACCCAGCCCATGCAGAGGAATTGACGCTAGATTTTCATCACACAGTGATGACATGTGCTGGCGCAGAGAAGAGACAAGGCAATGGTTGCAAGGTGTAGTAGCCCCACAATCATAGAAATGCCAAGCATTGCCAAGAAGAAGATCTGGCTCCATTTGATGATCCTGTTTGTTTGGTTACCTCTTACCTGGAGAGAAGAGTTGGTTGGTCCAACAGACCCACCACGCTAATAATTGGTCTACACCCTTACACGTAGGTAGGCACGTCGTCCAAACTAACTCGATCGAAACAAATAGTAACAAACAATTAGGTGCCAACTAACCACAGTTGAAGCCAAAAATTCCCGGTAAAACGTTTTCCTTTCTCTGAAACCTGAATCCTACAGACATTGACCCAACAACCATATCATTAGCTACATGACAATTTTGAATATCACATAGATAGACAGATATTCTAATCATGGGTGATGGCCCAAATTGGCAAAGCACGCAACACACAATGGCGCGAGTGACCCAAGCAGTCATCAGCCTTTGCACATCCTAATAAAGTTATTAAGAGAGGATCCAAGGGTGTTAACGTCATGGAGACAATGACATTGGCGTAAAAAATGACACCAAGACCCTGATTGATTGCGACCGTTTGCGGGCCATTTGATTGGAAGGAGCGAGCTGGATATTGGATGCCTAATATATAGCCGTTAACAATAACAAACACGGTGCCGGTACGAGCAGCTTAGTACTAGCAAAATAGGATAGGGCCGGGACAGCCTTTAATTTCAATCCGTTTGCTTTGATTAAGAGTTTGTTACTAGTTTTTGTTATCTCGGAGGAGGAACACGAATGATGGGGGAAGGAAGGGAGGGACACCGGAAAGCAAGGCAATGATCTGTGGCGAGAGAGAAGGGAACACCCAATGAGATCGCCCACCAGCCATGTTTGGGCGTAATCCATGTCATGCAAAAAGAGATTCATTATGCGAGGGCGCGCGCCATGGAATGGAATGGATGATTCAGTCAAGTAGAAAGCGAGCACTAAACACTGATAGCAGCTTTGTTGTGTAGGCCTGCCAGATCCAGCATGGTGCATGCGCAGGGGAGGCGACGAGTTGACCGGCAAAGCCCTGACCTGACCTGAAATCGGGCCTTTTCTTTCTGCAGAAACGAGAGGCAGTGGCACCACGCGTGCAAGTTTGTGTTAATCTGTCACGGCTCGCACGCGCAAGGTTTAGCGTGTAAGTAAGATCGAAAGTGTCCCGTCCGATCTACTCGTGACACTGAACGGAGAGGAGGGGTCCATGACCTCACGAGCAGCAAGGCACGTATGAGTTGATTGGGGCCGGGTGGCCTTTCTCTGTAACCTGAAAAACAGATTAAGCTTACTCTGGCAATTGTCCTGACTGATCTGTTGGGTTTTGCAGTACATCAAGGCGCCTGGATACATAGACGCCCTTCACCATTGCAAATTACAGTACTAACCAACGCCTACTGAACCATGAAATTGACATTTGCAGGACCATGATTCATACACCTGTTTTTTTTGGGGGCGGGGCTGCAAGAGACACGGATGTTGCTTTCAGCGCGTGGAACACAAAAAGGCATTTCATATATTAAAACACCACAGAAACCAATGTGGACAGTTCCTGATCGGTTGTTTTCTGAATTTAAGCACCGAGATGGATCCTCCCCACCAAACTGAACCCTGTTTCCGGCCGTGTTTCCTCTGCCTTGTCAGCCAGCCGCCATCGTTTTCGTCAGAGATTTCTTGGAACAGTGCTTGTTCGTTCGTACGATTTGGTCATGAATTGGAGTTGTGGCCGTTTAAAACCCGGAGCAAGCGGGCGAGGAGACTGATGAGCAGGGCATCGCCAATCGGTTGAGATATTCCCGTGTCTGTCTGTACATGATTGATCTGGGGTTGACTCTGACGGCAGCGCCGTGTTGAAAGAAATTCGATTCGGTTGGTCCCAGCAGCAATCGTTTTTTTTTTTTTTTGACAATGTCCCAGCAGCAATCGTTGGCGTAACGTTGGGCGCAAATGGGTAGGCCGAACCACACACAGAGTGTGAAAACCAGGGATGATGCATCGTGATGACTGCTGCTGACCGAGTGACGCCTCTACTAACATCCAATCAGTTGGTTGAGGAACGTTACCACTGATCAGACTAGCTGCCGTGGGAGGAGCATACAGGACAAGAATCAATCCAGCCAAAGGATATGCACTAAAAAGAAATGAGCAAAGAGATATAGCAAAGTCATTTTAAAAAGAGTTTAATCCCAAGTGTAACAGACGACGAACGCAGATGCAATCTTCAACAAGCTACATTTATATCACAGTGAAATTATATATGAAAAAAAATATTATCTTTGTAATAATTTTACGAGATCATTCAAAATATGTCATATTTTAATGCATAGTATCTATCGTTGTGTCGTGACGTGGCTACAGTTCAAATATTCCAATATGTACATACCGTTATGTCGCGACGCGACTACGGTTGAAATATTACAGTGCATATCTATAATTGTGTCGCGACGCGGCTACGATCGAAAAACACTTTAAAACCGTTCGTAAGAAATCGGACAGTTAGAGGCGTCAATCTGCATGGCTTATGCGATCGTTGCCATGCACGTACGTACGTCTATCCTAATGTAGAACATTCATATATTCATACATGATCATGCTCTATAACTTACCGTAAAATTATTTTTAGAGTTATAAAAGGTAAATGCAATCATTCTTGTGTCAATGTTACCGAAAATAGGATGGTCACTCTTACACAAAACCTACTGTAAAATAATAAGCACTAATAGAAGCATTGCCGCCAGTATCGTTGGTTCCACTCCTGTGTTCAGTCGGCCGGCACGGTGGATTCCCCGTTGATTGAGGAGGGAGGAGGCAGCTGGCAGGGGCAGCAAGCCGACGCGGTGCCGGGCTTCCCTTTGCTGTTCATTCATTTGCGCGGCCGTCAAGATGAAGAGCAAACACACACACACACACGAGGGTCCTACTCCTCCGCGCAGCACTGGCCCCCAAAAGAGACCATTTTTTTAGTGCAAACAGAAAACACCGCGAGTACCGAGCAAAGCCTTTTGCCTGCTTCCCCTTCCGTTCTTCCCCGCCGCGCTCTTCCTCTTCCTCGCCTCCCTCTCCCCTCTCCTCCTTCACTTCCTCCCCCCAAACCCAAACCCCTAGCCACAGCGGGGAGAGGGCCCCCTTCAAGCCCTAGCGCGCGCGTGGCGGCTGCCATGGACGCGGTGCGCAGGGAGCGGAGGCACCACCGGAAGGCGGCGGCTGCTGCTGCTGCTGCAGGGATGGCGCCCGGTGGGACCGGAGGAGGCGCGGCCGCGGCGGCGCGGGCGGCGTACGGGGACGTCTTCGGCGGGCCGCCGCGCTTCGCCGCGCCGTTCGGGGCCGCGCCCGTGGACTACGCCGAGGTGTTCGGCGGCGTCGCGGCCGCCTGCTCCATCCCGTTCCTCGACCTGCCGCCCGCCGCCGCCGTCGGGGGCGACGACGACTTCTTCGCCTGCAAGGGGAAGGGCGACTACGGGGAGATCTTCGCCCGCTTCGACTTCGCCGACTTCGCGCTGCCGTACGAGGACCTCTTCGCCGCGCCCGAGCCGGAGAGGGA
Organism: Eleusine indica; assembly: GCA_030378355.1. NCBI lineage: Eukaryota > Viridiplantae > Streptophyta > Magnoliopsida > Poales > Poaceae > Eleusine > Eleusine indica. The sequence continues at coordinate 70,161,841 of CM059494.1, forward strand.
CCCGGAGGTGGAGGAGATCGCCTCATCCAGCGGCAGCTCCAGGTTCGTACACTCCATTTCGCTTCCTTCCTCTCCCCTGCGTTTCGGTTGCTGTGTGTCTTTTTGGCTTCCGTTTCGACGGTTTTCGTCTCGATTTGAATGATATGGACATTACTGGGGTGGACGATTTCCTCTCTCATCTCTGAGTTTAGAAATGCGACTGTTCCACGTCCTAGCCTGGCGGTAGACGTGGGGAAGATTTCTACGCTTTTACTACCTTGCAATCTTTCGTTCCCGTAAAGGTGCATCTTAAATCCTCGCCTTTTTAATCTGCACACTCTTAGCTTTGCTCGCGTTCCTCAGTTTCAGGGTCCATGAAGCTGCGTATGCAGCAGCGTTAAGCATTTCCAGCATAATTCTGGAATTGTTTGATTCCTAAAGGTGGCTTCTTTCAGGGGAAAGTAGCACCTTTTCTATAGACTCATTATTCGGGTTATTAGCGTGAAATGGTGCCATCAGGGATCGGCATTTCGTCCTTGCTCTCTTTCTGCTCCTAGATTATTTGGATTCTGTTTACTGTTGAGGACAGTTGTTTGTGAGCTTCGACTTTTTGTTCCCTCATACATTGTGTTGAAATTGACATTCCTGCGTTTGTTGCAGATCCATGATGTCTTACTGGGTCAGGGTAGCTATAATAAGCAGTCCTCTATCGGGGAGTTTTTTATGTTCTTCAATGTCTATTAGCATTATTTCTTTTCATGGACTCAAAAATTGAGCTTCGAGGAAGAGTAGGATTACATTCGTAGGATTGGAAATTGGAAGGTCTTCAATGCTTCATAACTTTGGTGATGATCAGATTGTACGTCATGGTTTATATAAAAGGAAAACTATTAGTCATGGTGCAAGGCATCATCCATAACGTCTTGCACGTGCATATCCATGCACCATGCTACATTTTCGTCTATAATTTGTCAGATAGTATACAGAAATGCAAATGGACATTCCTTGATTTGTGTATTTAGCTCATACGTGTAGTCCCCTCGCGTCATTCGGATGTAATTACTCTTTCCTGATAGATGGCACATAACTCTTCGATCACATCAGTTTTGAGCCCTATCAAAACTTATAGCAAAAAAGAGCTGGCATTCCTTGCCATGGGATGCCTCTCAGCCAGGAGCTAGGAGTCCCTGCTGCTTCATGAAGTAGGTGCCACTGCCATGCAAAATAGGATCCTGTAGAGCTCAGTGATGTACTTGAAGAGGATGTTGTGGCGTTGTCGCAACTTGCAAATCAGCCAGGTCAATGTAAGAGGCAGTTGCATCAAAGTTTAGTACGGTCTGATTGATATTGCTGACTGCCAAAGCATAGATGCATCAAGAATGGGTGCGTTTTGACCTTGCTGGCCAACAAGCTAGATGGGAGAAGCTGTATGGATCGTCTGGCCAGGGGCATTGCAAGATAAATGAGTAGCACCCTTGGCAGGATGTAAATTAGGCTGTTTTCCCTCTGCATTTGGCATGTAGACTGCTTTTTTGAACATTTCCATTTTTCTTTTTGAGGTCCTGTCGATAATGAAAAGTGTGTTATTTTGTGAGGGCAAGGACTTGGGATTATTTCTTTTTTTGGAAATGAGTACGGCAGGATTAAATATGAAATCTCAGTTACCAAACTGTCGCATGGTAGAAACAACAGGGATAATCACATTGGTTGGAATACAAACTATGGCCTACTATCCATTAATATTATACTGTGTTTGTATAATTTGTAACATATGGATATCTTTGTCATTTTGCAACTATTGTGCCCAAGTCAGAAACATTATGTTACTATGCACACATGTAGTTGTTGGACGTGTGCAGTAGCACCAGTTTTGATAGCATATTTGTAAGGCTAGTGGGTGATGTCAGTATGCTGTAGATGCTATATTTGTTGTATCTCTTTCGAGGAACATTTCAACTAAATAATTTGGGCCATATGTGATGCAAACAATAGTTTGGTGTACCATCATTTGTTGTTTAGTTTATTCATGTTTGTTCTTCTAGCATTTGCTTTGGTAGTTAAAGTGATTACATGCTTCATATCCATCACATAATTTATCTTCAATATTTCGTTTTTTTTAAACAGATCATCAATCTATAAAGAATCCATCCAGCTGGAGGATGAAGCTCCAATACTTCCTCAGCAATATCAAAATCTGGATAGTGTTCACCACTTAAAAGAGCACAAGGTTTCTCCAATATCCTTCCGTCAAGACACAGCCAGTCAGCAGTTTGTCATGTCATATAACAAGACAACTGAGAGGAGACCTGATGATCTAGTTGAGATGAGCACAGTTGAACCTTCAAAGGAATATGTGATTGATTCTCGCAATTTGTCACGTGGCCCAGAAACCAATCATGTTTCAAGATTTTACAATGGCACAATGGTAAATAGCGACAACGAGAAGAACATAAGCGCTGCTAGCGTGAGTGCGAGAAGTCCTGATAGTGAATTTGCAGTTGGACAGAAGCAGCAAAGTCCATCTTGTACTCCTATTTCTGGAAGTGTTTCTGCAAATGAAAACCACACTAGCCCAGAAACCAATCATGTTTCAAGATTTGTTAATGACACAATGGCAAATAGTAACAATGAGAAGAACACAAGCTTTGCTAGCGTGGCCACAAGAAGTCCTGAGAGTGAATTTGCAGCTGGACAGAAGCAGCAAAGTCCAGCATGGCCACCTATCTCTGTAAGTGTTTCTGCAAATAAGAAGCACTTTGATAGTCATTCAACGCATAGCAGTGCTACACCACCCGATTATGCGTTTCTTAGGGTATCTGATGATGCACAAACACAGCCAATCAAATTACAGCCATCATCGAGACAGCAACCTAACCTCCTCAAGGAGAATGCGGCTAAAGGAGGTGCCAATCATGTAAATCAATTTATCCCAACTTCTGTGCATACCACTTCAAGGAGCAATGTGCCTCAGGCTGACAAGAAAGCTGATGCTGATGCCAGTCCCACTTCAGCTTCAGCAGCTATGAAGGAGGCTATGGATTTTGCTGAAGCTAGATTAAAGGCTGCAAAAGAACTGTTAGAGAGAAAAGGTGACAGTTTCAAACTTCGAAAGAAGCCAAGTCATCATAGAAGCACAAGATCTACAGAAATCAAGGCTCCTGTTCCTGTGGAGGTAGATTCTTCCGAACAAAAGCTATCCACGAAAAAGTCACTGAAAGAAGAAAAGAATGTTGAGGATTCTTTGTCTGACAAGCATAAAAAAATAAGTGCATACAGATCGGATCATTCTGATGAAAGGGTATTGGAGAAGCCTCAGCAGATGATGGAACCCTGCACTGAGTCCTGTCAAGCTTCCAGTAAAATAGAGAAATTAGGCAATTGGAGGTCAGGCGATGAATTTTATGAGCTAACTGGAGATGATCAGAAGTACAAAATTGATAAAGCCACAGTGGATGATGGTAACTGTAAGCAAACAAATCTCATCACCAGTCCCAGCAAAGATAAGAAAAGTGAACCTGAGTTTAGTGCCACAGACCCTGACTTGGAAAGGTATGAAAAACTATGGGAGGTAAATGATGGCATGGACGTGGGAGGGAAACATGCAAATCTGAGAGAGGACAATACAGCTTCAGTGGACAAAGACGGTGCATCAGTGATTTTAGAAATCTCTACAGATAACATGGCACGCCAAGAAATTCCTAGTTCAAAGCTTGATGGACTTGCAACCCAAGAAAATGCTAAGGAAAACCCTGATGATGTCAATGATGAGTGTGTTGAGCTTCCTTCTGTGAATTATACATCCTCGAAGCTTAACTCCACCAAGGATACATCAGATTCATTATCAGAGGATTACTCGTCTGTAAACCATGCCAGTGTTCTCAGAGACCTTGGCAATTGTAGTCCAAATGTGAGTTCAGTATCAGGAACATCACAAGAGCATACAAATAGTGACCTGGCTCCTGAGGTGCCTTGTGATGGTGGTGTGCAGTGTACTTCTGGAATTAACGAACAATTACAAGAAACCCCAGAAGTATCAAACCCTGATATTTCCAGGTTAAGTAACATTAAATCATTGATTCAAGAAGAACTTGGAGGTTCATACGTATATGATTCTTCTCCAAGGGGAGTGAGTACAGTTGATCAGGAAGTTGATACGTATGGTAGAGAAAAATTCAGTTTTATCAGTGAATCATTCTTGCATAATGATGGTGCTGAACTTAAAGAAGTACCTTTTGAGGAAGTACAGAAGGCGGAAATTGAGAAGAAAAATGGTCCATGTGCACATCCTGAAGAGACAGTTGTGGACCTGAATGCTGAGCGTCCTGAAGAGGGCAACATTACTTTACAAAACGAAAAATTGGCAGACTCTGAAGAATCAGACATGCTGAATGTATTTGAGGTAGCTAGCAAGTTGATTAAAAGGGATATGGATCAGGGACCAAGAGAATCATTGGGGCATGGTGAAGTTGACAGAAGAATGGAAGAAGGAAGAAATGGATCCAATGCTGCGCTCAAAAGCAAAGAAGCAGAAGAAACCCCATTAGAAAATAGAGATAAGACCAGTACTGATGGGGGACCCACTCATGGTAATCTCTACACAAAGTCATCTGAAAGTACAATAAGAGGACAAAGTGATTTAGGAGCAAAATGTAATACAACTGTTGAGGAAGTTGGCTCTGAATCCTTTTCAGGAGTAGCAAGTGATAGCACCACTAGGACAAGCATTACTCCTCAAGATGAGGCAGCTTCCTCCTCAGGAATGTATACAAAGCAGCATTCGGTGCAAAAAGACAAAACTGCTACTTCTCAGACATCTAACAAGAGTGCCCCTGATGTTAAAGAAACTGGAGAGATCTGCAGGGAAGGAGAGGGAGAATTACCAGGAGAAAAGTCTACATGTGAAGAAAATAAGAACAGGGCAAATAAAATGGAAGGGAACTATACTACATCAAGGATACCAAAGGCCGAACAGCCATCTCCCTTGGAGAAGACTCGTAGTCTACCCAAATCAGCCGAAGGTCCCACCTCAGTTTCTGCTGAAGCAATGAAAAAGGAAACTCTTGGAGTTCGGAGGGCCAATGAGAGAGATAATGTAAGAAGAACAGAAAGTACAAGTGAAAAGGACAAAGGGTGTTCTCAAAGAACAGAAGAAGCAAAAGAAAGCGAAAGGAGATCACAGAAAGAAAGAGAACTTGCTGAAGAGAGGGAAAGGAGAAAGTTAGAAGAAGAGGAAAGAGAGAGGGAACGGAAAAAGGATAGACTTGCCGTTGAAAGAGCCACAAGAGAAGCACATGAGAGAGCATTTGCTGAAGCCCGTGAAAAGGCAGAAAAAATGGCTTTCGAGAGGATTTCTGCTGCACGACAACGGGCATCTGCAGAGGCCCGAGAGAAAGAGGAGAGAGCAAGTGCTGAAGCTAGGATAAAAGCAGAGCGTGCGGCAGTTGAGCGAGCAACTGCAGAAGCTCGGGAGCGAGCAATAGAAAAGGCAAAGGCTGAGAAGGCTCTTGCCGAGGCAAGAGAACGGAGAGAACGATACAGATCCTCTTTCAAGGAGAGGTCCACCAATCAGGTAGGTCATGATTTTTGCTACATACATTGCCTGATGAAAACGAAATGAAAGAACTTCAGATGCTACAATGTATAATCCTCTTTTGAAAGAGGAAACAACATCTGATTACAATTAAATCTTGGTTCTTTATACAGGATCTTCGCCAGGACATGCAGTTTCAGAGGGCGGCTTCTAGTAACTTCAATAGAAACCCAGATTCCAGCCATAAAGGTATTTGTTCTATTCATAAGTTTTTATTTTAATTCACGTTTTTAAGAAAGTTTTTCATGGTCTATTTCTAAATAATGTGTGCCTAATCTACTGCAATTGCATGTTTATTTTTTGCTCTTGATATTTGTTGGCAGCAGTGGTTGAAGTTGAGTCGGCTTTAAGGCATAAAGCAAGACTAGAGAGGCACCAACGCACAGCTGAGCGTGTGGTATACCTGAATTTCTTTCTATTTTTCATTTTCGATTTTTATGGTTTATTTCTCAGTAATAAGTTTTTGATGGACATTACGTATTTTCAGACAAAAGCGCTTGCTGAGAAGAACATGCGAGACCTGAAGGCTCAAAGAGAGCAAGCAGAGAAACATGTAAGGCACATGCATAAAAAGAGAACCTTCTCACTGCATCAACATTTATTCATAGAACCTGGTGTTCATTTTTTATATTTCAGAGGTTGTCCGAGTTCCTGGATCCGGAGATCAAGAGGTGGTCAAATGGAAAGGAAGGAAATCTGAGAGCCTTGTTGTCTACATTGCAATACGTAAGTTATGACATTCATGCATCTTTAACATCCTTCAGTGAAACATGCAAAATGCTGAAAAGTAAGATAATCATTTTTTGCTTCTTTTCTGCTGGCAGATTCTTGGTGCGGAGAGTGGTTGGCAGCCAGTGCCACTTACAGATCTCATTACAGCCGCTGCTGTGAAGAAAGCTTACAGGAAGGCAACCCTCTGTGTCCATCCAGATAAATTACAACAAAGGGGTGCTACAATCAGACAAAAGTACATCTGCGAGAAGGTTTTTGATCTTCTCAAGGTACATGCTTGTTACTCATTATTTTTAATGGTTATCTTATCTGAAACTCCATTCTAGTCCTGTCTGTGTCTTGATGCATTTCTGGAAACCCCTTTTCTGCACGAAGCATGATGTTTTAGAACATTGCTTATTTATTGCCCAATTTCTGTTTGGTAAGCCTGGAATTTGTATAATGCTGGAGATTGAGAAAATATTTGTTACGTCTCTTTGTGAAATCATGATGACATGCATCATTTCTCTGGGGCATTGAATTGAGCATGTGTGCCATTGTGTCCCTTGTCCTGGTTATGTTAATCACGTCAGCGGCCACACGGGCCAGAGATAGCTTGATGGTGCACCTTTTGCTTTGTTCAGACTTGGGTGTGCTGAAACATGTGTGCTTGTTGCATACAAACTTTTGGCTCACTGCTGCAGTTGTAAACCTTTTGCGTTTTTCCTTGTGCTATGTGATAATTTAATGTTTGTAAATGAACGGGAAAAATACAGAACTTTGCTCATCTGCTGCGCATATAATTTTTGCAGGATGCTTGGAACAAGTTCACCTCAGAGGAGCGCTAGGATGGAAACGAAGCGGTGGTTCATTTTGGGACAGGATATTCGTTATATATGTAGCTTGTAGCCATATTGCTAGTTAGGTTGTTGATTCAATATTGATGTAAATATGCAGCCCTAGTTCTATTGATATCGTGTCAGAAACAGCGCTAATTCTGCTGATTTACCTTGAATCAAAATCAGTTCACTGAAAGAGTTAATTGCTCGCTAGTACTCTGGGAGATCGTTATCCAGCTCTCGCGAAGTCGCGAACTAGCCATGTACCAGCATCAGCTGCTCACAAGTCACACCCCACCTGGGAAAGGATCTATCTCGACGTTTCAAATCTGCAAACAAGCGGCGCTAACCGGACGGAATGCGACATTTCCATCTCTGAACCGTGCTTTTGTTCGTGAAAAATGTGACATGAAGGTTGTCTGGTTTAATGCCAAATTTGCTTCGATTAAATCTTGCAGCATTTGGGTATAAATATTCATCAAAATAGAACTAAACGTGGGAGGAAAAGTTTGCTAAAAATTTGTTAATGACGCGAAACTGCAATTCAACTCGGGCTGCCGAATTTTTCTGAGTGGACTTCCTGTATCCGAGTCGGCTTTGAGCTTGGCACAGGGACACGCCACCTAAAGCCGCCATTACGGTCAGTGAGAGCAGTGCAAAATTTTGATAGTGGGCGTTTGACCGAAATTTAAATTAATCACAGGGTCTTCATGTAAAACGTCGGGAAAACTGCTCACACCGGCGAGGAACTGGCCCGCTCAATCGGCGCGCGCGGGCAGAAGGAGTCCAGAATTAGGATCGGATCATTGGTCGCGATCCAATTTCTAGTGGGCTGTGACGGTCCTTGGACGCAATCCGAAGGACTCCTTGACAGAAGCCCAGCCCAGAAGGAGCAATGCAATAAATGGGCCGCTCAATCGAATCGCGCGGTCTGAAGGGCCGGAATTTGGATCGCAGTTATTAATCGCGATCCAATTTTCAGATGGGCCTTGACGGTGATTGGACGCAATCCGAAGGATTCCTCGTAAGTAGCCCAGCCCAGAAGAAACAATATAATAACTGGGCCATTCAATCTGATCGCGCGGTCTGAGGGGCCTGGGATTTGGATCGCGATCCAATTTTCAGGTGGGCTTTGACGGTCCTTGGACGCAATCCGAAGGCCTTGCCGCAAGAAGCCTAGCCCAGAACGAGCAAAGAAGGGATCTCATCTCAGCCCATCGACTTTTTGTGTGTCCGAGTCGATTTGCGATTGGCCCAGCTCTATAACACTAACTGCTGGCATATGGGCTTTTGATGCAGTAGGGCAGTTCTTGTTCCTCCAGTTGTCGGTGACATGGCCAGTGGAGGAGGCTCTGGGGTTGAGACGCCGCCGCCATTGCCTGAGCCGGAGCCGGAGCCCAAGGACAAGAAGGAGCTCCCTGATGACTGGGAGCACGCAATGGAGGAGGAGATGGTGAAAGGCATTGATGACATGGGCGTGTTGTCCCCTTCGGAGGAGGATGACGATGGCGGTTTATCTGCAGATATTAATGAAGATGATGGTGGTTCATCGTCGGTGGAAGATAACGATGATGATAGTTCATCGACTGCGGAGGAAGACGATGAAAGTTCTGCTGCGAGCGATGGCGACGATGGTTGGTCGTCTGCCGATGACGAGGAATCATGTTGGTCTTGGGGGGACTATTACGGCGACTATGATAGCTCGTCCCGGGAGGAGGACGATGGTGATTTGCCTAATGAAGTAACGCAGGAGCTAGCTCGTTTACTGTCTCGGTGTTTAGCGCGAGATCCTTATACGGAGCAGCAGAAAGCGGTGCGAGCTCTTCACATTGTTCGTTGCCGACAGTTCGTAGAACGCGACCCAAAGTCGGGGCTTGATGTCCCTACCCGCTTCATCGCACACAATGTTGCCTTCTTCGACTTTGAGAAAGAGTGTGAGTATAATGCTGTTACATGATGCTCATATAAGTTTTTTGTGTTCTTAACTGATCGTTTAATTTACAGCTGATGCTGGGCTTGGTCCACCGTTTCACACGGTACCCCCATCTGAACGACTGATTTCTCTGAAGGACTCCATCAACTTCGTTTCCGTCAAGATACTTGAATCTGATGTGGGATACCCCATCAACGTCTTCGGCACCATACTTGCCAGGGATCCAATTGACTACAAATGTGTCTATTTGTTTAAGCGTGCCAGGGATTCTCCGCAACTCATAACATCACCGGTCAGAGCTTATATATATTCTTCCCTCGTTTGTATTCATTCATCCTCTCTTTTTTTTTCCAAAACTATTTTGTGATTACATTTTTTTTTCGTAAATGCTTGTGCAGAATGATATGCTAAAGATCAAGTGCGACGACGGCGGCAGAGATTTGAGCAAAGGGATGATAGAGCACCAGGGCACTAACACGGCCCACAACAAAGAGATGACGACTCGGCTGCTAACTGGTTGGTTGAGTACAGTGCAGTTGATGTACACATGTGTTCCCGACGCCCTGGAAGCTACCATCTCAATCAATATCTTGGAGGGACCGTGTGATTTTTTCACTGGTAAAGTAACTGCTTGGACCAGTGGAAACAAGAACAGCATCGTTCTATATGACAGTGAAGCCCCAGGCACGTTGACAGCAATCGGAGACGGTGGATCTGTCGCCTTGTCTCTCTGCTTGGTAGCTGTCCCAGGTACGGAAGCACTGGTGCTTAAAATTTTGGTGGAGGGTGGTCGTAACAATGAACCCGTACGGTTTAATAAGCTCATCACTGTAAAACAACCCTGCGATCATGATTTAATTTGCGAAGAAGGTTTGTGTAAGCTGCGAGTGAAGGTTGCTTGGACCGCCATGGTGCCGTCAAGGTGGCACGAGTTGTTTCAGAATGTCGGACGTGACCGGGTGTTGGTATGAAAAAGATCTGTATTGGCCAGGATATCTGCTAGTATACAAATTAATCGTCTAATTAAGAAGATTGTTGACGGAAATTTATAGTAATCCGGGGGTCTCCGTGTAAAACGTGAGAAACTGCCCGCGCGGGTACGAAACTGGGCCGCTCAATCGGAGCGCTCGGTCACCTGGGCCCAGAATTTGGATCGCGACCAAATCCAATTTTCAGGTGGGCTTTGAAGCGCCCAGCACTCGATCCGAAGGGCTCCCCGCAAGAAGACTACCTGACCTCTTCTCTTACCACGATCGGCGACTCCTCAAAAAAAAAAAAAAAAAAACCTCGATCGGCTCCTCCCAATCCCAAATCTCACCTCGCCGATCACCCGAATATGGAGGAGGATTACGACCCGGAACTGGAGCGGCGTCACCAGCCTCCAGGATTCTACCCGCAGCTGGTTCATCGTTTTCGCAAGCGGGACTCATGGGAGGACCGCGTGGCGCACGTCCTCCACATCGTCCGCGTTCACCTGCAGGTAATGGACCACGACGACGACTCTGCGGATGGTTCTCCCGGCGACCCTACCCGGTTCTGCAGGTTCAACCTCGCCTTCTTCGACCTCGACAAGGAGTCCAGGCCCTTGCGCGGGCGGCCGCTTCTCAACCTGCCCTCGTACGAACACAGCGATTTGGAGGAGTCCGTCAATGTGGTCTCCCTCAAGGTCATCGAGTCTGATGTGGGATATCCTGTCAGATTGTTCGGCACCGTGCTCGCCAGGAATCAGATTGATTACAAGTGTGTCTACATCTTCAGGCGTGGCAGGGATGATGCGCAACTCATCAGCTCACCGGTCTGCATCCATCTACGTACTTGTTATTATTACATTCTTATAATTGTGCAATCTTTTTGCTTGTTTTCGCCTCACAAATTCAGATACTTAATTTGTAACTTACTTAGCTTATAATTCCATGTGAATGGTGTGCAGGAGGACAGCTTAACAATGACAGATCCGTGTCGGGGCCTTGCTGTTACAAGCAGTATGTTCTTCGAGATCGATTTAAAGATCAAGGCCGACGACGCCGGCGATGACGACAGAGTGTTCAGCAAAGGCGTGATAGTGCACGACACCTGTACAGTCAGGGAAGGCCAGAGGCTCGTCACAAAGCGTCTGTACAGTCGGCGTAGCACGCTGCAGCTGGCATTTACACACGTGCCGTCCGCCGTTCAAGCTACCCTCACGGTCACTGTTCTGGACGGGTCGCGTGGTTATTTCAACGGCCAAGTGGTCGCTTGGACCAGCCGAAACAAGAACAAGATCCTTCTGCACGACGGTACTATTGGCGACGACGACGACGATGGGTCGGTCGCGCTGTCTCGTCGTTTGGTTGCAGTTCCGGTGGATGAGAGATTGGTGCTCCGAGTTTGTGTTCGTGATGATGGTGATGAAGCCGCATGCTTTCAGTTCACCCTTGGACACATTGATGATCGCCGTACCATTTACAAAGAGGAATGTGCAGTGCGGGTGAAGGTTGAGTGGACTGCTATCCTCAACTCCATGCGGAGGAATGTGTTTCGCTACGTCGAGAAGACCACATGCAGTCCTAATTTGAACACTTCTTAACTTTTAACTGATTTGCCTCGAGTGAGTGAGCAGCTAGCTCAGGGCGTGGCAAATTTTCTCTCTGTTTTTCGTTTCTCTCGATTCACGTTTACTAATTTGTAGACAAAAGCTTGCTGGAATGAACATGGAATCGTCACAAGATTATATGGCCTCTATACAGCTCAACCTGTATAGTACCCACAAATAACCATAAAGAAAGAAATCTAAAACTTCAAGAGTAGTTCTCGCTGCGACATATGGTACACCATTGCAATTTGTTTTTTGAACTACGAGGAGGAACACTGCCATTTTCATTTATAAGTAAGAGAGAGGACAACAGCTTTACATGAGCAACTCAATGTAACATCTGAATCTTAAACTAACACTTGTCTGTCTGACAACAGGCTGTTACTAAGCTGCCATGTACTCCCTCTGTTCTAAAATATTTGACATTTTAGCTAACATCTTTTTCTAATACATCTTTATCTCTATTTCTCTCCTCCTCGTTTACTGTGCTCTTATCTTTTATACTTCTCCTTAATTTCCCATGTTCGGAGTCAAAACGTTAATTATTTTGAGACAGAGGGGGTACATCCTCAACAACCAGGACCACGTCCTCAAGCTGCCGGAGAAGCACGCCTTCATATAAACAATCAAACACCCTGCCTGCCCCTCCAAGCTGCCTTCTTTTGCTCTGCCCTGCTTTATCCCTCCCCAAACAAAGAAGAGTTTATTCAGTTCGATGTATGTACCACTAGCGAAGTTTGGCACGCTCACGCCGCACCCATACACGAAATTGTAAAGGTAGAAATACATATTATAACATTTATTAACATAAATACAAATAACCTGAGGATTTTTTCTGCAAATTCACTGAATCAACTACGTTCGTGGGCCGTTTTAATGGGTTGCGGGTCAAATATCGGCCCATTCACACACAAACAGGAGTGCTTGAAATTGACACATAAATTCAAAATATGAAGAGGTCTTGTGTGCAAAATAACCATCAGTCGCATCTTATCCTTCTTCACCGTTCCTTCCTTGCTGTAGCTCCCTTCCTGCCTCTCTCTCGCGCTCGTAGCTCACAGCCTGTGTCTCGGGCACGAACTCGTCGGCGTCGTGCCCCCACGTGGCAGGGTCCCGGCCGATGGCCCACGCGTTGATGACGACACGTGTCCGCGCGGGAATGTGGTAGCCAAGCAGCTCCGTGTCCTCCATGGTCTCCCGCGGCACCGGCGGGTGGAGCCGCAGCGTCTCCTTGATCACGCACTTGAGGTACGGCATCAGCTTGTGCTTGTTTTCCTTTTCCAGGTTGTGTTCGTGCTCCTCCGTGAAGTTGGCGTTCCGGATCTCGTGTTGGAGCCTGCGCATGGCGCGCGGGTGCGTCACCAGCTCCGCCATCGCCCATTCCATCGCCTTGTCGAGCAGGGCGTCGAGCGCCTGGAACGTGCGCCGAACCCTGCGGTCGAGCCCGGTGACGGCGTCCACCCAGCAGCCGAGCCACGGCAGAATCTCGCCGACGGGTTGCGTGGCGAGCAGCTTCTGGAACTCGTTGAGCACCTCCCTGACCCGGCGACCCCGGTCCGCGTCGTCGTCCTCGTACAGCCCGCGCGAGCTCTCGTCGCCGAACGCCGCGCGGGACACCACGTTGTTCGCGTACCCGACGAGCAGCTCCACCAGATCGATCGGCTTATTATTCTCGGAGTCCGAGCAGCAGCAGCGGCGGCGGATTTGGGCAACAAGCTTCTCGGCCTCCTGCTCCTCCCGCACGCGGCGGAACGAGAGGGTGCGCCGCGCGGAGAGGAGGTGGTACATGAGCCGGTCCGTCATGGCGCTCGCGGGCCGGCTCGCGAAGGCCAGGTCGCGGGCCCGCATCACCTCCTCGGCGCCCGATGCGGAGGACACCACCACCGTCGGCGCGCGGCCCAGACGGAGCAGCACCACCGGGCCGTGCGACGCCGCGATGGACCGGAGCCCGCGGTGCGGAAGCGAGCCCAGCAGGTGCAGGTGGCCCAGCACGGGGAGGCCACGCGGCGACTTCTGGAATCCTCCTCCTCCATCGTTCGTTGCTGAAGAACAGATTTGAGCAACATGGACGCAAGGATCGGGAGCAGGAGCGCGACGACGAAGCTCATGAGCACCGCCGCCATTGCTTTGCGACAACTGCCTCTGTATCACGGCGTGCTCCACGTACGGTGGTTTTATTCTGGTGATGAAGACGCGCGGCGCGAGTTTTGGCGTCAACACGTACTGATGTACGCGCATGACAAATGACATGCTCTTCTTTCGCCACCGCAATTGCTGTGCTCGCCGACTTGTGAACCGAGATCCAGGGCATCTTGTGCTCACGTGACTAATTAAACTACTACACCTGGACTGCTCCTCGACTTGTCAACCGAGATTCAGTGCATCTTGTGCTCACATGATTAATTAATAAGTTAAATATGAAAAATTATAAGTTATATATTTAAATTTTATCTAGTGATAAAATAAATTATTAGAAAATAAATGATATTTTTTAAATTTTTCTAAATAAAACGGATGGTCAAAGTTTACGAAAAAAATCAATGACGATAACAATTTTGAAATAGAGGGAGTAAGTGGGAAGCACCTTATGAGAGAGAGAGAGAGAGAGAGAGAGAGAGAGAGAGAGAAATATGGCTCGTGAAAACTGGACACGAACTCCTGTCCACGGGTGGAAAAAACGTGCGGTAGCGAGAGCACATTTTTCCCGGTTCACGGGTTCAGCCGATCGGAGATAAGGTTGTCTCTGTCCACAATCTCTACATAGTTTGTACTACTAGTTTTATGCTCTAGTCGCTACTATAATATAAGCCTGTAATATCAGATATTTTAGGCCTATAATATCGGGCATACTAAGCGCTATTGTTCTAATGATATTGACTCTCAACAATATCAATCAATATTGTCTGATATTGTTATTGAAACAACAATATCAGACATACTGATGTCATCTTGTCCGATATTACTGTAACACATAACAATATCGGCACGATGACATCAATGATTTTTCAAAAAAAATAAAAAAATCCCCTATTACCTCTAATCTGCCTTGATGTCAGATTTGAGGCAATAAAGACTTGGATACAAATAAAAATGACATTAATCTTCACTACAACATGAGAATGTACACTAATTAATAATGTTACTACATTCTACCCTAATTACATGCCGTCATCCTCATTGCTCTCTGTTACAATCAAAAGGATGAAAGCGCACATCCCTCTTTCGACATTTGTCTTCTTCGCGACACAGGTGCACGTCTCAGAGATCTGTCTGTGAAACAATCAATCCAATCCCAGGTCAGGAATGAGACAAACAATTGATAAAGATTACTACTCTGCTACAACACACTCTGAAATAGGGTGAAGGAATGATAAATCTAGCCGCTAGCCAAAAATGCTATGAGAATTAGTAATAGAAATGAGCTACTACTTCAAAGCATAAAGCAACAAACATCTCAGATATGAAGTAAATTATAGCCAAAAGATACAGTATTTCAGGCATGCACATACATTGACGAGCAGAGACAGGCACATCAAGTATAATAATTACCATTATAATCAATATAAGTGGAAGCACTCACATGGTACGATATGAATGTAGCGGTTATTGGCCTGTTAGCATGATCATGAGTCATGTTGATACTAGACCTTTTCTTTATTGGCTTGTTAGCATGATCATGAGTCATGTTAATACTACACCTTGCGCTAATGTCAGATTGGTGGGTGTTGTGTCCCCTGTCTATATTCATCTGTTTCTCAGAACTCTTGTTTCATTAAGCCTCAAAGGGCAGTGGGTTTCCTCTGGGCTCTTTCTTGCACGTCATTTTAGCGGAAGGATGCCAAGATGAATGATACAAAGCCTTAACCATTGAGCATGCACGCTCCTGGTGTCGTTAGTTGTCTACATACTCCTCCTCCCTTCTAAAATTACAGAAACTTTTATTTATTTTTTTTAAATTAGAAATGTTGTCCTAAACTCCTAATGACAACAGTTTAATTAAAAAGACCGCCGGCTCCCAGTCGAAGTGATAGAACAAGTTGGCGAGCGCGAGCTCGATCGTCGATCGGCGCGGCGAACCCGGCCCCGGGACACCCCCTCCTCCCGGCACCAAACGGCAGGGACCTCAAGTCCTGACCCACCACCTTGCTGTAATCAACGGCGGCGGCGTCGCCGGCACGAACTCCTCCACGCCACCGTACCGCGTCCCGGCCGATGGCCCCTGCATCAGCTGCGTGTCCTTGACGGTCTCTCGAGGGATGAGGAACGGCGCCGGCGCGTGCAGCAGACGCATCCTGTCGCTGATCACCGCCTTCGGAGCGGATCTTGGTGGTGCAGTGCGGGTGAAGGTTGAGTGGACTGCTATCCTCAACTCCATGCGGAGGAATGTGTTTCGCTACGTCGAGAAGACCACATGCAGTCCTAATTTGAACACTTCTTAACTTTTAACTGATTTGCCTCGAGTGAGTGAGCAGCTAGCTCAGGGCGTGGCAAATTTTCTCTCTGTTTTTCAAGTCCTCGATGCGGACCTGTCAAAGTCAGCTCATCATCCTGCACAAGGATATGCGGAAGACACTTTCTCAAAACAGATTTACATTGGGTCGGCAAAAAATGTAACGACAGCTCAATTAATGCGAAGGAACATTTGGCGAAATAGCTTGATCAGAGAAAACACTAACATTGCCTAGAAACTTTGCTAAAATAATAACAATTGGGCGATTTGATCCAGAACACTATTACTAAAATCAGAAATTTATCAAGCTTGATAAATTATAAACAATCAATGCCAACACTATGCTAAAGAACGTCAATTATGTTGCTGCTGTAGCCAAATGCAAGCAATAGCCAACAAACATTTGGAAGTGCACCTAAACAAACACTAAACCAGTATAAATATTCTTTTCTTCAGGTACAAATCTTGTCAACATTCAGAATTCTCATTATTCAAAACCATAATTGTCACATCAGACCGTTAAATATCAAACATGGCACGCAGTTAAGCGAGGCAGGAAATTTGATGAGGTAAAGTGTGGTTAGTCAAATGACAATGTTCAGGTCAGATTGCCAAAACACTGATCTTAACAGTCCAGAATAATAATAATAAGTTAGAAACTTAATCAATGTCCGATTATATTAATACAAATATTTTAACAAAGGATTGCACTGACAAAAATGGAACGAAAACTAAGAAAAATTCCATTTCAGAAAAAAAAAGAGGAAAAATGATGTCAATTTTTGTTTGAGTGTTGAATTACTTCTGCATATAAAATGCTGAAAGAGCAGTGGCTGCTTCAGCAAGGAAGAACTTTTCGTGTGTACGTGACAAAACCAGCAAATTTAGCAAACCATATAATGAGCCAAATATCAGCATACAAAATCATACTGGTGTAGTCAAAAACTAAAATGATGTAATTTGAAGTAGGACAATTATTTTGCATTGCATTTGCAAGGAAGATGAAGGTATTTAAGGAGATGCGTGAGAGATTAATACATACCGGCGAAGTGATGATTTGGGGATCATCCCTGTCACGGCGGAACAGGTAGACACGCTTGTAGTCAACCGCATCCCTAGCAAAGCACAGTGCCAAATACACTAATTGGATAGTCCACATCCGATTCAGTTATATTCAAGGAGACCACATTGAGTGATGACTCCAACCAATGCTGGTTAGATGGGTCTAGATCGCTGAGTGGTGGCCCAAGCCCAACCTTAGCTATATATACAAATATGGAATGTGTGAGTACAAAAGACCACCCATATATACTATATATACTTCCTCTTTAAAGCATTAAGTAGGCATTTTCTTTTTCTTTTTTTGGTTTACACTATTTTGTACGCAAATATGAAATTATCAAGGAAATCAGCTAAAAACCTATGCAGTCAGTTCCAAATGTTTCATGTTACCACAGCCCATCACAGAGCGAAAATGTGACAGACCAAGATAATTGGCTACATCAAGGTGGTGGTGTTATGTAAGGGGTCATTTTTTCCTCTCTATTAATGCAATAATACGAGCTCTTCTGCATATTCGAGAGAAAAAAAAAAAGATAGTCGGCTACATAAATGATTCCTTCGATTCATTCAGATACTATCATAGGTACAATCAGTTTGGGAATGGCAGGGTAAATTGAACAAAACAGGAAAAGAAAACATCCATCCAGATATACTATTTGATCTCATTCCGGTTTATCTATTATCCAATATCAAGTGGAATTTACTGAAATGGTTGCGAATATACTCACATTCTTCATGAAGATCGAAGAAGAAGCAGGTACAGGTATCATCACCAAGCTTGGGGTTGTATTCATTGCAGCGAACCAAGTGAAGAACTTCGGCCTTATCCTCGTGGGGCAACTCCCAATCCCCCTCCCCCGGCAGATCGAGCTCCTCTGATGTAGTGTATCCATAAGAGTCGTTGGGAGAGAGCAGGCCGCCTGCCGCCGGAGATCGAGTAGCAACCCGCGGCGTGGAGCCGAGGAACGAGGCCAAGCGCGCGCGCGACGGTGCGAGGAATCCGCCCGCTGGCCGCCCGACGCTCGAAGCCTCGATCGAACCCTAGCGCCCAGTCGCTGCTCTCGTCGGCCGAGACCGCGAGCGTGGCGCGTGGCGGGCAGAGCGATTCCGTCCCAGGCAGCTGCTGAATAATCGCTTACATAGGCTATTATTATCCGAATCAGTTTCGGATGCACAACCGTAGGGAAAGGAAAGGAACGGAACGGAACGGAACGGACCGGACCCAATGCAGGGAAAGTGTTTCAAAATTACTCTTTTTTGCTGCTTGTTTGTTTTTGTCCGAGATTATTTACAAGATGCACCAGGTCCCAAACAAGAGTTTGCTGCAGCTTATTACTAGTACTACATATGACAACGGGAGAATTCCTAGAGACTCCTGCGACCAAGCACGCCGCTGCCTTTCTCGGTGATCATCCTGCTCCAGTTAATTGGTGTCTCCCTGTGCTCTTTTTCCTTGTCTGAAACCCAAAGGTTGCGCATCCCGAACTCTCACTCTCAGCAGACGGTTTCACTTTGCAGAAACGGCTCACTCTAGATAACTGTTCCGTCCTTGATGGTCGCGTTCTTCAGGATCACCACGATCCCCGATCTGATGTAGTATCCTTCCTCCGGCCGGTCAGCTTCTTGGACGCCCTGTCAGGGATATTGCAGGTGGCATCATACATCATCGCAGAGCAGCGTTGCATTCATTCTTTTTTAGAGAGAAAATAAAAGAAGATCGAGCTGAAACACTAAAAATTGCTTACCTCAGTGTTTGTGATGGTGACGTTCCTTCCGACTCTCGCGTTCATGTCGATGATGCAGTTGCTGCAAGGCATTGACAAAGGGCAGAGTTAGATCATGTTAATCATGCATCATGCCGTATATACCATAATCAAGTTTCAGCAGTGTGTTCACCTTATCTTTGTGTTCTCCCCTACACCGATAGGGACCTTGCCATCTGACATTAGCCTCGCGATCTCATCTTCAGTCTCGTACATGTCTGCGCCCATCATCATAGTATTCTGCAAAATAATTGTTTGCCATAGCCCAAGTTGTTCAGACAAGACTGAACAACATTTGTTCATATGAATTGAGAGATATTGATGAAACAACGTACCTTGAGCTCACATCCAGAGTTTAGGCGTGACCGAACACCGACAATGGAATGCTCAATGGTACATTCGCGCAAGAAACAGCCATGAGAAATGATAGAATCTTTGATCTGCACAGGTAAACCCAAAGCTCAGATAGGCGCAATGTGCAGTGTGGTTTTAAGAAACAAGTCCATCAATTCAAGTGACTCGCACCTTGCACTTGTCTGACTTCGTTGGTGGCAAGTACCGAGGGGAAGTGAAGAAGGGAGTTTTTGGATCATAAAACTGAAACTTTGGAGGCTGAAAAAAGGTGCATATGAGAGAAATGATGAAACTTGTATTAATCAAAGAGTCAGGATATAGTACTTAAACATTTGCAGATGTTTTCAGCCTTATTGCTATTTCAGTCTAAGTACAGTAAAGTTCAGAAACAATCGAAAGAATATTACCTGCTCACAAAGAGCCATGTTTGCATCAAAGAATGATCTGATTGTTCCAATGTCCTCCCAGTAGTCAGTGAAGACATATGCCTGATAGCAACAAAATGAGGTGAGTTGGGCATAGTGCATTTGCTGTGATACTGCTACCACAATAGGGTTTGAATACATGAAAAGCAGGAACTTGGGGGATGATTTTAATTATAAAAAAGAATGAGTAAAGCATATAGAAAAGAAAAAAAAAATCTACCTGCACATTGTGCTCATGTAAAGCTCTGGGCAGAATTTCAGAACCAAAGTCATGTAGTTCTGAATACCTTGACCTAAGAATGCAATAGTTAGAACGCAGAGTTACAGGAGAACTGTATTATCACAAAAAGGGATTTCCGTACTTTAGAAGGTTTAAAAGAACATCTCTTTTGAAGACATAAACTCCCATTGATGCAATGTAGGGATACTTGGTTGTGTCGTCTATAGCAAAATTGAGAAAGCTTGTGTCCACTTTCTGCAAAAATCAATAGATTGAAACATCAAATAGGGCTATTTTCATAAGTAACTAACTATTATTGGAAGTTTCAGTAAATATGCAAGTCACGGAGCTAAGGTGATTGCTAACCATTGCTTCCAAGTCAGCACCCTTTGGTTTCTCAGAGAATTGAATTACACGGCCTGAACTGTCGAACTTTACTAGTCCATAGTCAGATGCCCGGCTTTCAAAACAAAAGGAAGCAAATCAGGGCGAATGTCAATTTCGAACGAGAAGCAAGTAACGTTTCTAAGAATCAAATCTTCAATGGCCATACCTCTCTCCAACAGGAGCACATGATAAAGTAATGTCTGCATTGTCATCAACATGTTTCTGCAAATGATGTATGCCAGAGGATTAGGCAGTTGAAATAAAACAACGAGTAGGAAATAGAAGAGTAAATCACCAACCTGCACAAGCTCCATGTAATCCATGCGATAGAGCTGATCTCCAGACAAGATTAAAATGTGCTCTATAGCTTTATGTTTATAATAATCCTGCATAAACATATACAACATAGGACGCATTGCTTTAGCAGTCCAAATAAAAAATATATGAAACAATAAACATGATCAAAATAGGATTATTTACCTCAAGTACCCAGATAAATTTTCTGACGGCGTCTGCTGTACCCTGGAACCAACCAGCAGCTTCTCCTGGCATTTGTGTTGCAGCTAATACCTATTTGTTGGCAAATTACCTCAGTTAATCTTGCTGTGGTCAGTTAAAAAAATTTCACCAATCCATCAAGATCCTAATAGTACAAAATAAAGATGGTGGCTAAAGCATGTCAAGAAGTTGGGATGAATTACCTCAACAGATCCATCTGTGAAGTTGATTCCTCCGCCAAGGTATGTGCGGTGAATGTGACGATTCAGAGAAGCAGAGTTGAATTGAGTCATGACGAATATCTTATTTATGCCACTGTTGAAACAGTTGCTCATGGGGATATCGATAAGTCTGTAACAACCTCCAATAGGAACCTACAAGCAACAAAAGGAAAGAAACAAGATTTACACTGGTGATCTAAAGATGGCTGAATAATCCATGTCGACAGGTAGTCACTGATAGCAATGTTTGACATCATGTCGATTAAAGTGGTGAATGGCATCATGAGGATTGGCCACACGAGCAATTGGGCCCTTGCCACTAATTATTTTGAGCACAGGGCAGTGACCTAGCAAGAGAATGAAATATGCTTGAAGTCTTTAACTAACTTTATACAAATCTACTGCCATGTTCTGATGACCAACTGAAAACAAACAGAGAGATCTGATGCATGTCTACTTAATAAACATAATGCTGACAATGTCAAATCTTCTGTTCATTTCTGCAGTGAGGTGTAGTCCAGTTGAACAAAACAAAGCAAGGAAGTTTAAAATTATAGCAATTGGGGTTGAATCCATCATCTTACAGCAGGAGTGGCCCTTGTGCTTGTTAGAGGAAAGAGCTGAGTCCCAGTGCCACCACCTAATATGACAGCGGCAACTTCATTTGGATCAGCGTAATTCCTTCGGAAGGACGTCCGAACAACCTGCAAATTTTCGCATCCAGAGTTTGAAAGTCAGCTACTTGTAGCATCAAGAACAAAAAAACAAAGGCAGTGATGAAGCACTACTTGGTTTGGTTGTTTGATGGAATAGAACTTACAAGAGTGTCTGGGCCAGCATCTGAAGTGAGCACGCACTGCGCGCTGTTTGCAGGACCCCTAGCACCGAAACACATCCTTCTCAAAGCCCTGTCATGCTTGAGGCTGCTGGAGTCCCCAATTCTCACCCTATCGCTCCTGGAGCCGTCACTACTTCTTCTCACTGGGCTCATACATGCTTTTCCCTCCAGGGGAAACACGGTGCTGAACTGCATAGCTGAAACACACCTGCAAGAGCACAACCAAGCAATCCTGGAGATTTATTCACTGTTTACCAAGTCAGGCCAAAACTCGAGCAACTGAATTTTCCGTTTTAACCAACTTCATGGATGCAATTATAAAGTCCAACACGGAGTATAAAAGGGATCCAACTTTTTTCACAGCGCGCAGCGTGGTGTGATGAGAAGGGATCAGCACAATGATCACGGAATAAAGAACGGGAAAGGGGGCCCTGGATAGATACAGCACGAAGATTTGGAAAGCGAAAGAACGAAGTACGCATAAACTGATAAAGATATAGAAAAGACTATCTGCCTTCTTTCCAGGAATCAACCACGTGAGTCACAACGTGTTGCGCCAGTTGGGATCTAATTCGCTTCTTCCTCTTTTGGACTCAAAACAAAGCAAAGTGGAATGGTATATTTTTTTTTAGAATGAAAATGATACTCCAGCTCGTAACAAAGGACCTACTAAATAAATAATTCCAAAGGTGAGTGATGACTGATGAAAAATAGCAAGAAGAAAATCAGAACATCGCGTGGCCCCAAATAGGAGCTTCAATTTTCTGTCTTCGCCAGAATTAGCGTAAGTAGCCCTTCACCCAAAATCAGTGCAGTTGAAAAATAGGGTGGGATTGCAGAAGCAAATGGAAACGGGAGGTTGGCAACGCAAGAAAAGGCGGCGCATTTTCGCATTGTTTATTTAAGGGTATGTATGATGATACGGAGCTGGCGAGAGGTCAAATGGTAGTATATAAAGCAAAGCGCGCAGGATCCAATGGAGGATCCTTTTTGTTGGGAGAAGAAAAGAAAAGAGGCGAAATGGGCGGAGGAACACGTCGAGCCTCCCAATCCACCGCGCGAGGATCAAGAACCAGGCCCGCTCGGTTTTCAGCCTTTCATGGAGCGCGAAAAAAAAAAAAAGAAGAAATTTCATTTCTCTACCGAGTGTGAGAAATGGAGGAGCGCGCATGATCCGAGATAAACATCAATTCAGGCAAATATAATACTAATCAGAAAGAAAACCATCAATTGAGGCAGGTTTCTCTTTGCAGAGTGTGAGGAACGGGGGAAGATGATCCCAGACCGCCCCCTCAGTCTGCACCTGCGAGGACAGATCCCCCCTCATCCTTCGTCGGCAAGGACTGATTCCTCTCTGGCGGCCGTCACAAACCCAGCGCCGCCCCTCCCGTAGGTCGCCGGCGTGAAACTTGCCGACAGCTAACACCAATCGCACGCTAGCGCTACAATCAGACCAACAAAAAACCAAAAAAAAAAAAATGGAAGGAAAAACAAAATGGCTACAGGATTGACGCATTAAAGCCAAACATTTCACCACTCGCAATAAGAGAGGAAGCCAAACATTTCATCACAAGCAATACATCGGCCATAAACACAAAAATGTAGAGCTGCGCAGCAATCCACAGAGAAGGAAGAAATGGAGGAATTTTACCTAGGAAGAAAGGAACGGGTCGACGAGGAAGCGGATCGGTGGGATTGGAAGGAAGAATTTAGAGGCGCCCGGGCCCGGCTTGGGGAGGAGGAAATAAAAGAGCTGATGCGGGTGGCCGCGACGGTGGTGATGTGGAGGCTTATAAAGCGCGGCGGGCGTTGGGCTGGAGACCTGCTTCTGCTTGGCACTTGGGGAGTGACTCGTGAGTGATGATGGAAGAGGAGGGCGAAGGAAGCAATGGACGGACGTAACGTGAAGGCCTGGTTTGGCGCGTGTGCCCTCCTTCCCATCCCATGTGAGACCTTTCATTTGGGCTTTGGCTTGCACGGCTCCTCTCGCTCCTCATGCTCCTTTCCAGTGTGTGTGACGCGCACGCTCGCAGTTGGTTCGCCATCGTGTGAGGCTTCCCTTCCCTGTCCGCTTCCGCGCTCCCTTCCAGGACTCGATGTTCCTGTCATTCTGGTGGGTTTTTAGTTAAGAGGACTGACGCCATCGAGCTTTCGTTCTGAGCCGTCCATCGACACTTTCATTCTACAGACAGTGCATGCATGCTAGTAGTGGAGTAACAAACAACTCTCTCTTTCGGTTTTCAAAAAAAAAAAAAAAAAAAACTCTCTCTCTTTCGAATTCGAGGGTGCTTTATTACCACCAATTGGCGTGCACGCCTACACACCAAGTTTTAAGGACTGAACGTAGCGACAAGTTCTCTTGCAAGGTGCAGGAACTCTATCTTGCATCGGACGAAATTTAACAACTGGCGTGGCTTGTCCTTTTGAAAGAAAGAGAAACGCTTGAAACAGCCGCCCGGCAGCGTGCCTGTTTAGTTCGCGATGAAAAAAAATCTCAAGGAAACCGGCTTAAACTTTGCATTGTTCATAAGGCCTTTCATTCTGGATTATTGAGAGAGAACATTTGACCCTTCCAGGTCTAGCAGTAGTAGACTATGTAGCTGCAGCGTCCGTTTCTCCGGTGGAAGGGAGCGGGCGGGCACTGTAGAGTGGCAAAACTGACGGTGGAAATCGCTCGCCCTCTGCTGTACTGTACGACGTGGGCCCGGCTGTCTCGCCACGCAGCGGGCCCTCGTGGCGCCCGGCGAGTAGCGGGCGATCCAGGCGCTTGTCGGGACGTGGCCGTGGTGGCCCACCGCGATCACTCACTCCGTGCACCACTTGCTTCCTCTGCTCCACTCTCGATCTGCTGATGCTGGACCTCTCTACAGCTCTGTTAAAAGAAAAAAAAAAAAGAGATCTGGTGAATTTTTAAAATTTTATTGGAAAGGGCGTCCTTTCCTTTCCCGGATGCAGGGAGCAATCTGCACGTGTCGACCTTGATCATTGTTTACTGCTGCTACTGTACAGTAGTAGAGGTTTTCGAAAATTATCACGGCAAGCTACAGCGGTTCTTGATGAGAACGAACTACTAGACGGAACATCTATAAGCTAGTTCTTGATGAGGTAGTATTTGTTTGTTTTTTAATAAGAAAAAAAAATGCAGATAACCTCGTCGCAGGGCAGAATTGATATGCAACTTTATACAGCACGGGCCATGGATGGCTTAAGTAGATAGATTGTAGTAGTACTTATTAGGCACGAGAGAGAGAGAAAGAGAAAGAGAAAGAGAAAGAGAGAGAGTTGTGGAGTACTAGAACGTGTCGCTGATCTTGTCGCGAAGAGTTTGGTTCCTTGCTTTGTTGATTGTGACGTACTAGCAGTAGCACAATGTGGTGGCTCGGACAGTTATGCTCGATTGGAGTCGCGCTGAGTACTACGAATTTAACCTACTACAGTACCAACCAGCACCGTCGCTATCCACCGCACCCCACCACGGCACGGGGTCACTCGTGCAACACATGCAATGGCAAATTGGCAATGGCATGCTTTGCTCCCTCCTTGAAACGAGCATGGAAGAGCGAGCTGGATCGCAGTGTGCCATTGGGAGGGACGGGAACGGGAATGCATGGTTGGTTGGATCCGTCGCTGCGGACAAGGACTACCCGCGCCGATCCCAATATCCCATGCGTGTGAAACATTTTCTTCCGTTCCGTTCCCTTCTTGCAGTTGCAGCCGAGAGGAGAGAAGCAGCGAGCTGCTCGGAGCCACAAACAGGTTTGCTGGGCGAACGCGTGCACGTGGTGTGGTGTGTGCCCTGCCCCCATCATCAGTCGGGCAATGGCGGCGGCTGCCGAACCGGAGCATCACACATGGAGAGGGCGGCGCGATATAATCGAACTGCTGTGCTACTTCCTGCTCCTGCATGGGCACTGCACCCTAACTTGTACAGTTCATGGGGTGTTTCATTTACTACTATCGCCCGTTTAATTAGTGTTAAACTTTTTATGTGATCCTCGTGTATAGAACAAACACAGCAGATGAGCCGAGTACACATCTAGCAGGTATGATTACCTCTTTCATCTTTACAAGGTGAGAGTGAAACAGCAAAGAGCAAGCTACAGCTATCTCCTCAAGCCGGGCGCCCACCACAAGAACCGTTGCGCAAAGGAGAAGCCACAACCCACAAACAACAACTCCTAGTGCTACGTCTAGATAATCATGGACATTACCCTTTGCCAATTCCCTTGGGATGTGAGCACGCGTACATAGCTTTGCTTGTTCCCGAGGCGACACACAGATCGACGAGAAGAACGAGGGCGGCAGTTCCCTTCTCCTCTCACGAGAATGAGCGGAGTACTTGCCACGGGATAATATTCACTTTTCAGCTAGCAGCACTAGAAGACACGGTAGTGAGTGTTTCATTCACAGTTCTTAATTTTGAGCCTCCGAGAACGGAGGTCACCCGCGGCCTGTACTCGCGTTCGTCTACGAATCATGTGCAGTGGTGAGGCTCAAAAATTCCTCTTTCCCATCGCCTGTTTCTTTCTTTTATTTCAAATTTTTGTTGTGACCACACGTATAGAAAAGGATATCTACTGAGGAAGAAGTCTTATTTTCCTCCCTTAACTATTAAGGGAGTTACAGATTATATCTCGAATTACAAAACCGGATAATCTAATTCCTCGAACTCTTAAATAGGGTGCAAGTTTTCTTCCCGAACAGTTTTCTAAGTAGTTTTAGCTGACTCAACATGATGGAGCCTACATGTCAGCTGCCACGTAGGCACTCTCTTACTATTTTTTTCCTTTTCTTTCTCCTCCCTCTCCTCTCCCCATAAAACTGTTCCGACTGTGACAGCAAAAGTGCACTTCCGGGCGAGGAGGAGGAGCCTCGGCCAGAAGGGTGCGTTGCGGTGAGATGCGGCCGGATGACGGCCGCACCAGGACGGGTGTCTTCCGCTGCGGACGGGCTGGCGACGTGGCACTGCTTCGACGCGGCTTGAGATAAAAGAAACTAAAACTACAATCTATTACTAAAAGGCCAGCCATGACAAGCAAAAAGTTGCATTATTGCGGTCTCAAGCACACGACATCCCCGTTTTATTTGGGCTCTTTCGTCCTCCTTCTACAGTAAGCTCCAAAAGCGAATCCAATGTGTTCCCCTGAAGAGTACCTGCATAGGAGTAAAAGCTTTTGTCGTGTTAAAGATCAAGTCATTTATGCTTAGTCAAATTGCCCAGCAAATGGTAATAGCTCCAACTAGAATTTTGTACTTAAGTTTATTGTCTATCCCTTGTAACCATGAACCAAACATATGGGTAGTACATCTTGGAGGAGATAGATTAAACGAAACATGTACAACTCTCCAAATAAATTTAGCAAGTGACACTAAAAAAACAAGTGTTGTATGTTTTCCTCAAGATTGTAAAAACAACATTTTAAACTTTCTTTTCATTGTCTCTTTGCCAAATTATCTTTTGCTAGAACTACACCGTTGGTTAAGTACCAAGCAAAAAATTTTATTTTAAGGGGCAATTTGAGCTTCCATAACCAATGATTGCATGGTATATTCATGGGTACCACTAGCGTTTTGTACATAGAGCCAACAGTAAAGTTCCCATGTTTTTTTATTTTTTTATTTTAGTTTTTAGAAAGGCGCACCTTTCGCTGGCTTCAGGAGCCAAAGTGCGGGACGGGGGCTCGAACCCCCGCCAGCACAGACGCACCCTTGTGTCTTGCCATTAGGCAACAAGCCCATCCGCAGTAAAGTTTCCATGTTGGTGCAAAGACCATTTGAACGTATTCTTATTATCTGTTAGCTGAACATCCATAACCAACGCTATTAATTGATGCCAAGCCACAAGGTTATTGTCCACTAACGACCTTCTAAAAGTAATATTTAGAGGATCAGAGCCTAGTACCGTGCAATCGTTGCACTTTTCTTCCTCATAATATTATAAAGATTAAGGAAGCGGTCTTTCAGAGTTGCTGCCCCTAACAATTTGTTTTCTCAAAACCTTAATTGAGTATCATTTTTCAAATTAAATTTCTCTAGTCTCATAAAGTCTTCTTTAATCTTCATAAGGCTAGACCAAAAATAAGAGTCTCCTGGTCTAAATTCCACCTAGGCTTGGTCTTTTGGAGTACAAAGAATCTCCCATTTAGTCAATCTATATTTGTTTTTTATGTCCCTCACCCTGCCAGAAGAATCTAGATCTATAGTAATCTAATTTCTTAAAGATTAGACATAAAACTTTAAAAAAAGATAACATAAACATTGACAAGCTACTAAGGACAGAGTTAATAAGTACCAGTCTACCTCCCACGGATAACATCTTTCCTTTCCAACTGCTTAGCCTTTTTTGAAACCTTTCATCTACCTCATTCCAATCTGCATTTCGGAGTCTTTTATGATGCATAGGAATACCCAGGTATCTGAAGAGGAATAATCCTAAATCACAGCCAAATATCTGTGAGTATTCCCTTTCTATATCCTTGACATCCCCATAACAAAATAACTCACTCTTATAGAAGTTGGTTTTAAGGCCTGACAACTGTTCAAAAGCGCAAAGCACTAGTTTCATATTCCTAGTCTCCTCTAAATCATTTTCTATAAAAATTATTGTGTCGTCCGCATATTATAAAATAGATAGACCTTCATCAACCAAATGAGGAACCACACCTCTAACTTGTTTGTTCTCCTTTGCTCTAGCAATTAGAATACCCAGATGGCTACAATAAGATTGAACAAGATAGACGATAAGGGTCCTCATGCATAACCCCTTTTTTAGTTTGGAAGTAATGGCCTATTTCATTATTAACTTTTATTCCTACACTACCTTTAGAAATGATCTGCTGGATCTAGGAGCACCAAGTAGGTGAGAAGTTTTTTATTCTCAATACTTGTTGTAGAAAAGGCCAATTCACCTTGTCATATGCTTTCTCAAAATCCAGTTTTAAAACCACCCCGCTTTTCTTTGTCTCATGCATTTCATGCAAAGTTTCATGGACCACTACTCCTTCCATGATGAATCTGCCAGGAATGAAAGCCGTATGTGACGGTCTAATTACTTTGTTTATAACTATCATTAATCTATTAGTAAGAACTTTAGTAAAAATCTTAAAGATAATATTTAAGAGACAAATAGGTCTAAATTGTTGAATTTTGATAGCTTCCTCCTTCTTAGCCAGAAGTGTTATTACCCCAAAGTTGAGACAAAAGAGAGGCAAGTTTCCTTTATAAAAATCATAAAAAAGTTCAATTAGATCTGATTTAATTATCTTGCAAAAATATTGGTAAAATTCTACTCGAAAACCATCAGTACCTGATGTCTTATTATGCTTCATTTGGAAAATAGCCTCTCTTATCTCCTTTTCACTAAAAGGATCAATCAACACCTCATTTTCAGCCTCTGTAACTTGAGGAACATCATCCAGCATAGATTCATCTAAACTAAAATTATTGTCATGTGGAGCCCCAAAAAGATCTCTATAATGATCACTAAACTAATTAACCGTGGCAACCGGCAGCAACAGTGTCCCGTGAAGGCAGCACGCCGCGGCGGCCATGAACTTCAGCTCATGGACGACGGGAAAAGAAAAAAAAAGTCAAGGGCATTTTTGTTTTTTTATTTATTACTGTTTATCAATGATATATATAAGATAAAATTTATAATCTGATAAAGTATATGGGATAAATTATTTTGGACTAGCATATTAGATATTAAAACATTTTACAATTGCACTGGAGGAATTATCTCCAGACCAAACGTTCATAATAAACCACCGTCAGAGGGAATTTATGCGATTGGCGTCGGCATCCAGGAATCTTGCTCACTATGCTTGCTGGTGCTGCAACCAGGAAGCGAGCCAGCTGGATGTCTGACCTCATGCGCCAACCCCTTTTTGTCTTGTGCAGCTCTGCATTTAAAAGAAATCCCACATTGTACCCCAAACGACATTTTACTGGTGAGATTTGCATGTAAAAATTCACCCATTCACCACTCTAAATAAAGATGGTGTAAAATTTGCTAGACAAACAAAAATCATCAAGCTTCAGTTAACACATAAAAGACTCACATATATATCCCTAACTCCAACAAAGGAAGTAAAAAAGAAAACATGATTTAATGATGAGCGTGCAAACACAGCATTAATTTAACAATCTTGCTACGTGATTGACAAATGATACGCGCCCTTGCAAATTTCTCATAATAACAGTTGGGTGTGTCCAACATGCCTAAACACGCCCTCTTGACTTGTGTTTAAGATAGCAGTCCAGTCAACCTTGACTTGCAGCTCATAGGGACCTCGGCAGCAAATATGATCGTCATCCAAGTGATCTAGAGTCAACTCAAAGCATGCAGCTTCACGAGCACCTTGTCGAACGCGGATGCGAACCATCAGTTCTTCCTTCACTGGGACAGCAACCAAACAACGCGTTAACGCAACGGATCCACCTTCTCCAAATCTCCGTGATAGCGCCTGTCATTCTACTGTCGTAGAGAAGGATCCGGTTCCTGTTTCCACTGGTCCACGCGGTTACCTCGCCGTCGAAGAAATCACGCGGCCCCTCCAAAACATTGACGGCGAGGGTAGCGGCGACGGCGGACGGTACAGTCGTGTATGTCAGCTGCAGGGTGCTATGCCAACTGGTTAGCAGCCGAGTCATGAGCCCACCGTCGCTAGCGCTGCTAACGAAAACGTCCCGTTCTATTACACCTTTGCTGAAATCTGTGACGCCTTCAGAGTCATCAT
Organism: Eleusine indica; assembly: GCA_030378355.1. NCBI lineage: Eukaryota > Viridiplantae > Streptophyta > Magnoliopsida > Poales > Poaceae > Eleusine > Eleusine indica. Next base: position 70,192,421 of record CM059494.1, read on the forward strand.
CGTCGTCGTCGCGCGTAATAACCTTCAAGTTGATCTCAAAAAACATGCCATCTGTTATCACGAGTCCGCGGCATGGATCTGTCAGTGTTAGCGTGTCCTCCTGCATGCACAAGAATAAGAATTGAGGAAAAAAAAGAATACGTCCTTGTGCAGAAGCAGGTTTTAATTTTAACGATTATTAAGCGGGAAAGTATGTATATACAGACCGGCGAGGTGATGAGTTGAGGATTATCCTGGCCACGCTTGAACAGATAGATGCACCTGTAATCAACTTGGTCCCTCACAAGCACGGTGCCAAATACGCTGATCGGGTACCCCATATCAGACTCGAGAATCTTCAAGGAGACCACGTTGATGGAATCCGCGAGCTTAATTTGCTGATCGCGTGATGTTAGGCTGAGAATCGGTGGCCCACGGCTAGGAGCAGCTGCAGATTAATTAAGGTCAAACAAAAGTGGCAGATGATACATGAGTGTTTTCAATTTTACATGGAAATTTAAATACGAAAGGAGAGCAGGGAACATTGCACTCACATTCTTTGTCGAAGTCGAAGTAGGCGACGTTGAATCTGCAGAAGCGGGTACGCACAGGAATGCCATGGTGCGCAGGGTCGTTCTCCGTGATCTGGTACAAGCGGACTATGTGGAGAGCTTTCACGACGTGTTCCTCCCAGGATTCGACATGATTATTGTTCCAATCCGGATCCAGCTCTGGATCAAACCCAAAATTATTGCAGTCCTGATCCAGCTCCGGATCATCAAACCCAAAATTCCAGTCCTGATCCAGCTCCGGATCATCAAACCCAAAATGATCCAAGTTGAGACCATCGACCTGATGATCATCCATGGCTATTTGCTTGGTGAAAGACGAGGAATATGTTCGCTCTCCAACTCCACGCGTGTGAAGAAGAGGGGTGGGGGATCGTTCAGTACAGCCGGCCTATCTCAGGTGATTGGAGACAAGTGCCCGCCGCAATTCTGCCTGCTCTCTGTGTTACTTCCTCCGGTTCACAATATAAGCATTTCAAACATTCAAACTTCAAAATAGAAGGTAAGAAAAGTCATATATATTCCTCATTTTATACTACCTCATTAATTCCTCACCCACCTACTAACTCACCAGATTTTGTCTTATCTTTAAAAATATATATATTGTGAATAATTTTTTAAATGTTTGAAATACTTACATTTTAAACCGGAGGAAGTATAAATTATAGTAATATAGACCGGCCGGGTTGCGGGGGCGCGGCTGCGTTATAATAAATACCAACCAAGTCGACCTGGCTGGAGGAGTCCTGTTCCGTGTACAATACTGCCCGCCCGCGATTGTAAGTTGGGCCGGTGGGCTTAGAAGGCTGACCAACTTTTACTTAGTTTTCAGCTGGGCTCGAACTAAGCCCATGGACCAGGCCGATGAATGGATCGTCAGGCCGGCATGAAGGCCCATCATCAAGATTAAGGAGATAATAATAGTAATTACATACTCCCTTTTCTATACGTGTGGTCACAACAAAATTTGAAATAAAAGAAACAGGCGATGGGAAAGAGGAATTTTTCAGCCTCACCACTGCACAGGATTCGCAGACTAATAGGGACACAACAGAAACTCAATGTATTCAAAAAACCATTTTTCTTTTTAGATAACGGAACAAGACCGCCTCTACACCTTCAAGAAGGTGTACACTGCAGTTCATTACAACCTTCCAACATAAGAGAAAGACCACCACCATTTTGACCATTGACTCTGACTCATGCGTTTGTTAAATATAAGCACGTCTGGATTTGCCAGAATCCAATAACAAACACATGGAGGCAAGGTCAAGAGCGACAACACACAAGATTGAGAAAAAAAATCTTCAATACATATATCTACTCATCGTGTCCTAGTACATCTCGAAGCATATACAAATCATTCATACATGACCTTCTTGCCAAAGCTATCATACACGAAGCATTTCACAGAATGATCTGCCTTGAATGTGTTGTACATATTCTTGCATCCTCTGTGTATAGTAAAAGAGGATAACTTCACAGTCACTCTTTTCATCAAGGTCTGGCATCTGAAACAGAAGCTTCAAGAAATCAACTTCGTGGCCACTTCCTTCAAAATTTTCCACTTAGACCACTTTAAGGTCTGGCAACGAGATAATCTGACTTCTCCAATCATGTGGTCCCTCACAAGTACAGTTTGATGGGCAATCTTTGTCATAACTCTGAAAAAAAAGGTGAAGTATTGTTGTTTCTGCAAAGCATATGAATTCAAATGACTAGTCGAGCCACCAAATGAAGTAGCTAAACACATTTACTAAAAACTCTGTACATCAGGAAGCTGAAGGGAAAGATTACCTCACGATGAATCATCAGCTTCAGCTTGTGTATAGCAGTAAAAATCCCAAGCAAATTCAGCACAACTGCACCCAAAACATGTCTGCCTAAATGCAGATGTAGTTCCAGAACAGAAATAGGAGGAAGTGGGACTACTTCTTGAAAGTTCCTTGAGCATATATTTGTCAAAGCACAAGTACAAGAGAAATTGTTGTAACAGTTAAACAATTTGTCAAAACATCTTCAACAAAATATTAAATGAAGCATGCATAAAAATATTGTTGCAAAGCAAAAGCGTAGAAAAACATGCATCTGGATCCGAGCAAGGTGAAGCTATTTCGGTATATTCTGTAATAGGTAAGAAATGAATTAAGAGATTAGCTCACAGCTGAATACTTGATCTCTACTGCAATACCTACTTTCATTTGTGGCATTGCATACAAATTTATACAGATAGGAATACAGTTTGCTATTGAACTAACTGACCATATGCTCATCTGCAGTAAGCAAGCTGATCTGATACTATTTCAGGTAAAACATGACTTGTTTACTATCCTAAGTTAACTCACTAGCTAAGATGCAGTCTCATCAATTTCATTCCAAGTTATTATCTGAAAAAGAATATCCACTTTTGCTCATGTGTTAAAGGATCATACGATACTAAAATGGTAAAATAAAGGAGTGGGCACGGACCATGGACAAAATGAGTGGGTAAATGCGCAGATTTTGGATGCAAACGCTCTTCTCCATCCATAAACTCAGCATGTCCAGCAAGCACATTCCACAGAACCCTACATCCATGATATCAAATCGGCAAAACCATAATAGTTTTTCCACCATAGACGTGGACAGTGACATGCCGAAGTTCATGAGCATGATAGCTTTCAAGGTGAACTTCTTTAGTGAAGGGGTTGTGATGTCAATACCCTTCATCTTCTCCCACGGCCGGGATGTGTCCCAAGACGAGCTCCTCAATGGTTGTCTGAGTGGACGTTGAAAATTTCAGACTCTGGAGGTTGGTGTACTTTCAGCACATGCAGGCTCGGACACAAGAAGATAAAATCAGTGTAGCACAAATGCAAAATGGTAAGCTTCTGAAGTGCTGGGGCGTCGATGTCAATACGGAGCACGTTGGTCACGGTGCACAATGTGAGCTCTGCAATTGTCGCTGAGTGGACATTCACAGTGTCAGCCTGACGAGAATTGTGCACCTCTAGTACGCGCAGGCGCGGGCACCGCAAGATTAGATGATCCATGCTGAAGGAGCATCCTGCAATGAATAGCCTCTCCAGCATAGGTAACTCATCAGCCAATACCAGCAGATGTTCATATGAGTCCAGATGTAGATTGATTGATTTTGCGCGGTGGAAGCAGGGCATCTCAACAGCAACATTTATGAACTTCACTGACTCTGTCCAGATGTACATTCCGACTTCTAAAATGAGCTCCACCAGCACCAGACGCGCAACAGCACGGAGCAGCGAGGAAACACCTACTTCAGAGTAAAGGAGGTGACCTGAGACTTTGATGTGGAGGCCGGACAGCTCCGGGCAGTCGACCCTGGCGAGGGCCGCGTCGAGAACATCAGGCTCTATGTCAGGAAGGGGCAGCTCTAGGCAGGCCACCTTGGCAAGGGCAGCAACAAGAGCATCAGGCGTGATGTTGCGGAAGCGGAGGTCACAAAGCTGCCTCCAGAGGCCCACGCCACTGGCTGGAGAGGACACTGGTACGCGCGGAGGTGCGGGTGCATCGGAGGCGGACAAGGATCTCGTGGTGCAGGTCGTTGGGGAGGCCGCTAATCCAGTCCACTCTGTCGTCGCAGCGGTGCCGCCGGGGCTGGGGATGGCCGTGAGCTCCGCATTGCGGCTGCGAGGCTCCACGGTCGCTCCTGACTGATGCGACGGCCCGACCGGGACTCCATGGCAGCAGTCTATTTTTTGTGGCTGTCCCTCCCAAGGCTTCTTTCGTCCAGAGTGATATTCTGCAGTGAAAAGCAAGTAAAATGAGAACAGTTTCAGTTCATACTATATGCTACTACATATTGCAAAGTTGCTAGTGTAATTTCTATTCACATAGTTGAAGAAATACTCAGATGCAATGTTAATCAGTAGAAGAAAGTTCTCACCTTGTACACTGTTGGATGCTCACAGCAGTGCTTGCACCCAAGATATTTCGCACACAAAGCGCTGGAACCCAAGGCTGCAGAACACAAAGGCAATAATGAAGTTGATTAGCCAGGCTTCAACACAGGTTTCAGAATCTGAGCACATTCATCTAAACAGAACACCAAGAATAATTAATGGTCAAGTACAAATGAGACCAGATTGGAATTAAATCTGAAATTCGTGCCACTAGCTTGTACTTCGATAATCCACACATTCTCAAAGGAAATCAAAAGCAGTACATTGCTAACGAAGTAAGTTCATCAATTTGTTGCACGCCTAATTTGTCGCCACAGCGGAAAAATCACCATTCTACATCTCGCAACGAGGTGAGCATGATGCTCTCGCCATCGGCCACCATGTTGCACAGCTCAAGCTGCAGCGTGGGTGCGGCCATGCTCCCGGGGAATGGTGGATGGCAGGCCAAACTAAATCGAACCACGCATGCTGAGAACTGAAGGCGCAGAGTAGAAATGGATCGGAGAGATGAACATAGTCGACGGACCTCGTGCAGGCGAACGACGTTGGGTGCTTGAGCAGCTTCAGCGTCGTGATCTCCCGCCGTATCTGCGCACGGCCGGACACAAAGAAGACGGTCATTCAGTCTCGATCGATTCGAAACAGCGCGATCGAGCAGCAGGAGAAATGATCGTCGGGCAGTGCGACGCCGATCGGTCAACCTGGTCGTCGTCGATGCGGAACGTTTCTTCCTTGGGGAGGTACCGCCGTCCTTGACGCTGCCGCCGGGCGCCGGCACCCGAGTGGAGGGGATGTCCTCCGCCTGCCGCCGCCGCCGGTGGCTAGCCCTAGCTCGGCGGCTGACTGACGTCAGCTCGCCGTGCCCTCTCTCGTCCATCCAGAATCTTACCCAACAGTGAATGTTTGTTCTCATCTTGTATTACCTGCGTGTGCGTGGCCCAAGAAGCAAATCTTAGCCCAAACCAGTCCCAGTTCCCACCAAATCAAACCAGACCCATTTAGTCATGTCAGCCCATTTCAGCCAAACCGAAGCCGGCCCAAAGAAGAAACCATTCCCAGGGCTACCGGTAGGTTACTTGCCGATTCTGCCCTCCTCCACGCGCGCACGCCTCGCCCGATCCGCCCCCATTTCTTTTCTTCCCCACAAGAAACCCACTCCACTCCACTCTAAACCTCCTCGTCCATCACCAAAACCCCACACACGCTTGGCCGCTCCTCTCTCCCCCCTCTGCGGCGCCGCGCCCTTCTCCCTCCTCCTCCCTCCTCTCGCCGCGCGATCGAGAATGTTCTACTCGCACCAGCTCCTCGCGCGGAAGGCGCCGCTCGGCCAGATATGGTGCGCCCCTCATCTTGTGGCTCTTAATCGCCTGGTTTCCGCTCTAATTGCGCTCGTCTCGCTTCCTCCGCGTCGCAATATGCTTTTGTTTCTCTGATTTTCTCTGATATTTGCGCTCTATTCGCTCCGAGTGCGCGTCCCCTTGCTGCTTTGGTTGCGTGACCACCGATTGGGTTTGCTTCCCCCTCGCAGGATGGCGGCGACGCTCCACTCGAAGATCAACCGCAAGCGGCTCGACAAACTCGACATCATCCAAATCTGGTGAGGAAATCGGCCCTCTAGATTCGAATTCCATCGGGGACTTATATTTGGGGTGGGGGTGATTTGATTTATTTTTTTTTTGCTTACGCGTTTGTCTCGTTTAGTGAGGAGATTTTGAACCCGTCGGTCCCCATGGCCCTGAGGCTCTCCGGAATCCTCATGGGTGAGTTCAATTTCGTCGGCGTCCCCAAATTCCTACTCGCATTTTTGCGGATGGTTTTCTCACGTGCGTGTGCGTCTGCTTGTGCGTGACCAGGTGGTGTAGTGATTGTGTACGAGAGGAAGGTGAAGCTTCTCTATGGTCAGTTATAGCTGCTTCCTCTTCAGTTGCTGCTATTTTTGTTTCTCAAATTGCTTGTGTAGTTTTAGTTTCGAAATAATTGTGTTTCTCTCGTTCTCGCAGATGATGTGTCTCGGCTTCTGGTAAGAGTTGGTTCAAGTCCTTCCAAATAATTAAAATCTCTCTGCGTCCTGCTTATTCTTTGATCCCTTTTGATTCCTCTTGCTTATTCGGCCTGATTTATTTTGGACTAACTTCTCCTACAGATTGAGATCAACCAGGTATGGCGGATGAAGCCGGCCACAGATCCCACCGTCCTCCCGAGGGGTAAAGCCCAAGCCAAGTAAGTGCCCTTGCAGTCTCCGAGCATTTCTAGAAGCTTCTAGATGTTTGCTCTTTACTCCCTGGGATTGGTGGTTCGTGCATTTCTCAACCGTCAGGAAATGGTTCGATTTAGGTTGTTCTATTTTCTTCTCCTAGAATGCAATGGCAGAGCACCTGCCTTAAGAAAAAAAAAGGTTGTTCTATGTTCGGTTCATCTTATTGTTTTAGATTGACGGCTGTTATAATATGGGTGAGAAATATTCATGGATGATTCTAGGAGATATGTTTGTCAGCTTGCTTGGCTTCAACTGCTACGTGTGGTAATATGCATTGTGTGTGACTTACTCGGCTCTTGTGCTTGCTGAAGGCAATTCCTCCATCTAGTGCTGGACGTTAGGACTACTACACATGGTCTTGTATCTTTGCTAAAATTTTATCCTGCCATTGCGTATTTGGGGTTAAAGAGGACAGTCTGGCCTTGGTGTTTCTAGCTGTAGGTACAATGGTCTCGGGCATGAATTATCTGTCTCTGCTTTTTTATATATAATTGTCACCTGCTTGTAGGTTGTCAGTCTCAGCTGAGTGTAGGTTCGTTTCATATTACCTTATCTCTTTTTGGTCTTGGGATATGTATAGGATGTGGACGGACTGGCATGTCGCACTCGGTATTATGGACCTCAAAATGCGATATGTTTTTCTCTTTCCAGTTTGTGTGTCTGTTTTTTTTTCAGCCATTTTGCATCTTATTTAGCACGTCCATTTTCTGGCTTAAAAGATAATACTGTCTTAAGTGGGTCTTCCATCACTATTGATAACTAGCGCCTAGTATCATGCTTTAAGTACAGGTTCCTTTTGCAGTACCCTTTCTGGTTATAATTTGATTGAAAACTTTTGTACTTGCTGTTCGTTCATAACCAAAAGGCCTTCTGTAGCATGAAATGGGTCTGAAATGGTGATATAGAGAAGATTGTTCTGTGATGTCAGTGACAAGAAATTAATGTAGTGTGCTTAACTGATGGCGGAATTTCATGAAGGTATGAATCAGTAACATTGGCAGATAGATTTATGGACATGGAGGTTGAACAGCCCATGATTTTCTCAGAGGTTGATACATCAAGATTCGGGGAAATGGTAAGCGGTCTTCTTTTATTGAGGAAAAGAATGGTACGGGTGTCATGTATATCTTGAAAATTAATTGTGTGTAATCAGTATGGTGCTTATTTTTTTTACATGAACACACTCTTTTTTTTTCCTCGCTTTTGCTTGATTGTTTCCACTCTTCTGACTGAAAACATTCATATATGTGCAGCGATTGGAGGACTTGGATGAACAGTATGTTAATGTCAACCTAGAGGATGATGAGTTCTCCCGTGCTGAGAACCATCACCAAGGTCTGCCTTTCTAGTCTCATGAACTATTATGTGTTTGATTAAGGGATAGTATTTTCTAACTCTAGGATATTATCTCAGCTGATCCAGTGAATATCACCCTGGTTGATAACTTTGAGTCTGGACTAGCTGAAACTGATGTGTTCAATCGCTTTGAGAGGTAAAGCAGTTACATTCTTATTTTGGTTTAGTATTCTTCTATTATTGTGGTTGTATGCTTCTTTTTGCCTAATGCATCTGTAGGTCCAAAATTCATTGTGCAATAGTACCTTGTCTCCAGATTTGACATAGCAGATGATGAAACTACTGTCAATATCACTCCTGATGAACGCCAACAGGTTCCAAGCACGCTGATTCCCTCACCACCTAGGAAGGAAAACTCTCCTCAGCAACAAGAGCCATATTATGCTGCCCCATCCCCTGCTCAAGAAGAACCTCGGCAAGGTTAAACCAGGCACATCATTTTCTTTTTTTTCCCCCTTGAATACACAGAAGAGCTGCGTATTTTTGTATTGATAGAGAAAAGCGATCCCATACAATCACCGCATCCTCACTCTGGATCAAGCCATGAGGGGCTGTTCATTACATAAGGAACTAACTGATAAAAATCCAAAGAAAGGTGAGACCTGACGACAGCAAAGAAAGGTGAGACCTGACGACAGCAAAGACCCTAACTGCAAGTTAACCGGGCGCCACCCCTTCAAGTGGGCACATGGTACTATATGGAAAAAGGATGCAGTTTAATAAAAGTAGAAAATATATAATTTTCATGCCAAAAGACACAATTTTCTGTGTAAATCATATCATGCACCATTTTCTATATGGTTTTATATGGAAGAAGGTTGTTATTTCAATAAACGGTACTTGCATCCACAAATTTCTAGCACATTGGCATCTTCTCGTTTTTGTTTCTTCTTCAAGCCTAATATGACCTCTTGCTTCCTATTGCTTCGTGTCAGCTAATGGCCTCTTGCTTCCTCTCTTATGCTATGCCTGTAAATTTTCCGTTAAATCAAATAGCTAAAAGATAATATACACTCATCATTTCTCATTGCCTTTGTACAAGTACAACACTCAAATATCAGACGTTCAGAACTTATGTTTCGAATCAAATGGCTTGGTAGTACACTCTTGATTACAATTACTGAATTTGCTAACTGTGATATATCATTTTTTGGAACATGATACCAATAATAACTTAGTACAATAGTCCGGAAATTCAACTTATATCGTATTTAAACCTTTTTCACTTTTGTCAAACAAAGACTTGCACTCTGATGCGTGATTCTCTCTCAGATGACTAGCTGGGCTTCATTGATTACATTTATTGATTCATTTATACCATTTTGGAAGCTTCTTGTTGCAGTTACTAACAGTTCTTCTGCAGGGGGTTCATTAGAGGAGCAAGAGGAACAGAAACTGAAGGTAAGTACTGTGTTTACCTGTAGGTTAATTGTTTAGTTTGCTTCCGCTTACCTGAGCACTTTTCCTGTCACTGCGACAGCAACCTTCTAAACCATCAAAGCGGAAAGCCCGCAGGAAACTCTCCCAAGTGATTATGGATGACAACCAGACATTGATCCCAGGTAACATATACCAGACATGGCTGAAGGACGCATCAAGCTTATTCTCCAAAAGGCGTAAAGTTAACAGTGTATGTTTTCTTTGAAGAACTGGCTTTAACTTACCTGTAGTCTGTACCGATGCATCGTACTAACAAAGAAATAATTCTTGCAGAATTTTAATTTTATTCGGTCAACCAAGATAAGTGACCTCATGGATATGCCCCCGGTTGCTCTAATATCCTACGCAGACAAGTCACCCTCAGAATTTTATTATCCTAAGCCGCTTGTGCAGCTCTGGAAGGAATGTACTGAAGTAAAGTCTCCGAAAGCTTCATCTTCAGGTCACTTCATAATTTGTAATTTTGTCTTGCTTTTCTTGACCTCAAAAAAGTTTCATACCATTTTTAACATGCTAGCCGCTAACTTGAAAACATTTTCTGCTCTTTGTACTAAAGAAGGGCAGCCTTCATCACAAGACCAACAGCCGAGAAATTCGTCACCTCAGGAATTTGCACCACAGGTTATTCTAGAATTTTCTTCCTGAAAAGAAAAACAAATGTGCCGATAATCAGTTTTGTTAGATACTTTTATCCTGAGCTCCTGACAAATGGTTGCATTTGCAGACTGAAGGAGAATATGAGACGGATATGAGATCTCACCAAATGGACTTCACGGATGGCATGGAGAAACTCAGAGGAAACATGACTGGAGAGTACGAAAGAGCTTATGATCCCCTGCATAGTGACCATAGTGTTACTCCCGGAAGTCCTGGTACGTGAAAGAAAGAATTTGTTTCAGACGTGCTTCTCTAGACTGTGGATAACATCAATCCTTCAGCAGGGCTAAGTCATAGGTCTGCTTCAAGCTCTGGTGGCACCGGGCGGGGATTTATAGCATTGGATCCAGAAACACAATTACCATCTGGAAGGTGATTTGATGAATAGCAACATACTCACTAGTGTTCTCAATTATGTATATGCTTTATTTTACCGAAAATAATTTGGCTATATAAAGATGTATGTTGTTATAATTGACCCTTATTTTGTTATTATGCTCAATATTGTAATCATCTCCTTGATGAAGGGTCAATCAAAACAACAAATGGCTGGTTGTTGATGTTTGCTTCCTATGGTCCTTATGTGTCTCGATTATTTTCTTAGTGTGGGTGTATGATGGTTCCTAAACAGGTCCAAGAGGAGGCAGCATTCATCTGGAAGAAGCTTGGGGAGTCTTGATCCAGTTGAGGAAGATTTTCCACTGGAGCAAGAAGTGAGGGACTTCAAGATGAGAAGGCTTTCAGACATTGGGCCAACTCCAGGTTGATTGCATTTGTGTCCTGTATTCACTCTTTAACAAACAAACGTGTAAATAGTTTCGCCACTCAACAAAAATTTAACCAATGAACTTTCGTTTTCAGACTTTCTGGAAGAAACTGAACCGACTCAAACCCCATATGAGAAGCAGTCCAATCCTATCGACGAGGTCACACAATCGATCCAGTCGTAAGTATCCTAGCTAGAAGGCATTGCTGAAAGTGCCTTTGCAGCATAAGGTTGTTCGTGAAGTATAACATGCGACATACATTTGTTTGATGTGTGAGTTAAAATTCATGCAGGCACCTCAAACTACATTTTGATACCCCAGGTGCGCCCCAATCTGAATCACTAAGTCAGCTAGCCTATGGGATGACCAAAGCTGGGGCTGCCCGACTATTCTACCAAATGAATGGTATGTATTGTTCAACATTGCTAATCTCAGAAATGCAATAGTGTGGTTGCTAGAGTAAATAAAAAGCTAGCAAACAGGTCTTCCTGACATGATGTGTCACACAATTACAAAAAATTTTCCATATGTTATTGATTATTTATAGCCCCTGTAATTAGTTCTTACCCTTTGGAAGCCACACCTGCCTGTGATGTGTCAACTATTGTGTCAAGTTCATGTTTTCTTAAACAAGAAAAAGTTTTGCACAGTCATCATTTTGTGTCAACGCTGATTAGTTTGGTTAAAATCATTAATTGACACGAGTGATGTCTGATTGGATGTTTATAGTAGCACTCCATTTGATTCTGGTGGTGGAATGGAACGTATTTCTTACTGAGGAACATTTTTTGTGCAGTTTTAGCAACTTTTGACTACATCAAGGTTACTCAGATGGAACCATATGGAGATATCTTGATCTCCAGAGGAGCAAAGATGTGACTTGGTGCTTCAGTTCCCGAAACAGTTTTGCTTCTGGTGTTCTTGTACATCTTGTGTTAATATTATAAATGGCATATACGCCTGCACAACAGCGCAAGGAGGTATTGTAGGTAATACGGTTTATATATGCTGAAGGAAAGAGAGTTATATAAGGCTCTAGGTTTGTGTTAAGTCGCAGGAAATTTTTAAGCTAATGATGCTTGAGAGGTTTGAGAGGAGGTATAGGTTAAAATTACTCCTCTGTTTTTGTTTTTCTTGTCGTTCAGACAATGGGTCTAGTTCATTTTTGAACTGAGATCTTTATCCTAACGACAGTAAAGCAAGAACGGAGTGAGTACACGCCTGGGAATATTTATCTAGTTGTACTTCTTCTGTATCACTAAGTTAATATATTATAAGCCTAAATAGTCAATGAAGTATTGAAAAGTTTGAACTTTGAAATTCATGCATGCCTTTTCAAATGGGTCGAAGGTCTTGAAACATTTGGGAGTTGCATCTACTGAATTTATTGCTCTTTTATTGACATATCTCGAGTTAAGAATAGATGCAACAATTGAGAATAATCTTGAGTCCTTTTGAACTTATTTTTATCCTACTATAAATGATCTGATCCTAAACCATATGTATAAAAACAATATCATACTATGATAGTACTAATTTTCTACTGAACTTACATTAAAACCCATCTTGAATAAACTTTAATTTCGTGGACGGCATGTAAGCAGCAATTCGTAAAAGGCTTTTTAAATGTTAGCAAAAGTACCATGATAGTAATTCGGAATTAAAAGTACAGCTTATTTAAAAAACGTGTATTTTTTTCTGAAGCGGTATGTTACTAGTTATATGTTGTGCATTTTTTTCATTTTCTCTTTTTGCTTTCTCTTGGGCAATGCGCCAGAGATATTGGACAGAAAAAAAGGACGTGCACGTGCATAATTGTTGATGTCCCTTGGCTTGGAAGTCCTTACTGTGCATTCCCCAAGTCGTGGCTGGGCCGGTGTCCTTCGAATTAAGAAAAAAAAATGGAGCGCGTGCAAGTATGATCAACTGACTGCCACGTCAAATTTCACTCAAGCTTGTGTTTTCTACTGTGCAGTTGTCACGACCATACAATCGTGTACGAACCTATAATCCTGTCGTGCCAAATTTTCTCTTATCGAGAACATCTCCAGTGCTCCCGCGCTTCCACCGTTAATTTACACTAGAAAAAATATATGAAAAATTTTAATAAAAATATGTTTGGATAGTTCATGTTAGCAGCTATTATCTTGCAAAAGCACATATGTAATAAATATTTGTACAATACGTAAGAAAAAAGAGAAATAGTGTTGGAACAGTAACTGAAATACAACTCTCGCATAGCAGTAGTAGTGAAACCGGTCACACGGACTGCCTTATCGTCAATTAATACTACCGACATATAAATGGATAATGGTTATAACTCTTCTATGGACAATTAATTACCAGCCAGTTATCCATCCGAATTCTTTTTTACCTACTTGCTATATATGGTCGCTCATCATCATACGGACAACTTTCCAATTCCTGTTGTAATCAATCTCCGAGGCGATGGGTTCTGAAGCTGCTGCTTCCTCTTCCTCCATGGAGGAGGGGGCCTCTATGAAGACGAAGCATGAGCTCGTCCGGCAGCTGCAGTTCCCTCCGGGCTTCCGCTTCGTGCCGACGGAGGAGGAGCTCGTTGATGTCTATCTCCGCAGCAAGATCGAGGGCCGCAAGCTTCCTCTGGATGTCGTCAACGAGGTCAAGCTCCTCGAGTGGCAGCCCGGCAAGCTTGTTGGTAAGCAAACTCTTCTCTGTTTTTTTTTTTTTTTTTTTTTGAGGAATTTCTTCTCTGTTTTTAGCCGATAACAAGATCAATCTTAATTACCAACAATGTTTAATCAATTGAAAACAAGTACTCTTCGTTTTTAACTGATATCGTTAGAACAATAAATCTAAATTTAAAATTGAGCTAAAAAATTACTGTCCTAATGACAATAATTTAAGACACATTACTGGTTGACCAGTATAACAATTACTACTTTTCTGATCGATATATATCACTACGTACTGTAACATGCTTGTGTGTTAATTTGCATGCATGTAGAGACGTACAAGGCCTATGGTGAGAACAAGTGGTACTTCTTCACGGCAAGGGAGCCGTCGTCATCGAACAAGGACAAGGAGCCGAACCGCAAGGTGAAGGTTTCAGGAGTGAAGGCGACATGGAAGGCGACGGGGAGCTTGATGGTGATCTGCAGGAAAGGCAAGCCCGGGGATATGGTCGGGACAAAGAGGGTCCTCATCTACCACTCCAGCGACGCAGAGGAGGATGGCAAGTGGAGCATGCACGAGTACGTCCTCACCAGGAACTCTCAGGTACGCAATGCACATACCCCTTACATATATTGGTCAATCTCGATTATAGGCTGACTAATAATTTGGTGCTTTGAGATAGGAACATACGGATAACTGTGGTTATTTTAAACACATTATTACGTGCACAGATCATTTTATCTCTTTAATCTAAAGTATTGTTCTTGATTACGTGCAATCATCAATGCATTTAAATTTTGATCATTAAATCTTTCTATCAGTATTATGATTCATTTTTTGAAAAACAAATACTATATTAGACTTGAAAAAGGGTTTAGTAATAGTTATATTGTATTCTGCACAAATTACATGCAAGTAGACAGTGTCCAAGACACTCTTTATACGTACCTAGATAGAAAAGCTTTGGACATCAAAACAGAGTTCGAGATTTGCTTCCATGAGCATCTATTAGTAAATTTTACTAAGAAAATAGGTCTATAAAAATATCATTATAAAAATTATACCATTAACCAACTTTATGTAATGAATCTTTGAGTGATTTTGTTTTGTTCACTTTTAATGTGTCCATTTGGAAAAGACTGGAGTGCCTAGTTTGCTTGATATATGACTTTGAAAAATTAGAAAACAAGAGCAAAATGTTGGAGCAAATAATCCATTCAATACTAAAAGATAAATGAGTTTGAGGTTTAAATGGATGTACAAATATGTATAAATAATGAAAACGGGGATAAATTATCATATGTAATGTTTTTTTTAGTTCACTACAAATATGCACAACGATCTCCAATCTAATATAACCTTTACCCCAGGATCTGAATTCATAAAATATGTGGGTTTGAAATTCCAAGTTTGTTACCTTTAAAAATCAACCATGTGAGATTAATATTGCAAGTAAAAGTGCCCATAATTAAATATCGTAACAACTAGAAAAAAAAATGGTTACGTTGGACAACGATTTTAGAAAATCAAGATATTTTCATTATTAAGCTTTAATATGTACTTTTGTAAGTTTATAAATTTATTAAAATGATTGGAGTATTGATATTTTTGTTACTCTATAATTTTTCTTTGAATGAATTTATTAAGATGACATTAACTATTTAATTTTAAAACTAGATATATCATGCTTGACTAATAGGTCATGTCTGGCAACAATTTTAGAATTTTAGAGAGTAATTCAATTTTTACTGGAAAGACAGTCAGCTATCCTTAATTTATACTTAGATTGTTTTTTCATAACATGCACGTGCATGCAGATTGGGCAGTATGCCCTGTACTCGATACAGAGGAAGCAGCACTCAGATACAGAGCACAAGACCACTGGGAGAAGCAAGCGCAAGAGGGAGACCATGAACGTAGAGCACGGCAAGACTACGAAGAGTAAGAAGGCAGCTCAGCGGCAGAAGCAAGGGACGACGTCCCAGTATTCACCTCCTCATCCCCCATTGACGCCGCCCAATGAAGACCACCAGGCACCGCAGCAAGAACTGCCACCGGCGGCGTACGCGCAGTCGAGCCTCCCCTCCGTGCCAGTGCAGCAGGGATATCCATCAGATGGAATCCAGCAGCTGCTTGGAGTTTCCGCGCCGATGAGTGCGGGGCACACACAGGCTTGTAGCTACGACCAGTGCGGCGACATGGCCGCCCAGTTCGACAAGCAGCTGACATTCTGCGAGCAACCGCCGAATCTCATATGGAGTCAGTCTCTGTCATCTGATGGCAACGTTGATGCTGCTCATCAGTATCAGCAGCTCTACCAGCAGCAGGAGAATGACGGCTCGTTCGGAGTGCCGAACCAGCCGGTTTACACGGGCCGGTACCTGCGGCAGCACGTTGGTTTCTTCCCGTGCGATACCACACAGAACAGCAGCAACTGGGAGCTTGGTCAGGATCAGCTTTACCAGCAAGGGGATGGAAATGACATTGGAGTGCAAGAACCCTATGCATTTGCTCAAGATTTTCAGTGTTACCAGCTGCAGGGACATGGCGCTGTGTTTGGACAGGAGGCAGGCTATGGTTCACATGGCCTGTTCACCACGAATTTTGAGGGTGATTCTGTTGGTTCCAACGGTGAAAATAGCGGTGCATCACCTTCTGCTGATGGCTTCCCCAGTGATCTTGATATTCTTTTTAATGACGCGTTATGGGTCGATGTTCCTCAACACAAGGTGGATGGTGCAGAGGAAGGGAGCGATCCGGCCTTGCAGAGTGAGCAAGAGCTCCATAGGCTGTGTGGACAGCAGCAGCAAACTGAGAATGGTGTCGGTGAGGGTGACTCTGAGTTCTTGATTTAGTATTCCTGATGATGAGGGGTGGAAGTTCTGAATTTGTTAGTGTGTCGCGTTGAACTCTGCTGGTACTGGTGAAGATGGTCGCTACCTTTTACATGTTGTCAATTTCGTAGTAGTGTTTTATCAGCAACAAGCTGATGCTACTTTAAGTTCTGTGTCGTTAAACTAGAAGGAATATAATCTTATGATACTGCTAAGGTATTATCTGCTGAATTATGGTGGTAGCTTATTTCTTACTTGTAATGTCTTGTTATTTTTCAAGGAGTCTGCCTATGTCAGATATACGTGTACATGTTCTCGCATTTAGATGGACTATGCGCTTTGGACAGATTCTGTTATATTGTATCTCCTCTGCAGCCTCGAATGAAATCCAGGCTTCCGCTTCTCTGAACTTTTCATCTAGATCTAGGTGAGTTTACATTGTTGCATCCTCAAGACTTACATTCAGTTCTGAAACTCTGCATTCAGTCTTCTGGTTTGTTGGCAAGAGGGCAGCAACAACCGAGAGGAGCGACAAGAGAACAAGACGCTCAACTTCTCGGGCGCGGTGCTCGGTAAGTCCTGAGCTCCATCATCACCGACGTGGTCAGCCTAGCGTCCATGGCCGGCGGCGGCGTCCTGCTCATTGATGCATGGTGCTATTAGAAGGAATAAAATCTTATGCTACTGCTAAGGTGTTATCTGTTCATTGATGCATGGTGCTATTAGCTTATCTCTTATTTTGAAAGGTCTTGTTAATTGTTATTTTCAAGGAGTTTGCTAATGTCAGATATACTGGTAGATTTTTTTTCACTGTCAGATTGACTAGGCAGTTCTGTTATTTCTTCCAAAAAAAAAAAGTAGAAGGAAAACAAAGTTCTGTTATATTGCATCTCCTCTGTAGCTTCAAACCAAGTCCAGCCTTCGCCTGCTCTGAACTGTTCCTCTGGATCTAGGTGAGCCTTCCTTCTTGTATCCTTAATTCAAGACTTAAAAGTATTGTCGGGCCACCCGATCCAGCTCTGAAACTCTGCATTCAGTCTTCTGGTTTGTTGCAAGAGGGCAGCAACAACCAGTCTGTGAGGAGAGGTATGATGTGCGTTGACTGCGTTGACAGAGCACGCCACGCAGGAGCCAGGGGGTCTTCTGTAAGTATTTATCCAGAGAAGGGGTCTATATGCAAATAGTTGGATCGTGATTAATAGTCGCGATCCATTTTAGGGGGTTATCTGTAAATAGTTGGATCGCGGTTAATAGTCGCGATCCATTTTAGGGGGGTATATGTAAATTCTGAAAACGGCAATTTGTGGCCTTTAGATCAAGTATGTGCGGTATGGGTCGAGGTCAACAAGCTCAGACGACCGTGGCGCTTCCTTCTCCTCCTGGCGCTGGCTGGCGGCGAGCTCCTCCTTCATCCTCCATCAGCGAGCCGCAGCTCCGCCTCCTCGGCGACGAGCCGACGTGGGAGGAATGCTTCCATGCTTCCGCCGCCGCCAATCGCAATCCACAAAGACAACTACTGTTAACGACGCGCTCCTCGCTTACGCCCATCCAAATGGCCGCGGCGGCGTCCCCTCGGCGCCTGACCCCTCTCCGCCTCTTCCTTCTCGGTCGGTCCGTCTGGACGATCCCCGCCACGTGGCCGCTCCCCGCGCGCGATCACGATCTCCACGCCGAGCTCAAACGCCTGGTGCGTTCGGGCCGGCTCGCCGACGCGGAGGCGCTGTTCGACGCAATGCCGCGCCGCGACGAGGTCGCCTACACCATCCTCCTCGGGGGGTACGCCGCGGCGGGTGACTTCCACGCCGCGATGGCGCTCTTCGCCCGCCTCCGCGCCTCCTCCCCGCCGCGCGCCGCCGCGGACCCCTTCGTCCTCAGCCCCGTTCTCAAGGCGTGCGCCGCGACCGCCGCCGACGCGGGCGCGCTCTCGCCCGCCGCGGCGCTGCACGCTTTCGCCGTGCGCTCGTCGGCCGTCTCCTCCGTGTTCGTCGGCACCGCGCTCGCGGACGCGTACGCCAAGGCCGGCCGGCTCGGGATGGCGCTCAGGGTGTTCGACGAAATGCCCGAGAAGAACGTGGTCTCGTGGACCACGCTCGTCGCCTCGCTCACGCGGGCCGGCAGGCGTCACGACGCCCTCCGCCGCTTCGCCGAGATGCGCGCCTCCGGCGTGGCCTGCGACTCCCATGCCTATGCGGCCGCGCTCACGGCGTGCGCGGACGCCGGGCTGCTGTCGCGCGGGCGCGAGGTGCACGCGCTCTGCGCCAAGCTGGGCCTCGACGCCACGGCCTACGTCGCCAACACGCTCGCGACGCTGTACGCGCGCTGTGGCCACGTCGACCGCACGCTGGCCGCGGTCAGTCGCCTGGGCTCGCGTGACGTGGCCTCGTGGACGACGCTGATCGCCTCCTACGTCCAAACCGGTCGCTCGGAGGAGGCCATTCAGGCGTTTATCAGAATACTTCACGAGGAGAAATCAAACTCTGCGTCCCCCAATGAGTACACTTTCTCTGCTGTTATTGCTGCATCGGCAAATATTTCAAGTACAAGTTTGGGAGAGCAGCTGCATGCGCAGGCTGCACGCAGAGGGTTAGCTCACGCCCGCACTGTGTCTAATTCCCTTGTCAAACTCTACACACGTGCTGGTCTTCTTTCAGCAGCTGATGCTATCTTCAGAGAGAGTCTAATCAAGGATGTTGTTTCTTGGAGTGTTATCATATCAGGTTATGCGCAGGAAGGCCTTGCCGAGGAGGCTTTCGCCTTGTTTGCAGAAATGCTGCATCACAGCAGCTGTTCTCGCCCAAACGAGTTTACTCTTGCCAGTCTCCTGAGCGTGTGTGCAAGTGCTGCGGCATTGGATACTGGACGTCAGCTCCACGCTCTTGCTGTTGCTGCTGGACTTGAACACCATGCGATGGTCAGGAGCGCTCTGGTGGACATGTATGGAAAGAGTGGCAGCATGTCAGATGCTGATGTTGTGTTTTCGCATCGTATGAAAGACGATGTGATCTCATGGACTGCAATGATCGTTGGGTATGCCGAGCATGGCCGCAGCAAGGAGGCAATTGAACTGTTTGAGCAAATGTGTCATGCCAGGATAAAGCCAGACCACGTTACGTTTATCGGTGTGCTCACTGCTTGCTGTCATGCTGGGGAAGTTGAGCACGGATTGAGATACCTCAATGCAATGAGCAAAACCTATGGACTGGAGCCTGCAAAGGAGCACTATGGTTGCATTGTGGACTTGTTGGGCCGAGCTGGCAGAATCCGTGAGGCGGAGGAGTTGATTGCTAGAATTGATCACGATGAAAGAGATGGTGTGGTTTGGACGTCTTTGCTTAGGGCATGTGCAGCTCGAGGAGAAGAGGAAGCCGGAAAGAAAGCTGCAGAGAGGGTGATGGAGGCTGAGCCATGGGGTGCAGGAGCACATGTAGCAATGGCGAACCTCTTTGCCAGCAAGGGACAGTGGCATGAGGCAGCACAAGAACGGCATTTGATGAAGCAGAAAGGGGTTGTGAAAGGGGCAGGGTGGTCATCAGTTGAAGTTGGAGGGAAGGACAGAGGAACTGGTGTTTTCGTTTCAGGAGATCGGACACATCCCCAGGACAATTCTATCTACGGGATGCTTGAGTTGATGTACTATGGAGCTGGATTAGGTCGGTGTACTCCTGATCACTTGGGTTTAGAGTATGAATTGGAGGTGACAGTTAACAGTTAACTGGATAACTATAAAGAAAAGCATTGACTGCATGCAAAATAGAAAGAAAAAGAGCTCTGTGCTTACTGCCATGCTAGGATGAACAACCATTACGAGAGAACGAAAGGTTTGGTCATCTCGATTCTTCTTTTGCTGTGATGTGTCTCTTTCGTATCCTAATAATGTTGTGCTCATGTGGATGCAGATCTTGAAAAGATGACTGCGGCAATCACATATAATTCAAAACTTTTCTGAATGAGGCTTTAGCATCCATGTGGTATTATTCAGCTGATACGTATCTCTTCACGAGAGCAATGATCCTGCTTCTGATCAAATCACTTGCTGTGAATTTCGTCCTATGGGCTGAATTGTGCCCACGTTGATTTCAGGACAGATTCTTATGAAGAAGCTTACACTTCAGCCTACCATTCTATTGGCAAGTGCAAGGTTGCAACATTGCCACTGGCATGGTGCAACATGAACGCTATTAGATGCCTGATACCATTTGATATACAGATTATGATCTTATTCATTTGTTCTTGTAAGAGAGGTCAGAACACAACATGGAAAGTGGGCATGACTTTCGTATATATTCTGCTAATATATCATAAGTCTTTATAATTTTGAGTATAGACTGATTCTGTGATTACTTATTCAGGATTCTTGGAACTGCCGATAATTTGAATCTTCATGGTACAATGGACTTATTAACATTATCCTAACTGGTCATAGGATAGTCTACAGTGTTGACGGTAGACATGATGTAATTGTTAATCATATCTACTGTACAGCCTTTTGACTTTTGCCTTTGTGCTGAATGTTTAATGCTCTTGTGGAACAAGTTTCAAGCACTTGATGAAAATTTTCGATGCTTGTTCACCAGCAAGATACTGTTAGGCGTGTGTTTAAGCGTGTGTCAATGACTGTGTAATAAGTAAGTAATTGAATGGGATCTGGATATTCCAAAGCAGTTATTAATTTACAATATGCTAATGCATCTTTTATCTTTGCAGGAAGCAGGTGAGGCCCAGGGCCAGAATAAGGTAGTGAACACTAACCATTAGCAGTGAAAGGAATCCTTGATTGTTTAAGCAAGGATAGGAGAACTTGACTTGGAAAGAAACAAAAATCACGGATGGAGTGGTAGCAATGATTCCGCTTTGGTGATGGAGCTTAGGCTCCGGGACGCTTTAACTAACTCTGTCCTACTCATTTCTCCATATACAGCCATTTCTCGGCAGTGACTCCGAGGCACCAAACCAGGCAGGCCCTACTCAGAATCATACGCCATGAATATGTCTCAAAAGCACTACAGGTGCAATATCACTTCTCTAATCTTCGCAATGATGGGGTGAACCATCAACTTCTCCAAATTGCACTACTGTCTATATACTGGTAGGAAAGAAATCACTAATCAATGATCGAAGGCCAAAGCAAAGCTTGTACTAGGTCTCTTCCTAACCTTCTAGATAGAGAAGCAAAAGAGTATAGAATCTGATGAGGAGCTCCATTTGGTTGCTGGTAGATGCTAGTGAAGGGGTCCCTCCTCTCCTTGTCCTAGTCTACAGTGGTACGGAGCATGAAGGAGGTCATAGGCGACGTGTTGAGCTCAGGATCAACACCCGGAAAAGGCGGGACAGCTCGAATAAACCGACGGAGGTCTGAAACTTAGGTGACCAAGAGGGCACAACACAACCGAACCGAATCGCCGATAATTGCAGAACATGCGGCCGCGAATCGCGAATAGTCCGGAGCATGCATTGCCGTGGCGGCAATGACAGTGTTGACAGTTGACAGGGCAGAGGATGCAACGCGAACGCATGGAAGAAGAGGTGAGAAGGATAAGACGGGCTGTGTTTTGGGGTGGAATTTGGAATTAGAAAGGTGCTTTGGAGGAGTGACAAGTGGTTCAGTAAAGTGGCGCAAATAAGAGAAGCGAGAAGGTGGCGCTTTTAGCTGCGGCATCGGATTCTATTCCATTCTTTGATTGCAAGGTATATATCCGTTTCTTAACACGGTTGTCGTTGAATTGAGATGTTTTGGTGGAAGAAGAAAGTTAAGTACTGGAGGAGTATAGTGTGATGTTGTGGGGGAAATAAATCAGTGTTTTCAAAAGGGGAGAACAGAATAATCCATGTTTATCTGTATGTAATGCTTCTCCAATCTCTCCTCCCTTTTCTGGGGGGTGTCTGGGATAATGAAAAGAATTACAAGATTTATGCTTCTAAACAGCATAACATGGCGCCTGTAGCTCAGTGGATAGAGCGTCTGTTTCCTAAGCAGAAGGCCGTAGGTTCGACCCCTACCTGGCGCGTTCAGATTTTCTTTCTTCCTCCCTTTTTTTAGCAAGTTTCCTTAAGACACGTTGCATTTCTGACCATTACAGACGTTGTATCAGATTTCACTTTATGATTTTTTTTACCATTTTCGTTTTGGAGAATGTAGGTGATCCAAATCCAATGCGGCAAATTCAACAGGCTGTGGAGTTGTAGCTGAGCCCCTATTTTGAACAAGCGCTACCACTCCAGCCAACCACTCTTCACTCTACTCTTCACTTCCCCTATTTTGAGGGAGCAAAAGATGAAATAAACTAGTAGCATCTTGTAGCCATATCACCTGGTTGCCCGACATGATTACTGTAATCGAACACGATCAGCCGTAGTGAATAGTCAATCATTGCCTCGCACTATTCTACGCAACGCCCACTACAGCACACCAGCAGGAGCTTTTCACTCGCAGCCTACTGTATAGGTATAGTATAGGCAAAGGTCAAGTCCACGAAACCTGTGCAGCTGTGCTTTGACGGACGAGCGAGCAGCGCAACTAAACGAGAAAAAAAAAAAAAAAAGCAGGCGGGCGGCAAAGGAAGGATGACACGAGCAGGAGCGACGAACGGCAGATGGTGCAGCCGTGTCTCCCCACCAAACCCTCCATCTCTTTTTGTTTTCGTATATCTCTTAATTAGCTTTCTTGTGTGAGGTGAGGTGATCCATGGAGCGAGCGGCGGCAAAAGTAAAGTAAAAGGCATCGGCGATAGATAGACATAAACTTTCTGGTCCTCGGAAGCCGGCACCTCACATGCGCATGAACACTTCACACTAAATTAACAGCCTCCTCATTTCAAAAAAAATAAAATAAAAATTAACAGCCTCCTATGTGAAATACACTACTAGTATTAGCGCCTAGGTCGTTGATGAGGAGCCTTTAGGCCGAAAAAATCAAGGTGTTGGATGCCTGCGCTTTTGTTTCGTACTGAAAAGAAGCGAGGAAAACTGGAGAAAAGGCCGTTTTCATCTCTCGCCTTCGGCTAATCATTCAGGGTTTTTTTATAGCTAATGGGGCGCATGTGCCTCTGCCGTTTTCTTTCTATGTATCAAAAATGTTTGGTGCTCCGTGATTTTCCACTCCAGTTTGTATGCGGTAGTGACTCGCATTAGCAGTAGAATCTACCTAAAGCCTAAAGGACCTAGGAGGCCGAAGGAAGAAGAATATGATAACCTCGTTTTCGTTTTCGTTTGCTCGCTTACACGTAGGTAACGTGGTCCGGCGCCGACGGCAACGGCTGTGGCTATCTCGACATGGCGAATCGATTGGGGCGAGACCAAAAGGGTGACACGTGTGCGCACAGCTCTCCCCGTCGCGTCCTTTCCGTCTCATCTCCTCAGTCCTCATCGGCGCGGCGCCCGTCCGGGAAGAAGCAAGGCAGTAGCTGCTACTTGCTCGAAAGGTAAGCGGCACGGAGAAGAGACAAGGGACCATCCACGCACGTGTCGCCCGGGTTCCGGCCATGGCGAGATACAGTAGTATCTATCAGCTCTCGTGATACGATGATCGGACGGGTTCCTACCCCAATCTGATCATCGTCCATGGAAATCTGTCTTTCGCGCTGCCTCCGGTCGGTGCTTACACAAATCCAGCAATTAGCATCCGTGTCGAGCTAATACATACCACTGTGACACGCACACGGCCCTTCTTCTGTTCCATCGACGTAAGTGCTGTTGTACCTTCCTGGCTGGCTGCCTTGGCGCCTGAAAATCCGTGAACGCACACAACAACAACAACAAGCAGGGCCACGGGCGCCGGTACGAGTACGAGAAGAAATGGCCTGAGGGAGGCAGGACCAGGTCGGAGCATTTGTGCCGAGCGCCGGCCTCGCCGGGAGGGCCATCCCGGTCCATCGGGTATCGACGACACGCTGCAACCTGACGCCGGCCGGCCGGGCTCACGAGCTCAGCCCTGCCTCCCTGGCCCGTCTCAGAGAGCTTTCAAGTTTATTGATTGTCTCTGCTCTTCTTCTGCTTGGAACCGGAGTTATATCTTTCATTATTGTGTGCCTTTTGTGCGATGTGCCGAGCTCATAGTTCTGTCTTCAGTTATCACCCTTGTTCGTTTTAGCTTGATCGTCCGTTTGGTCAAAAAAGAAACCGCCGGGTCCCCCTCCCCCCTGCCCACGAATAATTCACCAACTGTGCCTGTGTGCCAAACAGCGTTCTTCCAAGCGTCGCTGCAGAAACGCCGCTTGAAACAACCAGACGGAAAGGGGGAAAGAGAGACACTGAGGGCGAGTGATGGCGGATGGAAGGGCGACTGAAAAGAAAACAAGAAAAGGCTGGCCTGCATCAGACTCTTGTAATTGTAACTGATGAGAGAGACCAGCTGGTGTTGCAGCAACAGCCAGCAGCCGTCGCCGATCCATCCATCTACAGCGCTGCATGCCCGTGCGCTGCTACAGCGAACCGGAGGAGAAAGACATGACATCCAAATGGATGGATATTTTTTGGAGTGATCGAGGTCGACATCGATGGCCCCGTCCCAAGCACCAAGAACCTCCGAGCCGGGCCAAACCAATGGCCACCCCAGGGCACACTGAACCATGCTGCGTGCTCCTATCTATCTGACGGGGTCCCCCTGCCCCGACACCTTTACTTGCCACTCATGTTTCTTTTACTGCAGTTACCATATCTGAAGAAACCTTGGTTACTGTGATGCTTTTGGTTTAGGTTTACGATGTGTAGTACTTAAAAGGCATCAGCTTGTTATTAATCTCAGAAGAAGAGACCTCTGAGCTTCTGTGTGGAAGAAAGAAAAAACAAGGCAAGCACCGAAAACGGAAACAAGATGCAGCTTGACTCTTGTTGACTCCGGTAACTACTACCGCATGATACAATTTGGTGGTTCCAATCCAATGCCCTATCCACAAGTAGGAAGGCCAATCATAATTGTCCTACTTAATCACTGATTATTAATCAATCATACGCTGTCTGTATGTATTGTTGGAGAAAAGAAACCGTACCTCACTCTGTTTTAGGCCTACAATACAAAGCTTTATATCCATTCATCAATGGCACCAGTTCGCCTACCGAATTGTTTTTTTTTTTGGTTGAAAAAAGAAGGTATATACGCCCATACAAAATGAACACAACAAACATTGTTTGGACCAAGAGACATACACCTGTTCTTCCCAAATCCGATGCTTTATCCATCCACAACGCCAACCATAAATAATTATATAATCATGCGTCTCTATAGTGTCGGAGAAAAGAAACCGTACCTCGCTCCATTCTAAGCCTACACTAAATAGAGCTTTATATCCATTCATCAACGGCACCAATTCTTTTATTTATTTATTTATTTGAAGAAAAAAAAGGAAAAAGAAAGGCATATACCCATACAAAATGAACAGAGGAACACTGCATTATTTGGACATAATAAGGGAGGGACATATACTTGTTCTTTAATAAAAACAGATTAAAATTTGAAAGAGACAGATAAAGACCCCCCCGAAAATCGGCTATATAAACCCACATCCACCTCGCCCCACAGCCAGAAGAGAATTCCAAGCTCACACACTCGCCTCTCCACTCTCCCCTCCCTAACCTGCCGCTTCCCTTCCAAGTTGCAAAAACCCAACCCAGAGCAGCGCAGCAGGATTTGGTGCTGCGATGCTACAGTGCGAGTCGTCATCAGGCATGGCGGGAGCGGCGCTGTTGAGGCTGTACCGGATGGTTCGCGCGGGGGAGGTGGTGGCGCTGGTGGCGTTGGTGTCGTGGTCGTCGTGGTACGTGCCGTCGTTGGTGGCGGCGGCGCTGCGGCTGGCCGGCTCGCTCCTCCTCAACGCCCGGTTCGTCTTCCTCCTCGGCAACGCCATCGTGCTCCTCCTCTTCGCCCTCTCAAGGCACGATCTGTCATCATCATCTTCTTCTTCTTCAACCTCCGACCAACAGCAACCTGCTGCCGCTGCTTCTTCTTCTTCTTCTTCTTCTTCTTCTTCTTCCACCACGCCGCTGCAGCAGCAACAAGCTCCGTCGTTGTCGTCTGTGCCGCCTCCGGTCGCCGCCGCCGACGCCGCTACGGCAGCAACAAGCTTCCCTGTTTCGTCCACCACCACGACACTGCCTTCTTCCATTTCCATGGAAGCTGCAGCAGCGTCCTTCGCCGCGCCGGTGATCGCCCGCGCCGACGCGGTGCTGCTCGAGGACAAGCCGGTGGTGGCGGCGGCGGTGCGCAAGCTGGCGCGCGCGCCGCGGCGGAGCCGGTCGGAGAAGATGGGCCCGCGGCGCGCGGCGTCGCCG
The DNA here is from genome assembly GCA_030378355.1 of Eleusine indica. Classification (NCBI taxonomy): domain Eukaryota; kingdom Viridiplantae; phylum Streptophyta; class Magnoliopsida; order Poales; family Poaceae; genus Eleusine; species Eleusine indica. The sequence goes on from CM059494.1 coordinate 70,219,115, forward strand.
GAGCTGCGGCGGTGCGAGTCGGAGAACGGGCGGCGGCGAAGGTCGTCGGTGACGGCGCGCGACGCGGAGGCGTGCTGGGGGAGGGAGGACGCCGACGAGTTCCGGCGGACGGTCGAGGCGTTCATCGCAAGGCAGACGAGGTTCCACCGCGAGGAGTCCATGTCCATGGCCGGACACTGCGAGGTCGCGCCGGCGTTCACCGGCGCGCTCGTCGTCGTCGAATAAATCTGGGTGGGATTGAAAAGACCGACCCGACCCTGTGCAAAAAAAAAAAAGTACATAAAGGAGCTCTCTTTCTATTTCATGAAACTGGTCTCGTGTTCCTGTTCTTCAGATCTGCTTCAGTGTTTTTTTTTTCTTCCATCGCCCGTGGAAGATGATAATAGGAGGAAGATCCCAGTAACCCCAGATAAACCTTGCATGTTCTTACGCCCAAAATATTTTGGATGTCTCGGCTTTGATCTTGCTGAATGAATGTCTGGAGAAGACAGGATAAGCACCCCTGTGACACACACCTGACTAGACGCATCAGAAATTAAGAATCAGATGCAAAGTGCGGAAAAGGCCGCGTTTTTCTTGCAAATAAAGCGCGGAATCATCACACGATGGTGTATATATATATATATATTAATTACATTATTATTATTAATAATGTTCAACAACGCATAACACAAGCACGGACACTATCTAGCACCGCATGCAACTGAAATGACGCATTCGAGTGGAACGGAAATGGATGGCGCGTACGTTCTTCCTTCAGTTCTCGCACAGCGGCAGTAGAGTACTAGTAGCACAGGGTGACGTGACACGGAAGCCCGTGGTGTGGTGGTACAAAACAAATTTAAAGTGGCAAGCTTTTGCTTGCTCCATATGTCACGCTCCATGGTTGCCTTCCTAGCAATAGAGTACTACTCGTACTGTAGTATTAAACCTTACAGTAGGACAAGATTGATCGTTCGATCCATCCGTCCGTGGATGTTGCGTGGAGTGTGGGAGTTCGCTCAAGGTACCAAGAATTCACGATTCAACTGTTCCAGCAGTGGATGGAGCACGCACGGATCATCGGATGGCGAGAGGAGAGAACAGATTCCTTTGTTCCCCCTACCCTTCTCCTGGGATTGATGGATGTCTCAAGTAACCCTCCCTGTGTCCTCCGGCAGATTCGCCATTAGCCTAACCAGTAACCACTCGATCGTCTCTCTCTTTCTCTCTCCCGGCTCGCTAGAAATTCATCAATTCTTGTGCGTGGTGGTGGTTGGTTCCAGGAGCAGAGGAGGGTGTCGACGTGTCGCCTCTCTTCTGTTCGATGTTCCTAGCTTGGTCCGTTGGTGCGTTACACCCGGGTTTGAATTCCCGTCGTTTTCAGCCAGCATTTCTTCATGTCTTGTTCCGGTTCCATGCGCATAAAAGAACGCGACGGCTGCTTGTCTCTTGTCTGTCCAATGGAAGCTGCCGCCACCGTCTTCATTTTCAAGTCTCAAACAAAATATAATTTGCATGTATCGTCTTCAACCAGGTTAACTTCATGTCAATTAGCCACTGATAACATTTCTTGGTTTTGAAAGGTCATTGTTTTCTCTTAAGCAAAGTAATATCATACTGCAATTATGGTCCTCCTCCTCCTTCTCTCTGCAGCTAATATAACCAGGTTCTTTAGGCTTTGGCCCTTGCTTTTAGTTGTTGCTTTGTTCCTTGCCGCATCTAGTACTAGTAGTTTTCATCTCCACTATCGGCTGCAGAATATTAATATCAATATTATCCACTCACTCACTCACTGATAGTTCTGGCACCCTGATTGAGTACCCTCCAAATCCATTATCCACGAAATGATTCTCCTGGCGTGGCAGCAGAGACAAAAGGCGGGGTAGTCAACATCCTCACAATGCAAGCACCGTATTATATTCCGCGAAGGCATACTCTGCATCTCTGCCTCGTTGTTTAGTGCAAATGCAGAAGCCGGTTCCTTGGGTTTCAGTGGATGTTGCTACCAACAGAACAGAAAATGGGTTTTGGAATCTGCCATATGGTTCTAGTACTGTTGTGCTTGGCTCTTAAATACTTATGCCACACCAAACCAAGACCCTACCTGTCTCTTTTGCGAATGGGTTTTTGAAACTCAAGCAATTAAATAATGTGTTGGTTCGTTCGTTCTCACCTGAAGAAGAAAACATCCGGTTCAAATCTTGTACTAAATATGTCGGGTGTTTTGTTGGCCATGCCTGAATTTTAAAAATATACTAGTGCTTTGAAAACGAGTCAACGATGACCAAAAACAAGGGCATCAACACTCCTGGAAATTTTAATTCTTGGTCTCTTTCATTTTTATTCATTCATGCGCTAAGACTAGAAGGGTGTACGTGATGCCAACTAATACAATCAATTTTTTATTTTCTTGTCAGCTCGCTTCTTTCTCGCATTCCTTTTTCTATCCACTGCCGCCCCATCTCTTCTTCACTTCTTCTATCGGCCAGTGATGTGCATAACGCATAAAATCTGCATTCGATAAGGTATCAGTTCCGTTCTAGTTCCCCCGTTGATGAGGCCGCATTTTCCTCCCGCTTTCTATTCTAGTTCCACTTCATGGATTACCAGGGTGAGCAGAGTCATGTGTCCGAAGAAGTATCGAAGGCGTAGGAAGAAGGCGAGCGACTCACAGTCCAAACCATGAGGCCCTGCCACTCCTGGATCCGGTAATTCCAATATGAAATTAAGTTGCTTCCATTTGTGGACTTGTTGATGACAAACTGATGAGTTGTGGGTAATTGTGGTCTTGGTCTTACTGCATGCCGAACCCTAGATTATCATTGTTAGGATTCTAAATAAAGTAAGAACAATCTTAAGGTACAATTTTGCCAAAATGTTTTGCACATTTCCTATTTTTCCTGTAACAAACTAATTTCTAAATGAAGCAAGAACAACATATCTCTCATTCATCATTGATTCCTTACAAAGCTCTGAAACAAAATGTTATCTAGTTCACGTTATGTAATAATTATTTTTTTTTCTTCGCCCTAAAAGCTTTAACCAATAATTTATTTTTTCTCACAAGTGAGTAATATTTTTATGACTAAAAGTAACATATAAATCAATCTGTGTACAGGGATCTCTCTAACATTCTAATGAATGTGACTGGTATGCACACGGTTCCCCCTCAAAGACATGTATGCAACATTTCGTTGTTACTTATTAGGCAAAGCATATAATTGTGTCACAAAATATCAAAGACAGTCATTATGAAATGGGCACATGTAATTGTAGTGTATTTGCCCAATTTTAATTATTTCTACTACATGACTAAAAGCAGCCATCACAAATATCTAAAACAATTTTATTTCTAAATTCCAGCAGCCAAGTCATAATATAGTGTGACAACTATCTTTCATTAAATGAGCATCTAGCTAGTATCCTCGCAAAAAAAAAACCCCGAATATTGTAGTAGTACGTACTAGTATTATCATGGGAGAAGACGTATGGATCGATCATTCGATCGTGAATAGAGCAGCTCCTCCAGGAAATCGACGGTTGCAGCAGAGAGATGGAAATCGATGTGTTCTCTCCTCTCACCGACGCAGGCAGGCTTGGGAATGTATGGCGAAATGAGACGGCGGTGACAAATGCATGCAAGAATGAAGAATCAGCCGCAAGCAAGCTCCGAGTAAGCGGCTGCGCGCATCAGCCTGAACCGATGTGCATTGCAGAGCAGAGGACGTCTCGCGGCTTGCAACGCCAAGAGCACGAGGGAGCGAGTCTTTGCCGGGGCTTCCGTTCCGTTCCGTGATGATCAGAACATTCGTCTTCTGAGGGCGTGCCTCATGGTTGTTTCAGAGTGTTCTGCAGCTTTCCCATTCACGCTCGTCTCGTCTCGATGATGTTTCGGAACTCGCGCGCGGCCTTCTCATGGCGCTGAACGACCCCATTGGTTGCTCGATCGACGACAGGCAGCTCTCATGGCGCTGGCCACGGCAAAGACAGTGAGATCTTCTCGATCAGTCTCGCAGCGCTTCCGTGCCAGATAGATGGTTCCATCACCTGCTCGTGGATATTTGATGTCAACAAAACAAAACCATGATGTACGCATGGTTCAAGGTCCTTGGGAGAGCGCCATGAGCAACCCATGCGATGTTCGCTAGGCGGTGCACCAGCTACGGGATGGCTGCGGCGGCAGATAGGAAAAGGAATGAAGGAGATAGGATCCGTGTTGTAATGAGGAAGGGGTGGGACGGGAGCCGTACAGGGAGGAACGCCCCCGTGCCACTTTCAGGGGTCAGCTCTCTGCGGCGGGTTTCCTCAACTAAATTAAAGGAATACTTTTCCTCAACTAGTTAAAAGGAATACGATGACAGAATAGATGGACCCCCCGGGGGGTGTCAGTGGAAGAGAAAAGAAAAGGGTTGCCCATCGTTTTTATTTCTTTTGCTCTTTATATATATACTCACTCAAAGCTGGGAACATGTTGACCGACGACTAGCGTGAGGAGATCAACAACAGACGTGTTCGAACGCCAATCAGATCGATCCAATTAGATTGATTTTAAGCATCCACAAAAGAGTATGTCAATCATAATAATATTCATATCTGTCTCTTCTTTACTTCTCCCGTCGGCCGGCGACGTGCACGACGCACCAACTCCATCTTTAATAAGGTATCAGTTCTCTCCCAGTTCCCCCGTCAATGAGGTCGCCTTTTCTCCTGTTTTCTATTCTAATTCTACTTCATGGATTAGCAGAGCGAGCAGAGCTATGCCTCCAAAGTAAAAGTATCAGAGGTGCAGAAGCGACATGAAGTCAGAGGGATCAGACCATAAGGGTATGCTACTATTGGATTCGGTAATTCTGTTATGAAACTAAGTTGCTTGGTTTATTGTCTTGTATTGGCAAGTTTGTTTCAAGACAATATGCGTTTATTTTGATCCCAAGATAGCAAAATTTGTTATTAAATGAACTAAGTATAGTATCTCAAGTAGAATCACGTAGAAAACAAACTCATGTATATTTTTCTTTCTAAATAAAGTAAGAACTATCTTAAGATACAATTTTGCCAAAATGTTTTGCACAATGTTTTGCACATTTACTATTTTTTCTGTAACAAACTAATTTCTAAATGGAGCAGGAACAACTTCTCTCTCATTCATCATCGATTCCTTACGAAGCTCTAAAACAAAATGTTATCTAATTCACGTTAACTAATAATTAAGTTTTTTCTTGGTCCTAAAAGCTTTAACCAATAATTCACTTTTTTCTCACAAGTGAGTAATATTTTTTTTATGACTAAAAGTATCATATATATCAATTTGTGTACAGGGATCTCTCTAACATTCTAATGAATGTGACTGGTATGCACACGGTTCCCCATCAAAGACATGTATGCAACATTTCGTTGTTACTTATTAGGCAAAGTATATAACTGTGTCACAAAATATCAAAGGCAGTCATTATGAAATAGGCACATGTAATTGTAGTGTATCATTTCTACTGCATGACTAAAAACAGCCATCACAAATATCTAAAACAATTTTATTTCCAAATTCCAGCAGCCAAGTCATAATATAGTGTGACAACTATCTTTCATTAATGAGCATCTAGTATCCTCGCCCAAAAAAAAAAAAGCTAATACATCAAGTGCAAATAAGATGTCCAACAAATAGACAAATGCACCTGAGTATGCTTCTCCGACAAACGATATACTGGGTACGACAAGAGAACAAGAGATAGTGTGTTGAAAAACATAGTAAGATCAAGGCATCATCTCGAGTGTTATAACTGGTTCAAGCTTCCTCATCGTGTTCTTGCAAAAACATAGTACTTCTCTTCCTAATTCGTGAAAGTTTAATGGAAAGCTCTTGCTGATTCCAAAAAAAGAACACGATGTTGTTGTCACAACTGAACTGCACTAACTTTAGTTGCATCATTGCGTGCAAACGATACAGATGCATTAATAACTGTTACAATGCCGACTCATCGTAACAGCCGGACTGTGATTTAGATGTCAAATAGCTTTACTTGCAAGTTGCTAGGGAAAGCTTCAGACAAAGCAGAGTGCTGAGCTTAGCAACTCATAGCTGAAATGGAAGAGGGGGAAGCCCTAATTAGGAAGAGGAGTAAAGCTTGGATTTAACAAAAAGGCCTACTCATATGACCGAGTCCAATAGAGCGGCCAGTCACAGACACAAATTTAGGCTGACATATTGTAGAACCATTCGTAGCCTGCCTCGGCTCATACACTCTCGATAGCGCAGCCCAGCTCAAACACACCGCAACCGCGCTGGGTGCAAACTACAAAGCCAAAAGGACCTTATGAAAAACTTAGCACAGAAGTAATACATTCATCCTTTTTCTTTTTACGGGTAAATCATAGTGTATATCTTTTACTACTTGTTAGGGTCGCAAAGAAATATACAATCAAAGTTGAAAGTATGCCCATTCCTAATATTATGTTGTAATTTATTATATATGTGTATTTTTCATACACCTCTTCGTATCATAATTATACACAATTATTATGCAGACATGGCACCTGATTATTTTTTTCATTTCATTTTTATTTTATGCTAGTAGTATCGCTCTAGTTCTTGTCGCTTATTGAATTGCTCCTTACTTGTGGTGGCTTATCACTAGAATTGTATGAATATGGTTCCTTGCGTATTAAGTGTGTTGAACTGATTGCTTGCCTAATTACTAGTATGTATAGGAGTTGATTGGTATATGAATCACTAGCATATTTAGGTTGCTTTTACCTTTTATAAGATCTTATGATATGCTAAAATGTCTCTACTAGAATTGCATAGGAGTTTTTTGAAGGGAGAGAAGCGTGGAAGTAAAGTTTGTCATGGGACTTTACGATTCAACCCCGTTCTCGGTCACTAGATCCTTTCACCAAGTTTTCTAAAAAAAATGAGTGAGTCAAGAAGAGTAGTGATAAGATATATGATAAAATAAAACATGTTCTAACACTACTTTTTCTAAATTATTTTGAGTCCATCACATATCTACTTCTCAGTTTACATTTTCAGCAATTGAGTTAAACAGCAAGAAACAAATATGTTGAACTACACATTTTTTGCTTTTGTTATCAGTGGGGTAGCCCCAGTTTGATCCACCTCAAAATGAATGAAGTTTAATGACCAATCAAACTAGTGAAGAAGTGAAATGAATTGGAGCTTCCTCCTTCCCTTCGTTTCTTGCAAGGATCAAATGAGTTAGAGCTTTGCCAGTTTGCTGCCATCTAAAAAAAACTCAAACTGATATGTTATCTACATTCATGTGTAAGGTCGTTGCAATTTTATTTTGTTGTGACTTCATGAACAATTTTATTTTGTGGTGACTTCATGAACAATTAAAGGACATGTTTGTAATAGAGGAATTAAACTCGTCGGAACACGAAAAATGCAAGAACAGAGAAAGAATATTAGCTCTCAAATAAATTTATTTGTTATGCAGTTTTGAAATCAGCAAACCGGAAATAAAGAAGAAATTTATGAGTGATTTAAACCTAATAATTGAAGTTATTGATGGCAATTATTTGTAACAACACAATGAAAGGTCATGTCTATATGTGTATGTGGAAATAGAGAGCCCAGACAACATGCAAATGCACCCATGAGTCAGCGTATTTTTGAATTGAAGTGGTGTCATCCAAGGTTTTAATAACCAAGGTTAACCGGCTGGTTATCCTAGTTAACCGGATAACTGATCCGGGCCGGTTGCACCAACCGACGGTTAGCCGAAGAAAACCGACACTATGTACTATAGCAAATCAGTTAAACCTCAGTTTTCTGGTTAATCGGTCAGTTTTCCAGCAGTTTGAACCGAGCGGTTTTGCCGGTTATTAAAACCATGGTGTCACCTTTTATAATGGTTATAATTGCATAGTTGTGATGCTTATTAATTAATAGTATAGGTATGAGGATGTAGGTACTAATGAAATGATCACTTATAAATTTTATAAGGTTAGAGCCATTTTCAATGTAGAGCTAATGAATATTGCTTTCCCTACTCATGGTAGACCTTGCGTTGGTGCCTGTGAGATCAGTGAGAGAAGAATCATGATAGATGTGAGCGAGGCGTTAAGTGCGCATGTTCATTATGCACTGATGAGGAGAAAAGATCTATTATCAATAAAAATTCAAGAAAGATGCAAGCGAGAGAATCAAATTCATTATTAAACAAAAAAATAAATCCAAAATTTTGACTAACAAAAGAAAACAACAAAAGATAGAAAAAGATATCTTAAGTTCACAATAATGTTGACAATTTTTTACTCTTATTTTTGTTCATATGAATCTCACTGGTAATAACTATATAACATACAGAGATGTATTATATTTCTCTCTTTTTCTGGAAAAGCTCAAAATATTTCCTAATGTCACGGTTTGCTAGGTTCTGGAAAGGGAACCAGTGGTTCTGCTTTGATCTGAACTCATAATTTGTTGGCTTTTTTAATCTGAACTCATAATTTGTTGGCCTTTTAACAATTATTTTATGATCGATGAATTGATTATGCTGCATAGCCTTAGGTTCTTCAGTCTAAATTTGTTGGCCTTTTTAATTGCAGAGACTATTTTGATTGCAAGTCTGCTAAGAGGCTGAAAGGTAAGCAGTGAAAAATGGTTACGGTTATGGTTCAATTCGGCAACAAGTGAACTAATCTGCTGCTACTTGAGCTAAAAATCAAATGAACTAGTGTATTGACCCAAAACCTTTGGATTACTGCTAGCATCCAATTTAGAAAATGCAAATATTGTAAGCTCCAATAGCTCCAAACTTCTTGTGCCACATTTACTTGTAAATGAAAGTCCATTCTTATATTTATTGCAGTATAATTGACTGAATATGAGGTGCACTTGATAGAGACTCTATTTTATAATATTTCATACATGACAACAGATTTGTTTTCTTGAGCAACTCAGCCTAGATTCATACACTTGTAATGTTCCATATACCTTTCTGAAACTGATATGGAATCAATAAGAGAAGGTACTTCAATTGAGATCTAGGAACTTGAACTTGGATTTCAGATATGTTAAAGCTTCAGATTAAAATTGGTTTTTATACGATTGTTGTTATTAGTTTGATAGTTGGCAATATGAATAACCAAAAAAAAAAGATTGTTCTTAGTTTGATTGCACTAGTAGATTGTCTAAACATGATGTAATCTAAATTGATGATGTCAAACAATTTTTAAAGAAAATATATTGTCTAAACATAGTCATTTATTGTTAATCCTGTTAAGCTTCTAGTTGTATTACTCTGTGCCTTAGTTTTGCTACACAATAATACAAAGGTGCGAGCAAAGCAAATTAGAGGTATAAGAATTTTTTTTAAAAAAATTATTATCACCAGCGGTTCAAAACTGTGAACCGCTACTGATACTCTCTGAACCGTTGCTGATGACGAAGTATCAGCAACGGTTTACAATTTTGAACCGCTATTGATACTCAAGTATCAGCAGCGGTTCTAGAACCGTAGCTGATAAACCCGATTATCAGCAACGGTTAATCAACAGCGGTTTATGAGGCGACCATACCACTCTGTCTGACTGGGTTGAGTAAGGGAGGAGGAGGAGGAGCAGGGGAGGTGGTGGCGCGCTGGGCGGAGCAGGGTGAGTGAGGAGGAGAAGCTGCCAGGACGACGAATTAGGCGGCGTCGATTTCGTCCGCAGTTACGAACGACCCTTGACCAACGCGGAGGCTTGTTGGCTTTAGCCTTATTACGCGATCGTGTGATACAGGAGTAGCACACTGTAATCGCGTTGACGCAGTCAAGCATAAAAGCGACCCAATTCACTAGGGGCCAGCATTGTCTTCCGCCACAGGGAGAAACATATAGAGAGAATTTCTTATTTGGGTTCAAAAAAAGATGACATTGCCTTCTATGACCCTCTTCAAATTGAAGTTACTCACTAGCTCCAAACAAAAAATTTCCTACCTTCTATGGCCCTTTCATCAAGTCTTATATTCCCTCCGTTTTTAAATTGTTGTCGCTATTGATTTCTTTTATCAACTTTGACCGTTCGTCTTATTTAAAATATTATTTAAAATATATAAAATTTTAAGTTATGTTTTAATTTTATTTAATAATAAAATAAACTATGACAACATATATGATATTATTTAAATTTTTTTAAATAATACGAATAATTAAAGTTAACTAAAAAAGTCAACGAAGACAACTATTTAAAAACGGAGGGAGCAGGTTCTATCGTGAAGTAACATTTTTTTTTGAACGTGAAAAGACCATTCTATCCTCGTTTTCTCTTCGAGCTCACGCACCCTCGCTTCCTCTTCCGCACAGGTCGGGGGCGGCCTCCGGATTCACGTCGGTCCGCACAAGCCACTGGAGGCTCGCTGCGCGGGCGGGCCGCCTCAACGCATGCCCATGGGAGCCCGCACCCCGGTGGATTGTGTCACGCGCCCATGGGAGCCCACACCCCAGTGGATTGTACCGCTCGCCGTGGACGCGATCATCTTTGCAGCCTGGCGTAGGGCAAGCTCAAGGTAGGGCGCAACCGTGGGGAGCTCCTCCACCCAACGCGTCCATGTTGTCGCTTTCGGCAAAAGCTCGACCAATCTCGCTCCTCGCGCCATCCCAAATTTCTGATGATGCTCGTCACTCCTCGCCCCAAATCACACTGCCCCCATCGATCTTGCCACCGATCTCGCATCCAAATCGCGTCGCCCGGCCAGCAAGCTCCGGCTAGTTGCGCGGATTTTTTTTCCCAAAGATCCGGAAACTAAGTGTTTCGAGATGATTCATATTAAAAGAAACAAGACCAACTGTACATTATTGTAAGAGCGAATTAGACTCGCCAATTACGCAGATTAAGTGGCTTGCCGCACGGTTTGGCTTGGGAGAGCGAGGATGGGCAGGAGCCTTCTGGCTATCCGTGGATGGAACGCCGGAGTCATCCGGCTAGCTCACGTTGCCGGACGACAAGCCAGGAAGCAGCCCACGGTCTCTTCCACCCTCTGTTTTTTCTTCTTTTTTCTCGTGTGTTTCATATACATCGCTACTATCTTCTTTTCAATTAAAAACAATGATATAAAATTTATATATATCATATGAAATTAAATATTTTCGAGTATTTTTTTTGAAAAAAAATTAAATTTATTTCATATCAGGAATAAAAAGATTTTACTATTCTTTCCTTAACACCACTAATTGTCAAAATTAACGGAAGGACCATAAAAGGAAATGAAAAATGATTCTGATCCAAATAGAGAATTTCGATTTGAAAAGGGTCAAGAAACACAACATCATTTTCTATGAGGCGGAGGAAGGAATTTGCTCAAATATATATACCTTTCCTTTCAAAAAACAAAATCGGGAAACCCAGCATCTTCTCACCCGAGCGGCGGCGGCGGGTGGCGAGTTCTTCCTTCAAGCTTCTTTCAGAGGACTGGTTTGTAAATCGGAGACAACCTTGCTGAATCACGGTTCGCTTCTCGCTCCTCTACGGTTCTGATTAGATGTATGCTTCTTTTGCAGTTCTAGACTCCTGGGTCCTCGATTGCGGTTGCAAGATGTGGGGCGGTAACTTCGAGTGTGCTATGGAGGTCGAAAGCTGGATGGATGGGCTGTCACTTCCTAAGCCGGAGAGTGTGTAGAAGCCGAAGCGGAAGTGGGGTCTGGACATGGAGCTCACTTGGGAACAAAAGGCAGTGCTAGTTCTTGACATTTGCCGTGAGCAGCTGGCCAGAAGCTGCCCAGAGGAGGGGTGCAATGTAGTCCCTACTAGCTTCTTTGACTTAGCGAAAGAGTGTGAGGATACAATCTAAACTTTAACCATGTCTTGTTATTACAGCAATTTTTTATGCATCCTGTGCCCCCCCCCCCTCCTTTTTTTATGACAAGCATTGAAATTAAATCTTTCCTTGTATTACAGCTAGATCTAGGGAAAAAAATTACGTGAGCCCCGGGCTCACGCGCATGCCAGTGCGTCCCCACGCGCGATGACGTCCACTGGAAATCGAACGCTGCAGTCCGCTCGGCTTGTCGCTGAAGTCCGATCGGCTAACGTGCGCTCGGCTCCCTTCGGCTCGCCATCGTCGCACTCCAGGGTTCGGCTAAATTTGTAGGTGCTCGGCAGCGGCAACTTCGGCTCCTGGTACAAGGCCACGCTCTGCAAGGGCCCCGCCGTCGTCATCAAGCGGTTCAAGGACATGAACGGCGTCGGGAGGGAGGACTTCTCCGACCACATGCGCCGCCTCGGGCGACTCGCCCACCCCAACCTCCTCCCGCTCGTCGCATACCTCTACAAGAAGGAGGAGAAGCTGCTCGTCACCGACCACATGGTCAATGGCAGCCTCGCGCAGCTCCTCCATGGTACAAAATCTCTTCGACTTCATATGATAATGCTAGGAAATAAATAAAGTAACAATCGTATTGATGATACTATCAGGTAATCGGAGCGCGATCTTGGATTGGAGGAAGCGGTTACGGATCATCAAGGGCGCGACGCGGGGGCTGGCCCACCTGTACGACAAGCTGCCGATGCTGACGGTGCCGCACGGGCACCTCAAGTCCTCCAACGTGCTCCTCGACGCCTCCCTCGACCCCGTCCTGACCAACTACGCGCTGGTACCCGTGGTGATGCTGTCCATTGCGGCGCAGGTGATGGTGGCATACAAGTCGCCCACTACCGGAAACCGATGATTTGCCGAGTGCATTATCACAGGCACTCGGCATCTTGGTCATTGCCGAGTGTCACACGGGACGTCTCTCGACATCTATGACACACATGGCATTAAGCCCATTTATCAAGTGTAAGAAGACCTGACACTCGATAACTAGAAACATCCGGCAATCCCTAGATGTCCAGTGGGGATGCAGCGCTGGCCGATGACGGAGTAGCCGCTATCGTTAGGAGATGCCGAGTGTAAAAACCTATCACTCGGCAACTGACACAGATGTCGAGTGTCTACAGCGACTCTTGGCAACTAGGCCTATATGACGAGTTTCTACCTCTGACACTCGACAACTATGAAAAAAAACTCTACCAAACATCACTTGTCTATTTTCTCTTTGCAATAGTATAATATATGACAATCAATGATAAATAATGATATTTATATTAACCTATTTTCTATATTCTATCAATTTTTTTGTTCAAATATAATTTTTTGTTAAAAATCAAATTTGAACTGCATCTACTTAAAATAATAAAATATAGTGAAAGAAAAAAATGATATTTAGGTTACTAAGTCCAATTTAAGTCTGTATGCATGAAAACAAAATAATATTCCATGCATCTTATTTACGAAATATGAGCACAAACATGTTATCTAATTCTATTTAAATTACTTCGCATGATATCATGACATCTTATAGGGACGCTGTAGTAAAGATTGAAGAAGGTTTCGAAAAAGTTGTCACGAGTGTTATCTACAAATCGAACAAACTTGGTTGATGATTCTAATAGTTGAAGATGAGCGACTAGGTTTTTGAATCAAATTCATATTTGACTCCACAAGGGCCAGGCTTGTGGCCAGTTCAAGGCATGGGCTATGGTCCACAAGGGCAAGGCAACGTCCGTCAACTACAACCCGAAGGACCCGCCAGAGGGCTACAACAATGCCAGTATCAGCCGTCTTAGTGAGTACACGTCCATGGCACGGGAGGTCCATGGGCCCGAATACGATCTAAGCGTGGAGAACCTTGATGCAGAGATCGTCATGAGGGTGGGAGGAGGCAAGAAGCACGGGCGTTACTGGATTTGCGACAGCATTATCAACACGGCCAGTACACCCTCTCTCTCCCAGATCCGAGCGAGGACCACGAGCTCGAGCCCCGCTATACGCTCCCGGCCGACCACTACACACGCTCAGATGGAGGCGCTTCGGGTATATTTCAGTTTCATTTGTCGTTTATTTATTTTAACAACGTTGGTTCTCTATTGTAACATTCGGGACAAATATTGTAGGCTCAACTGGAACAAGAGAGGCTACGACGGGAGGAGATTGAACGGAACATGCTAGCCTAAAGAGAGGCAGTCGAAGCCGACCGACAAAGGGTGCAAGCCGCCCAGCAGCAGATTGAGGCTGACCGACAGGCGATTGCAGCCGACCGGCAGAGGGTGGAGGACATGTGTCACTGGATGCATAGTCTGGGCGAGAAGATGGGTCAGCCTATCCCGTCGATAATATATACTTCACCTCCAATCCCTGCTCCACCTTCTCCTGCGAGTACTTCTGTGAGTGAATTTACTTATCTTGTCACTTTACACTATTATTTCCTACCTAGTGACCAAACTTTACTTTAAAACAAACTATACTTGTTTAGAACAAACCATATTTTTAGCATCATTTCATATACTTATAACCCAAACTATATGCTTCTAGCAATATTTATTATGCTTGTCACTAAATTATATTTTAAGCAATACTTCTTATACTTGTCACCAACTATAGTCACATATGCAATCTCCTTTTTTATGCAGGGTCAATCGTGGGCATCGAACGATTCCATCCTTGCCCCAATCCACAGGACCAGGAATTATCCTTATCACAATAGCGACAGTGGTGACCGTTTCTGATACTTTAGTATTTGTGACATTATGTGTTTGTTTGTGGAATTGAGGACCGAATTGTTATCGTTTGTGACTATCACTTGTGATGTGGTGTGTTTGTGGACTTGAGGACCAAATGTAGTGTGTTTGTGGACTTAGGACCAAATTGTGGATGTTTGTGATGTTATAATTTGTGGATTAACGATCATGATGCTTGTGATGTTTCATGGATATGCATTTGAGGTATAGATGATGTGTCTGTGATGATATATATAATTGTTGTGATTTTTTATGGTCCCTGGCTAGATAAAATGAAAAAAAAAAATTACTGTAATTTAGCATTTTTACCAAGTGATTGACATTAACACTCGACAAAGGGACCATTTCTTGGCAACCTGGTCATGTAGTTGACGAGTGTTAAACGAAGGCACTCGACATCTAGGGGAGAAATACCGAGTGGCACGTTCCTGAACACTCGGCATATAGGGGATATATGTCGAGTGCCACGTCCTAGGACACTCGACATCTAGGTCGTCACTGTCACCTCCCCGTTACGTCGCTTTTTTTGTACCGAATGTTCAAGCTGACCCTCGGAGATGTAGTTATCGAGTGCGTGATTTATGACACTCGACAACTAGATAGTTACCGGCTGTGCAGGTGTCGAGTCGGGAATGCCGACGATTACCATCGACATCTAAAATGCCAAGGTAAACAGCTGTTTACGGCACTCAACATTTCGAGGGATTCCGGTAGGGGCCCGAGTGCGTGGCCCCGCACGCGAAGCCGTCCAAGAAGAGCGACGTGTGGAGCCTGGGCGTGCTCATCCTGGAGGTGCTCACGGGCAAGTTCCCCGCCAGCTACCTCGGCGGCAGCGGCGGCGGCAATAATAAGCTGGGACGACAGCAGAACGCCGACCTCGCCGGGTGGGTCCACTCCGTCGTCTCCGAGGAGCGCACCGAGGAGGTGTTCGATAAGGATATCACGGGAGCCATGGGGGACCGAGGCCGACATGGTCAAGCAGCTCCAGGTCGGGCTCGGGTGCTGCGACGACGACGTCGAACGGAGTGCGACGATGGCGAGCTGACGGGAGCCGAGCGCACGTTAGCCGATCGGACTGCAGCGACGAAGCCGAGCGGACTACAGCGTTCGATTTCCAGTGGACGTCATCGCGCGTGGGGGCAGTGCGGTCCCAGAGTTTACTGGTGGCAGCAACAAGACCTTTGACAGCTCTACTGATGATGCTGGGAGTCGTCCGATTAAGATGCCAGAGTTGACGGACGATGACAAGATCCTAGCTCTTCATTTGGTTCGTTGCAATGAGGTCACTGAATACGACCCTAAGTTTGGTTGGGATACCTGTACCCGCTTCTGCCGTTTCAACATAGCCTTCTTTGATCTTGATGAAGAATGTGAGTATATTTGCAACCACTTATTCCATTTGCCATTGAATAGACTGGGATATGATTAAGTCAGCTACCTAGATGGATCCCTTTTTTCTCCAGTTTCCCCTGCTACTTAGAAAATGGTGGTATATGTGAATCCAAGCTATTTAGTTATTTTGCTCATCACATAAACGCTTATGTGATTTTAGCAGTACCTTCTACACTTTGATAAAACCGAAATTGGATCTTACCTGAAATTTTCCTACATACTATACCTTAAACAGTAGGGGTGTAAATTGGAGAACCTTAAGGGTACCCTTCAATCCTCTTTAGTTCATCTGATTGAACTAAAGGAGGTTAGGGGGGTATCTAAGGCTTACCCATCTCCACTCTTGTTGAAGTACATGCATTTTTGAAAGTTCGCACCCATTTACACCCCTGTTAGTATACATACCATCTGGTTGGTTTAACCTACTAGCACACCACATATTTATATATGTTTTTTTTTTCTTTTGTGGTGTTGGTCTCCATTTACAGCTAAGGTTGGGCTTGGGCCACCATTTAATAAGCTCACTCCGCGTGATCTGAGGTCCTTGGAATCATCAATCAACGTGATTTCCCTGAAAGTAATTGAATCTGATCTGGGTTACCCGATCAACGTATTTGGCAGTGTGATTGCGAGGGATGAAGTTGACTACAAGTGTGTCTATCTATTCAAGCGTGACAGGGAAGATTCTCAACTTGTCAACTCCTCATCCGTAGTTTCTGTTTGTGAGATTATGTGCAAATGAAATCCAGATGTTTATGTAGCATGGGTCAAGAAAAAACGCACGCGTGTTAATCATTCAGTTAATAAGCTAGTGATACAATGGTTACTCTAGTATGGTGCAGGCTTGCAGTATTCGGCTCATCAGGCACCTGTAAAGTTCTACTGGGTGTGCTAATCTGTGGTACTTTTTTTAGCCCAAATATCACCTTTAATAAAATAATTGACAACAAATCTATCTATCTATATACTTGATAGTTTAGTTGTATTTCCTAAGTGGAGGCGTACGTTTTTGTACCACTTTGGCATTGAACAGTCTTTCATTTTTTTTAAAGTTGATATTGAAGTCACTGGATTTTTAGTTTAATGTTTTCTCTAATTGAAACTAATACAGAAATATTGACTTCCCATATATTTTTTTTACTTATTCTGTTGACCTGGTGTTAAAATTGTTTTGAGCAGTTTTGTTTTGCAATCACTTTTGTATTGGAAATACAAAGTATCTGTGTTGATTTGGTTATAAAAAAAAAAGAGTATCTGTGTTGATTTGTCATTCCATTAGGGTGCACATGCCACATTATCTGTTGGGTGTTGCTTGCACTTCATACTGTCTCATCACTGCAGCCGGAACAGACTTAGCTCATGTAACATTTTCTTTCCAAACCCTTTGTTCAGAATGATGCGCTGAATTTGACGGGTCCATACCGAGGACTTGCTGTATCAGGTGTTATGTTTTTTTAGTACAATTTGAAGATTAGATGTGATGACGGTACAGGGGACAGAACATTGAACAAAGGTGTAATAGAATTCAATACTGCCCGCTACCAAGAAACAACCATAAGCAAGCTGTTCAACAGTTGGTACAGTACACTAGAGCTGGTATTCACCCGCGTTTTTTGCGCCTTGGAAGCTACCCTCACGATCACTGTTCTGAAGGGACCACCTGATTTCTGTGGTACAATAACTGCTTGGACTACTGGGAACAAAGATGATCATATCATTTTATTCAACAATGAAGCTTCAAGCACTAGAGAAGGTGGATGTTTTGCATTATCTCGTGTGGTATCTGTCCCATTTGATGAACACTTGGTGCTTTGTTTTTCTGTTGGATGCAATCAGATTGAGCTCACTCTGGAACAAGGTTCGAAGAATTGTACCTGCAATATAGGGCTGGAATCAGATGCAGGTGGGTGTTTCTTGGACCGGAAAACGTGTCAAGGCGGAAGAATGTGCTGAGAGAGATTGGACGTACCCTAGTCGTAGTGTGAGAATAATTACTGTCGCTAACCAGAAGGGCTGTAAATCTACTGTGTCGTGTGTTTTGTTTCGTTGACTTGGTTTGTCTAGATGCTGATTTCTGTCATGTGTAATGTAATGAACGACTTAATTGAGGACCATAATAAAGATCTGATGTATGGTGCTTAGCATATTCTCTTTCTCGTCTGATTGCATGATTTTTTTGACGGGATGATTGCATGATTTCTTTTCCCGCGCGATTGTAATTGTCTATGATACAGGTCAACCTCATCAGTCAGGAAATACAGATTGAAACTTTTTTTGATAGACCTTTCTATTAACTTTTGTTTGAATACTGCCAGTTATGCCCGTTTGGCCATGTCAGATTCACGGCTTCCGTAGCAGCATGGATGAAATTCTAAAGCCTGCACCATGCAAGCTTGAAATTTTAGCTTATCGAAACCCAGACTTTTGTCTACACACACACGCATTACTGTAATGGGAGAGTGGTGGGTCTAGCAGAGCGGCCCGTCACAGACACAAATTCGGGCCAGCATGTTGTAGAACCATCCGTAGCCTCTCTTGGCCCATACATAGTGTAGGCCTCATTACACACACACTCTCGATAGCGCAGTCCATGTCCAGCTCAAACACAGTGCAACCGCGCATAGTACAAACTATAAAGGCAAAAGGAACTTCTGGAAATCTTAGTACAGAAGTAATAAATTCATCCTTTTCTTTTCGCGGGTAAATGATAGTATATCTTTTAATACTTGCTAGGGTGGCGAAAAAATACAATCAAAGTTGGAAGTATGCCCATTCCTAATTTTATGTCCTAACTCGTTATATGTATGTATTTTTCATACACCTCTTCTTATCATAATTATCTACTAACATAATTATTATGCAAGCATGACACATGATCATTTTTTTTTACATTTTATAGATGACATGGTACAAAACAAGGCTTCTAGCTGTCAATGTTCTCAAGTTTGTCCTTCCTAAGATAAAAAGTTCACAAGTTTGTGACATGTAGCACATAATTTTTCTTTTTGCGAACAATTGGCACGCGTTTTAGGACGTGGAAAGGCCGCTTGCCGTTTATCTTACCAGAGGTTTTGCTCTCTTCTACTTAATGAAAAGCGTGCACGATATTAACTAAGAACAAATTGCTTTTGTAGCTTATCACGTTGGAACAGAGGCTTCGCAAACTATTAGTATGTTTCTAGTGCAATTATTCCATGGTTTATTATTGGAGTACAGGTGTAGAAAAACCCACCAACAGGTCAATATTATGGATTTTTGAAATCGGAATTACTTTTGCCAGACAGTGCCCATATTGTCAGTGAGGCGTGAAGGCTGCAGAGGAGAGCCCGGGTGCACCAAGCGTTTGAGAGTTTAGGAACCCTACTCCGTCCGACAGAGGCACCATCCATTTTTTTTGCAAATCACGCAGCCCCAGTTTATTAGTTTTGAGCTCCTCTTACACGAGCCGGCCCCTCTTCTTCGTGCGGCGGCAGCAATACAGGGTGCGGCTGCAGGCGGCGGCGGCCAGGGTTTTGCTGCTCCTCGCTACAGCCCACGCAGCGGCGACCGCGACGCCACCGCAGCTCGTCGCCCGCCGGATCGAGAAGGCGGGTGAGGCGGCGGCGCTTGTGGCGGCGGCGGGAGCGCCATGAGGGGCGGCGGCCGTGGAGGCGGCGGGAGGCAGCCCTACGCGGCGCCGGACGGGGCGGATGTGGCGGCGATCCCGCCGGCCTCGAGGACGATGGTGCAGAGCCTCAAGGGGATTCTCGCCGACCGCTCCGAGGCCGAGATCTATGCCACGCTCTGCGACTGCGGCATGGACCCCGACATCGCCGTCGACAGGCTTATCTCCCAAGGTATGCTGAGAGTCTTCCCTCGCTTTCTGCCTTCCTCACGGTTCGAATTGTTTGGCGCGGACGTCGTGGCGTGATACCCGTCAGCACTCAGCAGGCGTTAGGGTTTGATTCTTATTTCGTGATTGCTAGCTGTGCTAATAATTCACGCTAGGCTATTGTAATTTGGAACCCTCATAATTGGGCGGTTGGTATTGGATTCCGCGCCAATCTGGACTAATTCTATCGAAGTTGTGCACAGTGGCTTGTATTTGCCCGATACTTAGCAGCTCTCATTTAGTAGGATGGTGTGCTGGAACATTTTAAGTTGTCATGGCTTCAGAACACCTGGGAAACTTTGCATTATTGTCCACAAGCAAGCTTTTTTGCATTTATGGATGTGGCTTCTGGCATATAAGTGGGTATTTATGATGCAATGAGATAAAAAGTTGGCATGTAAGCTTCCTCATGCATCCCTTTCCTTTTTCTTTTTTTTTTTGTAGAAATCGATATTGTATTTACTACAATGATCTTAGTGAAAACGGTCTGGCATTTATTTAATAGCTTAATATAGGTGAAACTGACATTGTGACTAGTATTTATTTGTTGGAACCTGGCATTTTTAGCTGTTCAGTTTTAAGCATGCCGGGGGTGTCAGTGGTCTTTAGCTACTGCAATTGCTGATAAGCATCTATTTGTCCTCTTCTTTTATTTGTGAAAGCCATTAGTCAGTTACCTAGGCTTATATTATTTTCTGTGGTGTGAATGAAGCACCACCTTTGTGACTGATGTGTTCCTAATAAATGCAAAAACATAACGTAAACTGCTGAGAACTCTAAATGTTCAGATAACTAATGTTTTGCTTTTCAATCGTGTGGGTATTCAGATACTTTCCATGAAGTGAGAAGAAAGCGGGACAAGAAAAAAGAGGTTTGTAGATGCATGAATTCCTTGCATTGTGGCTTTTGTGCAAGTTTGCTGTTTGGTTTCCAACCATTGACTTGGTTTTCCAACCTTTTGTAGACCAAAGCTTCTCAGGAAACAAGGCCTCGGCCATTCCATAAATCCTTATATCGAGGATATAAGACTGGTTCTGATCGAGGTGGGCGTTTTCAAGTTGGATTAGGAGGTAGCATTCTGCATTCTAATCATGTTATGACTTTATATGATAATTTAATTTCTTTTTTTTTCTCACAATTTAAGCTCTTTTTGCCCCCTTACCTCCACATATGAGCAGACTCAACAGGTGGTGCTAAAGGCCCTACCAAGAAAGAAGCAGAATTGCATGCCTCACTTAACTCATCTGCCTTGGACTCCGTGAAGACTACTGAAACAATTTCTGCAGCTGGGTGAGTAATTCATGTTGATTTACATATCTGATGACTGGTAGTTGTCCTATATATACTCCTTTGGCTCCTTGTGAGAGAAAAATATCTTCAAAATTGGACTACAAATATGTGTGGTGCTGTAAAAATGCTTCAATTTCTCATGTGGAAATACTAGATTTATCATGAGTATGTTTTTCTAACATAATTGAGGAAAAACAATGGCAAAATTGATGTTGTAAAACCTATTATGCAATACTAAGACCTTACATTTTGACTTTTATTATAGGCCAATCATCTGTAGTATTGCATATTATGTTAGGTTCTGTCTTGGTAATGTCATAATCACAACATAACCATTTTGTTGAGTAAACTGGGATAGCGTTTAAATGTTGAAAATATATAACTTCAGTCACTTTTTAATGCTATTTATCATTTTATCTCTTCTGGTAATTGGTCAAACACAGCCATATTTCCTTGGCATTCTTCTAACCTCTGTATTCTTCTGTTTGCAGCAGTGTTGCTAAGAATGAAATTCCTGTTGACTTAAGTGTCCAAGCTGATGCAAAATACAATAGTAACCAGCCTCCACCTCAAGTGCAGCATGGCTGGGGTGTACCTGGTCGCCCTTCCATGGCTGATATAGTGAAGATGGGTCGGCCTCAAGCTAAAGTTGCGAGCAGATCAGTTGCAGGCACCATTGGCATGCCAGCTATTGTTGATTCAGTCACCTCCAATGCACCAAGTCGTAGTCCCAAGGAATCTAATCGCAACGTTGCAGCCACTAAATTACCAAATGGTACTTCTGTGGGCAAGCTATCTAATGATGCTTCATTAGTTGATGTTACACCCACATCAGAGGTACCAGGAGTAGAAGAATCTATTGGTTCTCTTTCAGCTAATACAAACTTGAAAAGTTCATCAGCACCAGATGGCGTTGAAAAAGAGGAAGATGTAGAAGAAGCTAAGAAAGTGAGTGACGTCACAGAAATTATTACAATTTCTGAACAATTTTCTGCCTCTGGTGAAGAAGTAGAGACACAACAAACTGCAACTGCCAGCCATCTGGACAATGGCTCAGTAATGAAAACAGATGAATTTCAGTACAATGAGCATTCTTTTGAGCATAACCAAAGTAAGTCTGTAAACACCCTTTTTTTAACCTTGTCGTCATTTGTCTATATACTAAAACCGAGGCCACTGTTTTGTTTATATGATCCTGAAGCCTTAAGCATGTAACTGGGATCCAGCCTATTTTATTTATGTTTTCTTTTACCTATATTATTTATGGTTATGCTTTCTTGCTCATGCTTCCTTTAGTTCTTTTGACTTTTCATGCTAATTCTTGCGAGTTTCATCTCTAACTTACCTTTCTTGTGATTGAAAAGGCTTTATTGTTGTTATTTTATTTATGTGAACCTTCATGTACCGAACAGTTCTTAGTAAGGTGCCTGAAATCTAAAATGCAACCAGTACACAGTATCTTTGAGAACTGTGGTGTTAACCTGGATTTTGAACTGTTGTGACAGGTTTGAGATGTGCAAATAACATTAATAACCAATAAATCAAACAAATAAAATTGCAGATTTTAGAAAAGGGCCAACCTGTTGTTTTCATGGTTGAGTATCTTGTGTCTGACTGTAATACAATGGAGATTTGTCAAACTGTTCATATTTTCAGCTTTCAAATACTCTTTTTGCAATCTGTAGCCATTGTTCATATTTTTCTTATGACCATGCATCTCCCAAATTGCAGCTTCAAATGGAGATGTGCCAACTACGATGGAACAGTTTGAGCATTTAACTCTACATGAGGAAAATGAACCAAAACCATCTGACGACAAGCCGGCTGTAATCATCCCTGGTCATCTTCAGGTTTCAGATGCTGACTGTGCACACCTCACATTTGGTAGTTTTGTGTCGGGAACACTCGATGCACCGTTGTCTGTAAAACCTCTTAATAATGATGGAGAGGTTGCGACAGTTTCTGATAACCAGACAATTGATCATCCAGATGCCAGGTATGATTTTTTAATGTCCTTCACCCCCATTTTGTTGTTGCAATACTTATGTATTTTGTTTCCAGAACCCACGAGGATGAAAACAAGGCAACATCAACACCTTCTGCTAATGAATATGTTGCTTCTGCTACAAACAGCAACATGGAGAACCTCAATGATGCATCGGTACAACAGTCTGAGGTGCCAAGGGCAGATTTCATAGACGTTACAAACAATGCTGAATACAATCTGTCCTCGACACCTAATTATTCAGCTCCTAGTGTCATGCAACCAGATTCTGCTTCACACAATTACCTACAGGAGAGTCGCCAACTGCAAAACATCTCACCTCTCACAACCTATATGGTATGGACCCTCTTATTTTCATGTTTAATAACTTATATCAGTATGGTGCAATTTTTCATGTGCAATTGTCTTGTACCAATTAAAAGTTGGTTCCTACTTTATGCATGCCCATTTAGTAATATGTACTATTACATTCCATCGCTATATGTGTAACCCATGTTGCATGCTTTGCTATACTTGTTAAGAAAACTCATAACAAATTGTATAGGCAGCTTGCTTTGCTAACTAAAGGTGCATTTCTGCAAGAATAAATCCATCTTATTTCTCTTTTACAGTTCATGTGTTATTATGAATGAATTAAATTTTGTTACTGACTGCTGTTTTTATTACCCTTTGTCTCTGCAGCAAGGAAACATACCAAATGGTCTCTTGCCACCTGCAATCCCACCGTTGCGTGAATTTGATCCAGCATTCTCTCTATTACTCACTAATCCTCCACTGGCTGCAATGGTTCATGGTACAACATCATCTTCCATGAGCAACACAGCTGTTTCTACGCAACCACAAGAGGTATGAACACCTCACTGAATAAGGAATGTGACTTCAACTTTGCTTCATTATGAAGTACTATGAAACTTCACATTTTTATATTGTTAGTTATGTGATCATGTAGTTGTGTTCTAGAAAAGGGCAACTTCTGTTTTCCTTCGTTTGGCTCTTTGCAACCTAAAATTCTAATGTTGAATAAGCTCCAAATTTGTAACGGACCCTTGTTGTGTTGTATGGCTGGTCTGCATTAAACTGTGGTTGGATACTATTTTGTTAGAATCATTTCTACCATTTAATAATTTTTCATGATACAAAAAGTGATGAGTTGTTTGAACTTGAAACTTGCCTGCAGGACAACCACTTCGTGATACAACTAAATTATGAAACTCTGCATGTACTTTAGCTTTCGTCCTTTTTTGACCTGCATTCTCCACTTGGTGGGGCTAGCACCTAGCATTAGTGAGACATTTGTCTTCATTTGATATTCTACTTTGTGTTTGCTCTTGTCTATCATTAATCTGAATTATACCAAATAAGTTAAGCAAATCATGGAAGCTGATAGCTACCAAGATATATATACTAAAAGCAAGAAAACTGATATTCTGAGCCCTTCTTGGGTGGCTAGCTGTTTTATTTACTAAGAATGAAATATGTCCTGTAGCTTAATCCATGCTGGTAGTACCTAAACTATAAAACTTTCCTCTCATTTGTCACTTATGGTCAGCCGTTGAACTGCTGATTTGTAAATAATTTTTCTTTGTTGAACTGATTTCTGCATGTGAATCTGATATTGGTCGGTTCTTGCAGAATAATCCAGGTGGTTTATCCAATGCTCAGTTGTCTCAATCTCAACCAAGCACCAGCATTGCCTCAGGCCCTCCTCTCCCTCAACATCTGCCCCTTCATCCTTATGCTCAAGCTACCCTTCCCCTGGGATACGCAAGCATGATTGGCTACCCATCTCTGCCGCAAAGTTATGCATATATCCCGCCTGGTGCTTTTCAGCAACCATACTTGAATAGTGGTCTATTCCACCAAGCAGCAGCTCCAGTTCCCAACTCAAACATGAAATACCCTCTGCCACAGTACAAAAGCAACATTGCCCTTGCTGGCTTACCACAACTCTCAAACTATGCTGGAGCCTTTGGAACTGCAAACAATATGCCTGGAAATTTCAATCTTAACCAAAGCACGGCATCAGCAAGTGCACCTCTTGGGTTCGATGGATCAGTGCCCTCACAGTACAAAGATGGAAATCAGTATATTTCTCTCCAGCAGGTAACTACATGGACGTACCTAACTTACATATGAAATAGACAGATTATTATAAGATGATTCATTGACATGTCCTTTGTTGCTGACAGGGTGAAAACCCTGCAATGTGGATGCATGGAGCTGGTTCACGAGCAATGCCCCCACTTGCAGCCAATACTTTGTATGGCTATCAAGGGCAGAGTCATCAGGCTGGTCTTCGGCAGGGCCAGCTACCTTCACAGTTTGGCGCTGCACTTGGGCAGTCACAGGCAGGCCTGGGCCCTGAACACCGGAACCCTAGTGATAGTAACTTAAGCGCTGCTGCTCAGCCTAACCCAATGTGGCCAAACGGCTACTGAACCAGCGCACATCAACAATCCTGAAGGCGGTCCTGTTTTGGTGCGTGCGACGCCAGAGATGCCATGCTCCCGAGTAGCAACTGAGTTGCTGTCGTGACATTTTGAGTGGCCTGAGAGATATATGTGTGAGCATGTTCTACTTTGTAGCGTTTGTAGGTTGGCCTAAAACTGTAGTGCGATCTATTTATTCATACTCTGATAGAAAAAAAGGACCGTTCTTTCTTTGTTTTTCTTCTTTTCTCTTCTGTTGTTTACATATCTTGTGGCAATAAACCCGAAATATCTAACAAAGCAGCGCCATTAATTCCTGGAGGAAGCGAAAAGATAGACTACAGTTTTGCGTTGATCATATTACCTGTTTCGGCTTCTTTGCATGTTTTGCCTGCATCAATCTATGGCATCCAGATCTTTGCCGCATTGTTAATGTGTTGTGTCTTAACATTGATGGTAAATGTGGAGTAGGTTAATATTACTTGGATGAAGTATTTTGTGCGAGAAACGTGGTCATGAGGAGTGAGGGTGAAATGAAGATGTCTTTGCTCATGTTGCTGAAACAGTTATAGGCACAAATTTTGCATTGAACCCCCCCAAGTCGACAGAAGTGCAATTGCTGATGCAATGCGGAAGCGTGAAAATCGGGAACCACAGTATTTACATGTTTGGGAATTATTTACAACGACCCTGATGTGCCTGGGAACCGCAGGAAGAAGAAGACAGAAGAGGCAAGAGCTTGGCGAGGACAGCAATGACAACGGAGTCTAACAAGTCCGTCACAAGCGGAAGCCGAAGCGTAGGAAGAAGAAGCAGAGCTTGGCGAGGACGACGATGGACTCGAGCACCCACAGCAGGTAGAAGATGACGTTCTCGTAGAGCAGCTGGAGCACGCCAATGTGAGGGAGGACGCCAGGCCGGTTCCTCCGCCGGCGCAGCGCCGCCGACAGCGCGCGAACTCGCAGCGTCCACCGCGGCGATTGCTGGCCGCCGCCGACCATGGCCATCTTCTTCCGTATCCACTCCCGCTTCCTCCCGCCGGCCATCGAATCGAGCTCTCCTCCTTGACTTGTTCCTCCTGATCCTGGTGCAGTTGTGTGCTGCTCAAAGCAAGGCTAAACTCTGTCTCGAGATTTTTATGTTGAAAGTTAGACGCGTTTTGAGCTGTCGCAACCGCGGTTTTCCATAGTTTCGGATATCATATGGGATTGGGGGGGTGGTTGAGACCAGACGGCAATAAAAAGGCTCAAAGATTAGTCGCTCGAACTGGTCAGGTCAAATCCTAACACCAACTCTGAAATGGCAGAGGAGAAGCCGGTAGCTTCCTGGCAAGATGGCAAGAGCACTATGCCATGCTGATGATGTCGCGAGATTGGCGTATTGTGCTGGCCGTATGTAAACGAGTGTAGTGTAGTTGAGTTGGTGCGGGGGGTAGTTTTGCAATTGGTGATCCCTTGCACGTATTGGCAGCATAATGAGGTGCTAACGTTTGAGACTGCGAGACATGAGTTACGGATCAACGAGGAGGATGGAGGTCAATACTTGTTACTCATTCCTAGGCAGTACAGTACATCTCTCTGTTTTTCTTTCTTTTGGAAAACGAGTCCATCTGTTACTATCTGTATACTACATGTTGCTAACAAGGGGAAGGCGATGTCCGCTCGGCATCATATATAGATCTTTCTCATGGTGGCATCAACTTTAGACCAACTTGAGCCTCGTCAACATGCCGCCTTTGACATGTTATAAGAGCAACGCTGCGCAGCCTGGATCATCACGCGCAGTGTGTGCAGTTCAGCCGACCAGCGACATTGTTGCGATGAGGAAGCACGTCGTCAGCGACAGGCGGGCTGTGTTCCTGGGCATCACGTCGGCGGCGGCGCTGATGTTGTCGCCGTAGTACGGCGGTGACATGGAGCCGTAGAGCGGAGGAGCGCCGCCGTATCCAGATCCAGCAGGGGGCGAATTGTTGTCGTTGCCAGGAGACCCGCCGCCATACGTAGTTGGCGTCAGCGGGGTCGTCGTGTTCAGAACCGAAGCGCCCGTGCTGTTGTCAGGCAGTTTGAGAAACAAAAATCATCAGCCGTTCTTCCTGCCCAATCGTTTCAGTTTTGGTTGAAGATTGCTGCTAGTACAAAATTTTACCTCGTTCCCGGGTACTGGCACGTCGAAGTGCCTGCGCGATTGATCGGATACAAAAGAATGATCACTCATATGATGTTGTGTGCGATGCAGAAAGTAAATGAACTTACATCGAGAGAGAGAGAGAGAGAGAGAGAGAAAGAGCTTCATTAAATTAAATTTTACTTGGATTTGTGGCGGTGAGGAGGGCGGTTCCCCCGAAATCGCAGCTGGTCTGCACGGGGTTCTTCTGGTAGTAGCTGTTGAAGGCGAAGGAGGCGTGGTCACGGACGGTGTCCGGGTTGAAGCAGCTCCCGCCTTGCTGGATGGCCGAGCAGTCGGCGCCGCCCTGACCGCACGCGTAATCCAGCGCCACCTGCAGCGCCGTCGTGCTCGCGCTGGGGCTCGCCACGCACCAGCTCCCGCCGCCTGCTGCAGCAACGGGGTTCGCCAGCGCCGGCGTCGGGATGGTGGCCAGCGGCGTGCTCACGTCGCGCTCCGGCGCGTCGTCGGCGTCCATCGTGCCGGATGCATCCTCTGCTCTCTGCTCGCTCATTCCTCTAGCTGCAGCGGTAGTATTTTGTTGTTGATCAGTCAGTCAGCCAAAATTAAAGCACGCATATAATCCTTCGATAAAGTGAGCGTTTGTCTGTTTTTTTGTGACATGACACTCTGCTCCTCAGCTGCACCAGCTACGTCGAGTACTAGTATTAAACAAGCAACAGACAACAAGCAGAGTGTTCTAAGTCGACCGATTAACATCAGCAACCCGCAGCTGAAGTACAGAAGCGGCTGATAGTTGATCCAGTAAACTCACCATGGCACACGAGGAGGAGGCCGACAAGTAACGCCGAGCAATGGACCGGCCTTAGACCCATGATGCCTCAACTCCCTTCAACTGAGCTTGCTCTGCTCTACCACTCGGATTCGGATCCTCGGCCTCTCAACCAGATGGTGCTAGTACTAGGAGCCGGCACCGGCAGGTTATGCTAATTAAGGAGAAAAGTGTAAAGTGAGCTTGCTGGCTGCTGCTACTGCCACTCTCTTCTAGTCACTGCGTCTGCACAAGCTGCTGGTACGACTGAGCTTGTTGTTTTCATCCAGTAGGAACCAGGGAGGGAATAAGAGGAAACTTGAGCGGGGAGGATGCTACGAAGGCAGGAGCTTTGCAGGATCACGCAAGTTTTTCAGATGATTTGTGAGCAATAGTTTAAGCGAAAGTAGTGGAAAAAGTAAGAAAGGAGTCGGGTGAGTTGGGGACATTGGAGGTGAAAGGAGGCACAAGACAAATTCTCCGTGCCAATATGTGGGGTAATGGCTTCATGATGGCTGAACCTTGCCATCATGAGCCACGGATTTCCGTTCGGTGCAGTCGGGCACACCGGGATTAGGTCTTGTCGAATATTTCCGGATTCGTGATTCTTTTGAGAATGTGGTTCTTCTCCTGCGCGTACATGGTTTAGCCTTACTGCCACGTGTACGTGGACTACAACGTTCTCTGATTATTCAGCAACAACAGCTTCTTAATTCACGTGCTACTATATACAGCGCTCATAGTTTCCTGGTGTCACGCTGCTACTAGTTATCCGTTTTACCTGTCGAGTTGGATCGAGTTTAGTGATAAGCTGGTAAAAAGAAGAACCTGAACTTTTCAGCCGATGCTGCCTGCCTGCCTCTCCTTTTTACTGTACAAACTACAAAGCCCTGGTTATAGATGATCACTGAAAAAGGTGTCTTCTCACCTGGAGCTAGCTCGCCTCACCATCGTCCAAATCCAAGTGCCATACGTTGCGTTTCTTGGTAGAAAAAGGTTGGAGATTTGCTTTTTGTCCCTTGATCCGTTATAGGTCCGGGGCTCAAGAACACTCTGAAGCTAGCCTGAACATCCAGTGAACAGAACAGTGCTGCAAACCTAATCCTGCGGTGCCACGAGTAGATGCAAAATTGCACTAGGCTGGTGTAAAAGGCAAGGAATATGACTATGTAGCCACTAGCCCTTCTCCTGTTGGAATGTTTCAGCATGGACTTTCAGGTGCAAAGACTTCAAGGTGAAACTAGCTAGGAATCAATCCTCCCCCCTTTTTTTTTTAACTCCCAAAGATTAAAAACCTATTGCTACTTGGAGAGAAGTGGTACACATTTTGATGGAACTTCTTCTGTGCCTGTCACTACTTGGTACAGGAATGAGCTGACAATTTTTGTGTATCTTAAGAAGAAAATTAAAAGGCCAAAGATATGCATGGAAGTAAGCAATTATGACTCTGTTAGTGGGCTTTGTCAGAAGCAATCACAGTCGCAGGTCAGGGCTCCAACACACTACTGACGGATTACCGTAGTCTAGTTTCTCCCTCAGGAGGGCATATTGTTTGCGAATTTTTATGATTGTCAAAAGAAAAGTTTGAACAAAGCCGCTGCCGCCGCATCGTCCACATTATATTATACGACCAGTTGTTTGGCTCTAGAACTCCCTGCCCTGCTCGGGATTGCTGCTAACAGCAGGCAGACAGAGGCAGGGCCAGGGTAAACAATGGATGCGGCGATGATTGCTCGCGATAATGGCGATGGCCCGCGGCTTAGACCAATCATCGACACAAAATAAAAGGCACGAGCCGGAGCTACGCTCTTTGCTAATTTGCCGCCTTTCTTGCTTGAGGTCTCTCGGGCTGTTGGGATTCAGTTCAGATTCTAGAATCCAGACTAGAAAACCAAGACGGTCACTGTTGGGCCGAAGGCTTCAATTTATTGGGCCACAGTTTGTTACCCATGGTCTGTCATCTCGTACGACTGGGCCTTTGTCAGCCCAAAACCAGACCACATACGAGTCACGGAGTCAGTGCTGATCATCATCAAAGAAAATTAATTGTCCTGTGTACCTCTTCCATTTTACGAATCCGTCATCTACGATCCCGGCAAGAGTTTGACTTTGGTTCTGTACTATTTCAGGAAAAACAAAGCGATGTTCCTTCAAAAAAAGAAAAAAAAAAACGACGAGCGTTTGATCACTCTGAAGAAGGAATTAATGAACACTGTTCCTATTGACCCTACCTCCAATTAGTTCAGAGAGTTCAAGCTACTAGCTTCCATCACTTTCCGTAAGCATGGGCCATCTCGCTGATCGGATCATCTCAGCCAAGAAGGCAATAATGCAAAGGATATTACTCGCAAAAAAATTATGCAAAGCATATTAGTACTGATTCAGTAAGCGGCGTTGGTTACAGGACAAGACTGCAGAGTTGGCCGCACATGACAGCCATTGGAGATACTCGTAATCAGCAGCAGCAGCAAGGACCCAGCAGCTCACCCATACAGCCACTCCACTTGTTTGTTCAACTGATTGACACCATACTTGGGTCCCTGCTCTGCATGTGGCGTCGATCGTGAGAAAACGGTTGCTTGCTCAAATTCCATGATTGCCTGTTGAAGCTTCCTGAGCCATGAATTTTTTTGTGGCAGCCAGAGCAAGACGGGACAGGGAATGTTTTACAGGGTTCACAGCCGCTTGGGGGCAGTTTTCAGACTGGAAAATTTTCAACGGTCTTCAGACCACGGCGCGCATCAACGTCTCTAGATAGAAAAAATGGGGCAATGTAACGCTGTACAAATGATAGTCTTAGAACCACAGAGCACGGGAATTCATTTTTTTTTAAGAGATGGAGCAGGCGTCATGGGCAGTCGCGGTCGTGTACTAGGCTGCTAGATTGAAATTTGCCACGACATAATGTGGTAGAAACATCAGATCATATGTGATGTCAAACGAACTGTGTAACCACAGAACTAAGAAAAGCAGGAAATCATTTTTATTAGAGATGGAGCGGGACCTGTTCTTTGGTAAATTATTTGAACAAATCAGCACGAGACAATGGCCATTTCATTTTCTTTTTCGGACGAACCACAATGCCCATTTCATTGATAAAGCAGAAGCTTCAGTACTTTCGAAATTGCATGGGAGGGATTTATTGAGGATCTCTATTTTCTGACCACCACAATATGACACTCAGTCTCCTGCACGCCACTTTCTTATTTCAGTTTTTAATTGATGAGACGACTTCTGTTTTCTTGTTTGACATAATTTGCTTCCATGATGTCCTATTGTGCCATTATTGGTGTATTCTAGTGAGTCCCATGCAGATGGAATATGACATGGAGCTTTGGACCACGTTATCTGAATCGTGTGAGCTGAAGCCTCAAGATACTACAAGGAGAAGCAACAAGTTGTAGTATATGGTAAAGGATTCATGTAGCTTTAAACAAACTTGAAGATCTCGATGCAAGCAAATCTCTCTTCAGCGGAAGAAAGCATCAATAGGCTTGCTTTAGCCCGGGAGGCCGTCAGATTAGCAAACGAGTTGCATGATAAGTGAAAACGCACAACCGTTATCATCTTCGTCTTCTAGTCTGTATTTTAAAGACATCGAGTTAGCAGACCATTGAGTCCTACTCTCTAGAGAAAATGACGCCGCCGATCCAGTACAAGCATGTGCCATGTCCTGATTGCGATAGCCAATCACTGAACTCACTGCAACCTCACACGGCCAGACCTTCCATTTCTTGTCTACTGCTTGGACCAATAATAATAATAATAAATCACCCTTCATCCATAACCAGGAGCGCAGTTTCATCGTATCATTGGGCGAAACAAAATTGTCACTGACAGGTGAAAGCGATCGGAAGAGTACGGTTCACCAACAGAGGGCGGGCCCTGAATTCTTGTTTGTGTTTGGTCACAAATCACAAGATCTGGAACCTTCTCCTCTTCTCCGTATCATTACCAACCACCGGGTTCAACCACGTCGATAAAGCAGAAGTTGCATCACTTTGGAAATTGCTTGGGAGGGATTAATTGAGGATCTCTATTTTCTGACCACCACAACATGGTACTCAGTTTCCTGCACCCCACTTTCTTGTTTCAGTTTGTAATTGATGAGATGACTCCTGTTTTCTTATCTGACATAATTTGCTTCTATGATGTCCTATTGTGCCATTATTGGCGTATTTTTTTTTAGTCTCATGCAGATGGCGTTCGACATGGAGCCACTGACCACGTTTATCTGAATCGTGTGAGCTGAAGACTGAAGATACTACAAGGTGAACCAACAAGCCAATCTCTCTTTCAACGGAAGAAGCATCAATAGGCGTGCTTCACTGCTTGCTTTAGGACGGGCCGTCAGATTAGCAAACGAGTTGAGTTAGCAGACCATTGAGTTCTATCCAGAGAACATGACGCCACCGATCCAGTACAAGCATGGGCCATGGCGTGATTGGTGACAACTGTACAACGAATAAGCACTGAACTCACTACAACCTCACACGGGACACGGCCAGACCTTCCATTTGTTCTCTTCTTCTTGGACACACAGACAATAAAAAAATATCATGTCATCCTTCATCCATAACCAGGAAGCTAGCTAACAGTTCCATCGTATCATTGGGCGAAACAAAATTGTCACAAACGTAGGTGAAAGCGATCGAAAGGCTACGTGTCACCAATCGAAAAGTTTTCTGATTGGTCACAAATCGCAAGACCTGGAACCTTCTCCTCTTCCCCGTATCATTATCATCCACCGGGTTCAACCACGTCAACACAAAAAATCTATTGGCAACATCACAGACGCTGTATACGTACACAGTTGTTGAGCCAGAGCCGCAAACGAAATTAGCTGACGATGACAACTCACTCACCACAAGCCACGGATTAGAGAGGGCCCGGTTATGTCCCACCCTAACCGTCGCCACTAATGTACAATACCCAGACTGCCCTTGCTTATTACCAGCTGATGAAGATGTCTCACATTGCCACGCTGGACCCACGACGGGTGCCGTGGTCCGACGTGGCGGAGTCAGCAACATCCATCACCGTCGTCTTCTTCGCCGCCGCGGCGAGGTAGGCCGCGCAGACTGGCCGCGCCGGCGCGCCGAGCGCGGCGTCGACGGCGGCGTCGCTCCATCGGTCCCTCATCGCGCGGTTCAGACGCGCCACGAACCCGCCGCGGCGCTGCTCCAGGTGGCGCAGGAACCGCGCCGACATGCACTCCTCCTCCTCCTTGTTCTCTTGCCGCCATGTCACCATCATATCATCATCATCGTCATCGCCGGAGGAGGAGGAGGCAAGGTAGTCCACCATGGCCTCCGTGACGCGCGCCGGCGCGGCGCCGCGGCCGTCCCACAGCAACATGCGCGCCACGGCGCGGCGCACCGCGGCGGCGACGGCCTTGTTCATGTCGGTGCTGGACATCATGAGCAGGCCGGGGCTCAGGGTGATCACGTACTCCTCCTCACCGCCGGCTCGTACTGCGTCCACCGTGGCGACGTCGTCGTCGGCGGCGGTGAGGTTGTGCCCGGCCATGGTGACGGTGACGCGTGTCACGCGCTTGCGCGGGAACGAGGCGTCCGGGAAGAGCGCGCGCTCCACGGCGCGGCTGGCGCGGTGGAGGATGCGCTCGGCGCGGCCGTTCGACACGAAGTGCAGGTGGAAGCGCCGGCCGGCGGCGGTGTCGCGGCTGCCAGCGCCGCCGTTCACCACGTCGATGGCGAAGCCCTTGGACGCCTCGTGCTGCGCGAGCAGGGACGCGCACGCCACCACCAGGACGGCCACGACGCGGAACACGATGCTCTGGGTGGAAGGCGAGGAGGACTCCTCGTTTTTACCAGGAGGAGATGATGAGGCAACAGCTTCGTCAACGATGCTGTCGTCGATAATGGAGATAATAGAGGAGGATGAGCCAGCGATGGAGGAGACGGGGAGCAGGAGAGGAGCCTCCATTGGTGGAATCACTCGTGGGTGGAATCAGCACGCCGAGAGCTTGTATCGTAACCAAAGGACTACGTAGGGGCGAGCGAGCCAAAGGCTAGCTTGGAACTGAACTGGCTGCCACAATAATGCGAGCGGGGTGTATTATTTATTGGAAAGTTCTCGACACACGTCAAAGATGGCCAAATGATTAAGGCTTAGTGTTAGGTGCGTTACCCACCCTGTCATTAGCTGAACAGAGATACTATTTGTCAAGCATCTCACTCTCCAATATACTATGGCCAT
Source organism: Eleusine indica (assembly GCA_030378355.1). NCBI lineage: Eukaryota > Viridiplantae > Streptophyta > Magnoliopsida > Poales > Poaceae > Eleusine > Eleusine indica. The sequence continues at coordinate 70,253,797 of CM059494.1, forward strand.
ACACATGTTCAGTGTTCAATCCATCACTCTTCAGGTCATTGTTTACCTCGGTTTTGCACAAAGCAATTTACCATACGTCTGAAACCATTTCATGTACTCCTACGTCTAAAAAATAATTTCCTCCATCCGCTATTGCTTTCACCTCTAGATTACCGAGGAAGTAATTGACTGCTTATCTTTTTTTTTCGAACAATAACTACTATAACCTCTATGAAAACAAGAGAGAGGTCACAAATTTGGGCAGATAATTGTTCAAACCATCACTTCTCTGATCATAGTTAGACACAATGCATAGTCCTATAATTGCACTCTAAAGTCTAAACACAATAAGTCATAGATTCATGAGATGGACGGTGGAGAGGGTGCCTTCCCTCGAAGACACATGTGAAAATTGCACTCTAAACATTTAATTAACAGTATATCTAGAGCTACATTAGGTACATCATCCTGCAAAACAAAGAGTTTCACTATTAACCCAATCGCATATATAATTTCATTGCGATCACCTAGTCATACAAACTAAACAAATTATACTATAAATTTCTCTAATCTTGCATTATTCTCATTTACGGTAGATAATTTCATTGTGGTGGTTCACAAAGTATTTTTTTTATACACGTTGTTTTCTCTATACAGATTATTGTCCTATGCACATGGTGTCATTTTTGAATTTGGACGTTAATTCTCTATCTCATTTTTGTATTTGGACTTAGAAAAAGAAAATCTTGTCTTTTGACTTCTCCATCTGGTTTGTCAATATGCATCCATTACTAACAACATCTTAATTATATCATAATTTTGATCCAACGAATAAGGAATGCAAAAAATAAGTATGTTAATATCAGGAATGGTTCCAATTGTAAAATTAACAGGGTCTACGAGTCATTAGCTAGGTTAGCATACCTTAAGATACCCTCACTCACAAATAGTGAGGGAATATGCCTCCCACTCACTTAATAGAGAGTTCAAATAAGTGACTTGAATATGTCCAAATGGTTAATGCTTATATGTGTATGCAAGTATAGAGAGAATGTTTGTTAGAAATAAAGTATACGTTCACTTAAGCTTTCATCTCATTAGACTATGAATCTCTTTTTTTTTAAAAAAAAATGGTGTTATAACAAGTAGTCTTGTTGCCATCAGTGATTGTTTAGATCTACATAATCCTTCAGCTGCTACGCTACTATAGCTTAAAACACCCTTACTTACGAATAGCGAGGACATATGCCCCTAGTCACTTAATAGACGGTTCAACTAAATGATTTAAATGTGCATAAAACAACCCAAGTGTCAGTGATATGAGACTGGAGTCCTTAGCATCACCTAATACTACACAAGAGATGACCACAGAAGATCCTACAAATCTCAAGACAAGAAGAATAGAAGAAAGACTTTTCACGACATGCACACAAGTCAAAGGAAACACATGCATGTGATGGTGAGATCATGCCTTTTATCTCTCCATGTCTCTCTTTGGCTTGCACAAGGACTCTTCACTCATAGCAAGCAGCAACAGTGCACGTCACATCAAGTAAGCAACAACTCCATGGCTCAAAAACATGAGCTCTTGTACTCAGATCTATACATTCCATAAATAAACACAAACAAGCAGGACGTAAGACTACTATCCTTCATGCGGTCCGAACCTGGGCGTCCTGTGTTTTATTTCTTCCACTGGTCTTTTTGAGGATTGCAGCGTGTTTCATCCCCTAACCGAATCTCAAGGGGTGGTTTGACTAACTCTCATATGTTGATATCCACACATTGACACCGAAGACTTATTAGAAAATGTTTTAATTATTCATCCAAATACTCTAATCGAGTAGCTGTAGATCTTATCAAGCAATTGCATGAGACATAAGGGCAAATCAAACATCAAATATTTACGTATAAGCTAGCTATGAGTCATTAGCTAGGCCAGTATAGTTTAAAATGCCCTTACTCACAAATAGTGATTGTGAGGGCATATGCCTCCACTCATTTAATGGAGAATTCAGGTATGACTTAAATGTGCGCAAATGCTTAGGTTTTGAATTCAATAGACTAGGTGCATACTGAAACCTGAGATTAGACTAATCATACACATATCTGGTGTTTTCTATTAATCTTTATGTGATTATTGTTGTTTTACTTTATATGTAACTTGTTTTTATAGAGTAATTACAATATGTCAGAAAATAATTGACTTTCACTCAGTTATAATGATTATTAAATATTATTATTTGGACCAATACATATTACTCATGAATATTTCGATTTGAACGATAATAGGTATCATCCTGCAAAACGGAAGAGTTCCTCTTTTCACACCGCTATAGATATTTCACCTCCAAGACCACCAGAAAATCCACCATCCATTTTGTCATGAAAAAAAAAACTATGGATTACTGTAACCGCCGTCTAATCCTTGTCCACCTTAGAGAAATTTATTACGCAGGATCACGTAGCATAGCTTTGATGTCATGCAATTTTTTTGTGCGCATGCATACAAAGTTACTTCATTGGTTCGTCTTATATGTGGATCGCATCCCTTCTGCTCCTGGACTTTGGAAAAGGAAAATCTTTGCCAGCCTCAATGCATGTCAACTTGCGTAAGTGCCAGCGATGCAGCCCATTGCATTTGTGCAGAGCGAACAGTGCATGTTTGCTCGGTGTAGTGCTTCTGTGCAATGTTCTCACATTTCAATACTCCGGTTTTGTAATTGCAATTGTTCAGTCTCAAAAGTGTTTTCTTGATTGCAGCAACTGCGGTAAAAGGTGGTATTCAAGCATCATGAGTAGATTTCGCATTCTCATGAGGAAGTGATCGTTTTTACGCGATTAAGTGATGAGTGTAACAAGTTTATCTCTCTGACATGATCCGAGCGCTGAGAGTGCAGACAAGCGTCAGTTTTGTTAACCTTCTGTTAATCTCCTGCCTGAACCTGCAACTTTCAGTTATAATAATTGTTGCCGGATGCCCTGATGGCAAGAACAACAGCTTGTTATCTGAAATCTTTTTATTGGACCATGAATAAATTGTTTGTCTTTCCTTATCAGCTTAGTTTTTTAGGTGCAACTGATCGGTTTCTGGTTCGTTGTGCCGGTTCTATTTTCACGTTTAATCCCTGAGAGAGCTGTATATGCGAGAAAGTGTTAAATCATATCTGAATTAGCTATCTTTTCTTATCAGTTTAAACTTTTAAATGTAATTGATAAGTACATAGTAGCTTAACACTGCACTTTTCAATGTTAAGAAAACGAGAAATAAGGCAGCTCTAGCTCAGTTCCAGCAGAGCAGCATGGAGCTCCTGCTGTTTTTCAGAAACCGTGCCATCTGCTGCTCCTGCAGGTTCTAATGCAGCCTTCTTGCTGAAGCTGAAGACGGTAAGATCACATACGCATCTGATTGGATCTTGAAATCAGAGGAGGAGCAGCAAGTAGAAGACGTCGCCGGACTTGTGGGTAATTAATTCAAGCAACGCCTTAATTGCAAGAAAATCTTGGACGAGGGCGGGCCATGGATGCCGAGCTGAGGAGGGCGGCCATGGCGATGACGGAAGCAAGGAGGAGGTCGGATCAATGGCGAAATCTCATGGGGGGGGGGGGGGGGGGAGGGGGTATCTTCTTCTCATTCTCCTTCGATGCGGCATCGTCTCCAGAAGGCGGCGGCGGCAAGGGAGGGAGATGCCTCCAGCAAAGCGGCTGGATGCGTTCGATACACGGATTGTGACACGAGGTTATGGAGAGATGAGATTGGTGGTCGTAGCTACCATTCCCCGCCACCGTCCCTCCATCAAACGGAGGCTCAGAAATCTCAGAGGGAAGCTCGAATCGACGGAAGCGCTGAACGTCGAGCAGAGGCGACGAGGTCCCGGAGGCTGCGTGGTGAGGTCGAATGACCGGTCGCGACGCAGGAACGTGCGTCGGAGGAGATCGACGACGAGCGCTATGCTTCACGTCGTCGACCTGCGGTGGGAGGAGCTCACCGTGAGCCAGAGCCTGCCGGAGAAGAAAGGCCACAAATTGCCCATCCAAAACTTTTGCACAAAGCCCCCTAAAACGGATTGCGACTAATAATCACGATCTAATTTATTTACACAAAACCCCCTAAATTGGATCGCGATTAATAGCCGCGATCCAATTTATTTACAAACCCCCCCCTAAACGGGATCGGAATTAATAGTCGCGATTCAATTTATTTACACAAAGCCCTCTAAACGGGATCGCAATTAATAGTCGCGATCCAACTATTTACAGATAGACCCCAAATTAGATAGCTATTCACAAACTAGTCCTGAATTTCCGCCGTCAGCACCTTCCCCTCTCGGCGACGGCGGCTCTGCCTCGTCCCCGCCAGCGGGTTCCTCCCCTGATCTCATCTCGCCAAATGGATTTCCGCCGCCACGTGCCCCCTCTTACTCCGTACCGCCGCCGGCGATTCAAAGAAGAGGACGAGGTTCATGAAGAGGAAGAACAGGAAAGGAAATGGTTCGTGATGATACACATCCGCTTCGGTGGCCATTGCCGCAGGATGTGGGAGATGTGGCGGGCCGACATCGCCAGGGTATGCAGCCTCAGAGGCGCAATTCAAGCTGCTGCCGACAGCCGGCGTCCATGGTCGACTCAGCGCCTGAGTCAGCGGCCCGACAAGTTGAGCGGCGCCGCGCGTGACAGTTGCCGACGATCGTCGCGTCGGCGAGGATAACCATGGCAGCCTCGGCCACTCCATGAACATCCGATTCGCAGTCCATGCACCTCTCGCAAGCTGCTACCCTTTTGCCAACAAAATAGAGCAAAAAACAGGTACCTGCCACTCATTCAAACATGGCTGGATGACTTATCCTAGTTTTTTCGCTTTTATTTGTAATCTTGACTTTTATGTACTTTCTTTTGTTCAATTATTTAATATATAATCAGTAGGGGTCTTGTTTCATCCAAAAATAAAATAAAATAAAATAGATGACGACTTGCTACAACTGAACTCAAGTTGCAGAGCTGAATCTGGTGGTCTAAATAACAGTAGGTCTTGCAATAGGGAGGCAAGAAGCCCCGCCAATATTTGGTTCAAAGCTGCAGAGGGACATTTTCAATGTACTACAATATAACAGAACTAGTATGAAAAGATTTAAGTTGTCTTTATTTTATTTTATTTTTGACAGGAGGAAAGCTCTCTGTTTTGTATCAATTTCTAAGGCACAACAAGGTACAATGTCTAGGGGGGAATTCTTACACGGTTTGTATCAGCTCCAATTACTAGCTGATACAGTTTCCAACCAATGCATGGCTATGACCTTGCCTAATTGTTTACAGTGTTTTTAAGAAGAAGAAAAGAATCTGAAAAGAAGGAACAAAATTGGCCCTATATATCCCCACCCTCTAGCAATTCAACATCCAACGTGTATAGATGAGAAGCTTCTTCACACACTCCATCATCTCTGTTGTGATCATTTACTCAGAATTTCTTCATCCCTGGAAATTCAAGGCTACCTGAGTATGAAACAAAAATGTTTTGAGTCAAAGAAAGCGAGACTGAATCCTCCTTGAAGCAATTTCCAGCATTGAAGGTTCCATATGTTTACCTATACAGCAGGAATTTTCAGAAGAACGAGTGAACAAAAATATATACACACTGAGATGACGATCCCAGCAACAAAATTGTGATATAGACGAGTGTTATCCTGACTGGGAATGAAAGCTGCCTTCAGTACGTTTGTGAGCTCGAACACCCGGTAAGATAGCTGCATTGTAGTTCATGAAATGAATATCCTCCACATGATTCTATTGAATGGAATGTGTATGAAGCTGGTTATCTTACAAAAAGATAGATCGCTGTAGTAAGCATGAAGTTAAGCATCGGGTAATCTGGTATGAAAGAAAGAAGCCATTTTGGCTGTCCATTTGGCATACTAGACCTGCAAAAGAGGTTCTGTCAGAGTGTGAAAGAACAATAAAAACTCTGAAAAGTATTAGAATTACTCTTTTGAACTCAATCGAAAAGACTGGTACTAAAGCAAAGATCAACCAGACTACTTTATATTTTCTGTCTTGAGTCTGAACTTATATTCAGCAGCTATATGACACTTATTACATACAGCTATAGTTAGTGGAAAAACCTTCAACAATTAGGAAAAAAAACACAGGATAAGTAGCCACAACATACCTGAGCCAGATGTGTATCTGAGAAATATAAGTCTCTAGTGTAATCTTGCCAAGCCAACTGTAAAAATATGGATAAATTTTAGAAATGAAGTAGCAAAGAAAACACCTGAACAATGTGAGTGCTTAAAATGTTAAATGTTTACGCGAAAAGAGCCAATGAGGCACTCCTCAACTGTTGGGTGCAATTGCGCAGGCAGATGTACACACTACAAGAAACATGGTTCTGCGTCAATTGCAATGAAACAAATTGCTTATGCCGACTATGAATTCATGTTAAGGAAGTTTCATATGCATACGTTATAGGGATCCATGACGTGTAGGGATGATACTTGTTGTATGTAATTTTATCTAGCTTGTAGATATACTCATACCACAGATAGCCAGCCTAGAAGAAGGAAGCAAACACCTAGTTAGTGCCCATTTTCAAGTTGACACAGCAGCGTTGACCTGAAACTCAACCGATACAAGAGACAACGGGACTTACCATCAACGAAATAGTCATGATGGTTCCCTTGATTGATAATCTAACCTTAGTCTCAGATTCTTCCAGCTTCTCCATCCATCTTTCAACCTGTAAAGGATAAAAGAAACAAATGCTTAAGGTACAGAGAGATAAGAGATTAAGGAAGAATGTATAAAAGTAACTTTGAGTATTTACTACTCAACCATGTCTGAAATACTTACATTAGGGTGGAAGTAAGCATAAATCATTCCAACAATCCATATGTATCGATCAAGGCCAGACCCCACTCATGTAATAGGGGTAAGTTTGCCTTAGAAGGTTCTGGATCTTTATAGCCTAAAAAAAATGTTCATGATCAGTCTTAAACTCCTGACTGATACGGAAAAGGATGGAAATACAAAAAATATAAAAGTAACTTACCTAGCAGAAATGTAAAGGGCGCCCATATTAGCTCAAATACCCCAGGAATTTCCCATATCAAAATTACAGACAAGAAGCAGCATGCAATCTTAATAGCCATGATCGATGGTATCTCATTGTACTTGTTAAACAGACCAAGTGATCCATATACCATAAGTGTAAATAGGGTGTGCATTGGGCAGATATAGTACAGCATGAGATCGTTGTCAAGGACAATGCAACAGAATGCGACAAAGAAATTTAGTCTCCACATCATCTGCACTAAAAATAGTTATTGGTCCAACGTTCAAAAGGTGGTAACATGAACATAGGTGATTTAAATTGATCAAAATGCATCACAAACAAAGATTGAGGTATAGGCACCTGAGCAAATCTCGCCACACTAAAATCTTTCTTGATATAGTAGTATGAGAAATTCCCAAATCCAGTCATCCAGACATAGCAAGCAATGAACACACGGATTGCGTTGTAAATTTCTGAGGCAGCAAAATAGTGGTACATCAGAAATAAGACCTGGAAATGCAGAATGAAGAATTAGAACATTCTTACTGCCAAAATCAACTAATACAGAACATTTGTGACACAAAAGCCAAAAAAGAATGCTAAAATGCTATTGAAGGCTAGAAGAATACATACTATCAGGTTGTGACTGATAGAGGAAGAGCAAAAAAAAATGGGCCATTTGTCTATATGACACTGGGTTCGTGTTTTTTTGTCCACAGGACACCGTCTAGTGTCCTACAAACAAAAAAAAGTGTCCTACAGACAAAATTTTTTAAAACCAGTGTCCTACAGACAAATTTCCCGCAAAAAATGGATACATTGTTCACATAGTGAATGATGCAGATTCATTACAGTAAAACCAGAAGCAACATCATATATGAATAATCTGAGAGGAGCTATATCTAAGGATTCATTGTTCACATAGTGAATGATGCTTCAAAATGTTGTCATATGCAGAATCCCTCAAAAATCAATGATAGTAGGAATATCTAAAAATCACATTATCAAAGAAACTTAAAAAAGTGAAGTAATATTACTAACCTGCATCCACCCTTTCCATTCCTCAGTTTGGTGGCGATTAAGGTATAGTATGGACTTTCCTGAAAATGCTGATTTCTCATGGTGCTTCTTAAGTGAAGTGAGTGCTGACGCTATGATGAGAAGGACATATAGAAACAGAAACAGGTCGCGATTGTAGCTCTGTCAAAAACAGACAAGGATTACCATGCAAGTAGAAGACTTGAAAGGCACGATGGCCATTTAAGACACGGATTCAAGTAGATCACAAAACTATTAGTTATACCAATAGCATTCAGCAATCAAAAACATTACAGAATTAATTCACAATTTAGCTAATTGATGCCTGTTGCATTTACAATTACAGGATACTACAGTACTGAGTTTCAAGAGAACTAATAGGAGTAACATTACTACCTTCTTGCTTTGTGCAAACATATTTGTTCGGTCACAAAGGTAAAAGTAAACCAGAACAATGCCAACTTCAGCCCTGCAAAATGGTTAACGGGCAGATTTGTATCAGCTGATGATCACATAGCCAGAAGGCTGATAATGGATGCCACTAATTGCAAATGATCTTACATGGCTCGCAGTACAGTACGGTTTTTAAGCAGAAAAGACTCCTCCATTGTTACAAACCTACAACCACAGAGACCTGATTATTTTTTTTCGTAACTGTATGTGCTATAAACCTAATGGCTATCTTAGTCCATTAAATAATACCGTATTAAGTTTGCTTTGGTAGACATATTCCGGAGCTTTGTCGATGGCGATTTTGACTGGCCTCCTTCAAGTAATACCGCCTTGTCATCTTCCTTGATGGTTCCATTATCCAAATTAGCATCCGAATGACTGCATATGACAATAAAATTCAAGGAACAGAAGGTATCAGGAAACGGTTCTTGAACTTGACCATGTTGTGACTACAAGCCAGATAAACAAGAAAACTCCAAACATGGTTTTCAATTATGTGGAAGAACAATAGGCACCTGGCCTTGAACACAGATATTTTGATAGACGAGAGACACTGATTCAGATCCATGGCCCCAAAGCTAATAAAAAACAGAGATTTTGTAAAGAGATGTTACACTTTTCCATGAAATGACGATTTCCTATATTCCAGGATTTCAGCATAGATCCATGAGATGAGGACCGGGAATAATCCAAACAAAAGTGACACCTGCGGGAAAGCAAAGCACTGAGTGCCATAAGTCCATGCCAATGTTACTATTATGAATAAGCATCACAACTAGAGAATGATTTGGTGGATCACATTAATTTTTAGGCGCGAATGAATTGTAAAACTAACCCCGGCCAGGGCATGGCATTGTAATGACTGGTTACTTCTCCTTAATATAATGACACGCAGCTGTCCTGCGCGTTCGAGAAAAAAAGCATCACAACTAGTATAGAAAAATCAAATGGACATTGCCTTCTTTTTTTTGTGCGTGTGTGCCTGTGTCCAAGGTGTCACCAAACCCACATGCATGCCAATGCTACTATTATGAATAACCAGATTGGAGGTTTCTTAACCAATTATATTTTTGTAGGTAAGATGAACTCCACATATATTGATTTAAGAACAGCAATAAAGTTTCTTTGATGATCAAGCTGAAATGCCAACAACGGCGATGAACATAACAGAATCTAGAGCGCGGCTATTTTGTACCAATTCAAAACCACAACAATACAGCATGAAATTATGCTTGTCCACAAGGAAGTATCCAGCTTGAATGGTGAGAAAGCTCCCCGGAAGGGAAGCAGAAGCGTAGAACGAGAACCCCACCCACCAAACTGGTTAAGTATAGGGACCCAATGTGGCGGCGGGGCATTCTTCCTGAAATCCTGGAGCTACCTTAAACCATTGGCATTAAAATTTCAGCCACGTGGACCAGTCCACCCAGCATACGCCAAGTCAATGCAAAGCCGCTGCTTCATACTAGTCGTACTAGTGTACAGTAGTACTTGAATTCACAAATTCGCTCGACTTGAAATCACAAATTAGCTACTCCCGATCGAGAACAGGCCAAGCAACGAGCTAATAACGGAGCAAAACGAAACGGGAAGCGTGGAAGTTTCCGCGCGCGCGCCGCACCTGTCCGGGCGTGACGGGGCCGAAGACCTCCATTCCGCTCCAGCCCACACGAATTTAGTCCGCCGCGGCCGAGGGAGGGATCGCACCGCGAGATCCGGAGCAGCCTCGCCGAGCCGCCGTCTGGATTCAGATCATCAGATCATAGCGCGCGAGGGAAATAAAAGGGCGTCAGAGGCGGGCGGGCGGGTGGGGAGAGCGACGGGGGAAGGATTTATATATGCGCGTGCAATGGTGAGGGTGGGGGTGTGGGGAGGGGTTGGCGCTGCCGCGCTGGGCTTGGCGGGAGGAGGAGGACGAGGAGTGGATCTGAAGCAACCGCGGGCGCGGGACGAGACGGCGGCTGGTCGCTGTCGGCCGGCGAAGAAGAGGAGGGAGGACTAAACTTAACTGAAATGGTGTGGAAAAGGGCGGGGGCGGTTGGTTGCTGGTTGCGTTTGCAGTTTGGTACTAGCAACGTTTTTTTTTTTTTCTCAGAGACCTTGTTTATTTTCAGGGACTCAACTTTATTTCCAGTTTCAAAAAATAACTTTATTTTCGTTTTGGAGAGGAACGTGTTATTTGCTGGTGCACCAGAGTCGATTGATCATTAGGTATGCAGACTGAGAACTTTGGATTGACTGAAAAATTTGAGGATCACGAGTAGTATCTTATTGCTTGATGGAAACGGCTTTCTCGAAAAAAAGGGGTTATGTGAAGTTGTATAAACGAGGCTCATTCCCTGAACGACTTTTGACATTCATGCGTACAATGCTTTGGAGTTGAGAACCATAGTATAGTATGGTATAGATACAGATTTTTTTTTTTGGGGGGGGGGGGGGGGGGGAGGCGGGGAGAAGAAAAAAAAAAGAAAGAAGAAGAAGAAGAAAAACTCGATGCCAAAAACTTCTCTCTCTGTTGAGATAGTAGTACAACACACAGTTCACAAGGAGTCGGCGACTCCGTTTTGTTTTGATCAGGCCGGACAATAATCTGGTCATTCAGACTGGACACGACGGCGACGTGTCAGGCCAGGAACCGGCGGCCAATCATCCTCGTTTGCCCACGTCGGCCCTCCTCCCAGCACTTCGCTCGTTCCTTGGTTCGTCTTCTTCCTTGGGATTCCAGCGGGGAATCAATTTGGATGCTGCCGACGTCTGAGACTGACGTTTCTGATGCGTTCCGCTTTTGGCCAGGAGGGGTTCTTGTTACCATGTGCTGAGCCCTGACGTGGCTAAACCTGATACGTACATGCTACATGTTCATTTTTTTTTCTTTCCCGCGAGGACATATTACATAATTAATTCTCTTTGTTTTTTTAGAGGACTTACATGCATTTTCATTACTCTGTAGTACATGTGAACTTTTTTTTTTTTTTTGCGACGCCACAATATGAAATCAAACGTGTGGCTACCGCGGTTCCATGAAACTTATTTGAGCATCTACTCTCCACCGTTGTTTCAGTCAATAACCTGTGACGTCATGTGGTCACAAAAGAAAGGAGGTTCTCAGGACGTTAAACCTTTTGCATCTCTTATAGTATACTGTTATTATGGCCCGTGAACATGAGTGGAGTCACCAAAGAAAATTTATTATCTGATGTACAATCAAGCAGGTTCAGTAACCTAACTTAATTAATGATGACTAGCGCACCAACGGGCGGACGACATTGCACTGATATGCGTCACCTATACATAGTTCAACGAGTCCAACAACCGCCTCGTCTTGTTTACATACTGAGAGAGAGATATAGTGGCTATGTAGATACTGAAAGGAATGGAACATGCTGTTGGGAGAGTTGAAACAAGTTAAGCTAAACAAAAACAAAGATGATGTGGAATGGGTGCTAACTAAGAACAAAGTGTTCACAACGAGATCTCTTTACAGGAATATTATCTTCAGGGATGTGGTAGACAAGAGAGTGGAAATAAAAAGTCCCAATGAAATTAAAAATCTTCCTGTGGTTGGCTTGGCAAGCTAAGATAGGTTACAAACAGGTTTCCAATTAGGTGAAAGAAACTGGAAAGGGGATAGGAATTGCATTTTGTGTGGATGCATGGAAACTACTGATCATATTATTTTTAGTTGTAAACAGACCTCGTTTATTTGGGCTAGTATCAAAGAAGTCCTAAACTGGAATAACATCCCCAGGGATATGAAAGACTTCTTAGAAAATTGGCTAAAAAGGAGGGGGGAATTTTGATGTAGGGGTGTTTTGTTTTACAATTTTGGGGTGGGTTCTTTGGGAAAGAAGGAACGAAATGATGATACAAAGGAAATTCACGAAGTGTCCATCTAATATCCTGAACAATATTATTGTGCAGATGAAGAAATGGAGTTGGTTACTGAAGGAGAAGAGCAAATCAAGGATCGAGAAACTATGTAAGACTTTGGAGGAATGGCTGAAACACTTCAGAAAGTCTAATTGGTAGTGAGTCTTTTATATTTTCTATAAGACAAATTGGCTTTCAATATAAGCTGGCTGCAGCCTTTTCTAAAAAAAAAAATGGATTGGACACTGGGTCACGAGAATAAAAAAAATGAGAGCTTTAAAAGCAAGGTTTTAAAGAATGACGGACTATAGACTTTTTAAAATCATTTTCCTTTTCCTTACCCAATCCGCGTTTTGCTAATAAACGACCTTTTTTTTTAATGAAATACAAGCCAAAGCATGTTCTGAATTTTTTTTGGCTGAACAACGCCTGTAAGTAAACAACTGCGCAAGTTTGAGGATCAATTAAAAAAAAAGTGCGTTCGCAAAAAAAAAAAAGTAAAGCAAAAAATCTCATGGACTCCCACAGCATGCAACGAGAATATAGTGAGTGGCAGGGGATAAAATGGCAAAATCTTGTCTCTCACTATCTGGCTGGGTGCTGGCCAAGGCAGAGCGATCGAGCTCACACGCTGCTCTGCTCGTCCCCGGCTCACACACACAACACAAGCTCCTCGAATTCTATGGCCCTCGTGGTTACACAAATCCACCCTTCTCCTCCTCATGCCCCATATTTAAATCTTCCGCCGCCTCCATCCCTGCATCCGGTGGACCGCCTCCACAAGGAGAAGAGAAAATCTCACCCGCCAAATTGATTCGCCCACGAAACCCAATTTTTTCGCAATCAAGTACTATCATCTTTGAGAGGAAAAGAGAGGAGCTCGTGGGCTCAAAAGATTTTGGCGTCCGTGATCCTCGGGAGCTCCAGCACCACCAAGTGGTTTAGCTCGATTTCTTGGTTCTTGGATTTCTCGGTCCCTTTGTGCGAGATGTTGTCTCTAAGTTGCCCCAGGGTGTCCATGAGCAACAGGGCGTTCGATTTGGGGCAGCTGGCCTCCTGCCGGTGCCGTTTGGCCGGTCTCGCCCCCACGCGGGCGGCGCCGAGACGCCGGCGCACGCCATGTGTTTGCGTCGTTGCCTCGCCCACCCAGCCAGGTTGGTTTGCTTCTCTCTTTTTTTCACTGGTTGACTTTCTGTTGTATCCAACTGCTTTAGCTTCATCTCGGGAGCAGTGGTGTGCTGTGAGGCTGACTTGGCAATGTGTCTGTGCAGGCCTTGCTGCAATTGAAGTGCCGGCGCAGACAATTCGTAATGCTACGACAGCAAGTGTCCCTGAACGTATTTCTGTTTCTTCGCTGTTGGAGGTTGTCTCGGATGATTTACTGAATCTCAACAACAATCTGAAATCAGTAAGTTAGTCTAAAGCCTCATCTTTTAGTGTCTGTTTTTTTTTTTTTTTACAAAAACAACATCTTTAGGATGCAGTAATTTATCTTTTTGTGGGTGCGATTGAGAACCTTGTAGCTACCACGAAGGCCAGTAACGCATAGTCATTCTACACTTCACAACAAGTGATAGCATATTCAATTCGGTTTTGTGTAGGAGAATGCTAAAAAAATGCACACTGTTTGCGTGAAATATAATGACCTGTCTCTGACGTTTTCTTGAAGCTTCGGAATGTATATTTGACCGGTGGAGAAAAATTGCCCCTTAAGTTACATGAATAAGTGACTGACTGTCAATGCAACCTGCAAGTCTGCATCGTTACTCCTGTACTTTGAAAGTGGTATGCAGAAACACGTCTGGAGTAGACAGTTTGCCGCATCCCTTCCAAAATGACATGTATTTATTCACTTAGAGGGCTACAAGCCCATATTTTGATGACCTGGAGCTTAGCTCACCATGGATCTTTAGCTTTGCTGCATCTTATTTTTCATATTTTTGTGGCTTTATAAATTTTTCCACTGCTTTGGTTGTCCTTGTCTGCAAACTTTAATTCATCTTTTGAATTTGAACATGCCTCCCAATCTTAGGAATTTTTTAGCTAAGTTTCATGCACAAATAAGTTCAATTAAATCTTTCAGTTGTTGGCTACAAAGAATTGCACTTAAGCCAATCCCCAGACCTATTCCAAGTGGGTCACAATTATTGTTCCAGTAATGGGTTGTGATGGTCAAGTCCCAGACCAAGACCTTGAGCTTTTATAAAACATTATAAGTTTCATTCACAATGTATCTCTCCCAAAATCTAATGCTTCTTTTCCTTTAGGAAAATGTGAGCATTAGGCACTCATAATAACAGCTTTTTTTCCTTGAATTTCATCATGACATCTTTATAGTCCTTCGTCTATAGGTCATTTTGTTGTATATTTAATGCCAGAGTATTGCTGTCAAATTGCATGCCTACATTACTTTACAATATGTGACAGTTATACACATTATTGAAATTTGTTTTAGTAGTTCTTGCAGCTCCTATCTGCCGCATTAGCTAACTGATATATTTCAATAGCTTGTTGGTGCAGAAAATCCAGTCCTAGTTTCTGCAGCTGAACAAATTTTTGGTGCTGGTGGAAAGAGATTGAGACCAGCATTAGTTTTTCTTGTGTCCAGAGCAACTGCTGAATTAGCTGGTTTGTCGTAAGTTTCTTTAGGTGTTGCACTTTACCATTTTGTAATAGCAATAATGCACTGAAAAAGTTTTGATTCTGCATTCCAGGGAGCTTACTACAGAACATCAACGCTTGGCAGAGATCATAGAGATGATTCATACTGCAAGTTTAATACATGATGATGTCATAGACGATAGTGGGATGCGACGAGGTATGCACAATGTTCCTTATGAACAAGTCAGCTGTGTAGTCAATAGAAACAATTCTTTCTTGATTCCATTCGTTTCATTTTATTTTTTGTTGAAAGTCTCAGAATTTCATGTTTTTGGGCATGGCATTATATGAAATGCCTATCTTCTTGTTTCGGCGCATCAACTTTTTCGGTGTAGTCATGTAGATTTCTTCAGAAATCATGATACATTTTTTTATACTTGCCAGTCATGACGTTGGAAGCTTCATGTTTGTTTCATTTACAACAGTTTATATTCATCATAATATAATGGTTTGGTGAGGCGATCAATAAGTTGACTCATTTATTCTAATCTAGATCCGATCATTTGCAGGGAAAGAAACGATCCATCAGCTCTATGGAACACGAGTGGCTGTCCTTGCTGGTGATTTTATGTTTGCCCAGTCTTCTTGGTTTCTTGCGAACTTAGAAAACATTGAAGTTATCAAGCTTATCAGTCAGGTACCACAATTTTGAATTCTTCTTTAAAATCACACATGCTTTTTGTTCTATAATATTTGCTTTGGTGCTAACAGGTAATTAAGGATTTTGCCAGTGGTGAGATAAAACAAGCATCTACTCTTTTCGACTGTGATGTCACCCTTGAAGATTATCTGCTCAAGAGCTATTATAAAACTGCTTCTCTGGTCGCAGCAAGCACAAGGTCTGCTGCAATATTCAGTGGTGTTGGTACACATATATGTGAACAAATGTACGAATACGGCAGGAATCTTGGACTCTCTTTCCAGGTAGTTGATGATATTCTTGATTTCACCCAATCAACTGAGCAGCTCGGGAAACCAGCAGGCAGTGACCTGGCGAAGGGAAACCTGACGGCTCCCGTCATTTTCGCTTTGCAAGAGGAACCACGGTTGAGGGAGATAATCGATTCCGAGTTCAGTGAACCTGATTCCCTGGCTACCGCGATAGAGCTGGTTCATCGAAGCGGGGGTATAAGAAGGGCTCAGGAGCTTGCAAAGGAGAAAGGTGACTTGGCTATACAAAACCTGCAGTGTCTTCCGAGGAGTGAGTTCAGAAGTACGCTTGAGAAAGTGGTGCAGTATAACCTCCAAAGGATTGAATAAATGGCCTGAAAGATATGGTACAGCGTATATGCCTCCATGTGGATTTAGAATAGCTCCTGCTGAGATCCATCTTTTTTATTGGTATCAATCATCATGTTGGTTCCTGGAGATTATTAGTGCAGCAACATCACATGCAGCCGACATTGCCGCGTACCCACCAAACCAAACTCGTGGGAGCACTTGTGCTAGCATCTTATTTTTGCAGCTCATGTAACTGCAAAGTAAAAAAAAAGAAGCATACTGTATAGTTTGGAGGGGTTTTTTTTTTTTCCGTTTGGTACTTATAGTATAGAAGCAGTTTCTTTTGGGTCAATGGTGAAATTATTCTAAACGACTTACACAATGATGCATTAATATGCTTACGAGCAACACGTTGTGGAGTGCTGAGATATGTATAGGTATGTTCATCAGTAAATGATTTCTATGGCGTTCATTGTCAAAATTATCCTCTTGTAGTGCTGTACTGCTGTGTGGTGTAAGTATAGTCAGGCTCCACTGAAGTCGTGGTTAGGTTTCTTTTTTGGTGGTCGGTGCAGGCAAGCGATTGTTTTCTATGTGAAGGCCATTTTGACGCGACATCCAACAGATTCTTTGATATTCACGGTCGTCCTCTCTTTGGAGGCGATTGATGGAGCTGGTATATCTTTGAGTCTCCTTGTCAATTATATATTAATAATTCTCTCATAAGAAAAGAGGTGGTACTACTCGCGGTGAAATCTAAATGCCAATTCAGTAACGGAGCGTGCATCGATCAGGACGTATAAATACCCGCTCCTATGGACCTGTCGACCGCACGTGATGTACAGCGTTCGCAGTAAGGTGCAAGCCATTCCCGGCCCATGTGAAGCTGTTGCCTTCCTGCGCACACACGCAGCGACAGGCCTTGGTTCATTTTCCCTCTTTCGAGTTTCTGCTAAAAAGTTTGAGAATTGGTAAAAAAAAAAAATGGCATTTGCCTTTGCGTCACAATGCAAGAGCCTGGATGGAGAGGAGGGTGATGGCAAGCAACAGGCCAAAGTGCGATTTGAAGGCAAGCTAATAATTAGTTGGCATTTCTATTCGCCGTTACAGATGCTCACCACCTAAACCACGGATGCGCGTGTTGAAGAGCCTCACCAGACCAACCCCCAACCGACACCCATCGCAGAATGCAAATGTCATGAGCCGACGCAATCCATCCACTAATGAAGCTTAATAGTATAGTAGTGCATTTTCTGATGTGCAATGCATACCTGCATTGTTGACGAGCAGTTGATTTGCCAAGTATCAGCAAAAAAAAGAAAAACTGATCTTACAGTAATAACAGATTTTATGTTAACTGACGAAGGTTACATTTAAAAACGAATACAGTATGGATTTAGCTTTGGAACACGAGAAATGTTTTTTTTTTTTTTGAAACTCAACACGAGAAATGTTGCTGGTAAATCCAAGTGGGTAGATTAGATATGGATGAGCGGTGGATCATAGAAAGATGCAGATCGGACGGTAGGGAGTTTCGCAGCAAAGTAGCCCACCCGTACCCACTGGCCTCCACCATATAACGGCAACAAGCCACGAACACACGAAAGAAATCTCTTTTCCTTTTCCCCCTCGCCTGTCGCCTCCTTCGCTTCGCTTCTCTTCTCGGGCGCTGCACCCGGCGAGATCGGGAGGAGGAGGAGGAGGAGGAGGAGGAGGGCGGAGGCCGCGGCCCTAGGGACCCCTCGCCGCGCGCGCCGGCGCTTCCAGGTCTATACCCCCAGCGGCGCGGCGTCCCCGACGTTCCTGATCTCGCGCGGCGGTGCGGGGAGGGAGCAGCGAATACCGTGCGAGTGCGCGTAGGCCTGGGTGGTTGCGAGGTGGGTCTGAGGGGTGCGGGAGGAGGACGCGTGGTGTTTGGCACTGGTTTGGTGGGAGATCCGGCGACCGGTGAAGGATGCAGCAGGAGCAGCCCAAGAAGGTGAGTTTGGGTTCCAGCGATCCATCTCCGAACCTTCTGAATGTTTTGTGTTCCCAAGGTGTTCGCCAAGATGCTCCGTGCAGCGTCTCTTCTTGATCTTGGTTTCTGTTCGGAGCTGTAAATACGCCCGAGGCATCAATTGGTGTTTCGAACGCACAACCCAATCTTTTTGAATATTTTCGTTTTTGTTTTCAAAGTTATTATGACGAGACTGTTTCGTGCCCATACCTGTCAAAAAAATACAGGGTATGGGCTTGATCTGGTGATTGCTGGCGTATGAAAGGTCAAATGCCGCGTGAACTGAACTCTGAGTTACAAACAGCTCATATTTCGCATGCAAAAGTTGACCACTTTCGTCTCATCTCGAGATGCCATCTGTCCCTAATCAAACAGAACTGCGTGCTGTTGCTTTGTCCTGTCGGTGCGCAAAATTGTTCCCTGTGCTGGTGATAATGCTCTTTGGAAATGCTCACGAGCAAACCGTTTCATCAGTAAAACTGTTGATTACCTTTTTTGTGTGTACGGTAACTGCTTAATCACGGCTTCCTAGTTGCATTGTGTCCATTCTGTATCTATACACAATGGTTGTGTAACCTCACCATTTGTTAGGGGTGCCCTATGAATTGACCACTGGAGCTCTCTGGAATGAAGTTTTGTTTAAACTTTTTGTTGATTCAGTGTGTGCTACTCGTTTTGCAGAGTTCTGCAGAGGCTGAATTTTTCACAGAGTATGGCGATGCAAACCGATACAAGATTCAAGAAGTCATCGGTAAAGGAAGCTATGGCGTTGTGTGCTCTGCCATTGATTTGCACACTCGACAGAGAGTGGCGATCAAGAAGATACACAATATCTTTGAGCATGTCTCGGATGCCGCAAGGATCCTCCGTGAGATTAAACTTCTGAGACTGCTAAGGCATCCTGACATTGTTGAGATCAAGCATATTATGTTACCTCCTTCGAGGAAGGACTTCAAGGATATTTATGTTGTTTTTGAGCTAATGGAGTCTGATCTCCATCAAGTTATAAAGGCCAACGATGACTTGACGAAAGAGCATTACCAATTCTTTCTCTATCAATTGCTCCGTGCCCTCAAATACATTCATACTGGTATGAGCTCATTCCCTTTCTATGTTTCCTTGTGAACCATTTCCTGAATACTCGAGCGGGGAGTGCTCACTGTGTTCTAATTGTATATGAACAGTTTCATTCCCTTTATAACATTGCAACTCAATGTTAAATATTGCTTACTGCTGTTTTTCATTTGTGCTGAACAACTGTGTGACCATTATTTATGCTGATAGTGAACTTAAACTGCAGCTAATGTTTATCACCGTGACCTGAAGCCCAAGAACATTTTAGCAAATTCGAACTGCAAACTGAAAATATGTGACTTTGGACTAGCACGAGTTGCATTCAATGATACACCAACAACAGTCTTCTGGACGGTATGTGAGAGAAAAAAAAGGTCAATTATTTTTTGAGTGGATTGAATTATCACTGATATCATACATATGCTGCAGGATTATGTGGCAACAAGATGGTACAGAGCTCCAGAGCTCTGTGGATCCTTCTTCTCAAAAGTAAGCCTTCTAGTAGTTTATATCTTTATTTTTTTATATTCTGAGAGAATTATGATTCGGTTGGGTTGTGTCAAGCGATGTGCTACACATCGTGTTAGCAACAAATTGTGACTATATTTGCTTATAATTGACTTACATGGCCTTTGACATTAAGTTCCACTGAAAGTTTATTGCACTTTACTATTCACATGTGTCTTTCAAGTATCAGCTTTTACAGTAATCAAAATGATGGAAGCATTTTAGTGTTATGTAAATCATTGCCAGGATTTCTGTTCTTATAATCTCAATGTGCTTTGTTGTTCTACAAAAAAATGCAGTATACACCGGCTATTGACATTTGGAGCATTGGATGCATCTTTGCTGAGGTATTGACTGGGAAGCCTCTGTTTCCTGGTAAAAATGTTGTCCATCAGTTAGACTTGATGACTGATCTTCTAGGCACGCCATCATTGGATACGATCTCTCGGGTATGATCCTATAACCTGAGGAAACTCTTCTCACATTCTGTGTCTCAGATGGATTTAGGATTTGCTGAGTTTGTTGTTCTCTCCATCTTTGGCAGGTTCGGAATGAGAAAGCAAGAAGGTACTTGAGCAGCATGAGAAAGAAAGATCCGGTTCCATTCACTCAGAAGTTTCCCAATGCAGATCCTTTGGCTCTAAAACTCTTGGAGAAACTATTAGCTTTTGATCCAAAGGATCGCCCGACTGCGGAAGAGGTAACCATTTGGCGCTTGTTTTCTTTAATCGTCATTCTGGTTTTTTAGTTCATTTTCCTCGCTATCAACTAGGCCTGTGATTTTGCAACCTTGTTTAAGTATTTGTGACATTTAGTTTCATACCTGTGTTGTACTGTTGTGTCAGGCATTGCGTGATCCATACTTCAAAAGCCTCTCCAGGCCTGAAAGAGAACCATCCTGTCTGCCAATCAAAAGAGTGGAATTTGATTTCGAGCACAGAAGAATGTCAAAAGAAGAGATTAGGGAGATGATATTCCGTGAAATATTGGAATATCATCCACAATTGCTGAATAGCTACATAAATGGCACGGAGAAAACAACCTTCCTCTACCCAAGGTTTTAGCTTTTCTGTGTTTGCTCATGTATGGTGCTTCGAGCATGCATGTATTTGTCCACATTTCCTTTGTTACAACTCTCTGACTGAAAAAACTTTATGCAGTGCCGTTGATCAATTTAAAAAGCAGTTTTCTCACCTTGAAGAAAACGGTGGTAGCGGCCCTTTAGATCCAATGGACAGGAAACATGCATCCCTTCCCAGGTAATATGGCAGCATAATCTTGAGTTCATTTTTACCCTAACACATTAGTTTCATTGGTATGATATGCATCAAATCATCAAATATAACTCTTCCAGTCTTCAGCAACAAATTTGCCACAACTGAGTTCACCATGATCCCATGTTGCCATTAGGATCAGTAGACCATGATCCTTATCAGCTATAGGAGTAATCCTGAAGAATGGCTAGGGCCACACGTTACTGATATGTAGTTGTTCTAGAATTCTTAAGTCAACTTGACGTTTAATGATTATACGGTCAGTTGTTAGTCAGTAGGGTTCTGTTCTGAAATAAAATTGAGAGTTGAGTATTCATTCTGACTATTTGCAGACAGACTTGTAGGATCTTATGTCCTCTGATCAGTAGAATTTGGCTCAGGGGAAGCTTGTGTCTTTTTTTAACCTGTAAGTTCATTTTGCAGGTCTACTGTTGTTCACTCGACTCCAATTCCTGCCAAAGAACAACCTCCTGCTGCCCCATTGAAGGGTAGGCCCATTTCAAATGATTCAAGTAAAAGCACTTGGGATAAAGAACGTTTTCCTGGAAATATTCCCAGGGCTTCTCAAGCTCCACAAGGGCTGCAAGCAGGTGCATTTCTGTTAGTTTACACATGATACATTTTTCCACCTATAGTGTCCCATTTGTAAAATTATTTCCTAATTTCCAGTGGGGTCAGGAAGAGTTGATGGTCCAGTGATGAATTCAGTGTATCCTCCACATCAACAACAAATACCACAAGGGTATGGTCATCGTCAAATGCCTGTGAGATCGGAGAGTGCCGGTCCTTCACCGGCCATGGGGGGTTACACACTTCACTCGCAAAACTATGCATATGCAAGCAGCAAGACGGCGCCTGATGTTGCTGCGTTCCATGTTCCAGCTGGTCCGAAGAATAACTCATTATTAGATAGACTAGGTTCTGGTACTGACATCTACACAAGATCCCTTAACGGCATTGTTGCTGCCGCCACAGCATCAGTAGGCACGGGCACTAATAGTCACAGTCACAGGAACGTTGGTGTTGTTCCCTCTGGCATGTCGAGGATGTATTAGCTGGCGAAATGATAACACGGGTTAGATTTCTGGGCGCCGCTGCTCCTGGATTAGCCTGGAAGAAGTGGTGGCTGGTGGTCATATACGAATATAGAAGGGCTACAAGAGAGGATATGTGATCTCTCTCTATCTTGCTTATGTTGTCTGTAACTGTGCCATCTATTGTTGCACAGTTAAACTTATTGATTCGATTTATTAAATTCAATGAAAATTTACTTGTCGGAAAAAGTATTGTTTCAGTTGAATAGGTGATGGCGTTATAATAACTTTCTTAGATTGAAATAAAGAAAAGTTTTGCCAGTTAAAACTGGCGATGACTCCTCTGGCCTTTGGCTGGAGGGAGGCACAGGCTGCTCCTGCCTTTCGTTCTCGAACCAAGCTTCTGTGCGCGTTCCTTCTTCCTCACTGGTGAGAGCTACATACTACGCCGGCAAGTTCGTTCCCTTCCCTGTCGCGACGGGTCAACTTCGCTTGGCCATGGCCATGGGCAATGCAACTGTAGTGTTGCAGTTGCAGGTGGCCACCACGGGGCAAAAGCCTAACTTTAGGTCAGGGGTCTGATCAACGTGAAGAAGCTTGAAAGTTGAAACGGATTTCTTTCCTTTTTTTTTTTTTTTTGACATCATTTCTTTCCTTTTCGGGAAGGCAAAAACGAGAGGACGACGAGCCGAACTCAAAAGACAGGCAGCCAGGCAGGCAGATCTGTCTGTAGTCGTTAGGCCGCCTTCGGCCCAATTTCAGAAGGGGCAAATAAATTGCCACCTCCCAGCCCAAAATCGAGACGTCATCCATCACCCCTCCAAATCTCTCCTCCTCCGAACCCTAGCCGCGTCCCCGCCGACTCCTCACCGCCGCCGCGGGATCCTCCCCTCGCACCTCGCCGACCGCCCTCTCTCCCCGCTACTGCGGCGGCCGTACAGCCCTTGATCCAGATGAGCACGCCTCCATCCAGATCCAGGTACGCGCATCCACGCCTCTCTCCCTTCTCCCGACGACTTTGTTCCTCTTTTGTTATTTTAATATGCCCTAGCCGTGATTGCTCCATACAAACTGCTCTAGTTCGTCCCGCGAATCGGTTAGATTTGGCGGCTGTAGTTGATAACTGTGGTTTCGGTCGAAATTGTTTGGGGGGGTTCTACCTAAGCCCTCCGCCCCTAGGTCAAATCCGCTGCTCTGGTGACCCAGATAGCCGTATGTGTTGCACCGATCTAAACATAGGCCGGGTGCTTTGTGTGATTTAGGCTGCAAGTTTTGCAAAACTTGTTAGGAAGTTATTTGGCACCGAAACACCACCGCCTCTTCTGTGCTGTATAGATTTTTGTATGCCATGTATGCTACTTCTCTTCGTTAGCTTATCTGATCCGTGTAGATATCCTACTACATCAGAATAGGGTGCTTCGTCTGATAAGGTTTCACCTCTTATGTTATAACTGTATAGGTTGCTTGGAGCATTCTGTGATGTTGATTGAAGTTCTCATAGAAAGCCAGTTCCCTTCTTATTATGAGCACCTGTCCTGTTATAAAACCATCAAACATCATCGTAGAAAGTTTTTTTCACATATTTTTTTACCCTTGTTGAGAACGTTTTCTTATAATGAACCTAGGAAAAACTATTTCAGTGTTGACCCCCAGGTGTTTATGCGGTGGTAAGTAGTGTGCAACTGTACTAACATAAGATGATGCCTCCTCCGTGGACACTAGACATCAGCCAGATCTCCACTTCTAGAGAGAATTTGGCCTGTGTCAATGCAAGTTCCACCCAATTACCATTGTGTAAATGCTCTGAGGCAAAGCTGAAAATATTCTTCCGCTGGTTTAATATCAGAAAACGTAGATAAATTGGTTAAAATATATGGACAACTTTCTTAGAAAATTTCTCTAGAGTTTGTTATGTCGTTCCTTGGATGCTCTATAAATCAACCTTGCTGTCTACTGTCTCATTATTTTGCTTATTATCAACCCATTTATTTAGAAATCAACCTTGCTGTCTACTGTCTGTTTTTTTCCTGCATAGTTATCATTATATTTGGGTTATTTTGTGAAATTGGGATTGAGAGATGGGGGGTTATTCTCCTTTTCTTTTCTCTTTTTGGGACGCTGGATTATGAAGGGCAATGATGGGAGGCTGGGGGGTTTCGGATGGGTACGAGGGATCAAAGAGGCCACGAATGATGATGGAATCGAATCCCTACTTCGCAGTGAACGCAGGGAGTCCACTGGATGTATCAAAGAGATCCAGGATGATGGAACCAGGCCCTCCCTATTTCGGAGGAATGGGCAGCAGCGCTGGCGGTGCCAGCGGGGGCTTCTACCAGCCCTTCAGCGGTAACTTACCTGGTGCAGGGGTTGGCACTGGCATGCAAAGCTTTCCAGGTGTCCGACTACGAGGGCTCCCTTTTGATTGCAACGAATTTGACATCTGCAAGTTTTTTGTGGGGCTGGACATAGTGGACTGCCTCCTGACCCACAAGAATGGCCGCTTCACCGGTGAGGCTTTTGTTGTGTTCCCGACAAGCATGCAGGCTGAATTTGCCCTGCATCGCAACAGGCAGAACATGGGTAGGAGGTATGTTGAGGTGTTCAGATGCAAGAAGCAGGAGTACTACAATGCTATTGCCTCTGAGGTGAACCAGGGCGGTTTCTTTGACTCGGAGTACCGTCACTCCCCGCCACCTCCGAGGTCTAAGAAGCCGGTTGAAGACAAGAGCAGTATGGAGTACACTGAGGTGCTGAAGCTTCGTGGGCTTCCCTACTCTGCTACCGTAGAGGACATCATCAAATTTTTTGCGGAGTACGAGCTGACAGAGGACAATGTGCACATTGGGTACCGTTCGGATGGGAAGGCTACAGGTGAAGCCTATGTTGAGTTCCCAACAGCTGAAGTTGCAAAGACTGCTATGTGCAAGGACAAGATGACCATTGGGACGAGGTACGTGGAGCTGTTCCCGTCCACTCAAGAGGAGGCCATGAGAGCGAAATCCCGTGGGAGGCAATGAAGAAATGATACCATGCACTGGTTGTATCATATGCAGCTGCCTTCGTGTTAGCTTGTCGCTCGACCATCGCTGTTAGGATTTCAAAAAGAAACTGTATCGCTGTTATTAGGTGGTATCTAGTCTGAGTTCTGTTTGTTTTGCTCGCGTGACGACTTGTTCTATGTGAACCGAATTGTAACAGTTATAATACTTCGTCGGGTGATTTGTGACATAATCATTGTTATATTTTGTTTTTGGTCATGTTGGCGGGTACAGAAATTTTGTTGCCGCACCGATTGTTTGATGAGTGGTAATAATTGTATTTTGGCTAGCTGCATCGGTACGTCATGGCAAGTTATTGGAGATCAGATACAGAATCAATACCGATGCGCTTGAGATGGCGCTTATTTTCTTTATGGAGTATTACTTTTTCGTAACGTCTCTTATAGGTGGAGATGACGCTTTGATGCTTGAGAAATCTGCATAAATAAAGAGTAATAAAAGGAGGGATTGTGCGTGGTGCGCTAAGCCCGGTAATACACTTTTGCTGAATGGCTGAATTCCTCTGTTGTTTCGTGTTCCGTTTGCAGAATCGAACCAACCGTGGCGTCGCGGATCACTGGATGAGGACCGCGCCCGTCGCGTCGTGAAGCCGTACTAGAGGGATGGCCCATACCCGAGCGCAAAAATATCGTTAGCTTTCCAGGACCACCATGGTTGGTTGTCATTCATCACCGTTTCCGGATGCTCTGCCAGCCTTGGTTGGTCTCTCGCTCGGGTTAAACGTCGGTTTCTCAGTGCTTACAACACATGGCATTAACGTCAACGTTGGCGACATCAGCGGCCGGCATTTTTCCTTGTCCTAGCCTAGGCACTAGGCAGGCAGAGATCACGTACGTATACAGAGGAGTATTATATGGCGACACGAGTCAGCCTCCAGACTAGTATTGAAACACTCCCACCCACCACATTCGGGTGTCCGGTGCAACCACTCAGTGTGCTGTAGTGCACACACACATGGGCAAAACACTGAGGCGCTGACAAAAGCCACATCCGAATCCCATCCCAACGGGGCTGAGAGCTGAGCTAAGGTAATCTAACAATGGCTCCGCCGCGTGTCTCTGTTCTCCTCCTCCTCGCCGCCGTCGCCGTCCTTGCAACCACCACCAGCAGCACCGCCATAGTGTTCCCGAAGGAGGCGCTTCCGACCAAGTCAGGGTACCTCCCTCTAGGTTCATCGGGAAAGGACGCGACCAACGCGTCCCTGTTCTTCGCCTTCTACGAGGCGACCCGGCCGTTGACGCCTGCAGCATCGACGCCGCTGGTGGTGTGGCTACAGGGCGGGCCGGGCTGCTCGGGCCTGACGGGCAATTTCTTCGAGCTCGGCCCGTGGCTCGTGAACCCGGACGGCGCGTCGCTCCGGCGCAACCCGTTCGCGTGGAACCGCCGGTTCGGCCTGCTGTTCGTGGACAGCCCGCTGGGCACCGGGTTCAGCGCCGCTCCGTCCGTCCCCACCAACCAGTCCGTCGTCGCGGCGCACCTCCTCGCCGCGCTCCAGGCGTTCATGGCCTTGGACAGCGGGTTCCGCGCGCGGCCGCTGTTCCTCGCCGGCGAGAGCTACGCCGGCAAGTACGTCCCCGCCGCGGCGGCGCACATATTGGAAGAGGCGAACCCGAGGCTGCCGGAGGGGATGCGCGTGAACCTCCGCGGCGTGGCGATCGGGAACGGGCTGACGCACCCGGTGGCGCAGGTGGCCACGCACGCCGACTCCGCCTACTTCACTGGCCTCATCAACGCGCGCCAGAAGCGGGAGCTCGAGTTGCTACAAGCCGCCGCGGTGGCTCTGACCAAGTCGGAGCGGTGGCGCGAGGCGGCGGACGCGAGGGGGAAGGTTCTCCGGCGGCTGCAGAACATGACGGGGCTCGCCACGCTGTACGACGTCGCGAAGCAGCGCCCCTACGCGACGGAGCCGCTCGCCGCGTTCCTGAACCGCGGCGAGGTGAAGGCGGCGCTGGGCGCGAGAGGCGACGTGGAGTGGGAGGAGTGTAGCGGCGCGGTGGGCGACGCGATGCACGGGGACGTGATGAAGAGCGTGCGGCCGCAGGTGGAGGCGCTGCTGCTCCGGCGAGGAACGCGGGTGCTGCTGTACCAGGGGATCCGGGACCTTCGCGACGGCGTCGTGTCCACGGAGGCATGGCTCACCGACCTCCACTGGGACGGCCTCCCAGCGTTCCAGGACGCCGAGAGAGCCGTGTGGAGGCTCAACTCCATTGGGAAGGAGGAGGAGGAGCTCGCCGGGTACGTGCAGCGGTCCGGCGCGCTGTCGCACGCGGTGGTGTACGGGGCGGGGCACCTCGTGCCGGCGGATAATGGGCGTGCTGCGCAGGTGATGATCGAGGACTGGGTGCTGCAGAAGGGGCTGTTCGCCACCAACAACAATGCTTCCAACGGCATGAGGCGCGCCGCGTGACCTTCACCTCCTGATGCCGGCCAGCCGACGAGTAGTTCGTAGCACCAGAGGAATAAGGAATTTGTGGATTCAGGATTGATTCACTCCACGCACCTATTTCTGACGCAATATGTTGACTAGTTACAACCGTCCTGAATGCAGGTTGGCTGCGAAATCAGCAAAAAATAGAAGCCTCGGTTTCTCTCGTCTTCTCTCTGAATGCAGGTTGGCTGGCAACTCACCGAATTGACTGACAAATCGCCAGCAGCAATCACTGGCAAATGGCACTGGCGCGGATTACAGCGATCAATGGCTGGCAATGGTGCGGCCTTCTGCAGTGACCCGTCTCCAGAACGCCCAACAGCGCGCCATGCACAGCTGCAGCCTTCAAATTGGATTGGTGCTACACCATCCGGCCGTTCACTGGAGGCCTTGACAAAACCGCTAACATTTTAATCAGAATAGGGGCTTAAGTACAAATATTAATGTCGCGATTAAATTAAAATACTGGATCACAATAACAATCACGATCCAAACAAGGGGTCTTCTGTAAATTTATTTTTCTTATTAGCTATATTTTATTTTTATATTTGTTGAGTGAGATATACACATTTATATCACACTAAGGGTCTATCGTTAACAAGTTGGTTCTAAGCAAAAAAAAGAAATCTTTTATTTTGTTTTAGAATAATATTTTTTTTATTTTTTTTTTAATATAGGAGCATATGTCCTCTAAAGTCACACTTGTTGTAAATTAAACTAGATGGTTTTACCTTTATAAGAAGTGGCAACACTGTCACCTCTGTGAGATTTCAAGAGGCACTTCTGAACCTTTCGATGGAAGTGCCATCTATGATTCTTCCTCTTTCAGGTAAGTGATGTCAAGGATTTACAAGTGAAATCATGTCATAGTTCTTCCGCCACAACCAAGTTCCCAACACAAAGATCCTGGGTACCCAGCTTTTGTGAAAAAATCAACTATATTTGTACATCTAATCAAAATTCTTGTTATGGTGAACATTATCATCTTTGTAGTTTAACAATTTCTTTGGTTTAGAAATGTCCTGTTACCAAGTCCTGGTTCTATCACTGCTGCCACGCCACCTATAACTACCCTACATGATCTTTGATGTATTTGAAACAAATGTACCTTATATAAGTATGTCATTTGGTTTATGAGTGTCTCTTCATCTAGTAAAAATAACCTCGTCGCGGGATTGATAAGAAACTCTCCATGGAAACACAAACACTCATCGTGATGGTGGCATGGATCTTGCTATGGAACAAGAACACGCATCTTCAAAAACAAGACACTAGTTGTTAAAGTCTACTACAAAGAGATCATGTAGTAGCTGGCTGGCACTACATGATCTAATCTTCCCAAAACTTGAGTGAGAGAGCTGGGCCTGAATCTAGTTTGAATGTTAAAACATCAGGCAATTACTCCCATACTATTCTCATCACACAACACCCAAATATTAAGTTGTCAGTTGTTTCTGCTTCATTACATAAATAGCATGTTGGGTCCCCTTGGATGCTGAGCTAGTAGCTATGCAGCGGTGGCCCGGAGGGGTCAATCCCTTCCGTGAGGCTAGTTTCAATGAAGGGTTTTATTTTACTGTTTTTAAAGTGCCACATAAACAACAATGATGATTGAAACAATAGCTATAATGCATAGTTTTATTTTGTTGTTTTCTAGATAACGCATGCAAGAAAAAACTGTCTTGGACACAGTGTAGACATGGTTTCATCTAGATAAAAGTCCTTCTTTCTCTTTCCTTATTAATTTCTTATCACATCATCTAAAATGGTGACATGATACCTTATTTAATGAGAATGAAACCCCTATTGGAAGTAGCCTGATGTGTTTTCTTTTTAAATCCCAAACTGCTGTAATGATCTTCGTTTTGATAGAATGGAAGTGAAAAAAATTCCATTAAGAAATTCACTCACTGCGTCCCATTTACTCGATTGAAACCAACCTATGGTGGGCAGACCCTCATGTATGGGATGGTCTCAAAGCATAGGTTAAGGCCCGAAACATAGGGGACGACTCCGCGACTTCTGAGGGTGGGATCAAGGTTCGTAGATTTTCTCGATCGGAGAAGGTTGAGCTTCTCTATCAAAGAAAGCCGTAGGGGCGGTCTTACCCGCACCGGACGAGTTTTTTTAGAAAAAAAAAGAGTTGGCAAGCGCCTGGATTTCAACCCCAAGATTGAACCATTTTCAATTGAGTCTTCTGTCGCTATTTTTGCTCTTTTTTTTTATGTGTTGTGTGTCTTTCTAGAAGAACAAATGGGAGCATATGTGAATTTTGGTGCCATCCTGGAAGGGAAGTATATCTTTGTTGCTAGTGGAGACGATATGACATTACAAAACAAAATCATAAATGATCTGATTAGGACTTTTAGGAGACTAAGTATATACTACAAAGAAAAAAAAAGAAGATGAAAACATGTCCATTTGACTGACTCCTCTGCCAGCCTCTTCATTTACTAGGGTTGGAATCAGTGGAAGTAAGTTTTAGGAGAGGGAGAGACATGAAGGTGCCGCAGCGTTATTGCTAAAACAGGACTATGAGCGACGAGAGACGAGGGGGAGTGTTGAGTAAATTGCCCATCCTTAGTTGATAGGTGCAGCTGATTGGTGCATATTAGCTTAATATGGAATCAGAGCCAGAGGTCTTGAGTTTAACTTCTGGTGATCGCATTTTCTATTGTATCGCTCTTATTTTCACGTTTACGTTCCGAGGGAGCTACCCGTGAGAGGAAGTGTTAGAACTATAAGTGAATTACCTATCCTTCTCTATCAGCTTAGTGTTTTAGGTGCAACTGATTAGTGCATAGTAGCTTAACAAGAAGAGCAGCATTTCAACCTGAAACGATTTTGGCGAGATGAAAAAAAAGGCGAAATATTCTAAAGAATTGCAGTAATCCGCTCGAGCAATCTGTCCTTTTTTTTTTTTTTTGACAATGAGCAATGTGTCCTTGAAATGTAGTAGTAATATGCAGAGGCACAAATTCTGATCCGGGTGGAGCAGCGAGTGAGAAGAAAGCAGCCGTGAATTCAGCAAAGATGGCGGCTACAAGATCGACTAGGAGAGAGATGCCAACAACCTAGTGACGAACTCGCGCTCTATGCATGGTTGGTTCTCTTCTCTCTCTGCTGGGTGCCATCGTCAGCTCTGCACTTGTGCTCAGCTCAGCTTGTGCATCGCAGTAGGCGGCGGCATATGGCCGTGAGCGTAGGCCATGCGGGCGAGGTCGTCGGAGCGGATGAAGCCAAGCTGCGGCTGATGCTGCAGGAGGAGGGTGGTCCGGGCTCCGGTGCCGACGGGGTTGGGATGCGTGTGCTGTCCCTCGTAGGTGGTGATCACCGACGAGGGGTCCTGCTGCGACCGCTCCACCAGCTTCTTCACGCCGCACCGCGCCGCCGTGCACCGGTAGTAGCTCCTCGGGTACGAGCTGTTCTTCACGGCCTTCTGCCCGTACTTGCGCCACCGGTAGCCGTCCTCCAGGTGGTCCACCTCGCTCTTGGTCTTGAACGCCACGCGGGGCTGACGGGCCGTCGTCTTCTTCTTCTTCTTCTCCTCTTTGCTGCTCCTCCTGAATTGATAAAAACATCACCAATTATTATCAACCAATTAGGAGCAGACCTGGTGACTCATCGGAATCATGATGAACCACAAATCTAATGTCACGTCTGCAAAGTCGTTGGCATGGATTTTTCATGAAGGCGATAATTGTTATGAAAAAGGAGGAAAATCTAGAGTGCAGTTTACTCCAACAACTACTTTTTCTCATTTAAAAGGATAAGAAAAAAAATTAAACCGTGGAAATCAAGACTCAGAGTAATAAGCCATGGTTGTCGGTCAAGTTAGGTAGCAAGCCCTATAAGTCGGTCACACCAGCATATGTATACACAAGTATATTTTTGTTCATCGAAATGGGGAATTAACCGTACGAACGTGCTTGTTCTAATCAAGCAATAATAAGGAACTCATGTAGAATTACTAGCTACTGTATACCAAAAAAAAAAAAAAAAGTTCGTGAGAGTTGAGGCTTTTACTTGCAGTTGTGATCGGCCGCAGATCCCTCGTCATCATGATCATGAATCTCCTCCTCCTCCACCAGTCTGCCTTTCCTGCACCGGAATTGCTGCTCTTTTTCACCGCCGATCGCCTCGCTGGAGGACGACAGCGCCGACGAGTTGGGCGTCGTCACCGGAGCTCCATGGGCCATCTGAAGATCGCCGCGGTGGCGGCTCATCATCACTTGTTGTGTAACGACCATTTCTTGCTTCACGCCGTCATCAACCAGGAAGCCTTGCAGGTAATCCGTGATGCTTGCGTACCCATCGCCCCCGATACCTCCTTCTCCGGCGGCGCAGGGCGATCTGTTGTGGTCGTGGAGGAAGAAGCTGTCCACGTCGTCGTGGTCGAAAGGGTTGAATAAGCCAGCGGTGGGATTATTATTGGGATCCCCGTAGAGGCCATGGTCATGACCTCCCTGATCTCCTGCTCCTGCTCCTGCTCCTGCTCCGGACATGGATGGAGAGAGAGCTAAGCCTGCACAAAGTCTGCAATGGGGGCTGAGACTGGGTTTGGGCGTTGAACTTGACAAGTCTTCGCCGAGAGAGGGAGAGAGAGAATTGCAATCAAAAATAAAAAGGTGCAAGATATGACACGGGACTTTGGAATTTTTAACTTGTGCGCGCGCGTGCGGGCGCTGCTGTATTAAAAGGTTGTATATATGTACTATGTACGCGCGTGCGGGCGCGTGATGACGATAGTGCCGGACACATGCGGAAGAGCTAATCGATTGTACTATGTACCACATCATCAATCGTGTATCCTGGCTTCTTCCTTGGTTGTATATCAATTCTTAACGCTGGTCGCTGCTAAATACTTCCTCCGTATTTTAATTGATGACGCCCAACAATTCAAATTTAAACTACGGAACATGAATAGTAAAAATACTTGGTTGCCCGAGTAATAAGCTACTACATATATTGTTTCAATGCCACGTTTCCAGCTAAGCGTTTCAACAGGTGAAATGAAACGTGAATGCTTTTAGGTGGTAGACCGGCGCATCGTCCTTTAGCTACACGTGGTCAGCAGTGACGGAAATAGACCTGTATCTAGGATATGTCATAAAAAAATATTATTGTTGAAATTGAACCCTAGACCTTTATATATTAGAACTAACTATGAACAATAAACCATCTGAGTTGTGTTAGTTCATATGAATTTGTTAATAAATTATTTTTTTATATCTACTTTACAGTATGTGCATTAATATTTATCAAAATTTAGGATATATCATGACATATATGACATACTCTCTTAGGTCCGCCCCTGGTGGTTAGGGGCAGTACACCTTGATCATCGATCTGCCGCCGAACTCAATCTTTCTGGTCATGGGCACAAATAAACACACGATTTTCCATGGTTATTTGATCATTAGATGGATGAAACATGAAAGACTATATATACAATCTGCAGTTCAGCACATAGTTAAGTTAACATAATAATGAATGTTATTGATGTTTTATTTTTCTCTCAAGTCTCAAGCACCAGACGACCAACCTGCCAAAACGTGTCAATTAGAACGTGCATATAGCACGGTGCACGAGTCGTTGATCGGTGTGAATGGGATATTTTGGCAAGCACACGTTTTGAAGTGTATATGGAGGCACGACCGTGCTATAAAGCAGTGGAATGGACCGTGGCGTGCCACGAGGCACAGAATTCGGCGACGGCAGGTGCGGCCATTGTGATGGGCTGGACGTCAGCTTGATCAGCGCGGCGGTGGTCAAACTTTTGTATAAACCGTCTAACTTATACGTGACATTTTTCTTTTTTGAAAACTAAGTATGTACTTATACGTGACGTGAGTGCTAGGCGGATCATCTATGCAGATCTGCTCCATTTCAATTCCGGCATGCACTTGCCTTGGCTCGCTGCTCAAGTGCTGATGCGTACTATGTGCCGTTCCTCCATGGTGTAATTTGTTTGGCCGCGTGAATCTTGTTTTCTACTGTATGTACTGGACTACTGGTGGAGCAATTCCTCAGCACCGGTCACATCTTTCTCATTTGTATGGGTCCATGGGATGCGACATGCATCGCCACCTTTTCTACCAAGCTACGTACCACTTTTGATTGATGATCGTGAAAACAACCTCTTTTTTTTTAAAAAAAATGGTGGCATGGTGTAATTTCAATCAAATCCCATTTCAGAAATTAATTACATCACTGTATTTTTTATTCCACAAAAAATTCGCAAAGAACAGAGAGTTGAACGACGTCACAAGGCCCAGCGGCCCAGCCCAAATGTGAGGAACGCTCGTTCCAGTTGGGCCGCAAGTTTTCACGAATGCATACCCACTGGGCCGCGTCGTTTTCACCACGAAATGGACCAAACAAAACATCACTGCCACATGCTTGAAGACGGGACGTTGTGTATTGCCGGAATCCCGAATCTGTCCCGTGGTCCGTGGATTTCATTGTTGATTGTTCTGGAAGAATTTGTACCTAGGATCTCGTGAATCAGCTGACATTTTCATAATCTGCTGCTTCTCTACCAATTACAGTTTCAGCTGATTTTGTGACAATTCACCACGCTCTACAGGTCTTCTTGGTCCGAATGAACAACGTACAGGTCCACCTCTACGAACTTCTTCGTCAGAGCCAGCTCAATTGGAAAGGAACTTCTCAATGCGTCATTTTCCAAGTTTTGAATAGCTTAAAAGCAAAGCAGAAAATTTATAGTTTCATAAAAAAGAAGGAAATTTTATTATAGAGAAAAAAAAACAGCAAATACGAAAACATTTCGGGTACCCGTAAACGTCCCCGGAAACAAAAAAAAAACAGAACCTCGTGACCGCCGCCGCCCCTCCCCGAAACAAACAAAACAAGGCCGGCCGCCCCTCCCACCGTCGCCGCCGCCGCCTTCTCCCTCACCTCGCCGTCGGCCTCCGGGCGGCGAATCTTCCGGCGATGGCCACGACGGGTGGAGAGCACAGGGCGCAGACGCTGCGGGACCTCGCCGAGGAGGGGAAGAAGCGGGCCGTCCTGCTCCTCGTCTTCGCCTTCGGCCTCGCCTTCCTCATGTCCCGTGAGTTCCCTCCGAATCCTAGTTTCGTACTGGTTAGCTACTAGCAGCTAGCTTCGCTGTCCAGCGGGATACGCGCGCATCGCCGATTTTGCCGACGAATTGCTCCGTCGAGTACTGGGGCTGCCGCGGTTAGGGTTTTTGTTGGTTGCTCATTGCTTAAATTCGGGTTCGGACTTTGTTTTGTGGGTAATTCAACTCGATGCATAGGGAGTAATTAACTTCTACTCAATTGTGGAGCTGCGGAGTTAGTATATT
The DNA here is from genome assembly GCA_030378355.1 of Eleusine indica. Lineage (NCBI taxonomy): Eukaryota > Viridiplantae > Streptophyta > Magnoliopsida > Poales > Poaceae > Eleusine > Eleusine indica. The sequence goes on from CM059494.1 coordinate 70,288,769, forward strand.
CCGTTGTTGTTGTAATCTGTTGCATTGATTATTGATACACTCCACTAGTTTTGGCTGTGGAGTGATTGTTCCTGTGTTAGGTGGTCAGCCATTTATTTAGGATATTAATAATTTTAGTGTCTAATTATTTACTATCAATGGTAGTCTGTTAACAATGCATCATATACAGTAGAAGCTATATTCGCAAATGTGTGGCTTGTGCTGCTGAGAAATGTACATTATTAATGGTACCGTTTTCGGAATGATAGTGTCTACAAAGCAGGATGATAAGCCCAACCATGCCAGCTCGGCAATGGATGCTCGAATAGGCAGAATTTTGATCTCTGGTTCCATGGTAGTTACAGAAGCGCCATGTTTTGAGATTGAAAGACATCTGTACTGTAGAACAGTCATACAAAATACTGCCCCTTTGCTCGTATTTCTGCTAACCGACTGATCCTCCCTGTTGCAGTGACAAGCTCTTCAGCATGGATTAACCTGCCATTTGCCACAGCTCTGATTGTTTTATTTCGCTACATATCACTTGACTATGACATCCGTAGAAAGGCCACAACTACCACAGATCACAATGTGGGTCGTCCACTTATCCAAACAAAAAGCACCGAAATAAATAAAATACCTCCGACTGTAAGTGATGGAAGGCCGGTCTGGAGGAGCAAGGTGAATTCACCCCCAGTTGAAGCAGCACTTGAACAATTCACAAGGCATCTTGTTACAGAGTGGGTAACAGATCTGTGGTACTCCCGTGTAACACCAGACAAGGAAGGTCCAGAGGAGCTCATCAATGTTGTTAATACTGCCCTTGGAGAGTTTTCAGCACGGGCAAGAAATGTTAACCTTATCAGTCTGCTAACTAGGTAAAATTTTATTTTCACCATGCCAAATACATGAGCAGTGTGAACCATTCGAGAACACTGGATGCTTTATGGTAAAACCTTCTTTTCCTTTTCCAGGGATCTGGTTGATCTCATATGCAATAACTTGGAACTTTATCATTTCTGTCAAGCTAAGATTGGGAAAGAGAAGTTTGTTAACCTTTCATCAGAGCGTCGTGATGCTGAACTGAAACTGACCCTTATAGCTGAAAACAAGTTGCATCCTGCTTTATTTTCAGCCACTGCCGAATATAAGGTGAGAATTATTGGATATGAAAATACTTTGTTGCCAAACATTTAGCCCTTTTCCCCCCTTGAACATGAGAGAAAACTGCAAACCATTGTATTGTATTAAAACGATTGAAGAACAGTCAGTTTTAGGTGTAACTAATGGAATACTATGTCTAGTATTTTGGTTATGTTTAAGCTTGTGGAAGTTTTCACTTCTAAGTACCGGCTGTAATTCATTTCATGTGTCATACTATGACGTTGATCTAAGTATATGATTAGTTGATGTTGCTAGGTTAACATATACCTTACCATTTTATCTCTACAATAAACCTACATACAAAAGATGTCATGAAAGGTTAGAGAGTGCCACATCACAATATCATCTAGATCCAATGGATGCAAATGCACATAAGGAAAGGTTCATCGTTTCTAGAACTACTACATATTTGTATTTTGTAATGTACTAGGTAAGCCAGGGTACCACGTGCAAGATGGTAATCACTATGATAGAACATTAGTTGCAGTATTTTATTGCCAAAGTGTTTCAAAACATTTCCCTCCATATTGACAGTACTTCATGTTTTTTTTTCTTTTTAAAGTGATATAAATCACCCTTCAAACTGTTTTTCCTCCTATAATGAATGATATGCATTTCTCCTTTTTGTTTGAGAAAGTTGAGGATACATAAATTCTATTCAAAAGTACAAGAAAATAGCAAATTTTCTATGATGTAGTGCTGTTTCAATAAATATCTGAACACTAGGCACTTCTGGTAATTCCTTACGCAATATGTTTGTGAGATACAGCATTTTGCACTTTTCCTTATCATGCTTGATAACAATGCCTTTGATTCATGTATTAATATAACACTTACATGAGATTGTTGTTGGTATGTGAACATTATAGTAATTTGTGTTTTCTTTTCCTTACAGGTCTTGCAAAGTCTTGCTGATGGATTGATCTCTGCCACAGTGAAGCCGCAGGATCTTCAGTGCTCTTTTTTCCGATACACCGCCCGGGAACTTCTTGCTTGTGCAGTTTTGAAACCTGTTGTGAACTTAGCAAATCCAAGGTGATATCTCAACCTTCCTTGTCCATATGCAGCTTTATAGTGTATAGTGTCACCATATTGAAGGGTAAAATTTGCAGGTTTATAAATGAACGAATTGAATCCTTTGCTCTTTCTCGGGCCAGCAAGGCAGAAAAAAGAGTTACAGAATCCTTGGAGGATGCTACAACTGTTAAGCCAAGGGAACCTCCTATGCCCTCTGTCGATGAATTTTCTGCACTAATAGACCCCTCTGGTCCAGGTGTTGAACTTGTTCCGTTTCATCAGGGTCAATCCAAAACTGCATCGGATGTACATCCCAGTAAAAGTAAGGATTCATCTCTGAAACTAAAATCCCCAAATAGTTCTTTGATCAGTAGTTCACATCCACTTGAGTCAACCAGTTTACCGTCCAGCTCCCACATTGCTATCGATAATGGTTTTCCAACAAATCATAATGACCAACAAGCTAGAGATAGTTATGGGAGGGAGTGTGCACCTTCGTTGAGTATCAGCTCCCAACAGAAACATCAAGCTTTAGCACCGGAGCACCTTGAGAATATGTGGACAAAGGGGAAGAATTACAAATCGGAAAACATAAAACATGTTGCAAAAGTGTCGTCTCTAGGCTCCACTCCTTCAGTGCAGCCGTCAGTTCCTAACAATACTTCAATTCGTCATCATCCTAGCATTCTTCAAAGGCAAACAGATTTACCGTATTCTGAGGATCAACATTTGATAAGACACTCAACTACACCTACATATTCAAATGGTACAAACCATCTGCAGAAAAGTCTATCGGCAGAAGTGGCAGGGCATGCCAGCCCAGAAGACTTTGGGGTAGAGAGTGAGAGTTCATACACCACCGAGGATGAGGAAAGCAACAATGTAACTGGACTGGACTCTCCTGTTACCAGAGTTTGGGACAGCAAAAGTAAAGGAAATGTCACCTCATCACATATACATCACCCCCTTGAATCTTCTGGTTTCCACAAAACAAAGAAGACTAGAAGTCATGTGGGGAAATTGAAAGTCTCAAGACCTTCTTCAGGAAGAAAAAGGCCAAGGTCAAATGCTGTAAAGACTCCTGCGTGGCAAGAAGTAGAGAGATCGTCTCTCTTGGTTGGGGATGATTCAGACATACTAAATGCATCTGCAAATGATCCAAGGATGAATGGAGTATTTGATGATACTGATGTGGAAAATATGGCTAGGATGTTTAGTAGCGCAAATGCATCATCTTTGTCTCTGGTGTCAACTGACTCTTCTTATTCATCAAATTATTGTGGTGCCAATGTGCTGGAAGATTCATATTTAAAATTAAGATGTGAGGTATTGTACTTTCATTTAATTTACATCGTTCCTGAAAACTATTGGTCATACATATCTATATTAATTTTTCTTAATTCAGGTCGTAGGAGCTAGCATTGTGAAAAGTGGGTCCGGTATGTTTGCTGTGTATTCAATTTCAGTAACCGATGCCAATGGTAATAGTTGGTCAATCAAGAGGAGGTGAGTATGCTATAGTTTTTTTTCCTGCTTGATGATCTGCCTGAATATTTTCAAAGACCATCTTTTTTCTTTCTAAGTTTGCTATCTGCACTGTGGTTGCTGTGCATTTTAATTAGGTTTCGTCATTTTGAAGAACTGCATCGGCGACTGAAAGAATACGCTCAGTACAATCTTCATTTGCCTCCAAAGCATTTTCTCTCATCAGGTTTAGAGGTTCCTGTTGTTCGAGAGAGATGCAAAATGCTTGACATATATCTGAAGGTATATCTTGTCTGTTTGAACATGCTCTAGATAATACTATTTGATTTTCTCCAAATTTTGCTAAACGATTAGTTTAAGTACTGAGATTTGTAAGTAAGAACATATTTCTTGGGCCTGCCTAGTTCACTACATACTTTAAGGACAGCTTTATTAGTGCCTAACATGGTGAGTATCTTTCAAGAAAAGAAACAACTTCATCTTTAACAGGAGTAGGCCATGTCTACTAAGCTGGAAAGCTCAATTCTTACAGGAAACAATCCTACAAGCTCATCGAATGCCACCAGCCAAAAAAGTCACCTTCACTAACTTGATAGACTTGTACAGATAACAGCCTTTTCTTTCTTCCCCCCCTTGGGAGTGCTTTCCTTCTTCTAATGGGTATGACCCATGTTTGTACAGTTGCTTGATTTGTATATATAAATATCTACCACAGTAGGGGTTTAGGACTATAAAGACTGCTGTGCTTCTTAGAATTGCTCAAGTCACAAAAATGCATATGATTTTTTTTCTTTGTCATCTCATTACATGAAGAGCTAATTGGCATCTTAATCTGCTTTGGTTTATTATACCTTTATTAAACATCAATGTAATTTGTGTTCTGTTTTTCTGTTGCTCTATAGTAGCTAAAATTGAAGTGAACATTTTCTGCCTTATACCGTTTCCATGCTTCATGATGTGATGCGAATCCTGCTCATTGTTTTACTGTTTAGCTAAAAAAAACCTCATGTAATCTTTACTTTGCATTACAGAAGCTTCTTCAAATTCCTATTGTCTCGAGCTGTATAGAAGTATGGGATTTTCTAAGTGTTGATTCACAGGTTAGTTTCCTTACATAGTTCTTATCAGCTCAATGTTTTTGAAACTTACGTAATAACAGGGTAAATGTTCTGATTGCAGACATACATTTTCACAGATTCTCTCTCAGTTATCCAGACATTGTCAGGTGCCTGTCCACTTGAAGTTTGTTTATTATTTTTTATAGAATCCCTGCGTTTTGGGAGTATTTAATGGCCGCTCCCTGATATTTTGCAGTCGGTTTAGATGAAAGATCTAATGAGAAGGATAGAAGAGCATTGAGGTCTGCAGAAGCTTTGAGTGGAAATTTAATCTCTGGAAGTTCTTTGCATAGACAAAATGATATTTCCGTGCGTAAGGATTTGGACTTTGCTCACGAGGATGGTTTGAGATTTAGGAAAGGGAATGCAGAAAAGAATTCAGGAACTAGTATTAGCAACACGACTGCCATTCTTGATCAAGATAATTCTGGAAGTGATCCAGAGCTGAATGATTACTCGCTCTCAATAAACTCAGGAAATCCTAAGAAGCAACTTCCAAGTGAAACTGAAGACACATCTCAAATTTTGGAGCCTGATGGTTACTCAGTAGCTTCTAACAATGTAAGTTCTTTACCCTGTTTTTGCTTTCAAGGAATGTACAGTTGGCTGGCCCCTAGCATATAAAACAAGAACGAGCTGTACAGAAGAAAACTCTTTACTCTTAAGGCCCTATATTCCTGGCATATTTTCAGCAATATAGTGTTTGTCATTTTGTGTTGCTGCTTTAGTTTAGTAGCCCCCCTGATGGATAACTTTAAAACTACATCATTGCAGTGGATGGCCCCAAATCTTAGTGTCCCTCTGTTTCATCTTGTTGATGTGGTTTTTCAGCTCCAAGATGGAGGCTGGATCAGGCAAGTTAATTCACACACATTGTTGTGTTTTTAAAAACTTTACACTTGCTACTGATATTTTCTGCTTATGGATTAAACTCCGAATTCCTGGTTATCCTTTGTAGGCGTCAAGCATTTTGGGTAGCAAAACAAATACTGCAATTGGGGATGGGAGATACATTTGATGACTGGCTTGTTGAGAAAATCCAATTACTTAGGAAGGGGAGGATAATTGCTTTTGCAGTTAATCGTGTTGAACAGGTAAGTGGCAGACTTTGGTAAAGGTGCCATACAATGAATTATATTTTTGCGGCTAGGCACTGTTTGTGTTTGCTATTAACAGATTTTATCTTGGATAGTTCTCTGATTTAGTTTACTTTTTTGTTCCTGTTCTTGTGTACAGATTCTCTGGCCTGATGGAATTTTTTTGACAAAACATCCAAAGAGACAAGCAGCATCGCCTCCTAATGCTCATGGCAATGGCATCAACAACAACCTTACTGATGAACAACGGCTAGAAGCTGCTCATCGTGCAAATTTTGTTCGTGAATTGATAATAGGTGAAGTTGGCGGTACTGGGTGATACTATACCTTTTTTGTAGGTTTAATCATATTTTTTTACCTTTTATTTTACTTCCATTGTTTGCCCATGTAGTTCTTCCGTTCCAGTACACAATGTATGCCTGAATGATATGTAATTGTACCAGATTCTATCAGCTTCTTACCCTCTTATTGTGTTTTTTTTTCCTGCGCAGATAAAGCGCCATATTCACTGGTGAGCCTGGTTGGTCGAAAGGAATATGAGAGGTGTGCTCAGGATATTTTCTTCTTTCTCCAGGTAATACTACTGGAGTATTGAATGTATGCTTTGTGTAAAGTACTCCTTTTTCCTGTAGTGTACAGGGTGGGTTACACTAGTTACCAAGTACTGTAAGAAATAACAAACAACATACAGAATTATCAAAAAAAAAAAAGCAGCAGGCTAAGAGATCAAAAGCTCTAGCTCTCTGATCCTTGACTTGTATTTGGTTTTTTGTCACAGTCCCCAGTTTGTTTGAAGCAGTTAGCATTTGAACTCCTGGAACTGCTTATTCGAGCTGGATTTCCTGAGTTAGATGGCACGGTGAGGACATGGCATGAAGATAAGCAGCAATTGCACACCCTGGAATAACGAGTTCTACAGGGAGGAGTGTTCAAAATACAGTGTCTTCTCAGAGTGCTGACCCATTTCCTTGTAAATAAGGTGGTAGTAAAGGATTGCTGTTTGACTTCAGTTCAAAGGAGGTGGCTTTGTGCAGTGTGAATACGGTTTAGATACCAACTTATGAGAGAATGGTCCCTTTTCCCCTTGGACCGAAATAGACCGGTTCCGTGCCCAACAGACCGGTGTCATTTTTACCTCTGAGTTTTGGCATACGTAAAGCAGCCTGAAAGGAAAGTAGCTTAGGATAGATGTATTCTTTCTTGCTTTTGTGTAATATTTTTGGTCGTACCCAGCTTATGCAATTCAGCATGTTGATCAATGAAGAATACGAGTTGATCATTGAATAGGTTGTCCGAAATCATGGAGTACAACTATGTGATTTTTATCTGAAATCATGGACGATTTTGCTGCGCTTTATGAGGTGCATGTCATGAATAGCTTGTCGTGATAGTTGTATTACTAGTATTTGCATAGTTGCAGCAATGAAGGCTGTAAACGGTTTAAGCAGCTCGGTTCAGCAACCCAAATTGAACATTGCTACCAAGTGAAGGTTCACACAGGTAAATCGTAAATGTGAAAATTTATCAACGATTAAACTTCCTGTTCTCATAATCCGCTGGTCTCTACATATATAGTGCTGAATTTTCAACCCAAATAATGCAAAATTGTACTCCAAATAAAATTCCTGTTCTCATAATCAACATGGGCTCTAGATGAATTAGGTGAACCTCGAGCATCCAGAACATGAGTGACTGACTCGATTATCTCTGCCAAAGTGGTGATTGTGCGTCATCCGCACTGAGGGAAGCACTTAGTCTGGTATACTAGTCATCTCCGCCAGGGTGAATCCCTATGCACTCTTACGTTAAGACGGCCTGATAGAGAGACACAATCTAAATGGTGTGGACTTTTCCTTCTCTTTGCATAGCTAGTTTCCTCAATGCCTCTCACTCCTATTGCACACTAGAAAGCACAAAAAATCTCGTATACTCTGGTACGAGTGCAATTTTTCTCCCATGGGAGAAGATTGCACGACACTGATAAGGTTGATTACTTACTATAGCTAGCCCGAACCTATCTGACCTAACGAATCAATGTATTGATGCGTCACTTTATTAACTCAGATTGAGGATCAATGAAGATACCAGAGTAATCTAGTATCTTTGTCTCTGGTTGTATTTGTTGCGCTGATTAGCATTCATTCATGCGAGCACTGCACATCAGTGTTCCAGTTTTAATCTTGCCGGTCATTTTGATTCGACAATAAGATATCACGCCGGGACAAAACTGACATACCTCGCATGTAAGCCGCAAAGCACGGACGATAGGAATAGAACGGTAAAGCAAGGAGCAAGCTTCCCTGATGCATCAGACTTCCTAGCGCACTCAAATTGTAAGTACACAAAAAACTCTCCGATGCAAATGCAATTCCTCCCGCTTTCGCTGCCGGCAGTGTGTGATTGATAAAGGGGGCCGTATATGTAGAAGTCTCGGAGAGGGCACAGTGATGAGGTTGATTACTTGATTCTCTAGCTTAGTGAGTCCTATATATGAAGAACGTAATCAAACCTAAAAGTACATGCTACCACCTCATTAACTCTGCCTATCTGTTGATGGGTGTTACCAAATACCAATAACATCAACACTATAATAAACCACCACAAATAATGATGCAGTTTTTTCTTGAGCTCGATGTGGTGCACAACGCAAGGCTGGTGGTGCATATGAAAGTTGAAACACAAATTGTGAGTATGTACCTGGTTCAGTATCCATATCATCAAGCTCCCACTTCATATAGTAAGTAATAAACTGGCCGGATCAGTGAATTTGCGTACATGCATATAATTGCAATTTACAACGGACAAGGCACACGCTAGGAACAATTTTTCTTAGGCTATTCTCAGTGTAGCCTTTCATTGCATTCTTTCTAAAATATAATTTTAGGTAAGTGAGTCAGCGGTCTTTTATTGAGATGAAAGACCTCTCACATAAGATGAAAGTCTTTCTTCTTTCTCTTCATAACTTTTTTGTCATATCAACAAAAAATACATATGTGACATATTATTTAATGCTTATGAAAGACTACACTGAGAATGACCTTAGGGAACCTCAGTTACGCTTATCTCTCGCAAGCTATAGTTATTTAAACATGACTTATTTGTTTTTTATATTTTTAAAAAATAAATAAATTAGACGAACATTCAAACGTGATATCTGAAAGTCAACGAATGCTTACATTTGAGACACGGAGGGAGTATTATGTTCTATGAACATTCTGTATAAAACAATCAAAGAAGAGCATTTTGGTCCTCTAGTTTTGTCCCTGGGTGCCGATTGTGTGGAACTTGACTTGGTCATGTCATGTCCCAAGGAGGCCGACCCGTTGGGTTTGAGGTTAATGAGGTCTAGCCTCGAACTCCTCCTGCTTTCCTGGCTTCCTAGTTGGCTGGAGACACGAGGTGTAGGTCACCTATTAGGTGGAAGAGTTGCCTTGCTTGCACGGTTGCGCCATTCCTCCGTTGAAAACTGCATACTTTGGTAGCCTGACTTGTGAAGTTAAAAAAACAAGGAAAATGGTACGAAACCCGCCGAATATCAAGAGTGTTCAAGTTGTCCTACAACAGGCGTCGTTTCCCCAGCCAGATATATTATTGGTGTCCAACCGTAGATCACATTTGGGGTGGGTTCCTTTGTATTTTTTGAATCCATCTCACTGAAAGTCGCCTACCTAATTCGAATGAAACAGTACACTTCACTTGTCCCACAACAAATTCTCTCGATGCCTCTCATTCGTAGTGCAGCAACACAAGAAATCTCTCTGGTACAATTGGCGAACGTTGTTTCTCGTATATAAAAGGACTTGGGAGAGAGCGCACACCGTGGAAGTTGTTTAGTAGTACTGAAGTACTATAGTGCCGTATCTGAAACGAATCAAAGCACTCAAGTGCAAGAGAAGGACCATCCATAAACCACAGGTGGTGATTTCTTCTCTTTTTTTTTTTTTTACAATCTCAAATGGTGATTTGTAGAAAAGTGCCATTGTTGGGCATCTCAAATGATGATTCGATCAAGTCAGCATCGGCAGGAACACGCACCGCTATGCATGGTCCCAGCGGCGATCGAGCATCTCTCGATTCGTACCGTCTGCTGTCGCTAGCTAGCCCGGCCACATATCCACATGTACGTGTCGCGTTCCCTGCCCTACTTACATCAGTACAGTACACATGCTAAGCTTCCGGGATTGTTCTCTGAACCTGCTTTAATCTCTGGCCATGGCGCCCTCTGGTTGGATCTGATGATTCGCTCGTGCGTGCCTCATCCATCTCACGGCCTTTTATTTCTGCCTCAACCATTGTCGGCAGCGGCCGTCTCGTCGCCCCGTTCCACGACAGCGGCACGTCTGTAGAGTGTATAGTAATAAGGACACGTAGACGTACGTACTGTGTATGTATGATGAAAATGCGACAACTTCAACAATCAGCAGGCTTAAGCACCAGATGCCACCTTGGCCTCTTTCTTCTTCTTCTTTTTTCTCTCGCTGCGCTACCTGCTGGCATTGCCACTGTCCAGGGCTTTGGAATCCTTCTGCAACCGGGACCCACCCGGGGCTGCTTAGTTTGGTTCCGGCTGCGGCAACCCATCCAAGCCAACAATGAACAAGCGTGCACAATAACCCCGTGAAGGGAGTGACGGCAGCTTACATCACCTTGCCGTCCTCGCTACTCGCTTGGTCGGTCCACTGATTTTTTTTTCTTTTTTATAGAATACGCAGGAGAGCTGCCAACTTTTGTTCTTTGTCTATATGTCCCTACTCTCACGATACTAAACTACCTAGAGCTTTTGTCGGTCCACTGATTGATTACATATTTACATGGCGCGTACTTTTGAATTCCGATGCAGGATACAATATCGATACGCTGAAGAATTATTAAGGCCGGTATGTAGTACTTTGTTTGTAGGGTTATTAGTCATGATCTGTCATTGAGTTTTGTTTAATATTTCTTGGATTTAGCTGTGGATTGACTTGAACACAGATGACGTGCTAGCTGCTAGTATCATTAATGATGCTTATAGTACTCGCCTCCTGCTATGTTAGAGTGCAAAAGTTTGGACGTTATGCTGCCCTCGTCCGGTTGTTATTCGAAATCCTCCTCGTTCTTAGGTTTGAAATTCATCAAGCTACTAGTGCCGCTGATTGACGTACGGGACGGGAGCAAAAGCAAGCAGGCGTGGGCGCATGTCCGCTTGTGTTTGATGTGATCTCCTCTCTGCAAATCATCCCACCGCATACTTGTAGGAAACAGACTCAGGTCAGAGCAGAGCTGAACGCAGGTACAGTATATAGTGTAGGAAAATGCATCGCTGCTGCTTAGATTCCTCTGTCCGTGCTCTCGTGACAGAATAGGTTGCGGAGTTGAACCGACGAACGAAGCTCGCTGCTGCCGGCCGGAGATGATGCATGTCCATCTTCGGCTGTTCGGCACATATCCGCTAGCTGCTTTGGTGTACTCTTCCCCAAGTTAGTTTTTCGGTGGCTACCAAAACCTCGAACATGCTTTGCCATTTCGAACAGCAAAATAACAACCTTTTTATTTGTTCAGTAGTGGTCCTATATCCAGCGTTATTTGGAGCTTTATTTGATGTATCTCGCTCTTTAGATTCTCTTGTCTTGCGTTGTGTTTGGACTGGACGCACTACACGCTGAGCTCCGCATATACTAGTTATTTCGCCCTTGAACCTTTCTCGGCCGCCGGTTGTTGGCATCCTTTGATGTGCTCGATCGATGGAGATTGGACTAGTGTCTAGTTGTAGGAGTAAGAGGATATTGACAAGGATAGGTTTCAGGAATCCGGGCATTCCAGCGTTGCCACCAAAAAAAAAAAAAAAAAACTCAGTAGTCATGGTATGGCCGAATGGCCATCCTTCCTTTGTAAACTGTCATGTAGCTGCTGATCTTCAGTCAGCTCATAGTTAATGGAATCCATTTTCCAATTCAAAAAAGAATAAAAAAAACCGCCGGAATTCAACAGCTGAACTTGCTCCGTTGTTGTCTGCGCAGTGCGATAGAGTGTCTCGATCGGTAGTGAAGTGAAGTGTGGCGTTATCATATCATCAGGAAGGAAGTAGTGGTTGGCACCGCAGCGCGTTGCAGGCACGCGGGCAACACGGCCGGCGATGCATGAGTCGATCATCAGAGGCTGGCCCTCTCTCGCTTTTTGAATGAGGACCGCAAATCTCTCTATCGCGTGTGAGTGTGTGTGTGTGTGTGTTTGCCGGGTAATGATACTACTATGATCATTACACGACGACACACATACAAGCCAAACGGCCGGGCACATGACATGCTCCTAAAATCCTAATACCACCTACCTACCTTACTCTCGCAGGCCGGGTCTCCCAACGTTGTATTTTAAGCCCCCAAGCCACGGCAACCAACGTGAGGAAGAATCGATCCAAGAGACCACCAAGAGCACGGCACAGCACACGCACTCACTCACTCACCTACAACACGATCATTTTTTTCTTGTTCTGCAACACGATCATGGAGGAGAAGAAGGCCGTCGTCGTGCGGCTGAGGCAGCGGCTGGCGCAGATCCTCGTCCACTCTTCCTGCGCAACCACCTCCTCCACCGCCTTCATCGGCCTCAATAACGCCGCCGCCGTCAACAACGCTGCTGCTGCCTCGCGATCGCGCCGACAAGCAGACCCGCCGCCGTCGCACGAGTCGCCTTCCAGTAATCATAAGCTCAACGACGGCGACGGCAACAGGTGCCACCGCCGCCGTAGCAACACGCCGCTTGTTCACGTCTCCATCGACTGCTCCTCCGCGGCGGTCCTGCCTGCTTATTCTTCGCCGATGATGCCGGTAGTGATGCCGGCGAAGGTCGTCGAGAAGAACAGGAGAAGGAGGACCAACAAGGACAAAAGTAATGATGGAGAAAATAATAATGATAAGATGGCCGCGCCGTCTTATTATTACGGCTGCTCGCCGTCGTCCTCCACCGACGGCGAGACGACGTTGAGCAGCGACGACGACCGGGATAGCAGCAGCAGGCAGTTCATCATGGGCACGACGACGCTCTTCTCCTCGCGCAGCTTCTCCTCCGACTCCACATCCGACTTCTACACCACCACCGCCGCCAGTTCATCATCAAAGCGGCGCCACTACAGCAAGAACCGCCGCCGGCCAATAAGAGTAAGAGCTGATCATCATAACGACCTCGTCGTCGTCAGAAAGAAAACGAGCAGCAGCACGCAGGATGATGATGATGACATTAATAAGCAGAAGAAGAAGAAGAAGAAGAAGAAGAAGAAGGGCGCAGCTGGATCCGTGGCGGCGGTCGTGAAGCGGTCGCACGACCCGTACGGCGACTTCCGGAGCTCCATGGTGGACATGATGGTGCGCATCCGCGGCGCCGACGACGCCTTCACCGACCTCCTCCTCTGCTACCTCTCCCTCAACTCGCCACGTCACCACCCCGTCATCCTCTCCGCGTTCCGCGACGTCGTCTCTTCCTCCTGATCACATTCTTTTTTTTTTTCCTGCCCTCTTCTCTAGCTTCTCTCTATGTAAGATACTACGTGTGTATAATCTCTTCCTGTGTCAATGCAACGTTTTGTGTAACCACCAGAGTAGCTAGCGTGCCTGTCTGTGTGGATGATACATCTATCGTGTCATCAGTTAGCAGTGTCATGTTTTCTCCATTTCATTTCTCATCAGTATAATGTAGCTGGATCGAGTTTTACAGGAAACATATCGGTTCCACAAAAGACGATCCATCCATCAGTGCTCTCGGGTACGTTTCGAAAAGTTGATGGGGGGGGGGGGGGGGGGGGGGGAGAGAGAGAGATCTAGGTCGATCTGAGAGGACCACGCACGACTCTTGAACAACCATGCACACCGATATACTGCTCTCGTTAAGTCAGAACACCTGATGATTGGTACCTGTAGGCCCCAAAATATAATGGCCCTGCTGCTTAGCATGATGGATTCGATCAGTAGGAGCACCACTAGTCCTTACCCTGCCCCTTAGCGCATCATCGGACACCATCATTGTTGTCATGACTAGGCTATGCTGCGATAGAGAAAACTCACCAACACTCTGCTTCTAGTGAAACGGTAAATTTCTCCGAGGAACAAATTTAACTACCGCGTCCAGATCTCAGATTAAATAGACCATCTTCTGTTCCCAAATTTGGACGCACACTGTCCGGTAACATATACATCGAACGCCATACTGCCCTGCTAGATACCTGCGGATTTTTCTTTCTTTGAAGAAAAGATACCTACGCGTACGGATTCAGATGCAACTAACCCCATACATTTCGACATAGGGGACAGGGCACACAGAGGATTAGCTGTTACAGTTACACGGAGGGGAGGATTACGTGATCCAGCATAATATGTAGCCCAAGTTACCGAAGAGATCATCGGAGTTTCTTCTCTTAACCATCTATAATTTGGTGGGCAGGCACGATTATAATAATATAGGGTTGTTAGTCAGCACTCAGCAGCATCTTGCTAGCTAGTTGCGCAAACGGACGACAAGCATATAGGACGCCGCCAAGCTTTAATTTGTCAGTATCCAGTTAGCACAATTCGGGTTCTCTCCTCCTTCGAGCGCTGCAAAAGATGCTTTTCTCTTCCTCTGAGACTGTTATAATATACTGTAGCTTGTTGCTCCATCATGTGCTACCCATCCCTTTTTTTTTTTTTCTTTCGCGGGGATCAAGCTTCGCCCTTGTGCATTGTTAACATAATCGTGTAGAGACTACACGATTATGTTAGACTAGATAGGTTGTATGGTAAGTACCCAACCCGTATTGCGTCCGCAATCTGAGAATAAAGAGCCTGTGATACAAACAGAATCTTGCGGTTTTCTTATTGTGAAATCCTCATGTCTCCATTTATTTGGACCTCGTTTAGGATAATATCTGTCAGGCCCACTTAGTTTATATGGGCTACAAATTCTTTTATACAGAAATTGAGCCCACATATAAACTTGCTGAACTTTTTTTTTTTTAAGAAGTAACGACAACGATCTTGGGTCTGCCTCTTGAATAATGTTCGCATGCACCACTCGCCTTCAGAGGATCAGAGGAAGATACTGGTCCAAGAATTCAAGTTGCATCGGCGTCTCCATCGCCTCTAATTAAGCCACACTGCACCATCCGGATGGCATACGCAAGTCGTAGTATCACGCGTGCGCCATCCGGTCCTTGTACCGCACCGCACCTTCAAATTTTGCTTCATTTGACCTTGAGCATTATTGACCTCCGCCAATGGACATGGAACTGAGCTATCCGATCCAATGCAACTCTCTAATTAAACTGTTTTCTTCACTTCCTATAGATGTTGTTTTATTTTAACCGGACTACGATCGTCGTTTCCGTACGTACGTGCTTAACGTGACGCAAGTTATTTACCACAGAAATTGTCGCAACGCGTTAATTAATTCAAGTCGGCAATAACAAGTTAATCCACAAATTGTCTTCCCCGCCGCTTTTTTCAGAGAAAAGGTAGTCGACTCGATCCAAGATGCGAGCGACGTCCACATATGGACGCAGTGCTAAATCCAATTATTTCTGCATCAGAATAGACAGTTCGAAGAGCCCAATACTTACGGCGGGCGGTGCCCACCGCACGCACTACACCACTGCAACTGCAATCCAATAAGTAGGCGTCTTTGCAGAATCAGCGGCCGACGACCTCGCCATATGGCGTGTGCTTGTCGCTCCCAAAAGCCCAAAGCCACAACCATGGTCTGTCTGGTGTTGGAACTTGTTGGAAGGCAACGTCCTAGCTCACCACACATGCATATGCTCCAGAGATTCCCATGAAGAGAGGGTCATGGCTCGTCATGGCAGGCTAATATAATCAAGCTGTTGCTGTAGCTTTTGTTTCTCTCTCCCTCTCTCAGTTGACATTTGGGCAGGTCAAATGGAAAACAAAATGGTGGTGCCAGATCCCAAAGAGGGAAACGCTCGCTGTTAGGATGTCAATGATGTTGCTTGCACCTAAATAAGTCGAATTCGGAAGCATGATTCCAGGTTTATTCGGTATCCCGCCCACCCTGCCAGGTGTAGTGCATGTTTTTCTTTTGTGTCCCTCTTCTGACCTCGGCTGCAGATCAAGCATCGATCCAGGCCGTGCGTGGTGCATGCCCTCTCTCTCTCTCTCTCTCTCTCTTTTGACATTGAGAAAAGTCAGCTCAAAACAACACGGCTCCGATGTGCTGGTGAAGTGACAAGTGCCACCTCTGGCTATCGCGATGGAATTGGATCGAGATGTCACCTCTGTTTAAGTTGCGGCCGGTGGTACTACATAAATACAACACGTGAAAACCGGATAAATTAGGCCGGCTCCACTGACGGACGGATTATTGCTTGCGTGCAATCTTTTTCTATCCGTTCGATGAACTGACCAATCAATCGGGGACGCTTTTCGTGCCCCGCACTAGCACTGTAGCGCAGCAAGCAAGCTGCACCAGCCGCGCTCTTTGACTTTCATAGCTGGGTCCATTACACTACTCTCTGATATGTGCCTATATATACACATACTGACACCCCTTTGCTCGAGCCAATCCAAAGTCAACCACGCCTCCATCCATATGATCCAAGCTAGATCATCACCACCTTCATACTACACGATCCCTTGCGCTTGGCTACAAAGCATTTGCTAGATCTCGTATATGACGATGGAGTCCTCGAATGACTGGGATCTTGAGGCAGTCGTGAGGAGCTGCGGCACGGCGGCGTGCAGCAGCTCATTGTCGGAAGCAGTAGATCAGCTTCGTCGTCCGGCTCCGGCGCCACGGCACAATAAGCAGGATGAGGAGGCGAGTGCTGATGAGCTTCTGGGGCAACCGGTGAGGCCGGCCACGTTGCGCGGCCTGGACTACTTGAACCTGGATCATCATCACGAGCTACTGCCCTTCTCGATCACGCCGGCCTCTGATGAGAGGGCGCAGCACGGCCACGAGATGCTCATCTCTTTCCCGGCTGCTGCCTCGACGTCCGGGCAGCAGTCGAGGAAGCAGGCCGGACGCAAGCCCGGCGTTCGCGCTCCCAGGCCTAAAAGAAGGTACGTCGTACTAATAGAGACTTCCATTCCATCCATATATACCGACAAGGACATTCATAACAGTTGTTGATGCTAAATATTACTTATTGGTCTGTCAATAAATAAATAAATGTTTGATGCATGCAGCAAAAAGAGCCAGCTTAAGAAAGTGGTGTGCGAGGTGCCGGCGACAGACGGCGGTGTCTCAACGGACTTGTGGGCATGGCGCAAGTACGGCCAGAAGCCAATCAAGGGCTCACCATATCCTCGGTACGCAATTACCCATATCCTCGGACAGTCTAGTCGATCCTGTATTGCATGGCTGATGATAATTAAGCGCTGATAGATCAAAATGAATGAATGAATTTGCAGGGGATACTACAAGTGCAGCAGCTTGAAGGCGTGCATGGCGCGGAAGCTGGTGGAGCGCAGCCCGGAGAAGCCCGGGGTGCTCATCGTCACCTACATCGCCGACCACTGCCACGCCGTGCCCACCATGATCAACTCGCTCGCCGGCACCACGCGACACAACAAGCCGCCGGATGATGCTGATGACCACCACTCCAACTCCAACCAGTCGGACGACGCGTCCTCCATGACCGTCGACGGCGGCAGCGCCGAGACAACGCCGGACGACGACGACAACGGCCTGTTGTGGCCGGTGGATATGTCGCTGCTCGACGAGTATCCGTTGGAGGATCTCCTCCTAGGGGCGCCGTTTGATGACGATGTCGACCTTTCTTCTTTCGAGGACGAACAGGGCGGTCTTCTTCTTGGACGCCGGCTGTCGCTCTAGTTGCGGACAACGGATTTGAATATTCACCGTAATGCAAGTTGCCTGCGCTCTTATTCTCTCTTTTCTTATTCTTATTCTTAGTAGTAGTTATATTATAAAAATTAAAAAGAGAGAGACGATGTGGGTGTCTTGGTGAGGCATTGCAACTAGACGACATGGTATACTACGTACATCTGACCGTGTGTTCGGTTTCAGTTTCAGTTGTTTATCCATGTGTTTTGTATATGACGGCATCGACATGCCCTATGGAAAATGACTCTTGTGTCACGTCCTATATTCGAGATTAAGACGACATCATTTGATCTATGTCTGCAATAAAAGAGATAGTCTAGCTAGTGATGAACCCATGACTGATGACCGGAGAGTATGTCAAACACAGTGTCCTTGAAAATAGGAGACGTTTTGCCCCAGTTCAGTCGCTCCAAACTTGGATCATTACTTTTGTCGTCTCACTCATATCTCAACAAAAACTATGATCAATGCATTTTTAATCTTCTACTTCTCTAAAGATAGGCCATCTTCAAAGCACCTTCCTTTAGATAGAGACCTTCAGAACCATATATACATTATATAGAGAGAAAACAAATATGTTGTCGGTGTTTAGATCACCGACCAGTAGAATTTATTTAAGTTCAACGTAACACGTGTTTTAGGCTCGACGATGGCTAAGCAAGGGGATACGAGAGGTTATACTGGTTCGAGGAAACCCCTACGTCCAGTTCTCAGGCCTGCTCGTATTACTTGCTCCGGTAGGGAGTACAATGATGGTGAGAGAGGAGAGGACTCCAAGTCTCGGGTGCGAGTGATGTGTGTGTGTTCCGGGTGTTGTTGTTTTCTCTATCGTTGTTTTCTTTTGTGCTCCCCTTTTGAAAGAGGCGCGAGCCTCCCTTTTTATACTTCAAGGGGAAAGGACCCACGTTACAGAGAGAGACAGAGAGAGAGAGAGAGAGAGAGAAAGAGAGATTTCTATACGTAATGAGTCGGTGGAGACATGCCGAAGAAGACAAAGCCCTTAGTCAACGGCGTAGTCTTCAGTCCTTACGGCCCTCATCATCCTGGTCTTGCGTCAGAGGGACGGTACTGTGTCCGAGCGTGTCCCCGTACTCTGTCATCGGGTCGAGTCCCCCCGTGTTCCTGTAGCCGGCGTGTTTTGCTGGATACAGAGAGGTGCAGCATGGGCATTGTCATGTCATTCAAACAAGGTTCAATCTAGCTGTCCATCAAACCGTCCTGCACCATTACCATTATGTGTGTCATCGGACGATGGTAGCACAATGAGCCTCACTATGCCTACCATCGTCAGCGGGCGCTGGTGATGATGAGGGGGGCAGGTATCCGGAGAGATTTGACTCCTTGATGCTGCGTATGCGTAATGGACATGACATTTAAGGCCGGGTGGTTGGCGGTTGTTGACCGTTGGCTCGCTCGACCCCCTCCGTCGGGGATCGTCGCGTCAGGTTGCGCCTGTCCGGACCCGCTTGGAGTTAGAATCCGTCTCGTACTGACAACGCAATCAAGTTTCTCCACTCCGCCACTTCCGGCTTGGTCAGGAGTCTGTCGTCCCGTCCCGTCGTGGTTCGGGCCCCACTGATGGGAGTTGACGGAGGCAGGGCTTATCCAGTGGTTATGGGGGGCCCACACTGTTGCCACGGTCACAGTGTCAGTGAGACAACCGCCCTTGTCCTGGCATAGACGAGTTTGAACGAACGGTTGCGTCATTCGCTTGGGAGTGCGAGCCACGCTCGGATCCTGTTAGACGGAGAGATCTGTCCTCGGCCCCTTTTGTAGGGTCGAGCGAAGCGTAGCAAGCCCTCGACCACTCGAAGGTCGAGCGGATCGCGATCGTCCCTCGACCTCTAAGGGGGGTGGAGCGAGTCGGGGGAGCGGCGCGGTCTTTACGGCCAAGGCTTGACCGTCGCGGAGACGCTTCTTGTGGGAGTCTGCGTGGGCGACATCTTGGGGGCGCTTCGTCCGGACCAAAAGACCCGGACGCGTGTGGGTCCCTAGAGCGTTCCACATGGAACCCTGTTTTCTACCCTTGACACATGTGTAACATAATTTAAATATATACAGTGTTTAGTTCCAAAATAATATTTGGATCTCGTGTCATTCTTCGTGTTGAGCGAAGCTTTTGTGCTGTTGGTGGGAGCAAATCCAGCAAGGCGCAAAAACGAATTAAAGGAGGTCATAAAGCACTTGAAGTCCGTGATAACCATTTGATTTGTGCTACAATTTAGATAACACAGTGCAGAATATAATATGCTCTCACTGCTTTGTGGTGCTTTGCCAACATGCAGTTCAAAATATTGGCCGAACTAGTGTGTGCTATCATCTGTCATCATGCCAGAAAAATTTTGACCAAAATCGTTGCTAAATTTCAGGTGCAACTAAAAGTTTTGTGAGGATCAACAAAAAAGTATATATTTGCACAAGTAATTTACCACCTCAAATTATTTGATGGAAGATGATGGTATGAGTTTTACATCTGTACTTTTGTTTTTAGGGTTTATCCTTGGGAAAGAGCAGACGGTTAGGGCTCAAATCCTGGTTCTCACATTTAGTCAGGTGGAGCCGTGAACGTTAGTTTCCCTATTGCCCACCTCATTTTTTGTTGTTGAATTTTTATGCACGTTTAAGGTGCATCTCATCAGCAGAACACCGGACTCCACAGTCAAGGTATACATAGTCATGAGCAAATTGCGCACAACATATAATTCATTCATGCTGCAGAAAACATATTGGAGTGTCATCAGCTGTTGGATAATGATTGAAAGTTTGTCTCGTTAATTCCTTCTTCTTGTTCAGTCGATGAGACAGGTTCAGTTGTGATGCAATGCAACTAGACGCAAATGTATGATGTGTACATTTGACCATTTTCTGTTTGGTGACATCACTTAACTCAGAAAAAAATTATACACGCATGAATACCTTGGTGTTTGAGCTGTTTGTCATTGTTCATGACTTCATGTCTATGAAAACATGCCTAAGGGATATACTATAAGGTCATTTAGAAGATGTGATTTGATGTTTGGAACAGACACAACAGACAACTAGAAGACAAGCTTTATATAAAAAAAATGTATTATATTATTTTAACCTCTGCGTCTTTCGTTTAAAATGTATCTCTGGAACTTAGGGGTCATTATTTCTTATACTCTACCATTCATGAAACAAATTTATGACATGAACAAATATTTTGACATTTAAATTAGACAATTTTATCACCAACGCGGAAGAATAGAAGAGCTTTTTTTTCTCAAGAGTTCGTCAGTTGCATTTGGCAACTGCGAAGTCCTAGTTATGCTTGGGTCAAGCAGAAAGCCAGCCCAATTTGGATGTATCATCCGTGTAAACTGGTATGGGCCGTCCACCCAATCTGTTAGCGTCTTTGCCTGACGGGTCTCAATGTGGCCCATAAGCCAGCTCTGCTTCTTGAAGGAATCTGGAAATTAAAAAAAAAAAATCCCACTGAACGGATCCGAAATAACATTCGTACAGTGCAAAATTGCAAATAACTGTCGTTCTAACATAGTAGTAGCGGTGTTTTGCATCGCACGAAAAAACTGACGGGGAGTCTGCCTTCTGATATGTTAGTGTCAACGATCCATGGCGAGCAGACATGATGGCCATTTTTCCTCTCACTCAAATGCTTACAGAAGTATTCCAACTTGGTGGATCGCGATATAGCTGATCCTTTTTTTCATGAATAAATAAAGAGAGCTTGAAGTTCAAAAAAAAAAAAATGCTTACAGAAGTATTCTGGCGATCGCATGGATAATTCAGCGTGGATCTTCTTAACGGGGGAAAGCATCATGAAAAGACCTATCTCTGAAGAAACCTGAAAATCCAGGCCTCTATTATAGGTACAGAGGAGCACAAAGCGCCATTATTTGCAAGCACAAGCAGGATACATGAGTGAAACTGACAACGGAGAATCTGCTGCCTTCTCTTTTCTGTCAAACGATCCATGGCAAAACTGACATACGATGGCATTTCACTCAAATGTTTACAGGAAAAATTCAGGCCATCATCACATAAGTAATTCATCAGCGTCAATCTTTTCAGTAAAGTGAGAAAAAAAACATGAGAAGAGCCATGAGCTTCAATTATTGGAACAGAGGAGTAGAGGTGCCATTATTTGCAAGCACAAGCAGTAGGATACAAGAGTTGTGTAATAATGATCAGAACATGTCCTTGAGTGTGGGCAGCTTGAACTCTCCGCTGGTGGATAGCGGGATGGTGAAGTTGCCGACGATGGGGAGGTCGATGGTGAGTCCGACCTCGAGGACGTAGTCGACGTCCCAGTCGCGTCCGACGTCCTTGATGACGGAGATGAGGAAGTCGTAGGGCACCTTGGCCGGGATCTCGAGCTTGGTGTCTCCGCCGGCGTTGATCCATCCCGGGTCGGGTAGGGTGCCGGAGGCGACGACCTTGCCTGCGCACTTGAGCTTGTAGGAGACCTCGCAGATGGGGAGGCGGTGGTCGTATGGGTTGCTGACGTTGACGTTGCTGTGCAGGGTGATGCACTCCCGGCTCATGCTCTTGAAGCTCACGCCGTCCAGCGACGCCTCCGGCTTCGGGATGTGCGCGATCTTCTCCGCCACGAAGTTCTTCGCCTTGTCCATCAGGCTCTGCTTCTGCTTCCCCTCGCCGCCCTCACCCTCCGTCGACGCCATCCTCCCAGATTTTCCTCCTCTCTTTCTCTCTCTCTCTCTCTTTTGGTCTTTGGGATGGTGATCTTGCTGGTGCAGGAATGGAAATGGAAATATCTATTGAGAGAGGGAAGTTTATAGGCAGCCCCAGCCGGAGGAGAAGAGGAGAACACGGATGCGTCCGGGGAGTGGGCACCACGTGAGGAGCCGCGTGGTTGACGCTGCTGTACGTGAAACTTTACGAAATTGCGCATCGGTGGTGCACCACTCTGTACTACTATTATCAAGGTTTGGGGGAGTGAATAATTGCAATCGGGATTGCGTGTCCCTTGCGCGTAAATTGGATGCGCCGCAAGGGGAACTTGATAAAAACCGAAAGAGAAGCTTCGACGTCAGACCCCACCACGCGGCGCGATTCCCCAGAACGGGCGGTGGTGAATCGGCATCTCGCGTGGTTCTTATCACCACCCTGCAGGTGCCGATCGCATCTCGCCGCCACCACGCCGACGAATTCCTTCAATTTTTTCCCATTCTTTACAACTATCAAGAATACTAACGATTTTCTTTTTCCTTCTGTTTTCTACGGAAGCGCAGACATGTACGTTTTTTGTATTTAAATAATATTATTTTAATTGAAAATTGTAGAACTGGGGTACAAATCTGAAAAATTGCAGAAATAAAGACCAGTCGGTTCTGGGAAAACCAATTAGTGACCTATAGTTCATCCAACGACCGATAGCCAATGTGGCGGTGACGTGGCTTCGGTCGACGACCTAGAGGCACGATATCGGTCATTGAATAAGGGCTATCGGTAGCCTATTGGTTATGGGATGACCGATAGGTCCCTTTTACATGCTAACAAGCCTATCGGTTATTGAATAAGGGCTATCGGTAGCCTATTGGTTATACGTCCCTATAAAAGTTCACAAATTATTTAATAAAATAAATCCTAAAAAATATTATCATAAGACTCATATAAATTTTTATTTTAAAATAATCATTTTTAATATAAATTTTTTAAAAAAACGTCTGAATACTAAATTTCTAGATCTAGACGTTTTGGTTAAAAAATGTTGAATACTAAATTTCCAGATCCTAACGTGTGTTGGTACCACATCACGGGGGAGGAGTAACTCGAATCCAAGCTCTCTGGCTTAAGACACGCAGTTGTGTTTGGCGTATCTCTGGCTTGAGACGCGCCCATCTCTTTAACATGTCTAACATGTATACCTGTTGCGCTTGACCTCCATCTACTAACACGTCGGAACAGATGGCGTGTCAGTCAAACATACTATAGCAGATGGTGTGTTTTGATTGACGAACACGTCAATGTGTTTGACGTGTCTGAAACGTCTGGATCGTGAAAATTTAATTTAAGACCTTTTTAAAAAAAATAGATAAAAATGATTTTTGAAAGAAAAAAAGGGCACAAGTTTGTTCGGACACAAGCCAACACGACACTGTGTGACGGAGACCGGTGAACATTGTTGTGCACACCCATGTACTCAAGGAACGCCAAAACAAGAGATCAAGCATAATAAAACGAGAAATGGTTGGGGAGTTGAATTGAATAATTAAATTACTACGAGAAGAATCTTCGTAATAATAAAATTATTTCACGATTATGAGTTGTTCTTTGAGACCATTCATAGGCCTATCGGTCGTCCCGAAATCGATAGGCCAACAATAATGACATGGCAGACTAGTCGGGAGCTGAAGTACCGATTTGTGCTTATCGGTTAGTACACGACCTATAGGCCGCTAATCGGTCACTCAACAACCGACTGACATCTATTTATGTAATTTTTCAGAAATGTATCCTCGTTCTACAATTTTTTATTAAAATAATATTATTTAAAAAACAAACATGTACTATCTTCTCCCGTGACAATAATACCTTGCCCCCGCCGTGCTGTGGACGTCACAAAATTCATAAAAATAGATGCAGCAAAAAATTCAGGAAAAGGATGGAGCAAAGATGGGCCGAATGTACTGATCCACGCTACAATGATGCTTCATTGGGCGGCCCATACTTAAGTTAGCCCAAAGAGTCCTAAAGCTTACAGCCAAAATATTATAAACCCTTAAGTCATACTTGCTCTAAATTAAACTACATTATTTATAGATGTTAGTTATCGTTGTCGCTATCTAGGTAGCTCACTTTACTGTAGTGGTACGGAACCAAAATATTCAATTGACATATTGACGTTTTGGTCTTGTATAATTTTCTTGCGTAGTTTGTGAAAGTCATAATATTTTTGAAAATATTGGTATTGATTCAATACCAAAAGTCTTGACTATTTAGATGAATTCGATATTTGAATAATCTCTTTGGTGTCAAGTGATAAAGTTTGAACACAAAACTTACGGAGGATGTCCCACAAAAGTTTTTGATATGAGCTCTGACTTACATGTCATTATCACTCAAATATTCGTCGTCATTCGAAGACTTCGTCCTAACCCCCTCACTCTTTTAATAAACTACGTAGATAAAATAAATTGAAATTTTTTACACTATAAGATTACATTAACATGGTCAACTATTTTTAAAATAGAAATAGTGATTCCATTTTCTCACTCATTGAAGAATATAACACTAGTAGGCTTAAAAGCAGAAAATAAAAAATTAGTTTAACATCTTCTAATAATAACTTAATTAAACTTAATAGATTTGTCTCGTAAATTAATATCCAACCGTGTAACTAATTTTATATTTAGTAGCTATTATATTTAATGTTTAAAGAATTAATATGATAACACTAAAATTTAGACGTTAGAAATAGAACACACCGTGATCAGCGGACAAAAAAGTTCTTTGCAAATGAGGGCAGAGGAGAGCAGCAGCAGAGCGAGTTCTCTGACCGAATTGAATTTGCACGGATGGAAATAGCCTTGGGATGGCGACGTCCAGCTCCCCAACAACCACCAAAGTTCAAATGTTCCATCGTTGCAGAGGAGGCACCATGTTGGAGAGCAACCCGCCTTAAACCTCTCCCAACCCCCAACTGCTGCTGTCTCTCTGGGTCAGCAAGGATTAGCCAGAGGGAGGAGAAACCAATGCCGTCTTGTCTTCCCCATCCACAAAGAAACTCATGGCCGATGCCAAGCAGAAAGGTTCCCCCTGCCCACCGGCCTTGGTCGTCTCTGATGTCGCCAAAGGCAACAAGGCTGCCAAAGCCAAAGCCGGTTACGCAGGCATCGAGAGCGGCGCTCCAGGTCATCAGGGAGAGAAGAACAGGTGCAGCAGGTTGACGTGCTATGTCGTCGCCATCATCGGCGCGGCGGCGGCGCTGGTGATGCTGGTGCTATCACTGACGGTGCTGAAGGTGCGTGACCCGACGCTATCCATGGAATCCGTGAAGGTGAAGTGGTTCAACGTGCAGTTTGACGCCAACAACAACAAGTCGCTGCGGATCAACGTGACGCTGGCGGGGACCATCGCGATCCGCAACCCGAACTACGAGTCGATGCGGTTCGGCCCCAGCGCGACGCTGATCTTCGTCGACGGCGTCCCGGGCTACGTCGGCGTCGGCCGCGCGCCGCCCGGCGAGGTCCCCGCCCGCGGGGAGAGCCGCGTCGCCGCCGACCTCGACGTCTTCGTCGACAGGGTGGGCCCCGCCGTCGTCGGCGAGATGCTCTTCGGCAGCGGCGAGGTCAGGCTCGCCAGCCGCACCGCCGTCGACGGAAGGATCAGCGTGCTCGGCGGGCTCTACGGCCGCCGCACCGTGCGCGTCGCCATGCGGTGCCGCGTCGCGCTGCGCGTCTCCGCCGATGTCGTCGTCGCCGGGTCACCGTCCTGCGTCGCAGACTTTGCTCGTTGATTGCCAAAAACCGATGCAACGAGTGCTTGTTCTCTCTCTCTCTCTCTCTCTCTCTCTCTCTGTGTGGGTGTGTGTTGTGCCGGTATTGTTTTTGGCCTTTCTCTCTCTCTCTCTCTCTCTCTCTCTACCGGCGATGACCGGCGTAGTTAGCTGCGGTGGCGGCTTTGGATATAACCAACCAGTCGTCCGTCGCTCTCTCTCTCTCCCTTGTCCTCCCTTGTCGCAGAATTCCAGATATTTCTCCTCTAGTCTTCTTGCTTCGTCTTGTACTACCATAACAACTGTTCCAGTCCTTGTGTAATCTAACTTGCTGTTGAGTCCATCACTGTTTCTGTTTCTTCTTGTTATTCACTGTTGCTGATAATAATGGTAGGTTCCAAAGGTACTAGTATTTCGTTTTCAGCCCACGACATGGATCAAAAACGGTCCAACAAATAAAAGCAGCCTCTTCATACAGAGAATCGGCCTCCGGCAACGCTCAGCCCCTCTTCTCTCATCAACAAAAAAAGAATCCCCTCAAAAAAAATCAAGAAAAAAGGCCAACATGATTGTTGTTCATGCACCAGACCACAATACGATTCATCAAGCAAGCCATAAATCACGGAGATCGTCGTCGCAGAGTCAGCTGAGGCGAACTTTGTGGAGCTGGTTGCAGCTCTGCAAGTGCAGTAGTTGACCCTGATGATCGCCATCTGTGTCACACAAAGGTTGCGCCACTGTACACTGTAGCACGCTCCCAGATGAAAAGACGAGCGAGAGCCGAGAGAGCTGCAACCAGTGGATGCTATCTTTCTCCACTGATGAGAAAGGATAAACTCACCGTGAAATAACAATGCACTTTGGGAAAAGCAAAGAAAAAGCAGCGAGGAAAAACTTTGTTTTTGTTCCGTTTATGGTTTCGTGGGGATAAAAGCAACAAACTGAAAAAAATACCCTCTTGCGTTGCATTGCACGTGGAAGCTGTGGACATGCGTCCGTTGCTGACTTTGGAAGGAGTATCCAATGCATGTACCGTAGGGTTCATGAATTGGAACTCGAAGATGTTGGAACAATCTCTCGGCCGCGGGGAGATTAGATCCTCTAATCACCTCGTGCTCGGCCGTGTCCCTAATTGTGGGCATGCATAGGATCTGCCTCTTCCTCGCCCATGGTTCATGCACCTAGAGCCTTTCTTAACAATTTATACTCTCTTCGTTTTAAAATATTTAACAATATAACTAGCTCTATTTATTTTAAAATAATTATTATTCTCACTTTTTTTTCTCTTTTTTCAACGCATCTTTATCTTTATCTCTCTTCTTCTTATTTTCTGTATAACTAGTATTTTTTATATTTTTTCTTAATTTTTTATGCTCAAAGCTAAAAATGTTAATTATTTTAAGATGAAAGGAAAGAGTAGAAACGATAGAGGAGACTGCTTGCGGTTTTGCAAACAGTTTGCTGGGTTTTTATGCCTACGACACCTACCGTGCCCTCCGGCTGGTGTCAGGTATAAGCGATCCGTTTCTCTCTGGTCTCTGCTCTGCCGGCTGCTCTGCTCTTCCCCTGTGCCTGTCGAAACCATTATTCCACCGAACATATAGAATGTTCAGAGTTGAGGTAGTTATACATATTCTCTGTCTCTAACTACAGAATTTCGAATCAAGTCATTTTTATTTTACAGTCCAATACTACTGTACTTCTTGGACCCCTATTATCCAAAAGAACAAGAAGAAGAAAAAACTACTTCTTGGACCAATCTGATAACTGAAGAAGTACTGCTCTGCTTTTCAGAGCCTCTCTCCAGGAGGAAGTGGAGACCGAAGGGGGCCCTCGTTGCACTATAGTTGAGCATGATTGCACTCGCAAGCTTCCGCAGAAGAATGCAGTTTTGTCATCGGTAAAAGGGAGAAAAAAAAACTGACGAAGCAGCCTAGGGTGCTCCACTCCATCCAGAAGACATGCAAGCAATGATCGTTTGTACCGGTACCTGACTGATGATGACCATCAGTGACCACTAGTACTAGTACTCACCAGCAGCAGCGCTGGCCCATTTTTCCATCACAAAATGACTGCGCGCTGTAATCGCAATCAAACCCTACCTGGGGTGGGGTGGGGGAACGGTGAAGAATATTGCGAGGCAGTAGCTTAATTTGGTTACGCATTGTGTTTCTGGCAGAATTAGGCCGAGCTACAACTGTAGTAAACAAAAGCAAAGCGAGAGGAAACAAAGGTGAACGGTGAGAAAGTAAACAAAGGTGGCGTCGTCAAAGCTTTGTTGGGTGCAAAAGCAGGAGGGAGACTGGGAATAGGTAAACGAAAGGGACCCACGAGCAGCGACGAAGGCGGAGGAAGTCACGGAGCAGTGACAAAAGCAAAGGCTGCCGCCGCTGCCGGCCTCACTCTCCTCTCTCTCCTCTCTTTTCTCAAATGAGGAGTCAGTTTTACATAACCGGATTAACCGATCGGCTCGATTTGATAAAAAACCAACTAATTAACTGAAAAAATCGATCAATTAATTAAATTACTATAATATTAAAATTGGTTTTCTCTGACTAACTATTCAGTTAGCGTAATCGGCCGAACCGATTTTCCAATTAACCCGGAATAACCGATTAGTTATCTCCGGTTATATAAACCTATTGAGAAGTACTGGTAGGACGAGAGGGAAGAGATAAACAATGGAAAAAGAAATAGGTGTACGCGGTTTCCGAGGCGCTCTCAGAATCACGCACAGATCTTTGTCTTCTCCTCGCCACCCGCATCGTACAGTACGTGCTTTTCCTCTCGCCGTCATCATGGCCCGACGCCATCAAAGGACCCCCATCAGCTTTTCTTTCTTCTTCTTCATATGCATGAGTTGTTGCCTCCTCTCCTCAGCTTTGCCGAAAAGCCATGACATGAGATGAACTGCTAGCTACTAGACTCAACTAGCAGAATGCACAAAGAAAATATAACTTTACAAGAGTTCACTCAATTCTGAAAAGGCCAGAGTAGAAAGACCACAATTTACAAAGTCTGTGTTACAAGTCACTTGTACAAAGAAGGAAACTTTTTTTTTTTTTTTGCGATGTACAAAGAAGGAAACTAGGAAGGAAATGATGGAAAAGAGCACACAAACTCACAAAAAGGAGAGTAAGGAAAAAACCTGCAAAAGAAATCCACGCTTGTACTAGATGGACATGGACATGGGGGGTAAAGAAAGCCTAAAAAGAGCTCTTTTCCCACGCTTGCAACAAAGGAAAAACCTTAATAAGCTAGTAAATCAAAGAACCGCGTGTTGTTGACTGGACTTTTAATCCTCTACTAGTAGTAGTAGTAGTAGTTTTGGAATGTTGGTGAATTTCGTCAACTTGGTTTTGAGCTATGATGATGAAGCTTCCGTCAACATTTCACTCCGTGAGCATAACAGGGACGAATCAAAGTCAAACTCTGACAGGGACGCTGCAGAATGAACAGATACGAATTGCTGCGAAATTAGTAATCCAGACCAAGTGCTTAATTAACTGTAATGAATGTAAGAAGAAAGTTTTTGTTGGAGGAAAGGAAAGGAGAGAAAAAAAAAGAGAGAGAAGGTTCTTATTTACCTCGGCGGAATGACTCCTTGCAGTGCGCGATGGCGCTGGCGATGCCGTCGTGCTTCTCGACGAGCGAGTCGTCGCGTCGGGAGGACGGCGGCACCGACGACCGGCTCTTCCGCAGGCGGCGGCGGTGGATTATTGCGTCGGCGGCGGCGGGTGGAGGACGACGCACGGTCCGGCGGAGGCGCCGGGAGATGCTGGTGAGGTACCTCCTGATGATGACGGCCCCGGACTTAGTATTGGTGGTGGGCTCTGTGGAAGGGTCCTCGTCCGACTCCATGAAGAGCTTCAATGAGCGGGTGCTGCTGGCGAAGCTCGGGCGGCCGCCGTAGACGAAGGTGGTGGTGTTGTTGTTCATTTTGGCCCCGAAGCTCAGCGTCCGCAGATTATCACTGCTCTTCATGCAGCGCCGCCGGGGGAAGAAGGTGGTGTTGTACTGAAGCAGTTGTTGCATACCTGTTCCGGCCTTGGTGCTGGGCTCGGACGCGCAGAATAATTGGACCGGCGGCGGCTGTGCTGGCCCTGGCCGGGGGAAGAAGGCGGAGCGGCTGCGGTGGAGGGAGATGATGAAGTCGTCGAGCTCGGAGGAGCCTGCTTCGTCGGAGTCGTCGGAGCTGGAGGAAGAGGAGGAAGCCCGGACGGAGAACAGGTCCAGGTCGAAGAAGGGGCCCAAGTCTTCCTCCACCTCGCTGGCCTCATCGGAATGCGCCGCCGTGATGGTCGACACGGCGAGGCGTGGTCGCCTGCGCGCGGCGAGAAGACGGAGGACCTGCATGGAAATGGAGGAGCGGCGAGATGATGTGGGTGTGCCGTGACGGGGACTTGTTGGGGACTGCTGAGCCTTTTAAACTGGTTCGAAAGAAGGAAACGAAGCGCGAAACGAGACGGCTCACTGAACGAGTCACACAAAACGAAAAGGCTTGCGTTTTAGTGGTGTGCCGTCACGCCACGGACACGGGCACGGCGCGCCGAGATGTGCGATGGATCTCTCCATCGCTCAAGTGTTGGGGCGCCCTGGGCATTTTTGTTGCTACTTTCGTTTCCGTCGTTGGCACAGAATGTGAGCGACCATGGGGCTCATCTTTACCACACCAGCACCTCCAATCCTACCTGTTTCGTGCTCCAGGACCAGGAGAAGGGCGTTTCAGTGCTCCTGTTCGTTACTAATCGAGTGGAGACTCAGACAATGGTTTCAGTGCGTTGGAGTGAACGGAATGATACACAGACGCAGATTTTACAGAGCCTGCCTACCTGCATCACACACTTGATGCATCCAACTCCCGCTTTTACAGCCTTTTCTTTTTATTCCTTGTTTCACTCATCTCCTCCCATTCTGTTCCGGAGTTCCAGGTCTAGTCTTTACTGCAATTATTTGGCCCGGACCAGATTAGTTACACTGAAGTCACACATTCTTCAGTGGTAGGATGCCAGGACCCAGGATCGTTCTGACACGACGGGCATAACGCTGTAAACATCCACCTCTCTCTCTCTCTCTCTCTCTCTCTCTCTCTCTCTCTCTCTCTCTCTCTCTCTCTCTCTCTCTCCTTGAAGAAAAAATTGTGTACTAGTACTACTCTGCAGTTGTTGAAGACGTGAGGGAAACGCAGAAAAAAAGTCAGTTCAGACACACAGCTCTCCAGGTTGGTGAGTTTCAGAGACATGATCAGCCTGACAGTACAAACATTTGACTGCCACTCATGACGTCTCTTTCTTCGTTTATCATTCCGGCATACGATCAGTTACGCACATTTGACTGCCTCGTTTTCATTTCCAATCGTGCAAAATGTACCAAGCAAGAAAGCGACCACACGAAACCGAACCAGGCAGGTGTATCAGTTTCAGGTATAAATCTTTTTTTGTAGAGCAATACTAGTAGCAAGCAATAGAGTAGCCAACGACGTTCCCTCGAATGGAAAATGAGAAGAAAAATCTTGAGCCGGAATTTCAAACCCATTGTACGCTGGTGGTGTATTGTGTACTACTAGTTTGGGACAAGCATCGAACAGAACGGACACATCTCCTTCTGCACACAGGTCTCTCTGATTTCTTCTAATATCCAGCATAAATCCCAGCCAGGACGGTAAACACGCGGTTACGGGCACTTGAAGATGAAGGCCGGCGCCGGCTTGGACCAGTACACTTCACATCAATCAGTGCTCCGTCGATTTTATTCCCGTCCAACCTCTGGTTACGTGACCATCTACAAGAAGACACAGAAACGCAACAGAATCGCCTCTATGGCTCTATCATGGTTTCAAAAACCATCAAAAACCGGTCGAAAACCGAGGTTTTCGGTGAAACCGGCCCGGTTCGGTTTCAAATTTAAAAATTTGTATTGAAAATTTGTAAAAAAACTAGAGGAAAAATTATGAATTATGGTGACAGAAGATAATGAAAACGTTCAAGTTTTACTGGCAAAAAAATCAAGGAAGAATAATTAAAGCAATGTGTATGCAGGGGAAGTTAATCTCCTTCCTAATCACGCACATGAAGTCGGGCAGGCGATGTGCATGCAAGCGCTTGGTTAGGAGAGAAATCAGCACCAGGATTAGGGAAAAAATAATTAATCGAGTAATTAACCTCAGATTTGGAGAGCAAATAATTAAAGAGAATAACTAGTAGAGAATTCAAAGCGCAATTAACGTGTGACAGTTTGGTGCATGCCCATTTTTTCGCGCATGCATATAAATGATAGGCCACTGCATGCATGCGGAGTTTCATCTCCTCGGTTTTTTGAAAGTCGCACAGTTTCTTGTTTAAAACAATCCGTTTTTCATTAAAATCATTCAATTTCGAAAATGGTCAAAGAAGGCTCGGCTAACCGGGAAAACCGGGCGGTTAGCCGCCCAAACCGCTCGGTTTTCTATTTTTTGTTTTCTCTAATTTCGTTCGAATGCGTTTTTGAAATTTGGCCGGTAAACCGAGCGTTTTTTCTCGTTTTCGTGGATTTCAACAAACCGCTGTGGACCGGTTTGGGTGGTTCAAACGGTTTTTTAAACCCTGGGCTCTATGACCCAATTAGTTCTTGAAAAAAATATATGGTGACATAATCCACAACTTCGTATAAAATACTACTTCCTCCGTTCTAAAATAATTAATATTTTGGTTTCGGACACGTGAATTAATGAGAAGTATAAAAAGTAGATACATAGAAAACGAGAAGGAGAAAAATAGAGATAGAGATGTATTAAAAATAAAGAAAGTTATAATACATCGGAAATAAGAATGAAAATTATTTTAAAACAAATAGAGTTAACTAAAATGTCAAATATTTTAAAAAAGAGGGGTACTCGAGTACACACCAGTTACTCTATTATTATCTGTTCTTGGTCGTCTGCTGATTGAGAAACCAGTGATGTGATGACGACAAGCGGCCCCGTCACTTGAGTTGGCTCAAGGCCTTGGGATAATGGCCTCGATCCACGGTACTATATTCACATCCTGACCCTGATGCATAATAACAGCCAACTACTTTTGATGTACTAATTGTAACCAATACTCTTAGGCTCTCTCCTCTCACCTAATTAATCGTACGAGTGGAGTGCAAACGTAACTGAAAGATTTGACTTACGTCGGCTTGGCAAATCGAAGCCGGGAACTTGCTAATCATAGTGTTTTATAAAAGCAAAGAAGGAAGCAAAGTGTGATCGATCTAAATGGTTGTCAGTGGTTGAGTTAGGCAAAGGGGGCAACAAAGTTGGCGGAAACAACCAAAAGCTTTTTCGGCTCCGTTCAAACAACGTTTCCTTGTGACCAGCGTTTCTATTCGTCGGCGTCAAACATACGCTTCTTGATGCACGAAATGAAAATGCGGCTTTCACAAAAAAGAAAAAAAAGAAGAAAAGCTCCAGCTATATTCATGAAACGGCTGACATTTTTTTTAGAGAAAGAAAAAAGGAAACGGGTGACACAACTAGGAATACAAATGGATACCTAATGGATAGTTATGAGTCAAACCTCTAGTTCTTTTATTATACTACTTTTATGATTTGAAAGAAAATTCTAGTTAATTTTAAAGAGTTTTGAATCGACTTACCGAGCCTCAAAATATAAAACTTGAATCACTACACACAACGCTCACGAGAGGAAATAAAAAGCGGCTGAAGTGAGGTGACCGGTGCCTAAAACGCCGAGGAGCTTTTTCCATGCTCTCGATTTGTCCTGGCTGATCATGCCGACCTATATCTGCTAGCACTGGCAGGGCGTCGTAATGGATGGCGAACAGCTTTCTTTTAGTGATCCGTCTAATCGCGCTCAGGCCTCCTCTCTTCTGTTCCGTCCAGTCAGTCACCACTCACCACTCACCACTCACTACTCACCACCACCAGCAGGAAGGAAGAGAAACGTTCATTGCAGCAGCAGCCTAGCCATCCAATCTACTACTTGATCTAAATTGCTTCGCGCTGCTGCCGTGTTTTTGCTTCGGAAATGTGATGGTCCTAGAGATGAACTTTTTCATTTTCTGAGGAACCGTCCTGGAGATGAACTGATCTCTGTCTTTCGATGCGACAAGTCTTTCTCCTGAGATTGTTTGTTCAATAGCCTTGGGCGTTGGGCCTCATCCAGCGGAAAGGAAAGTTGGATTTGCGCGTGTGGGTCAAATCCAAAGTGGGCCTTTTGCCGGTGCTATGCATTGCGGCCCGTTAGAATCTAACAATCTTGTTGCACTCCAACTTCTATTTATACGACCCAGCTCCTAGCCCTAGAACTACCTGCGCCGCCGCCGCCGTTCGCTTCTTGGTCTCGTTTGGTCCTTTTCCTCTGCTCGAATTCGTGCTTTCTCTCTTCTGTTTATCAGTGTTTTTTTTTCCTGGTTTATTAGGGTGCGATGAAGAGTGTATATAGCTTGATGTTCACCTCCAATTTGGAGGTGACATGATGTTTACCTTTACCTTCGGTTCGTATTCGCTGAGCATCCCTTCTGATGTGTTCCTCGTCGCTCATCCTCTTCTGATTTTAGTTTCCTCAAAAAATCCTCATCTGATTTTCTTGGACTACATCGATTTGCGCTGTCTCTACCAACTAAAAACGAGGGACCTGGGGATGCACTGCTTTCCTATGTGCGGTACCATCCAGTTTTACCCCTCGGACACTATCTGCAAGCGAGTCCCAAATTCGAGCTTGACAGTACATACTGTTCTGCGAGATCGGGATTTGTCTGCCACATTATCAACGAAAATTATCTTGGTTTTGGCGAAGATCCCAGCAGAGAGGTGCTATCTCCACCGTCGAGACCTCCCTAACAACCATAATCTTCGAAAAGAAACGACAAGATCCGTGATTCGTGGATGTGTGATTGGTCTTTCGGTTCCATTACATCTGTTTACACGGTTACATCTGAAAACTCAAGTTTTGCTCTAGTGTAAACGAGGGACCTATGGATGGACAGCTCTTTGCCCGTGCTGTATCGTCCAAGTTTGCCTTCGGAGAGGAGAAGCAGCCCGGTCTCCAAATTCTCTTGCACAACTCACTCCTGTGTTTTGTGAGATGGTAGTACCATTTGCGACATTGCTTTTTCAAAGAAATAGTATTTGGTCTGGTTTTCTCGATGTCCTTTAATTCTTATGTTCTACCTCTTTTTCTGCTCAACAGTTTCAATGCAGACTGAGGAAGATGAATGTGACAGGAACAAAATGACTACGACATGAACAATGCTTAATTCATCTAAAATATTCATACTACTATACACTAAATTAAGCTGTTAGATCCAATTACTTACAAAGAAAATTACAATCGAATGGAGATGCACATATAAATGTAAAAGAATTGTGCATGATCTGTCCTAACAGAACATATTGAGCTTGAAATTAAGAGGTTCTGCTGAAGCAATGCTAACAGAATGAATAACATGAATTGTAACATTCTATTTCTACTGAACAGTCTCCAAGCTACTGCTGAATTGTAGATGAATGCAGAGTTTGCCGTACTGAAATGTGTGAACGAGGGACCTATGGATGGACAGCTCTTTGCCTGTGCTGCATCGTCCAAGTTTACCTTCGGAGAGGAGAAGCAACCTGGTTTCCAAACTCTCGCTCAACGTCCGTGTTTTGTGAGATGGTAGTACCATTTGCGACATTGTTTTTTGAAGAAATATTTGCTAATTTTTTCCCTTGAATGCAGACGGTGCACCATTCTTTTTGTTTCTGCTGAACAGTCTCAATGTGTCTGAGGAAGATCATTCATCTACCAACTACATATAAGGAAATTACAATCTAGAATAGAGATGCACATATAATACATGTAAAAAAACTGTACATAATCTGTCCTACGTAACTACTACCTCATGGAACCTGGCAACCAGCCATAACAGAACATATTGAGCTTGAAATTAAGAGATTCTGCTGAACAGTCTCCATGCTACTGAGGAGGATGAATGTAACAGTAACAGAATGATACAACATGAACAATAGACTATACTTGACTAAATTAAGCCGTTCAATTCAATTACATATTACA
Organism: Eleusine indica; assembly: GCA_030378355.1. Classification (NCBI taxonomy): domain Eukaryota; kingdom Viridiplantae; phylum Streptophyta; class Magnoliopsida; order Poales; family Poaceae; genus Eleusine; species Eleusine indica. The sequence continues at coordinate 70,324,917 of CM059494.1, forward strand.
TACAGCGTAAATGAACGAAGGAAATTACAATCTAGAATGGAGATGCACATATACTACATGTAAAAGAATTGTACATGATCTGTCCTACTTAACCACTACCACATGGAACCTGGCAATCAGCCATAACAGAAGACCTGAGCATCTTTAGCTTGAAATTAAGAGATCCTGCTCTATTCCTTGACTATCCTCTCCTTAATTCAGGCGTATTTTTTCCATTATAAAAAGTATGTTAACTGCTGTTTCTTCCGGGAGCCCCCTTCACCAAAGAGTTCATTCCATTGCTTCAGCTCATTCATCACAGCACCCTCTGCCGCGAAGCTTGCTGCAACCTGCATCATCAGGGACGATGGTTGAGAGACAAGTCTGTTTGATTCATATAGCAATCCAAATTGCAAATTAAGGCACAGTGACTCACTTGGTTCTTTGCCTGTCTCAAGTCTTCCATTGTCAGTGGCCTAAGGTTGATGGTCACTTCCTTGGCATCTTCAGCCTTCGCCTCAGAGCTGTTCGTCTTGCCTTCTGAATCCTGTTCTTTGTTTTCAGATTTCTCCTTGCTATTCTCTGGAGTTTCTGAATTCTCTGCAGTAGCTGTCTTCTCTTTTGCCTCTTTTGCCCTTCTTTCCTGAGGATTTTTCATTGAACAAATATTACAAGAGCAGCAGATGATGATTTTTTTCTTTCTAATTTTCCTAGCATCTATATACGTGGTTAGTATTAAGCCATCAATCTTCAGTTAAACCAACTTCAGAATTGAAAAGATAGACTCTTACCAGCTCCTTTTCTCGTTCTTTCTTCAGGAGCTCCCTAACAGGACGGTATGCAGCCGTAACACATAGATTCTGAGACAAAAAAGCAGAACGGATTTCAGTGATTTAGCCAGGTACTAAAATGAGATAACTTACAGTCACTTGGATTTGAAGCAGCCTAGTGACCTTAAGATCGCTGCCGCTGTAACCTTCCGTCATGGTTGCAAGCTCCTTGAAATCAATATTTTCTTCTACTTTCTCTTTTGACAGCAACGTCCGCAAAATCAGTTCTCTGCTCTCTAGAGTTGGAAGCCCAACCATGATCCTGCTCGGCATAACAAACAAGTTCAAAACAAATAGAATCGAATATCTAAGTTCAGACTACGTCTGAATCAATTCTGCCCCAAGAAGATGACATTTGAACTGACCTGCGTTCAAATCTCCTGATGATGGCTTCATCTAGGTCAAACGGTCTATTTGTTGCAGCTAGGACAAGAATTCTTTCACCTGACTTTGACAAGATACCATCCCAGTGACTCATGAACTCATTCTTGATCTTCCGCATTGCCTCATGTTCGCCACATCTGGCACGCTGTCCTAACATACTGTCTACCTCATCCACAAAAATAATTGTAGGAGCAACCTTAGCAGCTAAACTAAACAGTGCCCGGACATTTTTCTCATCCTCCCCAAACCATTTCGACGTGATGGTGGACATTGACACATTGATGAAACTGGCACCGGCGTCATTTGCTATAGCCTTAGCAAGCATTGTCTTTCCGGTTCCAGGTGGTCCAAATAGTAAAATTCCTCGGCAGGGTTTGAGAAGTCCTCCTTTGAAAAGATCGGGCCGCCGAAGGGGAAGCATAACCAGCTCCTGAAGTGACTCTTTGATATCATCTAAAGCTCCAATATCATCAAATGTCACTCCTATTTCACTAGCTGGTATGACCTCTGGTCTGATGCGCTTCTCAAACTCGTTGTCTGGAATTTCCTGCTCGGCAAATAAAACTCAATAACGTTCTCAATGATGGTTCTGCATCAAACTACTCGAGTTGTTGGAGAAATGGCTTTGGGACTTACTGGTTTTGGTGGTGGCAATGGACCATCGCCATCTTTTACAGGAACTGTGGCCGACTTTTCTGTTTCAGTTTTCTTGGATCCAGTAGCTCCTTTCACACCACCCTTAGACACCATTATGTTGAAGTTAGCGTTCATAGTACATCAGTACCATAGTTTAGAGAACTGCACATGACAGTTGCGTACCTTTGATTCATCATTCGCTTCCAATTTCAAAGTGTCTTTCCCACCGTGGCCACCTTGGAAAATGCCCAATCCATGGGATAAACTGCAAAGCAAATTTTGTCATGGAAATCAAAATAAAAGCTTATTATGAAATAGCCATATACAAATTCAGGATCAGTGGTAATTGTCAATGGAAATCCAGATCTCTGATCACACCTTTTAGAAGATAAAATGAGCTTCCCATTTTTGTATTCAGGATCCTTGGTGTGAATTAAGTGGTAAGAGACTGCTGACACAATGATCTCCTCAATGTAATTGCTTAGAACCATAGTATCTGCTTCACAGATTGAGCTCAAATCATCACAGTCCAGGTCATTTGCTGAGAGTATCTCCATGATGTGGTTCCTATTATCTCGAATCTGGATGATCTTCATGTCATGTTCCATTTGGATTTTCCAATCATCAAGATGGGCCTCGTCCTCAGGAGCTTTGATTTCAACATGATATGGAAACAGGGAACAAATTCTCTCATCCACTTCTCCGTTATGATGGTCAGAGTCGAGTAGTCGAGAACCGAGTACCAACACTTGACCAGATAACTTTCCCAACATTTTCTGAAACATTGAATAAGTCCTTTGCGACCTTTGAAGGAAATGGTCGACATCCCTTATGTAGAGAATGATTGGATCGTTTTCAGCAACAGAAATCAGGACCTGAAAAGGTGGATGTCACGTAAGTATATTATACCTACAAAGAGTGAACAAGCTTCAGTCAAGAAGTATACTCACCCTGTAGAGTGACTGTATCAGAAATTTCTCGTCGAAGCACCAGCTAGCTGTTCGCCTCACTGAAATTTGGATCACAAAGCAAATAAAGAGCTGTAATAAACTTCTATGGGGTTTCATTCTCTAGTTCTACTCTAGCACACGTCTAATGTAGACGAGTTTTGGGATACAAAAACATCAAGAGTCCATTTATATGTCAGAACTAATATCGACACATGAACACAAGTTTACCGGAAAATGCAGTTGCTAGCTGCGCAGTCTGATACTGTTGGAGAATAGTAAGTGTGATCTAGGAGCTGTCTACACTAAAGTCTGCACATATATGACATCAAAATGACTGAAACAAAATAAAGAAGGATCAACTGAACAAAAAAGTTAACCTGAAGGTCCAGAGCATTGTGAGGAAAGATCACTCATGTCAGATGATACAGAAGCATTTTTCCGAAGTGAAGGTGTGCAGCTAGAACCTTCAGAGCCTCTGAAGAAAGCAAAGATGGATGAATAAAGCTGAAAGCTGAAAAACTGAATATTGTTCATCTCATTTTTTTAATAACTAGCACAGTATTACCTTGCCCGCGCATCCGCATTGCTAGTCTGCCGATGCAATGACTCTGCACAACAGAACCAGGGGATAAAAAAAAAAAAATCAATTCATGAAAGCTTGGACAAAAGGTGATAGGATCATAGTACACATCACACAAAGTTTTCATCTAGAGTTACATACTATTCAAATTGCCATTTGCTAAAAGAAATAAAAAAACCACATCTAGCAAAGAAATACCTCTCGGCTCATCCTTTTTAGGAAATGTCATAAAAGAACCAATGAGATCAGACACCCTCCCAAATGTGGTCTCAGCTTTAGACTGAGTCTGTATCTGCAGGAGAAAGTTAAACAACAAATCCATCAATATCAATTGGCAAAAAATGCCAGATGTCACGAGTGCTGTTTAATTTATTAGGTAAAAAAAAAAGGATGTGACAAGTTCTTTATGCAAGAAAATCCGTAATGTAATGATCTCTGATATTGAATTTAGTAGAACACTAAACAGGACCAGCTTGGTCAAATGAAAAAAACATTCAGGAACCTTGTTTGCACTATTTGTTGAAAGAAAAAAACAATTGGACACAGTAACTCACCACAGCTTTGCTGATCGAGCCCCCATATTTGCTTTGGATCTGCAAATGATGCATCAACGAAAGAGTATAAGAAACAAACACGCCAACCACAAAGTCAAAACTTAAAATGTGGTACAAGTCTCTTTCTGACCCGAAGCGAGAAGTCGGTGACGTCAAGGATTAGCAGCCGCGCCTTGAAGTAGTGGGACAGAGCCCTCGCGAGGAACTGCAGGTAACGCTCTGCACAAGCACAAGACAAGTAGTCAACAACACAGACAACAGGACGCCACCCCTGGCTAGTTGATCACCAAGAAAGCGAGTTTTGCGGCTGAGAGGCACCTGTGGGTCCGGAGAGCAGTATGGCGCGGCTTGCGGCGGCGAGGTTCCTGATGTGCTTGGATAATTCCTCATTCTTGAGGTGGACGAATGCTGCGCTGATGAGCACTTCCTTCGTCTGCTCGCTGTGAAATGGCCAGGCACCATTTTGATCAGGTCAGTGACATACTGACATGGTAAGGTCGTGACTGAACTGAACATGACTACTAGAAATTTTATTCCTGAATAGTAATAAACAGAGTAGTGGCTAGCAGTTCGGAAGAAAATAACAAAGAAACATTAAGTGTTACGATTTGTGTGAATCATGAAATATCTTTTGCTTTTTTTTTTTTCTAAAACACGCATCCCGATCGTGCTCGCGCCGGCGTTTGAGAAAAATACTTGACTGAAAAGACTTAATCTTTCGGGGAAAAAAAAAAAGAAAAAAGAAAAGACTTAAACTGAAATCGCGAAGAGTCAGTTTCTCCTCGGGTGATCGAAGAGCGAGACCACTGAATTCAGAAGCGTAGAGCCCTACCCAATCCAATAATCGATCGCTCTCAACTTTCCAAATCGGATCGCAGTGCGTGCACGATCGGCGGAGCCAATCGGATCCCCCTCGAATCCCACCAACCAAGCTCTGTATTATTTACCTGAGGTAGTAATTGAAGTCGTCGAAGGTGACCTCGCTCTCGCGGCCGTCAACCACCAGCCGCCGCAGCTCCGCCTCCAACTCCGCGATGCCCACTCCTGCTCCACCTCCGCCGCCGTCTCCGTTCGTCGGCGCCGCCCACCTCGCCGACGCGAGCCCCAGACCCACGCCGACGCCGACGCTCAGGGCCGACACGAACAGGTTCCTCTGCTCCATATGCTGGGCACGATCGCAAACACCTAGTAGCAAGCTTGACCGCGCGATCTGGACTTGAAGGACAGTCCCGCAGGCAGCAGAGTGTGATGAATGAAGGAAGGAAGGAAGGAAGGAAGGGGGATACCAAGTGGGGGAAATGGGCAATGGCGGAGGGGGTGGGCAGGGTTTATATAGAGGGCGTGTGGCGGCCGCGAACATGGGTTTTCGGTCTACTGGAAAGCAACTTTTTAAGACTTGCTGAGTTGGTGTCGTTTCAGTTTCACCCCGACTGTGGATATTCGTCCTCTTCCAAGTTTGTTCAAATAAAAAAACTACTAGAAAAGAGAGTTGTCTGTATTTTTTTTCTTTCGTATATAATCGTGAAAACCTTAATATCACATTTTTTTTTATAAATAAACCTTTGGAGTAGAGCTTAACAGGGATGTAATGTTTCTCTTTGGTAGCCTTCGCGGGGTGTATAATGAATCTGATGTAACAGCTACCAGCGTCTGTCCTAGGACAAGTTGCATTGTACCTCGGTCATCAACCTTTTTTTTTCTTCTTAGTGTAAAGATATGTAGCTCTTCTATGTATTTTTTTTTAAAAAAAAACAGACAATTCACGTGAACCATTAACATGTCTTGTCTACTCGCTTTCAGCAAGTCTCGCTACTGGTTGGCTCCAGCAAGTTTGCTTTTTAGTACCTGACACATAATTGATTGAGCATACGGTTTAATTCAGTGAAACACTTTTGTAGCTACAACTAATGGATCTCATATTCCTGCCTCTCTTTGAATAATATATGATGTTGGTTGCATTTCGACCAGCAACATATATAGACCATACAGTTTCATTTTATCTATGCAATTTGTAGTTCGGTTGCATTGGCATCCATTTCACTCAGCTCATTTTGTGAAATACTAGAAGATTAGTTAGGACAATTAAAAGAAAATCATAGTAGTACATTTAAGAGGGGCAACTAGCTGTGTTTAGTTTCCGTGGGGCATGCGCTCTTTTCCGTATCGAAAAGCTGGCGACGAAGGGCCGTCGCTGGACTGAAGTGGTGTCGGCGGCGTGTTCGTGGGGGCTGACGTGCCCGGGACGAACTTTGCCGTGGATCCGACTCGGCACAGCCCGTGATCCGTCAAAGTAGTCCACAACCAAATTTTGCACTCTCTCTCTCTCTCTCTCTCTCTCTCTCTCTCTCTCTCTCCTCTGCTCGTGTTGTCGTCGAGGAATTTACGTTCCATGACTATGTTCTGCAAAGCTGGCCGCCACGACAACCCTGCATCTGCATGTAACCATCGACCATGCGGGCCCACATCTAGCTACTGATAATTTGCTAGTAGTAGTTCGATTCAGAGTAGTAGTAGTTTTCTTTACAAGTCCGTACGAATCAGAGCCACAAAATATGGAGTCTCGCCCAATGGGGCAACCTAATTGGTGACCATGTTAGGTCAAGTGCTTTATAAAATGGTGCCCTTGTCCCAATGCGCCAGTCATGTCCTCTAGTAGTGACGAAGTCTCAAGTACAGATTGTAATATTCTCTGTTCTACAAAAGGTGGTTACTCTCTCATTCATTTCCAACATATATACAACGTCGTTGGAACGGAGTATCTCATAATTGGATCCTCCCTTTGTTCTTGTACCAACGTACCAAATAATGAAACAACACATCATGTGTGTGATTGGTACGCCTTATTATTAGGAAAAGGAATCGATGACTAATAAGACTCCTACTAGGAGCTCTCGTAGAATTGTACACTCTGGAAAAATGAAGGGACGGTGCGAAAAAACAAACATTTGCACTTGATATGACACTTAAAAGGAAAGTAATGGTCCATTTGTATTGGACGCAACCAAAGCTGGAGGTAAAAGTTGTGAACATGCTAAAAGCAAAAGGCGTTCGTAGAAAGGCTAAACTAAACGCACGGTTGGAGCCAGTTCTCTCTATTACTTAAAAGGCCGTCTTAATGGAATCATCAATGATTCCTTCATGGTCGCATTTTAGCTGTTGTGCGAATCTCTGGAAACTACACATCAACCTTTTGCTGTTGTAGCTTCAAGGGAAAAAAAAATACTAACATATACGTATTAAAATAAAACTAGACACCAAAGTAACTTAATAAACAGAACACAGTGCTTTCTCTAAAAAAAAAGTTACCACTGCACATGAGACGACATTTGAGCACCAATTGCTTAAACAAAGTATGACCGCATAAACTGAGTGGCTGATAGCTGGTATCTGTGCATATGTATTTGCTTTCTCTATAAAGTTGTCCAAGCAGGGGAAACTAAGATATTTTTAATTAAGTGAAATTAATTGTTGATTATTGGGGAGCCCTTAAATAAGGGAAAAATGATTATTGGGGCGGCGACTCTCGGTGCCTCCAACGTGGCAAAGTTGTCATCTGTGCAACTTTTTTGACATGCGATGCGAGAGCTAAACAAACTCCAACTTGGGAGGTTGTGAAAGTGAAAAGGTGCATGCACCGCCACTTACTACATGCGACGCAGTGTACATACGAAACAACAGCAAATGTGTTGTAGGGTTAATTAGCAACCAAGTCATCGCCTCACTTGCTTGGATTCAACTTTTTACTTTTTGTGGCACGACCCGTCTCGCTCTCTCCCTTGCTTTTTGGTCACCGTTTTGTTTTCTACTCAAAACTTTTGCAGGCGTTGCTTTCGATTGGCATGCACCTTGAACGCTGCACATATATTCTTTATTGAAGCTAGCAATAAGCAACTGATTTGGACATTTTTTTCGCTAGTGCATGCAAGCTAGCTCTTTGCATCTTTGCTTGGAGAGAAAGGTTCTTCTTACTTGCACTGGGCAGCAGTACTGGCACTCTGGCTACATATGTAGGGATCCATCTACTTTTGGTTGGATGCAGCAATGTACTACTATATGCAACGCATGGACCATGCTGCCTAAGCTAGTCTTGCTAGTAGAAATGGATGATGAAATTCACATTGGGGCTCCATTTTTAGCTAAGAAAAATGTTCGTTCCTACAACAACAAGAAAAAAAAGATCAAAACCATCAATTAATATAATTTGTATATAAGCAAAATATGTGTGAATTGGCCACCATACATAGGGAAGTTGACATCCTACGAAAGAACCTTGATGGGTTTGACACACTTGCAAGTTGCAAGGTCGATGAATCAATCAATCGGCAACAAATTCATGGCATCGGCACACTCGTGCCAAAATAGGCCGATGTGATACAGTGATAGACATTGGATGTGCGCCCAACGCCACAAGGCACGCTTGCGAGCGAGGACGCGGACAAACAACTTTTTCAGATAAACAGTCTGAATCTCCGGCCGTCAATTCCCTGCGACCTATGGCTGAGAATTATTCTAGCCTAACGTGTCGATGACCAGTTCGCGTCTACTGGCGCATTCTTGGATGGCAGTATATATCATAGGCCCACCTGTCAGTTTGGTCAGCAGTTCCCAACTTCTCTCGAGTGAGGATAAGATCTCGCGTGGCTGCTGGCTGGCCCTGTGGCTTACATGGTGCATGGGGGGAATATTCTACTGCTACTACTGTGCTACTGCATCCATACTTCTCGCAACAGCAGATCTGCGGAAAGATATTCTCTATATACTTCTATAGCTACTAAACTAGTAGTAGGAGTATACATGTAGCCCCCTCTACTATAGTCCAATTCTCGATCCTAGGACAAGCAAGCTGTCCATAAGTGGCCTACGGCCTTGTCCTAAAATTATCATGCGCAATGTACATTATTATGTACTCTATCCCTTAGAATCTCCAACAAGCTAGTACTCGTACTCCATTAGTGGAGCAGTTAGGTACTGAATATTCTGTGCATCCGTACGCTAATTCTCTACTCATGAGTATCAGATTCCTCACAAACAAAAAACTAGTATTAGCTAGCTAGTGGTATTTCTTGGTGATCTTGAAAGAGACTAAATAATTAATACCAAACTGTACCAAGTTAGCATGGAACAGTTATATATATACAGTTGGAAGCTAAATAAGCTACAAGTCAGCAGCAAGCATAACAAATGCAGATGTTTTGTTTCATTAAGTATTGCTGGCTCATACAGATGCCAGTACATGCTATGATATAGTACTATAAAAGGTTTGGGAGTCGATGTGTAAATTAAGTTCAATACCGCCTGCATGTAGTTTGGAAGGAATAAGAACAAAAGTGATGAATGCTATGAAAGAGCAAGAATTAGGTCAGAGGCAATAGGACTATCTAACGAAGGCTGGAAGAAAAGAAGTACTACTATATATCCATCCTTTTTTGCGTTGACCTTTCATGGGAGATAGCTTTAGCTATGTTAAGCTTTTCAACCAAGCAAGAAACTAAAGGAGCGGCGAGGATGTAAAGGCAATGGAAGGAAGAGCCCGAAGCCTCCGCGCTATTAGAGCGTCTCTAATGGTTGCTTCTTAGAAATATTTATTGAAAGAAAAAGAAGAGAGAGAACAAGAGGCAGCATCTAAGAAAAATAAGAGACTTAAAATAAACTTCACTGCTCCTCAATTCTCTGTAAGACCTAGTTGTTACCTCTTAGCTAACTCTATCATTGGAGAAGCTCTTAGAGTGTCTCTAATGCTGCTCTTGGAGCTAGCTGTTATTCTATTTTAAAAGCAAAAGAGAGGAGAGAGAGAGAGAGAGAGAGAATTGAGACACTAGCACTTGTTCAAGAATCAAGAGCTACTCTTACCATGAATTTGGACACTCACTACGGGAGATCCCTCCTTTGCCGAGTGCCTGGGACACTCGGCAAAGACATGTTTGTACTCTGCAAAGGACACACGGTATACGGCCTATCGGCAAAGTCTCTTTGTCGAGTACCTTTTCTCGGGCATTCGACAAAGTCTTTGCGGAGTGTCAGACCAACACTCGATAAACCCATTTTTGAAGTAATAAAAAAAAATAGCGGACAGCTGCCATGGACCCACCTCTCGCCGCCCCTCGCCGGCCCGCTGCCATCACCGAGCCGCCTGAGGCCGCCGCCGCCAGGCCGCCTGAGGCCACCGCTGCGCCACCTAGGTCCTCCGCGCCGCGCTGCGCCGGGTCCACTGCCTAGGAGCCGCCCGAGGCCGCCGCCACTCGGGTCAGCTACGTCGCGCGCCTCCATCATCTCGCTCGTCGCACCTCCATCATCGCGCCGCCCCGAGCTGGGGACGTCGTCGCCGTCCTGCTGCCCCTGCCGCCGACCAACTCCCATCGGATCTGTGCCGCCCTGCTGCCCCGCCATCACCCTACCGCCTGCCACCGCCAGCATGCTGGCCAAGAGCCGTGCCGCCCCAAGCTGGAGCCACCGCTACCGCCCTGCTGCCCCGCTGCCGGCCCGTCCAGGGCTGAAGCCGCCGCCCTGCCACCTACCCTCACTCGAGAAAGGCGCGAGAGAGAAATAAGAGAGAGAGAAGAGGGAGGAATCCGGGTGAAGAGCTTTGGACCAATGGGAGGCCACCGTATTGAAGACTAGATCACTGACGTGGCAGATTTGCTGAGAGCCTAAAAAAACACTTGGCAAAGGGCTTTGCCGAGTGTTTTCTTTGACACTCGGCAAACAAATTCCCTACATATTCAAAGAAAAAATAGAATTAGCAAATAAATTTAAAAAATAATCAAATTTTGGTATGACATAATTTATATGATCTATTACCTACGCAAAATGATTTGAGGTTAAATTTAGATTCAACCATCAATTTGACACAAAATCTTAATGATTCATTCTAAACTTTAAGGTTATTCTTCGGAGATTCTTCGTGTGGTCATGATTTTCAGTCGTCATTCTAAATTTCTTTTCATTTCATGGGTAAGGTCTCAAATTGGACTAAAGAACATGAACATAATTTTTATACTCATTGAAATCTTATATTTGAGTCACTTGTAGTTTAAATTTGACTTTATTTTAAAAAAATTGCTAGAAATATAATTAATTAAGTAAATATAGCAAACAAATACAAAAAAATACCAAATTTCAATATGGAGTAACACATGTTGTATGTGTAGAGCACAAAAAGTTTTGAGAGTAAAAAAGGGAAAAAATGATTTTTTATCGAGTGTCAACAAAACACTCGGCAAACTTTTATCTTTGTCGAGTGTCAAAAAGAATACACTCGGCAAAGAAGACTTTGCCGGTGCCAAAGAAAACACTCGGCAAAAAATAGTCTTTACCGAGTATATTTATTATGACACTCGATAAAGTATTTTTTTTTGCCGAGTGTCTTAATTTTTGCCGAGTGTTTCTTGTGTGACACTCGACAAAAACCTTCTTTATCGAATGCCCGATATATTGTACTCGGCAAAGAGCTAGACACTCGACAAATAAGTGTTTTACCGTAGTGACTGCTGTTGTTGGCACGTGGCCCTCACTTACAACAAATGCTCTCATAGATTTCTACTAGTACGTTTGTTAACACTTAATTGTTTGCACCATCCATTAAGGCATGAAGCTGTTGTGTTAGTGGTAGTGGATGTCCTATTTGGCCACAACGCATGCATAAAGCCCCTTTTTGACACCCTGGACTATCACTCCTATACTCATAGGTGAAGACTAGGACGCAGCTTATGGAATCCAATTTAGATCCAATTTATTATGACGTGTCCTGTCAAAAGATCGTGTCATTGTAGTGTTAGGTCGCATTTTTTGGATCAAGAGTACTACTGTATCTCTGTAGGGCTACTGGCTAGCTAGTTGATTTTTTTTTTGTGCGCGCGTGTCACGCTCTATGGAAAAGCCACTTCTCATTGGGGAGCATGGAATCGGAGTTTTGTTTAATGGAATAAATACTATTTTAATCTAATGATCATCACGGTTTTATAGGCCGCCGCCCACGCGATCAGAGCCAATCAGCAGAAAGAGAACTAGTAGCTGTTTTTGGTTTTATTAGAGTGTAATCAGCGACCTGAACAATATCTACATGTGAGACAGCCGACAGGGATGCTAACTGGCTGCATGATGCATGCTTATCATTCATCAATGGTTATGTGATTGGTACACTAGTATTTGTTTTCTCAGATAATAATAATAAAGGGAAGTTATATTTCTTCAGGCGGCACATGAAAGCATCCCGTTCCCAGCCTCTCCATCCAAAGATGAAATTGGTTTGGGAAGAATAACTATTAGTATAAACTAACTTTGTTTGATTACGGTGGGATCAGTGGCTTTGCAAGTTGAGGTGAACGCGCACATGGTCTCTGGTGTGGGTAATGGCGACTTGAAGCCCATCCCGACTACTGCCGCCGTGGCTCCCATTATTTTTCCTTCTAAACAGTGCCCCGCTCCTGATGCAACTTGCATAGATGTATATTTGTCCGTGGCGAACGAGATATTTATGCATGGTGCTAGCTAATTATTAAACGACCTATTTGCCTTATTGGCTGGGCCGCCTCTCATCAATCGAAGAATGATGCATGCATATGCTGATATGCATGGCGCTTCACTGAGAGTGAGAAAGAAAGAAAAAAAAAGGAAGATTGATGCATGGACCATGCGTCCATGCATGGTTAATTAGGGTGGTCCTCGCTAATACACCACATGTCCTAGGTTGGACCATGCATAAACTTACAACGTTTAGGACAACAAATTCAATTCTTTTTATACTAAATCAGTTGTCCTAATTGTCAGATATAATCAATAGTGTACTACTCCTAGTTGATAGATGAAGTGGATTGAAGACTAGACTATCTAATCAGCCTAGCTCGTGATCCCTGTGCGACTTGTCGGTCCAAGAAGCAGCAGCACGCGCACATGTATGTGGCAATATGCAGGAAGAGGGCCGGGAGTCGGACCCGGGAGGCTGGGAGCCGGGAGTATGTTGAAGATCTGGTCCTCCTGTGTAGTGGCGGGGCGGCCCACAGAAACTGTGGCATGGATGCATCACGCATGTGATGATAAGCTTGGCTCAAAGTTTTGCAATAATCAATCGATCCACCGGCCGGCGAGGTAAGAGAGAAACAGATGGACGTTGCATTCAACAACATTCTCTTTTTTTTTTTTCAATTTCAAAAAGAAACAAAAAACACATTCATGGGCCATGGCAGGAATAGATGGCGGGGGCCTTACCCGCCGATCTATATAGCCCAAAAAGATGCATTGTTGAGCCACAAGTCCCTTCATCCCAGCCCACAAGGAGGAATTGCAGGCTATTTTTAGCCATGTATGGGACCCGTTTTTTCTTCTTCTTAATATAAAGACGTGCAGTTCTACTGTGTGTTCGAGAAAAAAAAATAAAAAGGAATTATAGGTCCTGGACAAGTCTCCAAGAAATATGCTCTCAATTACAAGTCTCAATCTCAAATCGAAGGGAAGAAAGTCTCGATGATCACCGCTCATCGGCGTACAGTTGGGTGTGCCGAACGTGGCACGTGTGAACACCAGAGGACCGACCGAGAGTCTTTGAAACTTGTTTTCCTCGCATTTGCGAACGTACCTGCCTCCATTACGAACGATCCGATTGGTCGAGGATGCGCAGATTATATGATATTCGTACGTGCACCATGCATTTATAATGCATGCATGTCCAGGTTGCACGGAGCCAACGACCGTGGGCACCAATCAAATCAGGTGTGTTCCTTATTTTTCCCCTGTTTTTTACAACGTCCCCAGTCCTATCGCCTTCTTTTCTCTCTCTTCTGGATCTCGGCCAAATTAAAGACAATGCGCGATGCATGGTTCCAGTCTCCAAAGTTGAAGCAGACCCAACAAATCAAAGCAAGGCGTCACGGTTTCACCTGGTGTACGACGACCAAGTGTTTGAGGCGGCGAAAGAAAGTTGGCAAGCCCAAGCCGTGCAGGGGAAATTCTTCAGTTGAGCGTGCGCTAGCCGCCGCAGAAGAAAGAAATTAAAGATGCCAAGGGAAGGGAGTCATGCACGGAGGAGTGATTTAACGGTCAAGTCGCATGGTGATGGAGCCCTCTTCCCCACTCATGTCGTTGTCGTACTGCTTGCGTTTTAGCTTCTCTATCTGAGTATCTGGTTTGGACGAAGCAAGCGTAGCACCATCGAAAGAAAGACTGGACCGCCCGTGTCGAGGTCTTACCATCTAGGGACCCCGATGACCTTTTCTCTATGTTTCCTGTCTTTGCCCTTGCAGTCTTGCACATAGTAAGGTAAACGTCAGGACGTAGCTTAGAAGAAGAAAAAAAAAACAATCAAATTAACGTAAGATTCTTCTTCGCTCTGGCCCACATCAAAACAGAAAAAGATTCACTGCAAAAAGTATCTCGCAAGCACATTTTCTTGGGGCGGTCCACTTGTGATGCAATTGGACGACCGCCACTTTTGAAACTTCTCCATGTCCATATTGTACTGCTACCGCATTTTTCGTAATCTGATTTCACACCACCAAAAAAAGGTCTCCTCATCCTTTGTGCTATGCACATGGAACTTTCGCCATCACACAAGCTGCCTTCTTTAGCAATTTTATTTGCACCCTCTTATTTAGAATTCATGGTACATCATATTCAAACTTCAAAAGCACATGTCAAACAAAGGGGACGAACAGGGAGGACGAAAGAATGTTCGTTCGAAAAAAAAAATGGAAGAGAGAAAAAGAATGTGGTGGCAAAAAGCGGCAGATATATATAGCTTATTATTAGTTCCTAAAAAGGTGGCATTTCATTGGTTTTTTAAGAGTATCTCCAACAATTCCTCATATTTTGACTCCCAAAAACTCTAAATTAGCAACTCCCTAAACAATATAGGGTAAAAAAAAAAAACACCTCCTCCAACAGTATCCTATTTTTCTTTCCAAAAACTTTAAAATACAACACGTCATCAGCTGGTATAGGACCCACTAGACTTTATCACCTTCCCAACCGTCGTCCCCCTCTCCCATCCTTTTTTCAACATTAGCACTAGATTCTCTCCCGATGCACAATGGGTGTTGCTGCTTCGAATCAAGCAGTACAGATCTGACCTCAGGAGAAATAAAACTTGATTAAAATAGAAGAGAACAAAGATTAGCAAAATGAGAAAATGCAAAGAAACAGACAAAAAAAAGTTGTTGCAGCTAGCGGAGTTCAAAAGCTCATCAGGGACACTTCGAGCAAGAGGATAAAGCAAAAGGAAGAAGAAAAAAGATGCAGACGTGCAATCAAATTTCTCTAGGCCATTTCTTCCTTGCGTGTGTGATTATATCCTTGTTGCGTTGCTGGCCACAATGTATAGCTGAGTGTGCCTAATTTGGGATTTCCTTCTACCCCTTCTTCCTGCTGCTGCCTATGCTCAACGGCGATGAGGAAAAAGGATCCGAATGCAACCCAGTTCGTTGCAGCGACTTCTAGGTGTCACGGCAAATTCAAAGGCAGAGATAGGAATGACAATTCGGGGCCGGGTATCTGAAACCCGGCGGTACCTGACCCGATAGGTCCGGGCACGGGTCACACTTTTTACTTGTGGGTCGCACCCATGCCCAACCCGAAATGAATCGGATTTGGGGCGGGTTTTTCTTTTAACCCATGGGTCACCCGTCGGGTACCCGATTCTAGCCTATTGCTAGATTCAACCCAACCCAACACCATCTAACCCTAATCTTATCCACCCCCATCCCCATCCCCGTCCCACCGACAGCCTCGCCCCCGCCCCGCCCCCTCTCTCCCTCCGCGTGTTTCCTGCCTGCCTCTCCACCGCCACCTCTCCCTCCAACAGTCCACCTCCCCTTCCCCTGACGCCACCCCGGCGTCCATGCTTGTCGGCGCCCAACACAACAGGCCCGACCACGATAAGGCCCACGGGGATGGAAAAGCCAACGTCGGCGGAAGAGGCTGCGGCGGCTGGTGGCCGCGGTCGCCGTGGGGAGCGCAAACGCCGAGGCCTTCTATGCTTGGCGCGCCGCCATCGCCCAGCATCCCGTCCCGCGCCCGCCGGCCGCCAGCACCCCGCCCCGTGCCCGCCGCCCGCCGCCCCCAGCACCCCGCCCCGGCGCGCCGCCACCGCTCCACACCCCGCCGGCTGCCGCCCCAGCACCCGCGGGTGACCCGAAACCCGCCCGCCACCTGACAGGCACGGGTGCCATTTTCCACCGCGGGTGCGGGTGCAGGTGCTATTTTTCACGCGCAGACTTTCTCTCCGCGGACGGGTTTTTGCTCCACCCGCTCCGTTTCCATCCCTAGGCAGAGAGGTAGAGACAAAGAAAGCAAAGGAGGGCGGTGGCACTGGGTCAGGCATAGGTGGGCCCAAAGAAAGATTAGGAGTTGCTATCCACTTGGTAAATTTGGCAACCAAAGGCCTGGTTTTTGGAACTCCGTAAATTTAGAAACCTCGTATACGGAATGGTTGGAGCACTAATTTTCAGCTCTATTCTCCAAATAAGGATTTTAGGAACTTACATTGGGAATGATTGGAGATGCTCTAATTGTCACACGAGTTCATGGTTAAAATAACTTTAGTTTGCTTTCCATGAGTTGTTGTTTTTTTGTTATATTTTGTGTCCTTGACGCTGAACTCAGACTGCAGCCAGCTACCAGCACTATCGATAGATAATGCATATATGGACTTATTGTACATCTGTAGTAAATCAAAAGCTAATCTTATCTTATATTTACTAATTGGAGGCTCCTTTTGAGGCATCCACATTAATCGGAGAAAAATCCTAGAAATTCTCACAAAAAAGCAAAACATCTGACCTTTCAATTGTATTCTATTAATTGGAGGCTCCTTTTGAGGCATCCACATTAATCGGAGAAAAATCCTAAAAATTCTCATAAAAAAGCAAAACATCTGACCTTTCAATTGTATTCTTAATAAATAACAATCATTGGATCTAACATGACTTAAATTACCCACTATTACCATTATAAAAAAATTAGTCCGATAATACCCCTAATACTTATTTACTTATTACCCGTCCCCGGCTTCTAAAAAAAGTAATCAAAACGAATCCAATAAACCTGCCGTACTCTCTCTCTCTCTCTTCTCTCTCTCTCTCTTATACAGAAGTAACAAATATGGACTCTCTAGCAGCTTGCGGTAAATGAAGGTCTTTTATGCAAAGACAAACAAAATAAAGGAAAGAGTTTGAATGAGATCCGGAGAAGCAATCATGCATATAATTTGTTGCGTCAGGTAACCAAATAGGAGACTAAATTAGATCAGTCTTAAGCAAATTGTATATATGTCGACATGCACTTTAGTTAAATGGAAATTGAAGAGACTGAACAAAAGATTGATAATCATAATTGATTTCATATGGCTGATTATTTTACTCCAGAAAAACTAGATATTCCTATTTCGAGCTCAAATTAATGGACATGTAATTTCTCAATAAAAACATAACATTGTTTGATTTGATGATTCTAAATTATTTTGAAAAAAACAAACTATCAAAGTGTGCTCTCATATTCATGTGACAAGTCTACCCTCCACTATGTATCATATAAATTAGACAATGCACAATATCGACTATATGGTATTGATGATTTATATGCACCGATGCCCAGCTCCATGCCGTACTATTTCGTATGTAAGGCATGAACACAATGAACATAGTACAAGGCTAAGGAATAGAGAGGTAGAAGAAGATGAACCAACACGAGATAGGGTGAGAGAAATCGAGAGAGAAAATTTAAGAGTAAAGAGAGGTTGGATGATATATTTTTGCCTCCCAACGTTTATTAACTCATGGTCATCTTAAATTATATTGCATATAATTATCCTTTTTGTATATTAAATTATATTGCATATAATTATCCTTTTTGTATATTTTACTACTAACAGATGTATAACACTATTAGTTGTTGTCCAATTGTAGTCATAATATCAGGAAGTCTATGAAAACGTTTACAAATATATATTGTCATGCTATTTTAGTATCGCTAGCCCAAGCAGATGCACGGATTTGATGGACTAGTATAATTAAGTACTGTGCGAAACTGCGAACGTGCAGATAGTGGTGTCTTGATCTTCGCTAGTACTAGCACAAAGAATAGGATTATTACTAAATGCTTAAATGCAACAACTGCATCGTGTCTCGGTAGGATCCGCGTCAGGCACAGCAGTCAAGAAACTACGCACGTCGCGTGTTTCTCGCACAAATCTTTTTTTTTGTCTGAGAAAAAAATATTATTTGCTCATGATGCTCTGACCCTAAATGCTCTGGTAGCTTATCATGAAGAGACAAGAGTGGCTGCAGCCAGTGTATGTACATGTTCAGAACTGAAACCATCATGTTGGTACCCCGAGTTTACATGCGTCTGCAATATAACGCAATGGCTACATTCCCCAGCTGGTCGTCCGTGCCAGTATACCTGCACGCACTGGCTTTTGTTGACTTATTTTGCATGCATATGCGTTCTTCTAGAAAAGTGGCATTCCTCCGTGTACTACCGATATCTATGCATGCATGGACCAACAAAGCACGTTTTCATTCGCACTACCAATGCAACCTAGTAGGAACCAAAGAATGAACGGGGCTAGTAGCTGGCACTGTTTCCGGCAGGACCAGTACGTGCGCGCGTGGGCCGGCCGGGGTTAGACCACGACCTGCGTGACATAGAGCCCGCGAGCTCAATAAGGACCTGTTTGGCATAGCTTATGGTGATACAGCTTATATATACTCATTGTTATAGTATTTTTTTTATAGCTACAGTTTTATAAACTGAGAAAAAATATAAAAAACTTTGTTTATCACAACTTATGTTTTTATGAAATAGTGTTTCTGTTTTTTTATAGCTACAGTTTTATAATCTGTTGAGGCATAAGCTATAATAAGCTGTACCAAACGGACTCTATATATGTGTTTTCAGTCTACCGGCCAACTTTATATGTGTGTTCTTTTCTCTCTCTCCGACGTGGAAACGTGCACCACAGGTAAGGGCGTAGGGCTAGGAAAAAAACGTGCACGGTACACCACTAGCTGATGATCGAGCCGGTCCAGTTTCGTCACACGACCGAGTTAATTAGGTGGTCAAGCACCGGTCCATTCTGCACAGCACTCATCCATGCATCTCTCCTTGGAATGGACTAGGCACAGGCAGTCAGTAAACATCCACGGACACACGGTAGGAGTTTGGCTCGACACAGTAAATAAACTGCATTACTAGTAGATACAGATCTCTTGCAGACTGTATCTCGCTGACCGAACTGTATTTTTATTTTTTTTTTTTATAAAGGTTGTTGAATTATAATTTGTTTTTACAAGTATTTAAGAGTTGACTAATGGGCAGGCACTAGATTTGGGTGGCCACCGAAGCATATTGACTGCATGTACGGACGCATCTGTACCTAACCTGTACTTTCAGTTACCGTACCCCAGCTGACGATCGAACGATCTATAGGGATCCGAGAAGATCATAAAAATTCTTAGAGGAACAACAGATACACTGCATGCCGTTCTGAAGTGCTCACTGCACATGAACATCCACGTCAGCCTGCGCCCTAAAATACTCCACTGTGATCTACCTCTACCAGCAAGAAGATCTGCAACACAACGACGTGCTACCGCTGCATCAAGAGTTAAAGACCACGTCCGCGTGACTAGCTACAATAAGCATCTTTTGCTCCGTTGATGGTATAGTAGCACATGATGCTTACAGCATGTCCAGTAAGCAAAAGCGTAAGATATATATATATATATATATAGGGTAATTCCATTTTACTCCCAAGTGTAGTTACTCCCATGTTTAAAAAACCATCTTGGGTATGTCTTTATACCCATTTATCATTTTGAGTATCTACACATACTTAAAATAACATTTTTAGGAGTGAAAATGCGGAGTGAAAATAATATTTTTATCATTTTGAGTATCTACACACTCCTAGTTATAAGCATATGAGCATATATTGCATTTATTGCTGTATAAAAATGCGTATGTTCACATACTTCATGTATCCCAATAAAAAAAAGTAAGTACGTCCATATACCCTTTAGTATAACTACATACTTAATTTAAAAATAACAAGTATGAAGTGATACTCTCTGAATTATGAGATACACACGTTGAAGTAGCTACTCCTGGGAGTAGTAAAAATGCTTCCTATATATATATATATATATATGGTAATTTTATTCTACTCTCAAGTGTAGTTACTCCTACGTGTATGTATATATGCAATTATTATTAATTCTTCGTCTCCGTCAACCATTTTTTTAAAAAGATCCTCGGGTGACATTATTTATTAGTTAATATATCTAGCAGCCAAATGAATTTCAGCTAGCGCAACCGATACCCTGTTGCTGATCATCTTCTACTAGCTTTCAAAAACAAATGCAAATGAAAAATTCGGTCGCTACCTTATTTTCAGGCTGCGTACACTGTACCCTTACATCACAGCTCTTTTGCTTTCAAGTAAAGCATGGCAATGATGTGTCATCGATTTCTTGGGGCCGGGGCAAATCGTATTTGCATTTCTCTTTAGTTTTTCATCTTTTGGGTCCACGTACTCATTTTCAGGAAAATATGTGGCAAACCGGCGGCGGCCGGCTCTATCCATCATCGACACACCTATCACGGCAAAGCTTGAAATAATATGCCGGTTAAGGGCCTGTTCAAACTAAATTTTAACCTAAATTTTAGATTTAGAGAAACGGACAGGAGGCCTAAAAGTTAAGCTATATAATTTAGCCCCTCAAAAGATGCTAGAGTTTAGCTCAATTTTAAGAGCTAAACTTTAGCTTTTTATGAAAAAAACAAGGTAAAGCTTTGCCCAACGATTATCGATCAATATCGGCCATTCCTAGGGATTGCCAGCTGCATGTCGGAGCGTTGATTTTCGCTTGATTTCCTTGGATTTTATCTTGTAACGTATTCTTATATGGCTAGGTCTCTTTTTGTTTGATTCCTTGTCATCTTGTTAGATCAGTATCTATCGAAATCTCAATTATGTCATGAGATTGAGCGCCCCCGCGCTACGCTACACTACTCGGGTCGAGTGCACTACTACTATGGAATAATTGTGGATGTGTGTTTGTGTCGAGCACCCACATTTCGTGTAGTTTCTTCTCTTGTCAGTTTGTTCCAGCTGTAAGTTTCGCATAATGGCAGAACAAAAAATTAATCGCCTAGTTTTATTTTAATCTTGATTAAGTGTATCACAAGACAGCATTAATTGCACCTACAAAGTCAATCGCTTACCCATCTTATAGCAGCTGGTTACAACTGGTGCTGGTATGTACTGCTGCTTGTATCAGCCCTGCCTTTGTTGTGATTGTCTAGAACGATCGCAGCACGGAGGTGATCGGCATCAGAATCAACCAGTTGCTTTCGTGTTCTTCAATACTAACAAACAATTGGAGTTCCGTACTGAGTCATGTTGCACATCTGATTGTTTGTACCAATGCTAGCATATATTCTTTTTTTTTTAAAGAATCAGAATTATGCTTGGGTTTTTCATCATGCACGGTGCAGGCAGGTGTTCAGGAGTGCATGTAAGCCTTGATGACTTTGGAGGATCAAGACAAGAACAACAAAGCACAAACCTGCACAAGAATAACAAAGCACAAACCTGTTACATACATCTATGCATAAATGATCGATGAATGAAGTACGTAAACTGAGGCAGATAAATGGCGACTAAACATGAACATCACCAAACGATATACTAAGAATGTTCATGTCGTCGTTATATTCGCGCTTCTCTCAAGATTACTGATGCAGGAGCGATGGACGAGGCAACGGGGAACAGAAACATGGAAAACAAAAACAGCACGTGGTAACGATTAATGTGGTAGCTACCTAGCTAAGCTTCCTCCATTTATTCAGTTGATGGAGCTGGTCAATGGCGGAAAAGCTAGCTGGCCTGGCCTGGACGGACCCAGCGATCTCGATCTTCCGGCACGAGAACAGAGGCTGCTCTCGAACCTTTTGACTCCACTCTTGTACTCTGCTTCGCATTTCTCTTCTTTTTGTCCATTCATCTCCCGTCTTCCAAGACTTGCATCACAGCCTCTCTGCTATTTTTTTTCTTTTTTATATAGTTCCAAGCCTTCTCTCCTAAGAAAATCACCTACCATTATATACTCACGACGCCTGCTTGGCGTCTATATAAGACCCCTATGGCGCAGTCGAGCTATATACCTTGTGCCAATCGAGTTGGCGAGTTCTCATTGAAGAGCTCTCCAATAGTGTAAGCTCTTGCTATTCTCATATATATAGCTAGGCTTCCTTCTTCAGCACAATTTAAGCAGTGACCTCTCGTCTCTGTCGCCATCTCAGTCGCCGCCGCAGCGTTCAGCACACGCGCCGGCCGCCGTCAAGCAGATTACTGAAAGGAAGGTGCGTACACGTATGTGTTTAACTTAATCAGGGGATAGAGTAGTATTTGTGTTGCTTCGTTCAGTACGTTCTATGTCTACTACATCTTCACGAATGATGGCCAAGGGTTTGTTTAGTCTCCAGGAATCAGGACATTGGTGACAGCATATAAGATTTCTCACTACTTAAGATGATTTTATATTACGGTGCAACTAGCACGGTGTACGGCCGCACCGCGGATTTACCTTGTCGTAGGTCGAAGGTGTTATACGGGGAAGGTGCTAATTATAATCTAGTGATGGCATATAAAAGTAGAGTCGAATAAGGAACTGCTACCTAGATTTTGATAGGATCTTGGTCTCAGCTGGGCCGTGCTATAGCTAGTTTTTGAACTGTTACTACCGCGTCATTATTACCACGAGTAACAATATGTTGTGTATTATATATAAGAACTTATATTGTGATTGGGAGATGGCCAGTTGCCTACCTGCCTCTTATATTATTATTTAGAGTGTAAACTCCATAATACTACAACACTATCTGCATTGTTGTAACAGAAAAAAAAAACTACTACTTTTGAGAGCGATTTCATATAACTTCAATTATTATGACCATTTATTTCAGAAAACTATATATTTTTTTAGGTTATTTTTTGAAACAAAGAGATAGAATTATTGTAGTTTTCTGAAACTGTCATAAAAAGTTACTATAGCTATCTAATACAATTAATGGTTCAAATAAATGTGAAATTTACTCTATTAGTTAAACAATATGTTGCATTGTGGAGTTTTTTTTTTTTTGGTATTGTGGTAGCACTACAACATTTGTTAATCCAGATTAACGACATGTTTAGGTCCCACATCAGCTCGGTTGTTGATAAATGCATGATGGAGCATCATATATATTTTGCACAGAGTTGTGACATGTACTTAGATTATATCGTACAAATAATAATAAAAAAGCTACAAGATTAGCACGTAAATGTATGCAAAATTTGACTTGGCCTCCATTAATTGGTTGGTATTAGCTAGCTAGAGAAATGAATCACCAAAAAGTAGTATAAAATATCGGTAGTGTTGAAAAATGGATCACACCGGTTTCCACACGAGTCCGTCCGTGCTAAGACCCCATTTGCGTCGACTGTCCAGATACGAGTTTCGTCATGGGCAGACGATATCTTCTCCACGGTAGGGTGTTGGCGTCAACAGAAAAGTTCCCCTTTTCTCTCGTGAGACTGAAGCATCACGGCGCGGGTGGAATTGACCTTTGCCTGCACTTTTCCATTCCATGGGATCGAGTTGTGTCGTGTGTGTCACTTTCGAGACGATCTGTCCAACACAAGCGGCGGCAGCGAGCGAGGAAGCACGAAGAAGACGACGGTGTCCTCCGCAAGTAAAACATGCAGCCACCATCAGCAGCAGCAAATTCAACCCATGGACTTTCGTTCACCAACAACAAATTCTTTTGAAAAATATCAAAGGAATTTATTCAATCATCACCGGACGTTTCTCTATTTCCAAACAACACACAATACTGTCTCTCTCCCTGCTCTAAGATATATAGAACTTTAATTTAATTTGTACGACAGCATATAATTTGTACGACAGAATAATATAATATGACAGTGATAGTACTGCGAGCGAGTTTATTCGTTCTACAAATAAAATAAAAGGATCCTCTCATCTTTTTTTTTAACAGAAAAGAAAACTTTGTTTTGGGGGGGTATTGTGATACGTGCCCCGAAGGTTCCGGATGTATCCACGTGCTGGCTTTGGACGTCCGCGTCACTGACCGAGGCCGCCGCACACTGCTCCACTTGCACGCATGTACAGTGCAAGCGTCTTGCATCGATCTTTCTTTCTTTCTTTCTTTTTTTTTTTTTTGACAAAGATCGATCTTTCTTTCTTTGTTTCCGAGCAAATCGATCGAAGCATATGAGATACCGTCCCCATCCTCTTTCTCTCTGTGTGGCATGTCTATATATACAGAGACGACGGAGAGCGCAATATATCATTGACGCGACTCTGTATTTGATGCAGGCAGGAGAAGAAATCGATCACTGCCATGGCGTCCAAGCATGAGAGCGCAGGACTGAAGGAGTCGGAGTCGGAGATGATGGTGGCGCAGTCGTTGAGCTTGCCGGCGTCGCCGTCGGGTCTGCACCTGTCGCAGCTGATGAGCGAGGTCGTGCCGTCGATGAACCAGGCTCGGTACCACTCGCAGCCGACGCTGACGATCCGGACCGAGGAGCCTCCGCCGTTGCAGCGTCAGCGCACGGTGACGGTCTCGCGCAGCGACAGCACCACCCGCGACCGCCGCTTCGACCACTTCAAGACCTTCTCCGGCCGCCTGGAGCGCCAGCTCTCCAACCTCCGCGGCGGCGGCGCTGGTGTTGTTGTTGAGCAGCCACTGCCCGCCGAGATCATCATCATGGACGATGATCATGACTCCCGCAAGTCCAACAACAACGCCACATCAGACTCCTCCTCCTCCTCCTCCTCCAACAATCACAACAAAAACAAGATCGTCATCTCGGAGGAAGAAGAAATCCCGACCGCTGACCGGTACTTCGCGGCGCTGGAAGGTCCGGAGCTTGACACGCTGCGCGCCACGGAGGAGCCCGTGCTTCTTCCGAAAGACGACAAGTGGCCGTTCCTGCTCCGGTTCCCGATCAGCGCGTTCGGGATGTGCCTGGGCGTGAGCAGCCAGGCCATGCTATGGAAGACGCTGGCCTCCGAGCCCGCCACGTCATTCCTCCACGTCAGCCCCGCCGTGAACCACGCGCTCTGGTGGGTCTCCGTCCCGCTCATGGCCTTGGTGTCATTCATCTACCTCCTCAAACTGGTCTTCTACTTCGAGGCCGTCCGCCGCGAGTTCCACCACCCCGTCCGCGTCAACTTCTTCTTCGCCCCCTGGATCGCCTGCCTCTTCCTCGTCAAGGGTCTCCCGAAGCCGGTGTGGACTCTCCACCACGAGGTGTGGTACGTCCTCATGGCGCCCATCTTCTGCCTGGACCTCAAAATCTACGGCGAGTGGATGTCCGGCGGCGAGCGGCGGCTGTCCAAGGTGGCCAACCCTACCAACCACCTCGCCGTCGTCGGCAACTTCGTCGGCGCGCTGCTCGGCGCCAGGATGGGGCTCCACGAGGCCCCCGTCTTCTTCTTCGCCGTCGGCGCCGCGCACTACCTCGTGCTCTTCGTCACGCTCTACCAGCGACTCCCCACCAACGTGCAGCTGCCCAAGGACCTCCACCCGGTCTTCTTCCTCTTCGTCGCAGCGCCCAGCGTCGCGTCCATGGCGTGGGCAAGGCTCTGCGGCGACTTCAACACGGGGGCCAAGATCCTCTACTTCATATCACTCTTCCTCTACATGTCACTGGTTACTACTAGTTGATTTCGTTCCTATCTACCATTGTACTACATATATATATATACAAATAATAATGAAATGAATTACAACATACAGGTGGTCCGCATCAACTTCTTCCGCGGCGTCCGCTTCTCGCTGGCGTGGTGGGCCTACACGTTCCCCATGACCAGCGCCGCCATCGCCACCACGCTCTACGCGTCGGCGGTCGACACCGTCTTCACGCGCGCGCTCGCCGTCGGGCTCGCCGGGATCGCGTCGGTCACCGTCACCGGCGTGCTCGTCACGACCATGTACCACGCATTCGTGCGAAAGGACCTCTTCCCCAACGACGTCTCCATCGCAATCACGCAGCGGCCCAAACCGAAATTCAGCAAGATCCTCGCGCAGCTCCGGTCCTCAGGCACAGACCTCGTCTTCGCCGTCTCAAGGCACAGCTCCTCGGACAGTTCATCATCCGCCAGAAGCAGGTCGCCCTCACCCATGCCGCCGCGCGGACGCCGCAGAGCACAGCCGTAGCGACCGGCTCTGTTGCCATGATGGCCAAATAAAACCATTTACATGTACAGAGTTTTGCTTCATTGATTCTTCTTCTTCTTCTTCTTCTTCTTCTTCTTCTTCTTCTCTTTATTATCACATGGTGGGTGCAGATTTCCTGCACTTCATTGCGTATTATTGGCAGCCGTAGATATATGTCCTTTGAGCGATTTAAGTTGCGATGAAGAGGATCGGATTGTAATGTAGTAATCAACAGACAGAGTTTCTACATTTCGTCTTGTCATCCACAAATGCTTCTCAAACTTCATTCAATCCTCCACAAGGAGCTCAATTTTTTCCTTTCCCTTTTCAGATCCCTGCAGCAAACCTTTCCTGCCTCTCACAGTCTGAAAACAAAGTACAACTGATTGTCTGTCCACCACCGAGGCGGCTCTGAATTCTGAAACTATCTAGGCTCTGCCTCTTCTATTCGTTATAGTCCAGCCCATTTACCACCAAATCAAAAGTATTTGGGCCATTTTGCCATTCACCAACTCCAGATACAGTTGTTGAGCCCAATTGCATTCGGCTCGCTTGACGCTCCCGCTCTTTCCTCCCTTTTGATTTGCTACTTATTATTTATAACTGAAATATTTCATGTCTCCCACTCATATTTTTGGGTGCATATATGTAACTTTGATCACTTGAAAATAGACCTTCCATCTATTGAAGTTGAAACTTAGTTGTGTAACTTTTTTCTTTTGACATTAGAGTTTGTTAAGGTTTCAAACTTGTTTCCACGGATCAAATATTTGCCTCGAAGAATGAGCGGAACCAAATAATAATAATAATGGATATAATAGAAATGTTGCTTGCGTGAGTACATATATCAATATATAAGTCATATTACAATCAATAAGTGTGGTTTTCAAAGGGAGAAGGTAACACATGGTGGGAATACATCCTCCATTTGCAGAGGCAGTGTTTATTCATTGTGAATAAGAAACATGTAAGACGATGGCACATATAGGTTATAGGATTTTCAAAGGGAGGATAACACAAAGAAATACATCCGCCATTCTGCAGAGGCCGAGTTTATATTGTGGATAACAGACATGTACGCAGATGGAGGAAATAAAGCAGATTTTGCGGGTTACGGATTTTTTTGCAATCCTATATGCACAATTTTTGTAGGGGATCCTGTAGGCACAAGTAGGTAGAATAATCCTTCTATATGGCTCTGCAGGCTAAATGTGCTTAAGCTGTATTATTAGGTCCATTGGGCTTGTTAAAGATTGTCTGTCATGAGCCAACCAAATATCAGTTGGATCGGATGAATTATCGATCCATCCAACGACGGGATGAAAATGAAACCGACAGGCACCTACCTCTCGTTCCTTGCACAGCTCAGGCATCTTTACTCTAACTTTCTTGCCAGGACCTCCGGGAGACGACGACCTGCAGAGCAACTATGCTGGTACAAGGCGTTGTTACTCGCCATAACTGAATTGAAAAAGGCTATTTCTGCATGATGGCTGATCCAGTTAGGATGGAATTTGTTGTACCCTTTTTACAGCGGTTCTTGTCACAAGGATCTTTGACACCATTTTCTTTTGTGTGTGACGCGACACCAAGTTATATTTTACTTCACTTTAAGCATTGTGAATACTCTAACGAAGACAGTTATTCCTATCTCCGTCTCATGAAGAGTGTCGTTTTTTTATTTTCAGTCATCATTTTTTTATTTTTCGTCTTATTTAAAAAAATAATATAAATATTAAAATAAATATGATATGTAAAATAAATTATAAAAAATAAATATCATTTGAATAAAAAAAATTGAGTAGGACGAACCGTGAAATACAACTTAAGAAAGTTAAAAAGGACAATTTCTGTGGGAGAAAAAAAAGTGTTTTCCTAAAAAAAAAAGGGCCAAATTTGCTCATGGACACTCTTCAATGTTGGTATTTGCTATAGGACACTACTCAAAATTGGTTTTGCCAATGGACACTATTAAATTGTGGCAATTAGCTAATAGATATTCAAGACATTAGAATATGACTTTTCATGCATTGAGGAGAGACCGTACTTTAAAAATGACCATATTACCCTTGCAACCCATTTTAACATATTTGTCATGTATCAAATTTTTATTAATTGTATAATGCATATAAGTGTTATTAAATATTTTAAAGAATTTTTAATATTTTTATAAGTATTAATTATTTTTCATAAGCACTATTATTATATTTCAATACTATTTTGTATCATGACATATTTATATGACCAACTTTATCCAATTTCTAAGATATAAACAATAAGGTTTTCAAAAAATAAAATATTTTTAGTGAAGATGTGCTTACATGTTTCATAGTAGAGCGTTTAATTATTATTTTTAATAAATATAATTACTTGTGTTAAAAGTGATTATAAGGGCAATATAATCATTTACAAACCCTCTCTCTCCTTCATGCAAGAAAAAGTTATATTTTAATGACTGAAGTGTCTTTTAGTCAATTACCATATTTCAATAGTATTCATTAGTAAAACCAAACTTGAATAATGTCCACTAATAAAGACCAAAATTAAAGAGTGTTCATGAGCAAATTTGCCCAAAAAAAAGTGTTAGCAGGATCCGTTGCCGTACAGTATAGTGGTCAGTCGGAGACAACGGAAGCAGCCAAACCAGCGAAGCACAGTGCTGTGAGTGATGAGTAACCAATGATTCCTTCGCCAAATCGCAACCTCCATGGGCTAAAAACCAAAGCGAACCAACCCGCAGAATGGATTAACCGGCGGCCGTCGCCATCAACCCACCGCTGCTGTGCTCGTGCTCCCCTTCTCTTCTCCGAGGACCACGGCCAGCGAGAAATCTCTACAACAGCACTAGACTAGCAGACTAGTATAGGAGTAGTTGGCGAGGCATCGCTTGCTCTCCACTCCAGTCTAGTACAGTACAGTGGTCAGTGGAGGGAGGCGGCAGCACTTGCCTTGCCTTCCCCTCTCCGCGTCGCCACCCACCGCCCACCGGAGCCAAGGAAACGGAGGAATGCTGCCGCCGCACCACAGCCCGGCGGCGGGCTGGACCGGGGTCGTCGGAGCGGGGCCCACCACCGTCGACGAGGCCTCCATGGAGCGCAGCAAGAGCTTCATCAAGGCCCTGCAGGTGCGGACGCATCTCCCTGCTTCCTGCATTCCCACTTCCGGCCCAGATCCCTCCCACCCCCAACACCTACACTGAAAAAAGGATGATTTTTATTCTCCTCGGCGGGTCCTTGGTGCCCGGATTGCTATTTCTCCGTTCTTGATGGTCGCGATGTGTGCGTGCAGGAGCTCAAGAACCTGCGGCCGCAGCTCTACTCCGCCTCCGAGTACTGCGAAAAGTCCTACCTCCACAGCGAACAGAAGCAGATGTGAGTCAAATTACTACTACACTGCATTCCTCAGCTCCGGGCATCTTATTATTGCAACACTCCATGTCAGTGCAGCGGCCATGGTTGTTTTTCGTACAATTGCATCTTGCATGCTATCTAGGTGTCCCTTGTCATTTGGCATAGGGGATGAAATTCAGCCGCTGAATTGAATTGAAGTATTTGGTGCAGCACTGTACTATGATGAGTGGCCACTAGATCGATAGGTATAGGAGGGGCTAAGCTACCTAAGCCAAGGACAAGAACAGGTGTGAGGAAGAGACTTGAGGTGGAGATGTGACTAGAAAACAAATTCCACTGGCTAGACAAGTATATATATAGTTTTTGGTGTTATCTGGAATTTTGGAATTTTCTGACAACAGCCTCTGTATTGACTCGAGTACTTGAGATTCGTTGCCTTGGAGTTTTCTAGTAACGTTTTGCCCTCAATGCAATTCCAGTAAAAGGACCCCCTTCATATTTGACAGTGCAGAAGGAATTTCAGAGGTACAGAATATGAATGGAGAGTGCCTCAGCTGAAATGTGCGGTGTACTTTTATTCTTTACACAATATAAATTTCCAACTTTCAAGTCTGATATTTTTACAATTGAACTTATTATTATTTGGATGGAAAGTACACTCACTGAAGTGGAATATGCAGTGCAATGCCCTATATATATAAACAAAAAGATGCAGTGTCTTCTGACTTATGACACACCATACTGTCAGTCGTTAGGTTGACCATTGATATTTTGACAACTAAACTTATTAATTGGCATCAGGGTGCTGGACAATTTGAAAGATTATGCAGTTCGAGCTGTCGTCAATGCGGTTGATCACCTGGGTACAGTTGCTTATAAATTAACAGACCTGTTTGAGCAGCAAGCTTCTGAGGTTTCAAACCTTGAGTTGAAAGTTGTACGCCTCAACCAGGTACTGCTACCTATCTAAATGTGATATATGTATATGCTGATAATACTATAGGAGGTAATATACTAACCTATCATCAAATTTATAGCAAGTCTTCACATGCCAAATATACACGGACAAAGAAGGCTTCAGGCAGCAACAAATGGTGGGAATGGACATAAAACACCACAAGCACTACATCCTGCCATGTAAGGGAATATAAAACTTGAAACTTAAGCACTGTGTGGAAATTACAAAAGAAAATGTGTTGAATTTTAACTTCATATATTTCCTTGCCAATGTAGCTTCTGGTCAAAAAACAAACCAGGCTCCTGCACATCTGCGAACAGACACTGATCAGGAATCGAAACCTAGACCTTATCCCTCAGGTGGGACTGCTTATTTCTTCTCTTCGTTCATGTTACCCATTCAGTGCAAACTACTTACCTTACACTCTAAAGAAACGATGTCTTACCTGACAAAACTGTTATTTTTCATTTCCTTGGTGCAGCAAAGACCCTTTCCTGGCATCTGGCATCAGAGAACAGCACTACAGCAAAAAGAGCTGACAAACCTACATTTATGTAAGACAGCTTCAAATTTTATTCAGCATTATATTTGTTTGTTTGCTAATGCAACAGGGTTTATGTATTTACGATCTAACTTGCTGTCATCTGCTTTTGCACAGGCTAGGGGACACAGTATCACCTAAACTTCCATCAGGTAATTTACGCCTTATGGATAATAACCATACTGCTATTTAGTTTATTAGTAGGCGTGGAAGAACTATGATTTGATTTGATAATTTAAGTATTTGTTAACTCCAAAGTAATTTTCTGGTTATGTATAAAAAACTGAACTTCCCATTTGACTTTTTTGATGTTTCAGGTAAGGAGCGATCAGCTTCTCCTATGCGTAGGCCTCTGCAGTTGAATCGGAGTTCCAGTTCTGATGCGACACAAAAGGTTGGCCCTAAGGTAAACCAGACTATTATATAGGCCTACCTTGAAATTATCCGAGTGCATTACCCTTGTATCCTTCTGATTCTACACAGAAGGTCTCAATCTGCAAGTTATATTTCCTCATGTCACAAATAGGTATTTAACAGACCATGTCATTATTTTCAGAACCAATTTGGCGCCAAGGATCTGACAACATTTCATTCTTTCGACAACCCTAAAGGACGTGCAATCCAAAAGGCTCCTGTTGGTACAAAAAGCATATTAGCTGCTCTCTTTATTAAGCACAAATCAGCGAAGATGAAAAAGATCGCAGTTCATTGATTGGCTCACATTTGCTTGGCGCAATGTCATTGTAAATTTCATGCAGTAATCTTAATCTTGTAAATCTGACCTGTCGAGTTCATGTTCAGTAATGTTAGTTGTTTAGTGGCGAAAATCAATTGTCGTCTTAATTTCAGAACTGGTATCATGTCATCTTGCTGATGACTGAAATGTAAGGATTTCATATCAGCACACCTAGTTCTCCAAGCTTGCCATGTAATTCTGGTTTCCAGTGGGTTGGTTTTTAGCTCTCAAATAATATGAGAAATTAAGCTTCTTTAACTCTAAACCAGCACTTTGTATGTTGCTCTGTTTTCTCTGGAAGAGCTGTTACGATTGGCTTCCACAAATACTTGTTACGTGCGTCTAAAAAAAAAAATCGAGAGAACATACCCAGTGATGTATCA
The DNA here is from genome assembly GCA_030378355.1 of Eleusine indica. NCBI lineage: Eukaryota > Viridiplantae > Streptophyta > Magnoliopsida > Poales > Poaceae > Eleusine > Eleusine indica. Next base: position 70,357,016 of record CM059494.1, read on the forward strand.
TCAAAAGTCCACAAATCCACTCATTTTTGCAGATATAGAGAATGCTAATTTGCAGAAGTGGATCAGTCAAACAGTAAGATCTCTGATCTTGGAGCATTATCTGCTTACCCTTTATTTTCACCTTTGCAAGGATGTTGCTGTAATTAACCGTACCACCAGATATCTAATCTGATTCATTTCTATACCGTATGCTTTCTATAATGTAGAATATACCACACGTTTGTAATGCATGTCACTAGAACCACAATATTGTACCAGTCACAACAATGGCCACATCAGGTGACACATATAAGTCAATATAATCTTGCCTGATACGATCATTTGATTCTGCTTACACTGTTGCTACATAAATGGTCATTAGGCAGACAACACTGAAGCGGACGCCACATCTCATTACTTTTGCCTGATATGACCGTTTGAAGCTGTTTTTACAAGCATTTTCTTATGTTAATGATACATATGCAGGCAAGGCAACATAGATGACCAGGAAGAGGCATCCAACTGACCAACTCAGAGCACAAGATACGTTTCAGTCATCTACGATTAGTAACTCCACCAAATTGAGTAGATCATGTGTTGATGTCTGACTGGATGCCACATCCAAGTATAAATTGCACTCCTCAACAGGTACGGAGACCATGCAAAATTTTCTTAAAGGCCGTTATCCACAGTAAATAGGAAGGCTTGAAGGCTAAAACATTCGCCGCCGATTCGGAACAATCTCAGAGCTATTATTTTTCATCATGGCAACAAACTCCTCATAGTTGATTCTTCCATCCTAAGCAGTAAAAAATTAGTTCATGTTAGGAGAATTAGTTATGTGACTTGTGAACAGAAGAATTAGTTCATGCCCGCTAAGGGTCAAATTGTTCAAAGCTTGCCAGAAAAGGTATGGTAGAATTTATTGACTCATCAAATACAAAATACAATAAATTTTTATTACTAGCAAAAAAGAGCGGATCATTATGTAGAACTCTAGGTCCCTAGGACTAGAAGCTTATCGACAACAACAACAAAGCCTTTTAGTCCCAAGCAATTAGAGCTAGGACTAGGACAGAGCTTATCAATAGCTTAAAGTAATTTTGTTAACTTTGTTCCATTAAAAATGCTATTGTTAGTTAATAACCACAATCTAAAAAATGCTAGAAAAATTATATTTGGAAATAAATCCTCATTCAAGTCTATTTTTTGTCCTATTTTGCGAACTATATTATTCAACATGTTACCAACAGTGGTAATGCTTTCATATGTTCCAAGCTGGAGAATAGCAACTGGGGTAACGTGGGTATTTCGTGGAGTTACTCACATGGTCTGTATCCACTTCGGCAATAATTTCTTTTATCGTTGCCTCATCGCCCATATCATACTTCTTTAAAGCTTCTTCCAACTCATCAACTGTTATGTACCTGCGCAAGAAGGTGCACACAAATAGCTGGTTGATGTAAAAGGTCAAACTAGTTAAATGAGTAACAAAATGTATAGTTATAAATGACTTACCCGCTGTGATCCTTATCAAAATACTCAAATGCTTTATATATGTGATCCTCCTTCTCTAGTCTATTCATATGCATTGTTGCTGATATGAATTCAGCATAATCAATGATACCATTTCCATCAACATCAGCCTGTTCAGGAATGAAGATAAATAATGTGGTTGGAGCAGAAAGAGGAAGCAACAGATCAACCAGACTAGTTCTACTGTAAATGAAACTTCAACTTCAAAAATGTTGTCATGCAGGCTAAAACTATATGGCATCATATGTTTCTTCACTTTGTGTAGGTAAAAGAACATCTACTACAACATTTTTTGCACACTACTAAACCTAACAGAAGGGAGAAAAATAATCATCTTGCCATCATCCCTGTTAGGTTTAAGGGACGATGGCTGTATTAAGGTAGCTACGCTGAAACATACAGAGAGAGGGGTAATCAAATTGTGAAACCTTAAGGGCTACTGTATAATATATGAACTTACCGCCTCCATCAACTGTCTTATTTCTGATTCAGTAACTTTGGTCCCAAGCTTTGGTAAGCCAGTTCTTAGTTCTTCCAGAGTTATTGTCCCACTGTTGTCAGTATCCAGGGATTTGAACATTTCTTTTAATCCGACGATCTCTTCCTCTGACAAGTTCTCTGCAACAACCTGATTCCAATAGAAGCAAAGCGTGATGTACCACAAACCGTGGATTGGAATACTTGGCAAGAAAGAAGAAATGATCATGAATTCAGAGCATTTGACTACCTTCAAAGCAACCTTCTTAAGCTTGTTCATTGCCCTGAATTGCTTCATTCTGCCGATTACTGCAATATCGAGTGGTTTGTCTGGGGCCTCTCCATCCTCTCGAATCCATGGATGTCCTGTTTGTATATCAGATTGAGACAATAAATGCGAACATTACAGGAATGAAGGTTCTCATTATGCACATGATGATAACAATCTGTAGAACCAAGAATGCTAAGGGACTGTGGATGGATAATTTGAGACTGACTTAGAATTTCAGCAGCAGTAAGCCGCTCCTTTGGGTCTTGCCGTAGCATTTTCTTGACCAAGTCTTTTGCGCCTTTCGATATTGAAGGCCAGGGGTCTGATGAGAAATCAATATGGCCTTGCAGAACAGCATCGAATATGCCCTCCTCGTTCTCTGGTAAAATTGGATGACAGCAGTAAGTGTCAATGCATAGTTTCATCTCATCACTTCCAAGAGTGTGACATCAGATTTAAAATTTTAGTTTGATAGATGAAATAGTCACTCTCAATGCATAGTTTCATCTCACGATTTCATAGATGACGAATAGTATTAAATTTGTTGCATTGGGATTGGGCAAAACATGTTAGGATGAAACTTTATGCTCTCAATGCTGGTTTCAATCGAGTTTCATGCATATGAAATAGTGTCAAATGAGTTTCATCCTAATTGCTTTGCCATATCACCTATTTTGCTGATGTGGCAGCTCCTTTAATGCAAATGAAACTACCATTGAGACTGGCCTAATGACAGCGGAGGGGATCAGACAAATTGGTATAAGAAGTAGTGGAAGGTACCGGCCCAGAAAGGAGGGACGCCGGATAGAAGGATGTACAGGATAACTCCGGCGCTCCAGATGTCGGCCTCAGCCCCATATCGCCGTTTGAGCACTTCCGGGGCCACGTAATAGGCACTCCCAACAAGGTCCCTGAACTGCTCACCTGCAGTATCAGCATTTCAGTTATTTGGGGTGATGAGTGTTAGTTGAGCTCTGCATTGGAGTAGTAAAGAAAAGATGAAACAGCATTGATGCACTACTCTGCAACAGTTGGTTTTCCCCTCCTGAGCGAGGTCCATCAACAGAAAGGAGTTGCCCAATCCTCTGTTTTTTTTTTTTCCTTAAACATACACTAGAATCGATGTTCAGTGAAATCAAAGTGAAAGTACCTGGCTTGAAGAATACGGATAGTCCAAAGTCTGTCGCTTTGAGCGGCGAGTCTTCTGATTTGTTGAGGAACAGGAAGTTCTCAGGCTTGAGGTCCCTGTGCATGACCCCCATGGAATGGCAGGTGTGCACGACGGAGACGATCTCCCTGCACAGCGCGGCGGCGGCGCGCTCGGAGTAGTGTCCCCTGGCGATGATCCTGTCGAAGAGCTCCCCGCCCTCGCAGAGCTCCATGACGAGGTTGACGGAGTGCCTGTCCTCGTAGGCGCCGCGGAGCTCGACGATGTTGCGGTGGCCCGTGAGGTGGTGCATGATGTGCACCTCCCGGCGGACGTCGTCGGCGTCGTCGGCGCGCGCGAGCTTGCGTGTGGCGATGGACTTGCAGGCGTGGCGGCGGCCCGTGGGCTTGTGGGTCGCCAGGTAGGTGACGCCGAACTGGCCCCGGCCCAGCTCGCGCCCGAAGGTGTAGCTCGCGCGCACGTCCTCCAGTGGGCGGCCCAGCACCCGGCCCACGCCATCGTCCGGCCCTGCTGCCGGCGGAGGAGGGGAAGCGCGCGGCGGAGGAGGAGGCTGCTGCAGCTGTTTCGGCGGCGGCGGCGGCTGTGGCCTGTGCTGCTGCTTGGGTGATGGGCGGGTCGACTGATGCTGCTGCTGCTTCTGCTTGGGAGGCTGCGAGTTTCGGTCCTCGGGCGATTGGCGGTGGCGGGAGGCGCGGCCGCCCATGGCTGCCTCTCTCTCTCTCTCTCTCTCTCTCTCTCTCTGATCAGTGATCAGCAATGGAGGATGGAAGGGATTTGTTGATCTGATGGTTTGCTGCGCGTGGAGTAGTGGAGTGGTAAGGAAACCGCGTGACACCAAGGGACTTGGGGTGCCATGGCCGCAGCAATTATGTCAATGTTTTGGATTGGATAAACGCCCGCGCGAGCGAGACGAGACGTGAGACGACGAATTAAGTGGGTTGCTCTCACCTGTGTAGTGTGGGTGCAGTGCAGTTAGTACTGCAATTTCGTGGCGGGTTCGTTCCTTCCTTCCCAATCCCAAGCGTTGACGCCTCGATTGCAGTCACTCCACGCTGCCTCTCCTCTCCTCTCCTCTCCTCTTCAGTTTCGATTGCGAACCTTCCTCTCGCTCTCCTTTCCCTACCAGACTAAACCTGTTGCTCTCACCCAAAGCGCGCTATTCCTTTCCTCATTTCTTCACTTTCCTTCCGGCCGCGCCACTCCACCGGCCTATCTTTCCTCATCGTTGGCGGTGAGCTGGTGACCATGACTCACTAGTGTTCCAGTTATTATAGCAAAATTCAGGTACAAAAATTTGCCACGGCACAATTGCAGTTTCCGTGTCCAGCATTTCCTCACAACCACCGATCAAACTTACAGTAACTCCCGGCCGATGATGTTGGTAGATCTGTCGTACCGTTTCTTCCCGCAGCACGCACCTGCCTGCCACACCACCGAGAGTAGTGTCTTCCTTGGCTGTCCAATTGACTCAAGTTTTTGTGCAACCACACGGAGAGTAATGACTAGTCCTAATTAATGAGCAGTCTTCTCCTTCCTTCCCTAACCCATAACACATCTAATATGAATCGATTCCTAATCGACAGCGGCTTTCAACTCTTGGACAGACAGCGATTTGTGTCACCGATCTGGTGCGACCCGTTGTTTCAGTCACAATATAAAGACACATATCGGGAGAAGATTGGCCTTTCTCGACGCGTCGCTGTGGTGCACTGACTCCTGCCATCGCCTCGGCAAAGGGTGCAGGGTTGAATCATTCGAGCAGCCATTGCTCAATGGACGCCCTTGCATTGCTGGTGTTCCGCTCCAAACCGTTGCTCAATGGAGACAGCAGCTCGAGATGCCCGTGAGCAAGAGCTTTGCAAGTTGCAGCAGAGGTCACTCGTGAGGAATTGACTGGCCATGACCATGATGCAGGGGCCACGACTGATCGATCAAACAACCGGATGACAGGTCAAGGATGAAGGATGTGTGTGGATCGATCCGATGCCTCTCACACGCCGCCCAGGCGAATGTATTGCTGCCTGGTTTTCAACCTTTCTTCACTTCTTCAACCCCCGCAGTCATGTCTGCTCAACTTTGGCTTAGCGTGCGATGCTTTGGTTCACCACGCTTTACTACAAACATGTTTTCCTTTTCATAAAATTTATTTACTCTGATCACTACAAACCCAGGATTTTTCATGCATAAAAAAAGGTTCAACTGTGGGAATGAACTGACATGCCTTCAGCAATTCTAGTTTCATAAAAATCCAGAGCATAAAGTAAAACGCAGGGTACTCACAGTTAACTGATCTTTTTTACTTGATGAGACAGTAGAGAAGACACAACTTGTAAAATCTATGACAGCAAATCTGAAAAATCACTTCACAAAGAAAATACAGAATAGGACACGAAAACTTTACGGCCACACAGCTAGACACAGCCATCACAACAATACTACCTAATTACATAACTGAAGAAAATTCATGGCACAAGCTGGCTACCCCTTATTTATGGTACATGGGATTGGCGTTTATGCAAATTCAAGCATCGCATCATCAAATTTGGTGAATCATTACCCTCAACTCGCCCCCAAACGCAACACAGGCCTAAAGCAAGGTGATCCTCCCTGAACATTGCCTCCCTCACATCCAAGTCCGCAGGGCAGAAGTTGAGGCACCATTGTCGGAACTACCGGCGGCAACAAGAGCTCCAGCAGAGAGTAAAGCTAAGAGCCCACGGCCATGGACCCTGCCCTCCGGAATCGGAGTTGTGTTACAGTGCAGCTGAATAGAATTGTTTAGGCCAGAGTCGCTCCACCCCGGGAAACCTTCATCGTCACCATTTGCCATGTCCACATCTCCCTTCGCTGCAGTGACATTAAGTCCATGAAGTTTGGCATCAGTTGTCAACTGTTTGATTGCAGGACCCAACGAGCCACCACCATGGACACAATGGTCCTCAATTAAAGCACTGTGAGCTGCACAAAGACCAATTTTGCTGCGGGCAAACTTATCACATGGCGGCCCACCAGCACCAAAGCTTGAGCCCTCTTGGCCCCATGCACAGCGTTTGCCTCCTCCATGTGCCTTGCAGAAATCAGTGCTCCCCTGTGCACTCTTCGCACAACCCTCAAACTTGCACCTCTTACCGCCACCATGGCGCACACAGTACTCCGTCCTCCCTCTAGCACTCTTGGTACACTCTGAAACTGAGCACCTCTTTCCCCCACCATGAGCAACACAATACTGAGTCCCGCCATGGACACTCTTTGGGCATACACCACCACCCTGATATGCGCAGCGCTTCCCTCCACCATGTCCCTTGCAGAAAGAAGTGCTACCTTCAGCTCCTTTGGTACAACCCAGGAATGTGCAGCGCTTCCCACCACCGTGTGCCTTGCAGAACTTTGTGCTTCCCTGGGCACCCTTTGTACAATCTGTAAACTGACAGCGCCTACCGCCACCATGCGAGATGCAAAGGCCAGAATACCCTTCTGCACTTCTTTTGCAGTTCTCCATCTGGCACCTCTTGCCACCTCCATGCTTGATGCACAAGCCAGACTTTCCACGTGCGGCACGCGAACAGCCTTCCTGACTACAGCGGCGACCACCCCCATGGGCTATGCAGTGGTCAGTGCGACCTTCAGCACTCTTTGTACAGCCAAGAAATTGGCACCTCCTACCACCACCATGCGCTTTGCAATAGATGGTCCTTCCTTCAGCTCCCTTCTGACAACCAAGTTTCTGGCATCGCCTACCACCACCATGGGCTATACAATACCCAGAAGCACCTCTTGCTCCTTTTTCACATCCTGGGAACTGGCAACATTTAGTACTAAAGTTGCGTTTATTGGTGTTAGCTACACCGGAAGTGCAGGCAGCTAGGCTTTTCACACTCGCCGTAACGGCCGATGAGACATCTGGAAAAGGGTCCTCAGCTATTTGGGGGGTCATTGGCAAAGAAAAGCTATAGGTTGCTTCAGAAACATACGATGGCGAAGCCACAGAATGCCCGAAAAACCAATTAGAGGGTTCCGATCTTTTTCCTGCAACATCTGTTGCCAAATTAGGCACCATTGTCTCTACAACATCATGTACATTTAACGATGCGGTACTTGCATGGGTCACAGCTGACTCAGGTGAAGCAGTGGATAAACTCAATTGAAGATCCAACTTTGGTGCACTTGCTGATGGCACATGCTCAGAACCAGCAGATTTTTTGTGATGATGTACCATATCATGACCAAGGCAAAGATCAAAATTCAGGCCAAGATCCAATGATGACTCTTCCTCGGTCTCCTTTACTGAAGATGGAGACATGATACAAGCCGTGGGAGAACTAACTTTGCTATTGTCAGAAGAACTTGCTGAACGGCCCAGACCAAGGGTGAGCAGGAAATATTCAGGAACTTCCGCTCCAGCCATATCAACCCACTTCCTTTTCAGTGCTCCTGGATTGGCCTGAGAAAAACTTGAATAAACAACAGTGCCAAAGGCGGTATCTTTGTAATCGACTGCTTGCTGAACCGTGTTCCACGGGTTAATATTAACACCAAATCCCGGGTTTTGAGGGGCCCTGTCCATTCCAATCAAGAAACATCTAGTAGTGCCAACTGTCGACCCAAAACAAAATGAAAAGAGCCTGCTGCCTGACTTCCGGAAATCAAAACTATATTGTCATCTACTACTATATTGTCATCTACTGCAACCTCCACTGACAAATCCAGCTACATCATCACGATCCATTTCTCGCCACTTTCAAGTATGTAAGGAGAATTATTAGCTTCTGGACAGAGCTTCAGTTTCTAGAAGGACCAACAGACCTGTTGTGTAAAAAGCAGCAGTAGATTTTTAGAATTAAGAAGCAACAGTAGATTAGAACAAGTACGCAAGAAACTAGAAACAGATGTGATCAGAGCTAAATAAATCACACGTGTCAGTGGACAAACAATTAGTAGGACTACAACGATTTATTATTAGAGAAAGAGAGGTTTCATGTTCCAGGTAAGAGTTTCAAAGTCTACATGATTCATACTCAAATAACATTTCAATTAAGACCAAGAATTTTCAATGCGTCACATCTTTTGAGTTTCGTCCCTAGCCTACCCTAACTTGCTTGGGACTAAATGGTTTTGCTGTTGTTGCATGCTTATAACAACTCTTTCTAGGTGACAAGGCCGTAGTTTAACAAAGCGAGTTGATTGATAGCACATAAACACAAATTACAACAGCTAACCATAACACTGAATCTTCTTTTGCCTAGAGGGATAGCTCCAAATATTTCTACTCCATTATGCTTGTCTTTTGAACAAAGGTAACAAACTAATAAACATACTAAACATTTGGTAAAAAAGAGAATAATCACGCGAGATAAGAGAGCAAATGCAACAGATAGGCAAGCACAGTCTAATGCATGTAGCAGACACTATGCAGATCGCACTGCACAACTTGCACTGCCGATGTTTTGCACTTTCTTACGTGCCAGTTGCAGACAATTTCATTGGTGCAGTACAAGTAAATAGGCGCTTTATCTAGGGGGCAAGGACGTGTCTTTTTCCGTGTGCGGGAATAATTTGTTTTTCTCACTCATGTGTACTTTCTTTCCTTTTTGTTGCACAATAGAAAAAAAAAAGATATCGACTTCTGTACTACATGTGAGAACATTTCGTAGCGAGACAACTATTGTTCGGGAGAAAAAAAGATGCAAAAAGCCATTTCGACTGAAATTCTTGTTTTCTGAATTAAAATAACCATCTCGTTATTGACTCAAGAGAACAAAAATGATGTCAATACAGAAACTGAATCACCGCACGAACGGCATGCTTGCTTATAGACACTTTTAAGTAAAAAAAAAAAAAAAACAGAGACTATAGTGTTATTACAGGAAAAAGAAACGCATAGCACAGGAGGAACCGTTCGGCTGAACACGGAGAACAAACCGGTTACAGATCCGTCGTCCCCAATCAACGACCCCTTAAATTAAACAAACCGAGCATCAGGTATTAAGCCTCCCGTAAAAAGTTTAGATCTTACTAACTCAAAACTAAAGCAGAAAAGAAACGCATAACGAGGCCCGCCCGAGATCTCGTCGACCCAGCGCGTAATCGAATAACGAATAGGAAGGACTAGCAGACATCACACGGCCACAGAAGACCAGAGAACGAAACCAGAAGCGGCGCTGGTGCTAACCTGAGACGGAGGAGCGGAAGGAGAGGTCGAACACGTGTGGTGGCGCGCGCAGGAGAGGAGGGAGGCAGCCGAAGCCGACGGGGGAGAAGAAGACGGTGGCGAGGAGGAGGACGAAGAAGGGGATGGGGATGCAGTGGCGTTTGTTGGGTGTTGGTGTGTTGCGCGCAGAAAAAAAGCCGAAGACGCGACGACGAGATGGCCGCGCTTATTATAATATAAACCCAGCCGCCGAGCGGAGGAGAGACGTGCGGTGGCGCCGCGGCCGCGCCAAAATCGCTGCAGCCACCCATCCGCACCCCCGCGTGCGCGCGCGGAGAAACGACCATGCCTTATGTCTGTTTCCGGCCATTGTGATCTTTCAATTTTGTTTGCTTGCATTTGTTTCCTCCTACAATTTTATTCGACCTGCAGCAAATTCACAAGAGTGACGTTAACTTAGTTTGGAGACTCCCTTTTGTTTTTGTATATTTAGACAACATTTTCTTTAATATATATTATTAAATGATGTGCATAGTGGATTCAAATCAAGTTTCAAAATATTATAGTACAGATCATACTGCTACAAATGGTCATAAGACTACTATAGCAACCACTATTTAGACATGACAACAGTTTATCACTAGTTAGTTCGTTACATCTGATTGTACTCACTCTATCCAAAAAATATATATATAAGCATTTGAAGATTTAGTCTATATATATAACATCTTTAATGTATTTTGACAATTGTGTATCTAAATTTATTGAAGATGCTATGAATTTGAATATCCTCTCTCTCTCATTGCCTAGAATGTTTATATTTTGAGATAAAAAAAAGTATTGTATATTAGTGCTTTCATAAGTTATAATTATCCTTGTTGGATTGGTTCTTAGACAAAAAGGTATTGAGTTTTCTTCTTCCGATCAATATTGGACCTTAGTGTATACTACTCCTATATATCATGCTATCTATTATACTAGTGTCAATTCGTTATAAACTTGATTTTTCACTATTTATTATCTTGCATTGATTATATGTTGTACGTCAGTAAGATGCGCTTCTTTATTCTCTTTTTTGGCAGTAGGATGTGACTCCTTTTAAGAAGAACAAATCGATTAAAAGTTCGTCAACAACTTGTGAACAACATTGGTCCGCTTGAAAAATCATTAATTTGACTAATAAGAGAAGATTTTATGACAAATTATATTTACTAGCAGATTGAGATATGTTTGCCCAGCGGGTGTTATTATATACTTCTTTCATCTTAAAATAATTGACACTTTAGCTACTTTATTTGTCTCAAAATAATTATTATTCTCACTTTCCGATGCATCTTTTCAATACATCTCTATCTCTATCTCTCTCCTCCTCGTTTTCTATGCACATATCTTTTATATTTTTTTTTAATTCTCGTGACCGGAGCCAAAACGTTAATTATTTTAGAACAGAGGTAGTAGTTAGACTGCTAGTATTTTTTACTGGGTACGGAGAGCGAGGTGCGCGAAGCCACACGTTTGCATTTTACTATGCCATTTGAGGTGGAGGCGGCGCAACGTTAGCGGCTTTGGGGGAATCGGTGGTGGGGTGACAGTAACACTTAACCATCAGGGCAATAGTGTTGCGCGGGCCCATGCGTCAGTGACACAGCACGCGGTGCCGCGCCGCGCATGCCGGCGGCGGCAGCGGTTCGCCACCGTCCGTGGTGCGCGGGCCGGGTGGGACCCGCCTCCTCGATTCCGTTCCGTTCTCTGCCCTGCTGATGTCGAGAGAGCTGTCTGAGCTGGGCGAGGAAAGGCGTCTTCTGTTCTGCCTCATCTGAAAAGGCACCGCACCACTATTAGTAAATCTTTTTAATAACCTTCTTGTCAGATGATGCTTTGCAATTTCTATTATCAACAAAAGAAAAGAAAAGAAAAACACACTTATTCGATTAGCTGCCGTGTGTTCCGGTTTTGACCAGAGCAATGGCCCGGCTTAACGAGCTCTCCATGGCCGCCCCTTTTGCTCATGACCGAACAAATTCCTTGTTCCTGCTGTGTCGATGAACGGACGGTATAGATGAGGCCGGATAGCCCCCTCCCTCTCTTTTTGGTGAGTCGTCAGTCATCGTGAGCAAAGCTTGCCGTGGCAATCGGCAATGGCGAATCTATCAATCCATCCAATAATGCTATGACCTGTCTTGTGCAGGAGAACTCCATCTCAGCGCCTACTGCTACTGCTACTGCTACTGCTACTGTGTGGGTAGGCGAGTAGCAGAGCATTTTGCATTGCCATCCTTTTTTCCTTGTCCTTCAGTGGCCAAGTGCTCCACTACAAAGGTGCAGTACTTTCTTGCGCACACTGACCGATTCGGCCATGCAATGCAAGGTTTGACAATTCAAATTGTATTCACCTGATCTGGAACAGCAGGTATTTTTGCACCGAAAGCAAATCCCCAGCATTTACCCGCAGCTACTGCGATAGTACAGTATATGTTCTTTCTGTTCTGCTTCTGATACATGCACATCGACGTCCAAATCAGAGCAGTCGTTTTGGTGCCGAGAGAGCATATCCTTTCCTGATGCCGCCGTCATTCTCCTCCCTGTTGTTTTCAGCGGCAGCGCTGCCTCAGCTCACATCACCTTTTTTTTTCCTGCTGTCTCACTCTTTCCACGTTCTTGCTAAACTGTTGCTGTTCTCATCCACTGGGGAAAGCTTACCTTCTGCTGTTAATATAATTTGTTGCCGTCTCAAAACGAAAATGCAAGGATTCTGAACTCGTCGGTGATACATTGATCCTAAATCAATATCTTATCAACTGAAGCATCTCATTACTTGTACGTGTTATTAAGCCCGTGGGGTGTAGCCATGATAATGCGGTAACATGAGTGATCCCTCGTGTCCATGTCTAATAATGTTGCTGTCATGTTAGTTGATGCCCAGGAATCTTTCCTGGTAGACAGTGGCGCCTTTCCTCGACGGTTTATTTGATGCTTGCATTGTATTTTTTTCCCTGCTGATCTGTCACGCCACTTGTCGCCCTCTCCTCTGTCGTGACATGTCAATCCTCATGCTAAGTTAGTAAACTACTCCCTCCGTTCTAAAATTGTTGTCGCCATTGATTTTTTTTGTTACCTTTGATCATTCGTTTTATTTAAAATATTTTGAAAATTATCATATATTTTTTATGATTAGTTTTATTACTAGATAAACTTAAAATATAATCAATAATTTTATGTATTTGATATAATTTTTTGAATAAGACGAATGATCAAAGTTCACGAAAAAAAATCAATGACAACAACAATTTTAAAACGGAGGAAGTATAGTGCTAGATTAGACAACGTGTGCAAAACAATACTCTTTCTTTCTTTTCTGCATTCGTCCTTGGATTTTTAGACTTCCATTTTTTATCTACCTCTAGAGCAGTGTACTATTTGCAAGGAAAAAAAATAGATACACATCATTCAGAACCAAACGGAAGAAGGACGGGAGGAGGACGAAGGAGCTAGGGAACACAAGAAGGTGGCCAAATCTGGTCACTGAAGTCTATGCGGCTTTCTACCTGATGCACAGTACCATACGAAAAGCATCAGCAATATAAAGCAACGCATGATACTATGATAGCATGGTTGATCAGGTGACCGCCATGGATGATGTCACTGCTGACCTTTAGCCTTCTCAATCAACTTTTCTCTACTGGACACCGGCCGGTCACATCCATCTGTCTCACTATGTTTCTGACACCTAGCTAGTGTTGTGAAAATCCTTTAGATAATGCACATTGTTTACATGGAAAACGACAGTGTTTGACGAGTCTAATCGCCGCGGTTGTCGCCTTTAATTTGCTACGAGGCGATGGGATTATGCCAAGCAACGAGCTCGAGATATTTTTTTCCCATATTGAACAACGGTGAAGACGGTGGGGTGGGCGCCGGGCGTCCCTGTCATGGTGATCTTCTCACACCGAGGATGAAAAGCATATAAAGTGAGATCTTGAGCACTTGTGTGTGGGACTGTTGTGTGGCCTGGCCTCCTTTCCGTTTTCCGATCAGATATTCAGATGTATGCATTGCAATAACCATTGGTTTCATCATGGAGCCACTGTGTCTGTCTTGTGGAACAAGGGGTCAGGTTCTCTAGGGGATAAACGGGCGAAGAGAAACGAATTGCGATCATAATCAGAGTTTTTTTTTATGATAGGTTGTTAGGATAACCTATGTGATGATGATAACCTCTTTACATTAATAAATAATCTTCCTGCATGTGGAGAAGTTCCACATGCCAGCAGGACTTTGCACCTTGTAACAAGGCTGATCAGGACAAGCTTTCGTACTACTACTTTTCAGGATTTAGAGAGGGAAAAAGGCAACAGAAGAGCCTGCCTTTAATTTTCTTGCTGAAGTTGACACCAGAATTTAAAACTGAGGATCGAGCTCACTATTTGCAGAAAACTCGTGTGCTAATTGAAGTGCGATTCTGGCATAATAAAGTAACGGAAGCAGAGGACGGACTGAACTTCTCCACTGACCTTATCAGTATTCGGGTCAAACAAATACGATCCGGCGAATCGAAGAGGTTTTATACGCTCCGTAGAGATATTTTACTGATCGAAGATGTTTACGGGCCTCACAATGTGCCAGTTCAATAAGCGACAGTTGTGGAAGGCCAGCAGGCAGCAGGTAGTAGGGTTGAAAAACGGTGACGGAAATTTCTGATATATCGATAATTATTTTTGAAAAAATAAGAAATAGAAAAATAATTATAGAAAATATGAAAATAATAACAGAATTAGAAAAATCTTGACGGAAATAAAAATGAAAATGATAGAGCCGATTTTTTATCAAATAGACGTTTAAAATTTTTCATGAAAAACATCAAATTTCTGAAGGACTATCTTTTGTTTCCCAACCAATCATCACAATTCTAAGACATATAATACTAAACTCCCTCTTGGACTCGTTATTGTTGCATGTACCATACACTACTCTTAAAGCTATTAATTTTTTATATGTCATGTCACTCTAATTTATAGTGTCAACTATGTCGATATTGATTTTTTTTGTCATGTTAGTTTTATGATAATAATTATTTTAATTGTGCAAGATGAATGGTATGATTGTATGATTATGTTGACGTGAGTATCTAGCATAATATTATAGTCCGTAGTATCGTTCATGATTATCGATTTTCGATCGATATTGATATATTTCCGTATCGATAATTTTATTTTCAATTTTCAACAATATCATTATTATTTTTATTCCGAGATTATCAATTTCGTTTTCATTTTAAATTAAAAAAATTTAGTTGAGAAATGATAATACTAATTTTCGACCGTTTCGGATCGTTTTCATCCCTAGCACTAGCAGGTAGCCATATTCCATCTTGCTATTTGCGTTTCTGCGTCTATACTAATCACAGTGCGTGTGACTGTGAGTGCCTGTCTACGCCAGCTAGGCTAGGTAGCCATGCATATTCCAATTTTCGTATTGCGAAATGATATGATTAGAGATGAGAACCTCACACACACAGCATAAAGTGGTCACATTCGTCATCGCGACGCGTCCTGCCAGTGCCACGACGCATCGTCCACGTCCTTCACTGCCGCCATTGTCCACCCATTGTGTAGGTAGGTGCACAGATCGGCCGGCCTCAACCGCACCTTTGGGCTCAACGGTAGGCCGCATCGATGGGCTGCGATCCCTTCTTTGCTCCTTCTGGGCTGGTCTACTTACGACGACTGTTTCGGATTGTGTCCAAGAACCGTCAAGCCCACCTGGAAATTGGATCGCGATCCAAATCCCATGCCCCTCAGACCGCGCGATTCGATTAAGCGGCCCAGTTATTGCATTGTTCCTTCTGGGCTAGGCTTGTTGCGAGAAGTCCTTCGGATTGCGTCCAAGGACCGTAAAAGCCCACCTAGAAATTGGATCGCGATCCAAATCCTGGGCCCCTCGGACCGCGCGATCCGATTGAGCGGCCCAGTTGTGCGCCCGTGACGTGAGGGCAGTTCACAACATTTTGCACGGAAGCCCACGGGTTACTGCCTATTTCCGTCAGGTCCCCATCCGGCGATCCGATTTCCATCCTTGCCGCTGACGGATTAGCGGGAAGGAGGACGAATCCAATGGACGCTTGGAGCATCAACGGAGGAGGTGCGGTGGCTCTGCCTGCGGACTGGCTCGAGGCCAGAGCCACACAAAACCTACCTCGTTCTTCCAGCGGACTGGCTCACCATGGACGCTCTCAACCGTGGAGCTTCTGAGCCAATCAGCCAACGACTGTGTTCGTCGACGCGAATTAATGGAATTCAGCAGTAGAACAAACTGATGCAGAATCAAGTGTAACCTTTTCGGACACGAAACTTTATTCTAACGCGACACTGCTTGGATTTCAGGTTCGCAGATTCCTGAAATTTCGATTGCCTGCTAGAGAATCTGCAAGAACTCCATCATACGGCTAGAGAACAAACTACCGTACAAAATGATTCCCAGTTAGAAGCAACAAAAGGAAAACTAGAATCTCCTCCCCCTGAAGAAAGCTTACGGTTCAGAGTTCAGGCACCAGGCGTGAACCTTTGATCATGGCCTTTGCTCTTCATTCCTTCCATAACAGACACACAGAATTCATCATTTTGAAGATCTCAAGTCTGGAACGATGTATACAGAATTCAACAATTTGAAGATCTCAAGTCTGGAACGATGCACCAGTTGTCTCTGAAACCTCAACCTTAGAACTGATGTATGATTCGTCTGCCTGTACAACTTGACAATTCCATCCATGTACTAGCAATCTAACATTATCCTTCTCCATACATGTGCACACGGTAGGCTCGTCCGTAAAACTCTGTTGCGATTTTTTTTCACCTTTATCTGATTAATTTCATACAGTTTATTTATGACCATTGTCAATTCTGGAGGAATATGTGACACTTGCATCGAAATTATAGGTGTAACTGATATCCAACTCTCCTTGCATTGACCCATTGAAATTTTGAAATGCACTATGATTTTTTCGACGAAGAAGAACGAACAATGCAAATCAAGGTTTGTGCTTTTGGAAGGAAACAAATAATTTTTAGGCGTAAATTACTTAATTAAAGAAGTGGGCCAGGTAGTTACATGCAAAATTTGGGTTGCTGAAGCAAATGGATGGCTGGATCATGCAACTCCACGGCGTGCACTTACTAGGCAACTCTAGGGGATTTGAACCCGGATAATAGGTGAAGTGACAAGCATCGAGTCGAGATATATTGCATATTTTGTTCCCTTGGTTCATCAACAATGCACTTGAAACTGTATAATAATATTAACGTTTGTGTGCAGACACGCGGAGGTAGGAAGATGTACTGCCATACAATCCAATGTAATATTTTCACCTTGCTACCAAGACAAACCAACCTCTCAAAAATGTTGATATGCTTGGAGATTCACAATTCCTTAAATTGTTTCGGGTTTTCTTGTGATGAATAATTTTATTAGCTGCAACCAAACCATCGGATCGAAAAACTGGAGAAATGGTATTCCATCCGCAGAATCCTTAATCTGAATATAAAGTCATATGATTATTCAGTGGCATGTTGGTTTATAATCCAGATGTAAATTAATTTTATAAACAACCATGGATTCTCATATATACTCTATATGTAAATGTGTTAACGTTGATGAATATCTCATTGGATTCATATACATTAATTCATAATGAACCATGGATTCTTGTATTTACCCTACAGTATAACTAAATGTCTTATTTTTCTTCAAATAAATAAATGTCTTATTGTAGAATGATATCTCATTGGATTGATATGCATCAATTCATAATCATCCATGGATCTATAGATATCTGCCCAATAAATACAGTAGCAGGATTCATATAATTCCTAGTGCATTGAGATGTAAACTAAACTAGTCCAGGATGGCCGGCCATGATGAAAGTACTCCAACCCCTTGGCAAAAGTACACCTTGCATAGATCAAGAGAGCAGCACCCGGTGCGTCAGATGAGAAAGAAGGTGATTCACCTGGTGCTGGGATCCGGTTCGGTGATATGCAACCCCCCCCCCCCCCCCCCCCCCCCCATGTAGGCATGAAATGAACCGCAGCAAAGCATTAGAGAGGATCGTTCCATTCTTAACCAAGGAGAAGAGAGCAGAGGCAACGGCGGGTATGTTCCACCCAGTCTCTCCAAAATACTTTTGAACCATGCCAATAAGCTCCAATCGGTGAATCACCACTATCTTTCTGCATCTGCGTACATAAATTACATAGATCGAGAGAGAGCAGCACCCGGTGCGTGAGTCACGAACGGCTGCGATCCGGTCCTGTGATATGCACCCCGATGTAGGAAGCATGAGAATGAGAGGATTGTTCCATTCTTAGCCAAGTATTGTGGTGTCCTCTCCTTTGGCAAGGAAGGAAGGAGAAACGCCCAAAATGACGAGGAGCAAGAATTGAGGAGGAACGCGACGCAAGAATGGAGCAGCTGCGTCAGGTGGGCGAGGCCGTGGGCGCCGTGCACGCGCTGATGTCCTTCGTCGACGACAACCTACGCATCAACCCGCGGCAGTGCCGTCTCCTGGCCGACGCGTGCGCGCTGGCGTTCGCCGCCGTTGCCGGCGAGGTGCGGTCCCAGCTCCGGTTCGAGGAGCGGTCGTCGGCCAAGTGGAGGCCCCTCGAGTCCCCGCTCCGCGAGCTCCACCGCGCCGTGCGCGACGCCGAGGGCTTCGTCCGCCACTGCCTGGTGGACCCGCGGGAGCCCCTGTGGTGGGCCCGCGCCGCCGCGTCCACCCACGGCGCCGACCTCTGCGTCGACCTCCACATGCACAACCTCCTCTGGTGCGTCGCCGTCGTGGTCGAGGCCGTCGAGGCCATCGCGGAGGCCGGCGGAGATCCTGAAGAGACCTCGAGGAGGAAGGTGGCGTTCGCCAAGGATTACGAGAGGGACATGCTGGATCCGAGGCTGTTCCGGCAGAGGCTCGGCGCGCGGTTCCTGGCGACTCCCGAGCTCGCCACTAAAATGGAGATGGCGTGGAAGGAGGACCGGTGGCTCCTCGTGAAGCATCTCGAGGAACGAAGGACTTGTTCTTCTTCCTCGCCGGAGCCGCCGCTGACGACGCGGCACGAGCACCGGCTCGCCGACGTGCTGGCGGCGCCGCGGGGGGCAATCCACCCGGCGTCGATCCTCCTGCAGGGCGGCGGCGGCGAGTTCCAGATCCGGCGGCGCATCGCGGGGAGCCTCGGCCTCAAGGAGGCGCAGTGGATGGGGGAGGCGTTCTTGGTGCGGCACCTCGTCGGCGTCGACACCTCGGACGCCGCCGCCGAGGTGGCGACGCTGCTGACGTCGGTGGCGCACCCGAACGTGGCGCACTGCCGGTACTGCTTCCATGACGAGGAACGGAGAGAGGTGTTCATGGTCATGGACCAGCTCATGGCCAAGGACCTTGCCACCTACGTCAAGGAGGTCACCGGCGCCGCCAAGCGGAGGACGCCGTTCCCGACGCTCGTCGTCGCGGTCGACGTGATGCTGCAGATCGCGCGCGGGATGGAGTACCTCCACTCCAAGAAGATCTTCCACGGCGATCTTAACCCGGCCAACGTGCTCGTCAAGACGCGGCACGGTTCCGATTCCCACCTGCACGTCAAGGTCGCCGGCTTCGGCGCCGCCCAACCATCATCATCGTCATCAACCGGGTTCGGTGCCGCCCAGTCATCATCATCGGCCAGCCCCAGGCCCAGCCCCAGGGCATCATCAGCAAATGCAAATGCTGCGAATGGCAACAACAATCCCTGCATCTGGTACGCGCCGGAGGTGCTGGAGCAGCAGGAAGGATCCAATAATAGGTGCACGGAGAAGGCGGACGTGTACAGCTTCTCGATGATGTGCTTCGAGCTGCTGACGGGGAAGATCCCGTTCGAGGACAACCACCTGCAGGGGGAGCACATGAGCAAGAACATCCGGGCCGGGGAGCGCCCGCTGTTCCCGTTCCAGACGCCGAAGTACCTCACCAGCCTTACCAAGCGATGCTGGCACGCCGACCCGGCGCAGCGCCCGACCTTCTCCTCCATCTGCCGCGTCCTCCGCTACGTCAAGCGCCATCTCGTCATCAACCCACCGCCGCCGGACCAGCCCGACGCTGCCACAACAACAACGCCGCCGTTCGACTACCTCGACATCGAGGCCAACCTGCTCAGAAGGTTCCCGGCGTGGCAGGGCAACGCCGCGCCGCGCGTCGCCGACGTGCCGTTCCAGATGTTCGCGTACCGGGTCATGGAGAAGGAGAAGATGCGGGCGGTCCTGCACATCAACAGTAACAACAGGGACAAGGCCTCCGATACCAGCAGCGACGGCAACTCGCTCTGCGGAGACGATGGCACCAGCAGCTTCGGCACCGTGCTCACGGATCCCGATTCGCTGTCCGTGTCCGGCCGAGCCACGTCCTGGTCGCTGCCTGAACGCAACACAAGCAAAAAGGCAGCGTCGCCGAGGAAGGCCACCTCCAGGCTCGCAGGCAAGCTTTCGATTTTCCCTACTGTTTGCTCACTCTACTCTGTAAGAATGTTTGTTGCTGCAGGGCCGCCGCAGAAATCCAAGTCCATGGGCGTCGTCCGGCCGCCGCAGATCACCGCCAGGAGGACGCCGAGAATAAAGTCCGACGGCCAGCTGAATTCTCCGGTTCTACCTTCACGGCGCCGCGGATCCACCGGGGGCCACCTTTCAGACTCCGAACTACCTTAGGACCTACACCGCATCAGCGATGTTTCTTCACACATTTCCTTTTTTTGGACAATGTATGTAGACTAATGCAAGGTGACTATTTCTTTATAAATGTCAGCATACGTTTGAGGAATTGTTAACAGAACGTAGGTGATGTGAGATAAATTCTTCAATTATGTGAACAAATAAGCAGGCTATTCTTTCATGAAATGCAAACATAGATCACAACTACTGTCCAGACAGACACAAGCAAAACTTAAATTGCAGTCGACACGTCAATTAAAACCACTCCGCATATGTAACCACTTGAATCGAGGGTGAGACCAAGAAACTTGTCAGTCACTAATGGCAGCACACAATACCGCTTAAGCTCAATCTCAAATACATCACCATCGAATAAAATTTATGAGTTAGCCAAGTACTTAAAGCTTTACAGCCAACTTTTTATTTCCCATGATCCAGTAACAATTTAGGACCTGAAGCCAGCAGAGGATATATCAACATGGGCTGAGAGGGCCACCTTATGCTGAATGGAGCGGAGCCGCAGTCATATCCTTCTACTCGCCCTGCCTACAAAAACAGAACTCAACACCTACAAAAATAGCAGTTGATAACGGCCAGCACTAGCTCCACTTCTTCAGTCTGATATCCTCATCTCTACTCCTAGCACATCCTTCACAACCTCGTAAGTGACAAACGCAATGGCAATCGACGGCACCACCTGAACAACAACAGCAGAATTTTAGAAACAACGCTCAGCAACAATCCTGAAGCTCATAGAAATCTCATGTTTCATCAAACAAATTACCTTCACTGAATTCGGCACAAGACCCTTGTACAGAGCGCCAACACCTTCATGACGAACAGTTTTCCTGAATGCATCAATCATACCATTGTACTGGAGTGCCTCTTTGCTTTGTCCAGTAATAATAGAATCTGCATGGTTCCAACCAACCATCTGCATTCTTCTCCTTATGACATCAAGAGGGTATGCAACAGTCTGGCCAATTGTTCCAGCGATGGCTCCACATCCAAGCCTTGTAACAACATGCAGTTCGTTGTCATCTGCAAGTCCCAATGGGTTTTTCTGGAGTAGCCAATCCTTGAGGGACTCGTATACAGCAAAGTTGAGACCAACATATGGAACCTGCATAAAGATAACAAAGCATAAAAAAAGGTAAGTACACATCAGCAAGGTCCAAGGCACAACAGTATAGCTAAGATTATTAGCTCCAAGGAACATACAACTCCAATTACAGATGGAAGCCACCCTCTGTACAAAGCACGGAAGCCTTCTTCACGGTAGACTGTACCGAGTGCATGAAACATACCACGGTACTGGTAGGGAGACTTGTCTGTCTGCAGATGTGATTTCAGTCAAGCAAATAGCAAATGAAATATAACTTTATAGCAGCTTAAAGATAGCTAAAGAGGTTGACAGAGCTAGGCAATCATAAAGTACCTGAACAGTAATCCTACCCCTAACCATATCCATCGGGTAAGTGGCAGACATGGCTATGATACCAGCACAGGCTCCAGCTCCAAGGCGTAAAACCGGAGTAAGCTGAGCATCCTCTGTGCATCACAAAAATGTTGATTTCAGAAATGCTAATCAATTTCTTATGACACAGCACATCAAATCCCATCACTTAACTCGCAGGCCATGCATGTCAGCAACTATTTTGCAAAGGACAAGACAGCTTGAAAATTGTGAGATTATAGAGAATGGTATTAATCGGCTTTAAACATAAATTTTGGAACCACATGTAATCTCCAAAAAAAAAACAGATGCTAATATTCTACCTATTTTCCACCATTTATATGAATTACTGAAAAACATGTAGATCTCCTACTTCAAGAGACATACTGACACAAGTTGATCAACAAAGAGTGAAACACTCAGTATAAAGTAGGAGAAGAAACAAGTTGGCCATGACAACAACACAAGAGATGTAAGATACGGAGAAGGCTACAGCCTCAGGATAACGAATGGACCTTTCTACATGCATACAAGACATTCTAGCACCCCCAATTCTGGGTTAGAGGTACTCCGAATTCTTAAATCCACTGTTCTCAGAAACATTTGAAGTAGTATCATTTTGGTAAAAGAAGCTGCAGCTGATCAAAACAGCGAAAATATGCATAGATTTGGAAAGAAAAAAGCTACCTAGACAATTGCAACAAATTCCAACTAAAGATTTATAAAACAATTGTTAAAAGAGAGATTTTGAAATGGCAATACGCTGTCAGCGTTAAGCTAACAGAATCTATCAATGTTGTCAAAATACAGTAAACAATTTTTTACAAAGCTGCAATCTCTTCTATTTATTTTTCTCAAAAAGAACTGTGAAGCCAGTAGAACAGTCACTGGGTACACATGACACAAAAAATGATCACAAATCTCAACTTAAAGCTAATTATGACGTACCTTGCCCAGTTTGTTGGCGATAAAACCACAAAATTCCCCTGTAACAAGGCAGAGAAAGGCAACATGTTAATACTCCTATAATTTACATAAAAAACATATGAGCAGTAGAGCATGCTTCAAATCGATCTAAGGACAAGACAGTCTGATCATGCGGCACAAAAAAAGGTCTTCAAGAAGAGCAGGCAGGTGGCAGTAGAACAGGAAAATGTAAATAAAAAGAGTAAGTTGATAACAAGAACATACTTTGATGCCTGCTCATAGCTAAAAAACTTCACAGCAGAATTGGGAACAATCCTTGCACAATTGGTACCATTGCCCTTGAAAAGACCACGGAGACCTTCTGTTCGCCATATATACTGTAGACCTTGAACTGTACCATTGTACTTGATGCTGTGAGGATTTTGGACCTGAATAACCAGAGCAAATTAAGTGATAGGTCAAATACACATAGTTTAGACATACCCATCATATCCGTGCAAGTGCATCAGCATAGAGGTAACTTCATAGACAATTAGACTAGGGTAGATCCGAAATGCAATGTCCTTAAGATTATGTCACAACAATTCTTTACTGACAGTCAGAGTAGCCTATGTACATCACCATCATAGTTCTACACTCTATACATCTTGCAGTTATAGTTGATAGAGCATTCAAAGTACATTAATGCAGTGGTGGCCTAATTTCTATCATGTTTTCGTGTCATATAGTATTAGCTTGCAATAGCTCATGTTGACCTGGCCCAAACAACAATGCTATTACATTATACAGGAAACTATCTCACATAAAACTCAGTAGTACAAATCCCGAAGAACCCATCCTCCAAAGTTGTTTGATTCATAGGTGAATCACCACAAAGTGATTGAACCATGCTATCCTGGTCTGTAAGGGGTTAGCCAAAACAGGTCGTGCAAATAATTTTGGCACAGTAAATATTTGCAAAAATCAATCAACTCTGTTACATAATATTCACAACACTAACAAGTCATTAGATACAACAGAAACTATAGGTCACACGAAACTCACCTGAAGCAAGATTTTCAATCGCTCAAGTGGAGCAACAGCAGTGCGTGACCTGTGTGAAACATCAAAATAAACTGATTCAGAACAAATAGATAACAATAAGGCAATAATTAACACAGGCAAATATTTTTCATCGGTGTATCCATCCGCCTTAAGATTTTCCTAATTAATTGGGTGTTCAAAGTATGCTTTCTAAGAAAATGACCTAAATAAATAAGATATTTTTCTTCTTTTTAAGAAAATGACCTAAATAAATAAGATATGCTTAATCATTGTGCTCTGACTTCAGTTGACTACAATAATATTTTTTAGCTAGTTGCCCAGTCTTAGCAAAGAAAGACAATATCAAGTCGGCCTAGTCCTCTAGCAACCAAATATATCACATAAAGTAAACACTGGTAGGCAAAGTGGTTAGATTTGGAAGATGACAGATGACGATAAGAAAAACGTCAAAATTCAAAGATGCTGAGCACACTGAAATACGGTCACAAGATGGAAAGTAATTGGACTCGGACATCAACAGATAAAAAACATGGTGCATCACTGCATCATACCTTTTGGGGCGGACTTGTCGGCTACTGACCAAACCAAAAGGACACATTAATATGTCGGGAATACATGCTAAACTCATTCTTTGTAAAAGATAACCTAACTAAAAATGGATAAACCATGCATGCTGGATACTTTGAGATATTACAATCGATTTAACAACAAATAAATGGAAGCAAATGCATGCAGTGATAAGTTCTGGATTTAATCTTGAGTCAATGTTAGCTCGTCCAGTGTCATGGCAACTTAACTGGCACTCATATGCACCTGAATCTGTTGGGAGTCGAATCTATCTGAAGTACTGAACGATTAATAACAGATCACTAATAAATCAATAGTTCTCCAGGAAAATTGGAAATGATTCGGACTAATCCATTCACACGGTAGGATAAGGGCTAAGTTGAAATCCGAACAAGTGGGACAACACGGATGGGAAATGTGTTGCCCCCATGGTTCTCCTAAAATCCCAACCTGCTGACGAGTCAGCTAAACGAGATCTGAGCGGGTCGCGCGTACTAGGGTTTAAGCCCCTCGAGTCGAATCCACCACAGATCACACGCGCTGGCACGAAACGATCGCGGTGCCTATTTGATGCCGCGTCAGAGCGCCTACCAGCACAGAAACCCTGAATTCCCTAAACCTCGAGCGGCACCACGACAACACGGATCAATCAAACCCCAATCTAACAACAGAGGGCACCTGGTAGAATCGAATCGACTCAGGCAGCCCACGCACTGAGCGCTACACACGAAGATGAATCGAAATTGGAAAGGCGGGGCGAGGGAGAGGATCGGAGCGGGAAGTGGAACTCACACTCCCCCTGCGACGCCCCCGGCGACGAGCGACTTGAAGATGGTGAGGACCTGGTGGCCGGGGCCCTTGACATCCTCGCGCGCGCGCTTAGCCTCCTCCGCCAGGTTGACGATGGTGGTGACTGCCGTGTCGCCCCTGGTCTTGCCCACCACGTCCTCCGACGCCATCACTCACTCCCCCGCCGCGCGCGCCGCTGGACCCCTCACCCGCCCGGATCGCCGAAGCGGAGGAGGAGGAGGAGGAGGAGGAGGAGGAGTGGTGGCGGCCGCCGAGACGGGCCCGGCTCGGGGTTTTGGTGGCGGCGGCGGCGGCGGCGCGGTGGGAGATGGGGGCGTGCGTGCGGTGAGGAGGGGGGCAGACGGCAGATGCGCGCTGGGAGAGGTAGTGCCTATTAACATGTTTCGGCGTCTGGTGGTGGACGTGATTAGCCCTCTCGCTTTACTAGCTAGGAAAACTGTTAGGTGCACGCAGCTGGACGCGAGACTCTATCCTATGCACGTGGGCCATGATAGGAATGCTGGTGAAGTGGGGCCGGAAATGGAAGAGATGGGTGAAACTGGCAGAAGCGCGCGGAGCATTTCGGCTCTCTGTAATGGGCGGAGGGGGAGATCTTGCCGTCCGTGCTCATCCCCCCGCAGGGATCATCATCTTGATGGACGACGTGGTCCCACACATCAGTGGAAGAGGCAGAGAAGTGTTTAGCGAGGCAGGTGTGGTTAACGGAAACCTAGATCCGACGGGACGGCGTGCTGAACCGGACCTCCCGGGCCTCTTCATGCTGCTTTTTGGTCCCCTAAAAGAAAGCATATTATGTTTTTTTTTCATGTACATAAAAATGTATTCTAGATTTGGAAATAAATATGATAATGGCTGCAATATAGACATTATAGCTTAATAGTGCTTGAAAATTATATACACAACAAAAAAAAAAAAGTAAGGTAACAAGATATTTTTTGCGCTATCTTCTTCGTTGTTGTGATTGTTGACCAGAACATGTGAAAAATGAAAAAGTAGCATGGGTAATATGCTCTCGATTTTCATAAAAAAAAAAACATTAGTGTTGCTTTTGTAAATTACATGCTCGTGCATAAAAGTTGTCAACATCGTTTTGCCGTTTGTTTCAGTGTAAAAGAGGACATTACTGCTTATAGTATGTAAAGTTCGTGTAATTCGGTATGAAAATGACTACTATATGATGTTTTTTCTTATATAAAAAAAGTAATAAATAAACTAATGGTTGGTGGGCATCATGCTCTTCATCTGTGTGGCACTCAAACATGCGAAGGAACTATTACTAGTAGAGTCTTGGACACAATTACAAGTCAACTCACTCATCCATCACTCAATGTGTGGCGCTGGTGTAAATGCTGGGTCTTGTGTTGGAAATTTTTCTTAATTAGAAAAATCTCTTTTTCTTCCTTGATGATGAAAACAAATTCAGGGATATTCTTTGTCGAAAAAGAAGAAACTTGTCGCTCTGATGGTTGAGAGATGTGGACTTTTATTCGGCCCTTGTTGGCCGGACGGGCCAAAGAATCACAGCGATCTCTGGACCACCAGGACCGTTGGTATGGTACATTTAACAGCGAAGGGTTTGTGGATAGACACCACACCACACTCGGCGACCAAGGGAAGGTCGTGGGCTGGCGGCGTGGCGTTCGGTTCGGAGACCACGTCGCTTTCGAGGAGCAAGGAAAAGGCCCGCAAGTGGCACGGGTCCGGCCTTGTGTTTGGGCTGCTAAAGATAAGGCGTACGGTTGACGACGATGGGCTACATGATAGCAACCTCCACGTTCCTTTCCTTGGACAAAAGAAAGAAAACAATGGAAATGGTTGGTTTTCAGTTGGGCTTTCGTACGACACCCAGATGAATGCACCCAAGGCCCAATCTAAGTAGCGTTTGCCAATCGAGAGTGACGGGGCCGAGCACTGGTTTCAGGTCATCGGAGAACATCTTATTGGGCTGCAGCACTGAGTTCGCCAGGCTCCATTAAGTCCCCTGCTTTTTGACTTGCCATGGGATTATGAGAACAAAGACGAACCTGGAAGAAGAAACCAGCTTGTGTCGTCTCGCTGACAAAATACTACAGTCCCTCCGTTCAGTGCGCATCCCGCCGTTGCCCTCACTTCCAAGCAATCATCGGATTTGTCAGCGCTTGCTTCCAATCCCTTTTTGTCCCAGTCTCAATGTCCCTGGTACTAGTATTTTGTTTGTCAGCAAGTTTAGGCTTAATTGTCGCCGATGCTCCAAAAAATTGTCATCATGGCTTCACGTCCGTCGTTTGGCCTATGTTCAGTGGAAGACCTTCTTACATGCATGCATCCATGTCGAGACCATGATGACAGCGCCAGACATGGACATTGCATGGCAGACTGATCTGATGAACAAAAGTGTGTGTAAAGCATGTTGATTGACTCGTCGGTGTTCAACTCGTATGCTGGACTAGTATTTTTCGTTCCTTGTTTTCTTCTTGTTACAAGAGGAGTTCAATATGACCATGCACCGTCCCACTTAACCTGAAGATCTGGATATGCTCAATTAGTCATTTGTGTCTGGTGACGTTTAGCTCTCTATCTGAACCTAACCAAATTTACAAAAGCCAGCCCTTGTATTTTCGCACAAAAGCAGTCCTTGTATGCACAAAAAGCATCGATTAAGATGCATGGGAATCTTTCCTGGTCCAAATATTCATACCAATTTCAACATGTGATTCGTGTGGAGGACCAGCCTCCCGCCTATATATGTTTGATTGTCGCTGTTCATGGCCAACAAACGCGCCCGGTTTAATATAGGCTCGACGTGTTGGTCTGTTGTGTGTCGACAATGCCCACTATGCCCTCAGGACCACTATACACATTTCTGCAGACTAAAATTCATCTTTTTGAAGGCAGGCTACAAAATCAATTTTAATGCATACGTGTCTTCGTTACGAATCAACTACCATTTCATATCTTTTTTTTTTCTTCAAAATCTCTTTTTACTACTCTCTTTGTTCTAAAATATAAGTATTATAGGCTATGAAAGAGGGTGTCTAGATTCATAACATCTTCAACGAATCTAGATAACAGTATGTCTAGATTCATTAAATATGCTATGAATTTAGACAAATGCTTCAAATACTTAAATTTTAGGATGAAGGGAGTATTTCACATGTCAAAACGATGCTGACATCTGTGGGTGTCAGCTCCTTCATGAAGGCATCGTTGTGTTGGTGTGCATTTGGCTGTAATCTTAATGTACCAGGTGAAAATGGAGGAACATGCAGATTGCAACGCAAGTGACTCCACGCCTGCGTCTAGCAATTGGTTCATTTTTCATTCCAATTATTGTGAAATCAATGTTTACCTTTATTTAAGTCAAAAAAAAATTATTGTTGAAGTAATGCCTGTGGTTGGGCTTTCGCTGCCCTTCTTTACTTCTGGAATATTGATGGACTATCCATGTCCATCTCTTGAAGTTTTTGCAGTAGCATGCAGGACCGCGTAGATAGTTCTTTCTTACTTGCACTTGCAGATAAGCATGCATCATCATCGCACCCGATCTGAGCTGGACACCTTTTCAGTTGAGCATGAAGGTTTCTTACTTCCGAGCCATAAGTTAGTTGAAATGAGTGTATTAAGCATATATGCAGCAAAAATCTTTTAAAGGGTTTGATGTTTCTATTTTATTGTCACATTTTCTGTTCATCGACAATACATAGATAGGAGTTATTAGTTGAAATAAGTGTTTGGATGGTGTCTAAACTCTGCCACTCCGTAAGTGTGGCCGCACCGCTATAAGTTCGGTAAGTAAAACGGTCGCTGCAAGCCTGCAACCAAGTTTTGGCATGAAAAATGAACTAGGGGCATATTGAATGATTGTGGCACTAAAAGTTTGGCAACAAGCAAACAATAGCCAAAGTAATTGCGGCATGCCGAAATTTCGATATGGCAAAGTGTGATTTAGCCATCTGAACATTCATGTAATTTGATCTTTCAAACTTAAAACTCTGTAATCGTTTGGGCCATTGCCGGGCCATTATTCCGTAATGAAAATCAGGTGGGGAGTCCTCCTCCCCCCGTTAACCCCTCAAAAAAAAATCAATAGTCGAAAATGGATGTACAGTCAAATTTGATAAGAGGACAAATATGAAAATGCATGGAAAAGACCAGAGGGGGTGGGGGGCACCATCCAGCAGAATAATCATCGGTGAGATTATGTATCAGAGACAAAGAAAGATGATGCTGATATTTTGTCAGCAAACAGTTGCAGTACTTTTTTTTAAGAACTAGTTGTCGTACTTAGCAATGGACGAAAGTTCGAATGTCGCAAAGACAATGCAACGGTCTTCTCGGTTTCTCATTCCTAACTATTTTTCAATTGAGGGTGCATTTGGTACACCTCTAGATTTATCTTGAATCAGAAACATTTTAAATTCTCTCTTGAACGTTTCTCTAGTGAATCACTTTTTTTAAAAATGTTTGACAAAAATACTGGATTCGAATTTTTGAAGCAAAATGAACTAAGTGATTTATGAATCTGGTGAAACACCATTTTAAATAATTCCGGTTGGTAGTGTAAAAAACTTGAAACATTTCAAGTGATTCATCCCTAAAACGTTTCACCTTTTTGCTCTTTGAAAGTGATTCAGCCTTGAATCTGAGTCGTTTCATTCAGTCAAACGGACCTAAAGCCTAATATGTGTGTATTTATGGCTGATACATAGTTTTCTTTGTTGAAAGTCAAACTTTTCTCATCAAGTAAAAAAAAATCCTCCCTCCCCCCCCCCCCTATAAGTACAATCCAACTAAAAACCCTGTTTAATTGGTCAATGCAAGTTTCGCTGAGGTCTCCTTAATGTTAGTTTAAACACGCCCACCTAGCTGTTTGCCTTCAGAGTGTACGCATGTGATTCATATATAGTTAACTTATATAATAGACATTAGTTGTTAAAAAAACTTCTAATAGACATTACCAGAGAATCAATTGATGTCATAATTGATTTAATCCGAAGTATTTTTTTTTTCTAGTTACAAGAGCGCATCAGACAACTGGCCGGATTTTCTTTTGTCCAACTCTATCTTTATCAGTTAATTCTGTGCAATCTTTTTGTCTCATCTGTTGGACACCGGCCGTACGGTGCTATATCATAAACCGCATCCATGCTGATTAAGATTCAAACTTATTAATCTTTGACTAACCTAAGAATTCATAAATTATGAAAGCCGAATTTGACATAGATAGGCAAACATATGTGGTGACTTTGTCGATCTTAAGATTTATGGATTTGATTTGCTAAAAAAAAAATCGTAGCGATGAGTGTGTGCCTGCAATGTTTTTGTGAAAAAAAAAGGTTCATTGATTGAATTTATGTTGTTCTTTTTTGTCTCATCTGTTGGCCAAGTACGGCGGACGCGCATATCATTGTTAACTAATCTCTAATGATGCTTTATCCGATACATATATAATATATAAACCTTTAACAATATATAATAAAGAAGCTGGCCCTTTGTTGACCAGACTTTGACTTTGTTGTTTTGTTGGATGTCTTTGTTTGCTCTCCTTGCGAGCACGGATGGAGGTATTCGACGAAAAGTACAAGGGCTTGTTTGAATAATTGACTACTTGTTGCATCATAGTGCATTATCTGAAGGCACCAAAAGACACAGCAATAGAATATACGATTTGCATTTGGGGCACACAAAACTCATGTATGATTAGATTAGAGTACAGGAAACGTTTTTATTATTGTCATCAGCACGACGTATCTTGAGTGCTTGCGCAGGCAATGGACGACTTATCGTCGCGCGCGCTAATAACTTATACTTAACGGGCGGAGGTGTTGAGCGGGACAGGCGGCGTTTATAGATGTTGCAGTGCCAGAAGCAACTGATGCATTCCTTTTTTGAGAAAAGAAAATGGTAACCGTGTCGAGCCATTAGCACGCACTAAGCTGGACGACACACGTGCACGGATTACGACGCATGCAAATTAAGCCTGAAATTTTAGGGCGAGCAGCTGGCCAACCAAATTTGGGGCATGCACGGTGTGACGGGCTGAATGCGACGGTGATCGGATTGGCGGCTCAACTATAGACCTGAAATCTCCGGTGTTCAGTATTCCTTTTTCCTCTTCTCAGAATGAGCATGTTTTTATTATATAAGAAGAAATAAATCTGCAACACTTTAGAAGTTTTCCTGTTGCAGAAATGAGACAAACCCAGTCAGTGCCCTCATCCTACTACAGATTGTATGGAATAATGGAACTGCAAAGTGTCCATGTCGTCAGTGACTCCACCCATCAGTGGGCCTGCTGTTTGTCTGGATGCCGGGTGCATGGATCACCTGATCGATCACCAGTTGATCATGGCGTGTGATTCGGACTCGCACCAATAAGCCGACGAATTTGATCGCCGCTGCGAGTGCTTCCTCTCTGTCCTCTCTTCTCCTCTCCCCTAATGGAGGAATGAAAGCTAAGCCCTCTCTTTCTTTATTTATTTAATTGAACGACAGGATCTATTCACTTTTGAACATCTAGTGCACGGCCATTAACAACGGCCTCCCCGTCGACAATGCAATGCAGGCTGATGGTGACAAGTTTACACCCACGGCCGTAAAATTTTCAAAAAATGACAGCGGAGGTGACATGACACGCAACCAACGGGATCAGGGCTCTGATCTGGTAAAATCATCCTACACTAGTCGGGTCGGGCTGGTTAAGGTCTGATCCCTGACAAGCTATTCTAGGCATGACTTCTTTTTCTTTACCTGAAGGATGCAAACCAAACCTATACATGCCCTCGCTCCACTGAACTCCACTGACCACTGTTGTGCCTGCGTGGGCCCAGGTCCATGTCGTCCAACAGCGATGGCCTGCTGCCGACGACGGCTGTACAGACACGACAGGTACCAAGGCGCACGCTGCACCAGCACGTGCACAATCTTCTCATTTTCATTTTTCTTTCCCCGGCGGGGACATACAGTGAAGCATCTGATCTTCACGTATATGTACGTGTGGTGCCGAGTGGTAGCACGTAACTTTAGTCTGAACCTAATAAGTTTTCCTGCCATGGATTTGGATGTATATAGGTCGGGTGTTGAAATCCCAACATATACATATGCATGTACTAGTATTGACGAAAAGATATTGTCACTGTTTACTACGATTATTTCAGTTTGGCGGCCACGATTCATATTTGGAGCAGGCCGGCCGGTGTCGCAAGTGGACTCTGCGTGCACACGTTTTGTTGTTACCAGCAGTTTAACAGTAATAACATATTTATTTTCCCCCGCTTTGGTTGCAGCCTTGAACCAGTATACTCGTAGTTAGTAGCATTTGCTTTCACGCAAACACATGCATGCTGTAATTTCTTTGCTATGGTGATGAAATTCCAGGGGGTGACATCTCTGTTATGCAAAAATTTATGTGCATTTTTTTGTGACAATGAAATAAATGGTATTGTCTCGTATTTATAGCGATTGATTGATGCGTGCGACGGTGCGAGTGGATGTTATCCTTCTCATTGCACGTCACTCCGCACCATGTAAAACTAAGAGGGGAAAGCGACACAACCAGGTAAGTATTGCCACTTGCAGTGGGTTGGCGCCATACCAAAGAACAAGTAAGAACAACAACAAACCATTGCTATTTCGGAAGAGAATAGTTTGATATCATGAGGAACAAAAGGGGGAAACGATGTTTCTAATTCAAGTATACACCTGACCTATATATAGATGGCAAACTATATATAGCATTCTCACACGTCTTTGAGTGGAAGACAGCACATTACAACAATACCACAAGTGACAAGAAACAACGCACACATGGATGGTTATAAGAAGAAAAAAAAAACAGACCCGAATATTATCACACATGAATATATACTTAAAACAGACCTGAAAATAGGTCAAAATGACCGATATTCTTAAAAAAATATATCACAAGACTATCTTTAATTAGAAGCAACAATCATTCATGCTAGCTAGAGTCATCATATATCTCTTTACAAATAAGGCATCTGTGAGTGCAACAGTTCAATAAATCATCTTATAGTTATATTCTCATAGGAGAAAATGTTTGTTACGTGGAATACGTTCATGCATATAGGATGATATCCAGTTAATATATATTTTTAAAAAGAAAACAAATTAAGTATAACAACGTTTAGCTTGTGCAGCCATGACAGAGTCACCATTTCATTCGTTAAGATATATTCTTTCTAAAGAAAAAGGTCCGTGTTGAACAATGCTACATGTAGATAGTCTCATAGACAGTCTTATGGGATGACATGTATGATTTTTAGTGATGTGAAAGAGAGTAAGGTAGGCGATGAGAGAAATATGTAGTTTGTTTCACAAAGCAACCATCTCACGTGTTAAAATTTAGAAGTATGAGATGGAAAATGAGATAACGCTATTGTACTTGCCCAAATTGTTCTTAGAGGAGCAGCTAAAAAAAGCATTTAACGTCATATCAAGTAGATATCTATCTCACGTGTAAAAGAAGTCGCATATGTATATACTCATGCTGCTTATATGTTAATAATATCTTCCCCTGTTTATTTCACAAAGAATTTAAGATATTTTAAAAAAATCGCATTGACTTGCAGCAGATACAATAGAGTGTCATCATCAACTCATCATATGTATCTTAACAGGTCAATGGAGATATGCTAAGATCACCTAATGGCTACTTCCGAAGGAGGAAAAGAAAATCCAACAATAGCTCATGCAGATTTCGAGAGAAATCATCACCAGTGCATTCTTGTACACTTGTCAATGTATCACACACACTGAGTATACATGTCTGCCACGAACCAAATGCAGATATGGCAACATAAATTTATTAAGATATGCTTTTTTTTTTTTTAAAAAAAAAGATACAGATAGAAAGAATGTGGTACGTCCCTTTGGCCGGCGCAGCAACTCCCTCTTGTGCATCCTATAAATGGGTCACGAGAAGTGAAGTTTTGTGATCATCTCAATCCTCGAGACCTCAAGGCACCACACATAGCTCTCAGATTCCTAAGTGCACTGTTTCGTAGCCAAGCCTTTGTCTTCATCTTGTTACAAGCTTGAAGATCACCTTGTCGTCGTTGCAAACAAATTGATGGCACTGTCCCTCTCCTCTCCTCAAAGTGGTGGTATGTGGGATTCTATATTCTGTGTTTTCATCTTATAATAACGGTTGTGTTTTTGCTGTTTTCATGGACATAAGAGTGAAATATCATCCCTAGCGTCTTTGACATAGCTAGAGTTGTAGGACCATCCATATGCTTTTCTAAAACTGGGAAGCTTTAGTAAAGCATCCCCTGATATGCTCAAAGGACCTACTATATGCAGCTCTGATTTTATGAACAATCGTTTTCTTTGAGACTGACAAGATCAAGTGTCTTTTAGCTTATCTCGGACGAGGGGTTGCAGCTTATATATAGTAA
Source organism: Eleusine indica (assembly GCA_030378355.1). NCBI lineage: Eukaryota > Viridiplantae > Streptophyta > Magnoliopsida > Poales > Poaceae > Eleusine > Eleusine indica. The sequence goes on from CM059494.1 coordinate 70,391,516, forward strand.
AATATGTTTTAGCTTCTTTTGATGTTGTGGATTATTTTATTAATTATTCTTGAAATTCTTAGGCACATGTATGTTATCTGATTTTGACAGTCCAATATGTGAAACAAAAAAAAAAGGAGTCCTCCGTATGAAAAAAGAAAAGAAAAGTGTGCAGGTGCACCCTCCTGCATGACGATAACGCCATGAGCAGCAGCATATATGTGCATGACAAACGCCCGTATAGGACGTGAAACATGTCGTGCAAGGCTTTGGCTGCATCGACGGGCGTGCTGTCTGGGCCCACCAGTCGGTCAGCCAGGTGAGGCAAAGGAGGAGGAACAAGACATCGGCGACAGCAACAGCGAACGATGCGGATCATGACGAGACAACACTTAACGGGTTCGGAGTAACCGGGTCGAACCCCTCTCTTTCTCTCTCTCTGAAACTTTGCATCTTTAACCCTACAAATATTTGAAATCATCGATCCCGCCCCCGACATCACCGGTTATAATCCTTCCTCCTCCTCCGGCTCCTCCCTCCCTCCCATGCCTTCTCCGCAATCCCATGAGCCAGGCAAGCCACCGAGATTCTTCTCCGTTCCATTCTCCTCCGCCCTTCTTTGTCCCGGGCAACGGCCTTCTCCGGCGCCTCGCACTGACACCCTCCTCCCGCCTCCGGCAACCGCCACACCCACACGAAGGCCTCTTCGCCTAACTGAATCGCTGCTTGCTCCCCTCCCCTCTGCTGGTGCTGGAGTGCAGATCCACCCGGCCTCGGGTTAATTGACTTCTTCTCTTCTCTTCTCTTCTCGGTAAGGAGCCCTTCTTCACCTTCTTTTCTTGGCTTCAAAGTAGTTGGTTCGTTTGTTCCAAGAGTTTCGTTTTCATTTCTCCTGTTCTCTACCCTTTCATTGCGGCGACCAACCTGGAATTCAAATCTTTCCTTCTGGGTCCAGTGTTCCAATTCGTCCAATTTGATTCTTGGACTAGTGGAGCACTGACCCCGGCTTGTTTCGTCAAAAAAATAAAAATAAAATGAAATCCTGCCCCCTGCTCTGGTAGAAATCCTCCAAGAATCTCTGGTCAGCGAGCTATTAAAAGAGCTCTAGTATTTCTTACTGTCCCAGGTTGACTCGCTCTCTGATTCGCCCATGGCTCCGCAAAGACGATTTGCCAGGATAATTCAGCGCACATATTCCTTGCATCTTTCGCTTGATTCGCAGATCAACTTTAAACACCCACCAAATACTAGTTTTTTTGGCGTGTGTGTCAGTGTGCAGTATGCAAAGCAGCTTGCCCACGGATTGTTCTCACCTGCGCTGCGCCGGCAAAAGCACACATTTTTATCCTTGTGCGGAAATGTTTGCACAGTCCGCTTTGTCGATTTGCTTCCTTTTTTAGCTCGTACTAGGTGCACTGAGCCGTGCCCGCAATTACTCCCCACTCCTCCCATGGTGGATGGATTCCCCCTGTTCAGCCCAGCCCTGGAAGGCTTCCCCTGCCTTTGCCTTTCTGGGTATTTCGTGCTCACTCGCAACTGCTGCTTTTCTCTCGTGTCCAAGTCTTAGGGGTCCTACTTAAATAATAATCCAGCCAATCAACCTTCAATCTGACATTTATTTCTTTCGAAAAGAAAAAAAAAAAGGCATCCGTATGATTGGGCCAATATTTCACTAAACAAACATATCTATCTGGCTGATCCTCATGGAGAGGTCAGTGGTAGGTTGTATTACCGAAAGGGTGGTTGGTTAACTGCTGGATCGGGGTGCTGTGGCGATTTCCGCCAATCCAAGACAAGTTACTGTTACGTTTAGCCGTAGGCTTGCAAGTTGTTGCTGTTCATGTCCGTTGTTGTTTTGTTTATGTCTGTCTTCTTTAATATAATACTGCTTTATCGTTTGTATCGTCAAACTGGCATCAGGAATCCCCGTCGCAAGGCTACCAGTTTTCCTGGCAGCATGTATCTAGCTTTTAGAGGTTTGTCTCATGTCCCGATTCCAGTGTTAGTTGAATCTCTAGTAAAATAATTTAGTAATAATGCTTTGCTTTCTTGGGATTCTGACAGATTGAATTAGTAAACGTTGTGTCGGAAAGTAAAGGCTAACTAACAGAGTAACATGTTTCTGTCAATGTTTCCACAGGTGGTCTGTTGTAAAGGTGCCTTATTAGTCAGGATCATTGGCTTTAGTAGGTGTGCAGTATACGTAACTTTTCTTTTCTCCTTTATCCCCCTCCCCTCTTGCCATCCGAATTTGCGATGCTAAACGGTTTACTGGAAGATGTTAGCTAGCTCTTCCGTGAGCAGGTCTGTTTTGCATCGTTCCATCATTTGTTACCATTCTCGTCATAACCTAATGCACTTTTATATTGCTGAATTAGGGGGTTACAAATCCCAGAATCTTTTGCTATGTATTTTTCTGTCCTTAGTTTCCTAGTGTTTGATTTAAATATGTTCTTAATTACATTTCCTCTTACAAACCAGGTGATAACACCAAGAGCCTGCCAGTGCAAATGCCGATCTGTAGCTGTGAAGAAACTATCAATGAGTTCGAGGCATTTACACGTGATGCTGGACGAGTGCAGCGGGATACGCTGAAAAAGATCCTCGAGTTAAATGGTGGTGCTGAATACCTGAAGCACTTTGGACTCGGAGGGAGGACTGATGTAGAGAGCTACAAATCCTTGATCCCTTTGTGCGTGCACAGTGATCTTGAGCCATATATTCAGAGGATTGTTGACGGTGATAGATCTCCAGTGCTCACTGGGAAGCCCATTACCTCCCTTTCCCTCAGGTACTCACTGCTTGATAATTGTGTTCTGTCATTGTGTTTATTGGTTTATAACGGTAGTTTTTAGTAACCTGGTTTCTTTTGTCTTTGGATCCAGTTCTGGTACGACACAGGGAAAGCCCAAGTTCTTGCCATTTAACGATGAATTGCTTGAGACCACACTTCAAATATTTCGAACTTCTTACGCATTTAGGAACCGGTGAGCAGCACTTCAACATATTGTACTTCCTCTATTGATACTGCTACTGAATGCGTAATATTTTACCTAACCAAATAGAACATAAATTATTCTGTAATCGATTATCTGATTTGTAAATGATGTGCATCTGATTAAATTGTTGGTTTGGTTTGTATGGATTCCTTGAAACACCCTGTAAGTCTAAGACATTTTTTTTAACAGTGAATATCCTATTGGCAAAGGAAAAGCCTTGCAATTTATTTATGGCAGCAAGCAAGTGGTAACTAAAGGTGGCATCCTTGCTACAACTGCAACAACAAACTTATACCGGAGTCCACGCTATAAGGAAGGAATGAAGGGTATCCAGTCTCAGTGTTGCAGTCCTGATGAAGTTATATTGGGCCCTGATTTCCACCAGTCTCTGTATTGTCACTTGCTGTGTGGATTAATATGCTCGGACGAGGTCCACCATGTGTTCTCAACTTTTGCCCACAGCTTAGTTCATGCATTTCAAACCTTTGAAGAGGTTTGGGAAGATATATGTGCTGACATAAGAGATGGTGTTCTGTCAGAAAAGATTACAGTGCCATCAATTCGTGAAGCTGTTTCCAAAATGCTGAAGCCCAACCCTGAGCTTGCTGACTTGATCTACAAGAAATGTATGGGTTTGAGCAATTGGTATGGTGTTATCCCGGCACTCTGGCCAAACGCAAAATATGTCTATGGTATTATGACAGGATCTATGGAGCCGTATCTAAAGAAATTAAGACATTATTCTGGGCACTTACCACTGATAAGTGCTGACTATGGTGCCTCTGAAGGATGGGTTGGTGCTAACATAGACCCCACAAAGCCACCTGAAGAGGTGACTTACACTGTTCTCCCACATACTGGTTATTTCGAGTTCATTCCTTTGGAGAAACCAAATGGTGAGGAGTCAGAAAACAATGCCTCCATTCATTACATAGAATCAGAACCAGTTGGCCTGACTGAAGTTGAGGTTGACAAAATCTATGAAGTTGTAATAACAACCTTTGGAGGTACACTTCTTCACTGTTACTAAACTATTCTGACACTTGGATTCATATTAGGTTACATATAGAAAAAGATGGCATTCGGTTGCCACCATATCTTATATCTCTGCCATTGGCATCTTATTCAAATATATTTAACTTATGATATTTGAGAAGTACAGGGTAATGTGAATATGAGATGCCTAACGGTTTTGTATAAATTTAGATGAAAATATGTGCTTGTTATAGTTGTGCCCATGCAAAGCTTGGGCATTTGGGCACTTTTTGAACATAAAACCTAAAGGCACGCTGTTGAGGTGCATACATCTTGGTTATGCATTAAGCACATGGAGTAGTAATTATTGCTCGTGTTTGTGGTCCAATCGTGTAGCCTACTCATTAGGTAGACAAAGTTGCCAAACCCTTCTTGTTAGTAGAGTCAGTGAGTCACCAAACACATCTCGATCCTTTTATCATTTCAGCTGTCCTCCTATCATATCTGTCAGATGTAACTTCAGGTACACCTATGTGGAAATTGTAAACCTGGGGGCGATGACTTCAACAGAAAATATTTCTTATTAAATTGCTGAAGCAATATTATCATATATCTGAATACTAATGATATTTCCTTTTCGTCTGCGTCATTGTAGGTCTATACCGCTACAGGTTAGGAGATATAGTGAAGATAGCCAACTTCCACAACTCAACACCTGAACTCCGCTTCATCTGCCGTAGAAGCCTAGTCCTGAGCATCAACATTGACAAGAACACTGAAAAAGACCTCCAGCTGGCTGTTGAGGAGGCAGCTAAGCTCTTGGAAGGTGAAAAGCTCGAGATTGTGGATTTCACGAGCTTTGTGGAGAAGTCAACTGATCCGGGTCACTATGTCATCTTCTGGGAGCTGAGCTCTGATGCCAGTGGCGATGTTTTAAGCAGCTGTGCAAACTGCTTGGACCTAGCCTTCGCTGATGCAGGCTACGTGGGTTCAAGGAAGATCAATACGATTGGCCCCCTTGAGCTACGTATTCTGAGAAAGGGAACCTTCAAAGAGATCCTAGATCACTTCCTGAGCCTCGGTGGCGCCGTGAGTCAGTTCAAGGCTCCTAGATTCGTGAGCTCATCAAACCTCAAGGTCTTGGAGATATTGAGTAGGAATACCACCGCTATTTACTCCAGCACCGCCTATGGTCGCTGACAAGGAAAACAAAGGTGCTAGTAGTTCATTCCATGTAATTATTTTCCTTTTTCTTCCCTATTCCGTCTAGTCTCTTCATAAAGCAAACTTTCATTTTAGTCGTTGAGATAATGCTTTCTTTGTAGTGTTGGTGGTGCCTAGAATCCTTTGTAAATTGCTAAATGCAGTTGCAGTAAGAGGTATCAGAAAAGATATGCTATTGCCGCTGTTGTTCTGTTGTTGCCCTAGCAATTTTGTATAAACACTCTAGAGCAAGATCTAAAAAAAATCAACACTTAGACTGCAATGAGATATTCCCCACGAATCCTCGGCCTGTTCCTGTTCTTTTGCTCTGTAGCAACTAGCAACACACTTCATTTTGAGGAACCTTTAGCAACACATTTGTTGGCACTATCAGGGTGGGAATCATCCCAACATCTCATTGTTGGCACATCTGACAGAAAAATGCATTAAGAAAAAAAAAAGAAAAGGACATATTACTGAACAGAGAAATGCATGGGAACCACAAAAGTGAAGGGATCCGCCGGGAGACTCGTGACAGTTGGTAAGGATATCGAATCGTGTTGAGTTTGCTGACAAATTGCAGCACAAATCAGTTGGACATATTTTTCCTGAATATAATAATAATGGCGCTAATGTAGTCGCTCCAATCAGTTTATACATCAATAGAAACGAACAAGAGCGTAGTTTATCACAGTATATAGTTACTACAGAGAACGTTTGAAATAGCATCTTAAAACAAACATGTCGTTGTTAAATAAGCAGAGACTGCTGCAGCATATATATGAGATCACATGGTGTAGTTGATGTCGATAAAGCTGAGGATCTGGTGGACGGCTCCGGCGATGTCCTCGGCCGAGAACCTTGCATCTCCGGCGATCTATCACATTATTATAGTACAGGCGGAAACTCTATGATTAGTCAGTTAATCTGCGCATCAACACATTCACGTTAATGCGCATTATGTAGTGAGTGATAATGTAGTACCTTGACGTTGAAGGAGTAAAGGACGGTCTGCTCGATGGTGGTGATGTTGGTGTGGAGGATGTTCATCTGCATCTCCTCGAGCGCGGCGATGGTCTTGATGAGCTGGCCGGGCCGGCGGCGAGACAGGATCTTGATCATGGCGTCGGCTCCGAGCGCACGCACCTCAATGTCAGCCAGGCACGACTTGTTCTCGGCCACCTCCTCCCTGAGCCCGCCGTCGAGGTCCACCATCTTGTCGCCGGACGCATCATCATCAGTCGGGAACGGGAGGCTCGGAGGCAAGAACGGCGGCGGCGGCTGCTGAACAATGGATGCTGGTGGTGGCGGCGCGGCAGCTGCTCCGGCGGCGTCCACCACCGGCCGCGGCGCGTCGCCGGACCCGCCGTACAGGCGGCGGCGCTTCTGTGACTCCAGGCACTGGATCAGCTGCTCTAGCTCCCTTATGAACTCGATGGCGCCGCCAATGATGGATGCTTGATCTCCCTGCATGCATAAAATTAACATCCATCGTCATCAGTTGAACATCTCCTTTGCATTGAGGCGTGAGCATCTCGACTGAAATTATATTGAACGTGATTTTCATGCCACTATTTATATTAACATGATTCGTCTAAATGATAATTAATGGAGAGTACTAATTAAAGCTCTTGACCTGAACAGAAAAAAAAAACATTTTGTATAGCAGTAGCATGCATGTACCTACCCTCTGGACGTATGATCCTGGCATGAGTGACCTGAGGACCCTGAGGTACTCGTTCATCTGTCGGCGGCGGTTGCGCTCGACGGCGATGTGGGTCATGCGCTGGCTCTCCACCTCCTCGCTCGTCTTCACCGTCCGAGGACGCTTCCGGCGACCGCTCTGCTTACTATTGTTATTATTCTTGTCCCCCTGGTGCTGCTGCTGGCCCTTGTTAATGTGATCCGGCTGCTGCTGCTGCACCAGCGTGGTGCTCTCGGAGATGCCGCCGTCGATGGTCGTCTTGCTGCCCTCCTGCTCCTGCTCCAGCACATGATTCTGCTGCTGCTGGTGATCCGCAACACGTGGAGGAGGAGGTGCTGGCAGCGGCAGAGACTGGAACCTGAAGAAGTAGTTGTCATCGTCGTCGTCGTCAGAAACGGCGGCGGCGGCCGGCTGGTTGAGCGCGAGCTTGGGGCCGAAGTCGGCGAACTGCAGCACGTCGGAGAAGCTGAGCTTGTCAAAGGACGACATCTCCTCCTGCTGGTTCTGATGCTGATGCCCACCAAGGTCAGTAGTACCAGGGTGGTGGTGGTGGTGGCCCCCCAGCATGTAGTCAACCATCTCGCCGGCTCCGGCGGGCTGATGATGATGATGATGCTCCTGATCCTCCGACGGCGCAAAGCTGTCCAAGTGATGACCGTGACTCGCCTGCTGCTGCTGCTGTTGCTGCGAACGATGATCATCATCGCAAACAAACACATGCAACAACACATCTCTTATTAATTATTAGGCACATAAGATTATTCCATTTTCTAAAAAAAAAAAGGAATGAACTGATGATTTTCAAACTGGAACAAGCAGTGCAACAACCGCACAGGCGCTCACAGACGACGAAATCATACATACCTCTACTTTGTCCATGATCAGCAGCAGGTCACACGCGTCGATGTTAAGCTAATAAGCTGCGTGCTTTGATGAACTCACGGCGGGCACATGCATATATATGCAAGCCTCACACACACACCGTACGTGTGCATGCACGCGCCACCAAACAAGTTCGCATAAAACTCAGGTAGCTCCTGCTAACACGTACTCGTCGATTGATCATGCACCAAGTTTTTGTGGGATGCGAAAATATAGTGGTTAAAGGAGCTAGTAGCTATAGGAAGGGCACAGGAAGGAAGAAATGCAAGGTAGCAGAAGGGTTTGTGTTTTTGAGCTTGGATGAGGAGGAGCCTCACACATTAATTGAGAAGCAAGGTAAAGAAGGGATGCCGATGGGGATGGACGATGAATTGTGCCGCCGCGCGCGGCGCCGCCTCCAATGCCCCTCCTCCGGTGAGTTATGTTCTTCACATGCGCGGCGCTCCACGCCTCTGCTTTTTTGGGGTTTTCATTTCCTAATTATTTTCCTCTTGTTTCTTTTCCCTTGGCGTGGTGAAGGCGAACGAACGTGTTGATATTTCTTGTTCCCAATTAACGTATTGGTCGTCGATGACGCGTCATGGATCACGGATCGCTCATCTCTTCTTTTTCCCTTTTCCGACATGCATGCACGGGTGGATCATCGGCGAGCGCCCGTGATAATTCCACTGTGGTTTGAAATTGATACAATGCATGGTGCTTGCTTTGGCGACGGCGGTGAGACGATGTCACGTGTGTACATTGTACATACGTGCGTATCATATCTTCGTATGCGACGTGCCAGCTGAACTTACGTTCTCCTCCAGTCTTCACTGAACTGAGCGTTCTATCTAGTGTCTTCTTCCACCGGCGGTGCATGCAAACACAGACACAGGGATCGAGGCGTACGGCCGAGGGGGCGCGGTCACCGCCGGCGAGCAGAGCGGCGGCGCCACAGCACCACGACCGGAAGAGAAGACAGGCAATCAGCAGAGCCGAGGTCGAGAGGGGTGATCGGAGTTTCATTTACCGACCACCCCCCCCGGTCGGTATTCCGTTTCCCGTCCGGCCCCGCGCGCCGCCTGCTGGACTGTTGGATCCTAAAATGCCCGCGTTCTCTGGGCCGAACAGAGGCCCAATGACTGAACCTGGGCCCGTACGCTGCAGCTTGGAATTTGAAAGTGCAGCGAGAATTCGTCTCAGCGCTCTCTGGGCCATGAGACGGCCTATTTATGGTTTCTGGAGGCCCATTCCAGTAGCCCAGCAGCACCGCATGATTCACGGCCCGAGAACGGTGGTGGCGGGCGACTCGCGACAAGAGTTGGTTGGTGTTGCAATCGACACTTCACTGATGCGCTGACTGATACAATATATCTGATGATTCTCTCTCTCTCTCTCTCTCTCTCTCTCTCTCAAGAAAAAAGATACAATATCTGAAGCTTTAGAGATGGAAAAAGATACATATCTCATGTTTCATATCTGGTTCAGCGGCAACCAACCGGCAACTCTACTTTTATTCTGTGGTGTTCAGTTTGCTCTACATTTCAAACGGAAGATCGACAAGAACAGACCAACCCTGCTTCTCTACTGGACATCCTAAGCTTTGTGTCAGAGGCATGGAAACGCGTATGCAAAACCCTCTTTATAATCTAAATATATATAGGTTATTACGATCTTTTGATGTGCCACGAGGCTGCATGGAACTGACACGAAAAGCATGAGCATCTGTGATCTGTGTCTAAGTATTAGTAATCATATTTCCTACCTTTCAATCAGCTGGAAGCTTTCCGTCAATGTTTGTTATTTTATATTTTAATTTTTTTTATAGAATTATTTATATAATAATTATAAATTATTGAATCTAAATCTAATGACTTAAACAAGTGACTGAAAGTTGCCCAAATTTTCAATCAGCTGAAAATTAGCAAGTCTCATTAGAAATACTATTTTGCAACCACCGGCGGATCGTCTGAGAATGTTCAGTCTGACATAATGCCACTTTGGTGTTACAGCCTAGCAGCACATCCTTGTTGAATCGAGTGTGACGCGCCTTTTGCGCTTGGTACAGCGATTGGGCGGACAAAGCTCTCAAAGTCCTCCCTCTAGCTGAACTGCTGAAGTGAGACTTTTGCAGGCGAATCTAAAAGCAGCATAAGGTACGTACGGCATTTTCTATCTCTGAACAACCAACAACGTTGTCCAAAATTTTTACAAAATGCAATCGCGAAACCCTCTAACTCGTTCCAACGTCCAGGCTGCGAGCGGTTGGGACAAGTAGGTACTGGTTTGTCACACAAACAAAAGTTTATCTTTACCATGAATCAGTTGGGGGGTATGATATTCAGACATTCAGCTCGATCTCTCAACTGAAGCAGCTAGCGTCATGGCATACATAATAAGCCACCTGAGTAGTATTTGATTTCTCTTCTTGCAATACAATACTATACAGTTTAGCAAATCCGTGTTGACTGTTTTATCGTCGGTGCACAGCTGATTGATTGGACGAACAGGGTCAGTGCTGCGACTAATATGTTTGCAGTATTGGACGGAAGCGAGCCAGAAGAATCTCATGTGGGATGCATGCGTCTCTTTCCGGGCTGGCTCTCTGTCTTCGTGCAGGGTTGAAGTTGAAGGATGATATGGTTTAGGTGGCGGTGCCGATTTGACTCGTTTCCCTGTGGCCTTTTCCGCGAGTTGTTAGGTTCGTTGCTTCGCTGTTCCCCCTTTCTCGCCTGGCATGACATGACAATTTGACATGCTCTCGCGAGCCGCACCTGCAGACACATGAGAACCAACACTGTCGCTGTTCTTCGTGATGGCCCTCATGATGCCGCACAAAAAAAAAAAGCGAGACCACATGCGGCAAGTGTGGACGAAAAATCTTGCAAGTACATTCAGATACTATGCAGTCATACGTACACATTCATGCTTGGACGTAGCGTTTCGAATTAATCTCAGCCTTTTTAAAATTACTAGTACCAGCTATCGGCCGAGGATCACTAAAACGTCCTATACTGAAACCGACGACTTCATTTCAAAAAAAAAAAAAAAAACCGACGACTTGTTTCCCGGCAGACGTCGGAATAATCTGTCAGTTCTGTCCGTAAACAAAAGTCGGACGGGCCACATGTTTAGGTATGTTCCCCTGCAGTGTCGTTGACAAGGATGATTGTGTATGATTGAAGCAAGAATACGGCTCTAAAGAAATGAGGTCCACGAGAGCCCCTTGATTATTCTACACACTAACCACTGTTCAGTGCGGCGATCACGACAGGCAGCCCGTAGATACGTGATTTTTCCTATTGCCTAGGATCATCGTGGTATAGGGACATAGCACATGCCACACACACACGCATCCAATTATTTGCTCTCCCGCGCTCCCCCCCCCCCACCCCCCCCTTTTTTTTTTGGCGCGATTGGACTGAATGATTTCCAGGCGGAAGTTCGTTCACGGCCAGAATTACATTTGCGTGTTAATTTTCCTTTCTATAAACAATGCGCTTGGGTTTCTAGAAACAATGATAAATAAAGGGATAAAAATGTACTACATGTGTTCATCCCAGTGTTAATTGTAGTGTCTTGTTTTTGGGAACGTAGTGTGCTTTCTTTATACGCCTCGCAAAAGTACATTGCGCGTAGGAGTAGCAAAGGGAGGTGTGGCTTTTAAGGAAATTCTTTAAATAATGCAAAAGCGGGGAAAAAGTGTAGCAACAAGGAAAGCTAATTTTGTTCTTGTGTTCATCCATTGTTGATCGCAGTGCGGTTTTTTAATCACACTCGTAGCAGCGGCAAAGGGGGCCGGGGGCTTTTTAGTCAATCCAGATCAAACCAGCTGTCCACCGTCCTCCATCTGGGACCCGCACGTCAGAGACACATACAGGTGTCACAAGGCCCCACCGGAACCCCGCAGTTCCGCCTAACTCTATCGTTTTTTTTTTTTTTTTTTTTTGTGTAACAACTCTATCGCTTGAGGGCCCCTGAGAATACAGAAACTCACAGACCAGTCCACGACGGCCTCCCGAGTACATAATCTCTCTTTGCACTTCGCTCCCTCCTCGTCTTCCTCGCCGCGCCGCTGCTCTCGCCGCGCCAATGGTGAACCCCACGAGACAACACCGCCGCCGCGCGGAACCCTAGCGGCGGAATGGAGGCGCTGCCGCATCCTCGCGCCGTAGCTTCTGTGCGGACATCGACACCGCCGCCGCCGCCGCCGCCGTGCAGCGCTCGTTGAGGTAACTGCCGCCGCCACAACCATAATCTAATCTCTTCTCCTCCGCTCCCTGGACACCATATATTCACTAGGTCGATTTCTTCCATCCTCCGTCGCCTCTGCGATTTTCACGAAACTGATTCCACTCCTGCAGACATTTCGATTCGCGGAAGTGGGGAGTCCCGCACCTCCGTGGACGCCATGGCCACCCACCCAAAGGAGATGAAGTACAGGAGGCGAGCTAGAGCCCCGGAGCAATCCGAGTACGGGCAATGCAGCGAGCGGAGCAGCGGCGCGCTCAAGCAGGACCCCGTGGAGCTGCTCCGAAAGCTCGACGAGTTGCGGGACCAGATCACCCGCTCCTGCGAGCTCACGGCGCAGCCTCCGGAGCGCCACCGCATGAGCCTCCGTGCGATCTCGCTGCGGCCCTCCCACGCCGAGCCGCCGCCGACAGGCCGTCAGCCGGAGTACATCCGCTCGCGGTTCGCAGGACGGCACGGGACTAGCATGCCGCTTACTCCGTACCACCAAGTGCACAGACTTCAGCGTGACGAGAGGTACACGAGGCAGTCAAGCGGGCGTTTCCGACAATACCCATACCCTGAGGGGCAGCGGGAAAGCTCTGGTTCTGGGCAGGGGAGTCGCCATCACAGCGCTTGTCAGTGCTCGCAGTGTCTCCAGGGCCTGCGGGGGATGGCACAGGAGGAGCATATTCTGATGGCCAAGTACTTTGCGGGGCAGCAGGGATCCTTCCGGTATGACTATGACAGGTCCCAATCAGTTTCATCAGAGTTGGATCGGAGGTCTTCGTCTCTGTACTCACACCGTTCCATGTCGAAGAGGAGGGCGGAGTATTTCAGAAAGAAGGCGGGGAGTTTTTGTCGGCCTGTGAAAGGTGCTGCACCTTTTGTGGTGTGCAGTTCTTGTTGCCAGCTTCTGCAGCTACCTTCGGGAAAATGTGCAGGCAGGAAGAAGAATCAGGTCCAGTGTGGTTCCTGTTCAGAGATTGTTACTTTCAAGCCTAAGCAAGTGAAAGTTCACCCATTGATCAACCCATCATCTTTGCCTATATCAAAAAGTGTCAGAAGTTCAAATCACCGGGATTCCAAAAATTTAGGGTGGTATCAACATCAGGATGACGATGACTTTAATTTCCACAAGCTTCAAGCACGTGACAGCCACCGTCAGAAGAAGGATTTTGCTGACAGTGTTTTACCATCTTCTACTGCAAGTTTTGGTAGGACAGACAGTGAGCGTGGATCAAACAAGAGCATCCAGTTAAAATCAGTGCCTGCTAGCAGGTCTAGATTTTCAGATAACCCAAAAGACATATTATGTCAAGGAGATGCAGACAGCCAAGCAGCAGCTTCAGTACATTGTACAGTCAACCAACAAGGGCTGATTTTAGAGGACAAACAGATTGATCCTTTTTCCAGTCTACAAAAAGATTACAGTCATAGCGAGCAAACCAGGAACAAGGGACATGACAGAAATAGAAAAGTTGATTGTGAAGACAATTTTAGAGATGGAAAGATTGATATGAAATCTATTCAGAAGAGTAAAGAAAGTCATACAAGTGGGCTCAAAGATGAACGCCACAATCAAATAGATCAGCAAATAGGCAGACAAGATAAAACTGGCAGTCCTGAAGATACAGCCAATGGCAACAAATACAGAAATAAGATCGATATTAATACTACTAGCAGCCTTGAAGACAAAGGTATGAGAAAAAATTGTGACCATAACAGTAGCTTTAGAGCTCAAGTTGTTAATAAGACATGTGCAGAAAATGCTGATAATGATACTCTTGAAGTTAAGAGTATAACTAAGAGATGTGAACCAGAGAACATCAAAGATGATAAATTGCCACACTCAGATAGTAAGAGGAAGACCATTGCATCAGCCAAGAACGAGTCATCCATCAATGAATGCACGAATTCTATTTCTCGTGTTTCATCTGGCGCTGAGGTAGATGAGATACAGTCATTAACTGCTAAGAATGGAGATTCGTCCTTCTTGGCTGGTTTCCTGAAAAAGGGTCTCAAGGACCTTTCCTTATTCAGTCAGCCTGCAGACAGTGCCAAGGTCTCAATCAATGGTCATCCCATATCCGAACGTGCTCTCCGGAAGGCAGAGAAGAAAGCTGGTCCTGTTAGCCCTGGCTCATATTGGTAAGTCATTTACCCTCCTAACCACTCAGACTATGCGTTATTGTATATTCTTTGGTTATGCTGCATTCAGTCACACACTGATGGCTTTGTAGTTATTCCTTCAGCACCTTGTGCAAACAAACCAACATCGAAGCACATTGATTAGGCAGAAAACACATTAAGTTTTGTTATACTTATAAGCACATGGATGCTAATTTATCTGAAATTTTATTTTGCAATGCATTGTTTTTTAAAAGCAAGGTAACATATTCTTTATGCAATTTAGGTATGACTACCGTGCTGGATTTTGGGGTGTCTTTGGGAACGAGTGCAGCGGCATTATCCCTGTAAGTCGAACCTTCTGCCTGTGATATTTCTCCTACAATATTTGTTTCTTGGCATGACAAGATATTCTTTTCTTGCAGCCGTTTATAAAAGAATTCAACTATCGGATGCCCAAGGACTGTGCCGGTGGGAATACTGGTGTTTTTGTCAATGGCAGAGAACTTCACCAGAAAGATTTCAATTTGCTTGTGGGGAGAGGGCTCCCGCGTTTATCTGGAAAGTCGTATTCTGTTGAGATATCAGGAAGTGTGATTGATGACACAACTGGGAAAAAGTTACGTGGCCTTGGAAAGCTTGCTCCTACGTAAGTTGCTTTACATTATGTGCATACTTTTTTTTTTACCTTTTTATTATACAGAGTATACAGTAATATATGCACCAATTCAGAAAAGAGTGAGCTATGTATGTAACTTGTTTTCTTTGAAACTGGGACAGTCCTTGTTCATTTTGACATAGCTTTAAGGAAAATCATTCCCAAACAATATCTGATTTCCTGTATTTATTCAATAACACAACTTCTAGGAAATAGCACGAATGTATTAGCCATGTGGGAAACTGAGGCTTCAGTGCATCCTCATTTTACTTACCGTATAGTCAAAAACAGAAATGTGTGATCATGGTTTATTTCAACTGAGTCCGCAGTTATGCATCACTCTTCCAGATGCTAATCATTTTCAATTTCCATTTTATCAGAATTGAGAAAATGAAACGTGGATTTGGCATGCATGTCCCTGAAGATACAAGTTAGATCTCTGAATATGATGTTGTTTCTCTGCTTTGCTAATGTTTTTCACCTAAAAGCCACCAATGGGAGTCCAAGTTTGTTAATCTGTTGACTGGTGACAATGGGATGTCTTGAAGCCTTTACTGCATAGTGACAGTAGAACCCCAGAAGTTGAGATAACATGATTTTTGGATATCACAATCCCTGCTCATTCAGCATCATCGTACAGATTTTTTCTTTTGCATGAAATGTTCCTCCTTTGGATATATCTTCATGGCAACAGCTCCAGCGGTCCAGCTCCTCCTATGTCTTTGTCTGAGGGAATTATTTTTGTTTTTGTACATTTTATTTTGTTTGCATTGCTGGTACAACTTGCCACAGTAAATAGCATTTTTGCAAATGTTATCATCAAGGGTTTGTTGGTATAGTTATGCATTCTGCTATATACTAAGCCATTTGTAAATATTTTACGCTTAGACCACCTCGCACTAGGTGGCTAATGTGAATGTCTGGTGACTTTTTGGCTCGCCTTATCTGATATTTTATCCATGAGGTATTTGCACGCTCCATGGCGCTGAAAAACACTTTTGGGGGAACTATCCTTCAATACCTGGAATCAAAGCTTTGCCAGTTTAGAATATGGCTGGACATATCCCATATATAATAATGCATACTGTATTTGTTATTCCAATTCTGTATCAATTTTGAAGATTGAGTTGTATGCTATATTGGGAGAAGCTGGTACTTGTTGGGACATCAGCAGCTTCCCACTTTAAATTACAATTAAGTTATGTGATGTAATTAATTCAATTAGCATATATTATTGCTGGCAAGTTGCCATCATATGGGAAATCAAAGGTATTTGAGGGATCCTATCATTCAATGTGTCATTGTTCTTGGGGATGTGTGTGGGTTGTAAACTAATCTCTTCTTCTATTAATAAAATGATACGCAGCTCTCCTGCATGTTCGAGAAAAAAAAAATGTGTCATTGCAATTCTGGCTTGCTCTTGTCATGGATGCCTATCACAGTAGGCTATGGATTTCATGTATGCATCTTGTTTGGATTTTATTTTTGAGCTGACTTGGAATCCAGTTGTTGTGGATCATGTGAAATACTTTCAATACTACAATCTGTAACATTTTTTTAGAACTGTATGGTTTGTGCTGATCTTTTTCTTTCTGAATCTAAACTCGAAGTTCCCTGCAGTTAACTGCACCTGAGCCTTACCTTCCTCGCTCACCTTAAGCAGGCTTTGTTGCTATTTGGAAACTTGTGGGCTTATCACATCATTTTTAGTGTTCTTCAACAATGCAGACTGCAGAACAGAAATGAGGAATTCGTTATGTGCTTAGTAACAATTTTGCATGATGGAAACAACTCTGTTGGGAATCTTGTAGGCAGTATTGTTCAGTGGTCAGTTGCTAAGTCGTACTCTCTTCTTTTTACTGTTAAAGATGGAATAATCTATTTATTTTATGCAGTTACTTTGCGTGAATAATTGTGATAATAGTTGTTGCTGATGGGAAGCTGATCACTTCATTGATTCCTGGGTTCAGTTAAAAAATAATGTGAATGCTGTCAGAATTATCAAAAGAAAATGATTCTGGCGTTCCAGTGCAGGGGAAAGATGGGGAAACTTATCCTGACAGTGTTAGTGCATCCGGTTCCTTATGGAGAGAGTTCTTTGCCCTCCTCATCTTTCTTTATTCACCTAAAAGAGGTTCTTTGTCCTCCATGCAGATTAAGTAGGATGTTCCAATGGTTTTTTTTTTTTTGGGAAGGGGGGGGGGGGGGTTCTGAAATACAAATATCTGATGCGATATTTGTATTTCAGAACCCAGAACAGCCTCTCTATCTCTTTTTTATTTGGCTCCTTGAGGTTTCTGTTTAATCCATATTTTTTTATTTTCCATATGCAATGCTCTGAATTTATTATCAGTGAACAGATCTAAAACAAGGTAGAAGATCCTAGCTAATTCAATTTTTAGATGGTTCATTGCCCCGGCTTTCCTGGACTCGGAGAATGGCGTTTTTTGTTCAGGTGGCCATCGTCTGTTCAGATGGCCATCGTCTGTTGGACCAATAGGCCTCACTTCTTGAATCGCCTCTCTCCCGACCGCCAGTGCAGAGCACGCATACCTGCCCATAAAGTCTCGTCTTCCTCTTCATCTCCGAGAACCAGTTTCGTGTGCGATCAAGAGGAGGGACGAAGTTCGAAAAAGAGGACAGGAACTGTAACCAGCCATGATGGTTGATGAGGAGAAGGCCGCTTACGAGGCGCCGCAGCTTTCGGTTGGGGCCAATGCATCCGCATTGGATGAAGACGACGGATCCGTCGCCATCTCCCTGGAAACCGGTGAGTTCTTGCTTCGACAGTGCCGGTCCCGAGGCGAAACAAAAGTCGGAGGCCCTTCACTATGATGTGCTCCTTCTTGCCTCGTTTATATGAGCTTAGAATTACCTTTAAATCAAGTTAAACTAAAGAACATGTATCAACGCTATATAATACAAACTAGAACAAAAGGAGCTCACAGTTGCCAACAAGAGGCATAGCGATATTACAAATAAAATTTTGATGCATGTTATTGTATATCGTTATGACTTATCATCTCTGATCATTTAAAAGATACATACCGATACAATTTTCAGATATCAAACAAAACATAAAATCAATTTATATGGCAAAATGCAGAGATCAGAGAGGAGAAAAAAAATCCAGAAGGGTAGGCAAACACAAACCTGATGCCTTGACATGCGTTGAAATGTCAATCACTGACCACAGAGATTCAGAGAGTACTTCCTAGAGGGCGGTAATCCTACTTAGGAATGGCAGCGGGTAAAATTTCGGCGAGTTTTACTGTCCCATCCCTGTCCTCGCATGTAGCAAAATGCACCCGTCCCCATCCCCGTCCCCGCTCACGGGTGAAGATATTCTCCCATCCCCATCCCCGAGCAGGTAACGGATACCTGTTGGGTACCCATACCCGCAACAGCTCAAGGGCAGTTCTCATCTTGCGTTTTCATGAGAGCTCAAGGGCGATCTTGAATCCATGGGGATGTCGACCCGAAGGGAGGGATGGTCCAGCGAGCTCATGGCGGATAGGCGGAGGAAGTCCTTCACTGTTGGCCACGGCTTGCGGCACGAGCTTGAAGCACGCTTGCTCCACGACGACTCTGTTGCTGGCTGCTGACGCGAGCAGGGGCGCGCGCCGCCGCGCCGAGCCGCTGGACGCCGCTCCGACTCAAAGCCTGGCCTAGGTTGCGCTACGTAGCTGCACCGTCGTGCCGCCGCCAGAGGTGAGGACGTGAGGTCGGGGACTCAGGGTTGGGTCTGTGTGTGCGGCTGGTCTGGGGGAGTGGGGGTATCGATTAGGGATTTAGGGTTCTAGAAATATATAGAGAAAAGTCCTATTCGTCTCCCTCAACTTATGATGGTGTCTCACTTTGCCTCCCTCTTCTATAAAACCGGGTAGCCAATACCTTAAACTATTGAAATCGGCTCAGTTTTGCTCCCTTGGCGGTTTGGAACAGCGGTATTGTTTGACATGGCAGTGGTTTTGTCCCATGTGACATAGTTGGTCCTACGTGCATATTTTCTTTTTTTTTCTCGTTTTCTTCTCTTTTTCTCCTTTTCTCTTTTCCTCCTACTCGGCTCCTCCGCTCACCTCCTCCACGCCATCGCCGCACACCTCCCCACCCCTCTCCCCCGGCGTGACAGTGAAAGTGCCTAGAGGGGGGGGGATGAATAGGCAATTATCCCTGAAATTCACTTAATAATAAAAGTTAAATGTGCAGTGTCGGACTTGTTTGACGATTGTGAGGAAAGTCCGACGACTTGTCCGATGGCACGAGATAGAAAAGTAGATCGATCGGGTAAATATTAAAACTAGTGTAAGGAAAGCTGGGAGCAAGTGAATATAAGCAAGGGAAAGCTGTAAAAATAAGGAGAGCAACTAGCAAGCAACCTACACAAGTTAATTTAAGAAATACAAAGCAAACCCTAACTAGCAAGTTTATGAGCAAGAACAAGTAAATGAGAGACAAGTAATTAAAAGCACAAGTAAGGCATAGGATTTGTTCACCGAAGTTCAGCTCCATAAAGAAGCCTACGTCTCCGTTAAGAGATCCATAAAGGACCTGGTCTTTTTTAACCCTAACCTCTCTAAGTGACCACAAAGATCAAACTTGGTTTTCCACTAGAAACTCCACAAAGAAGGAGTTAATACAAACTTTTCGAGACATCACCACACAAGTTGGGAGCTCTACGTACACCTCTAACCGTCTAGGGGATGAATCCCCAAGAGTAACAAACACAATAGTCGTCAGCGGTAAGGATGAACCAAGTGCTCAAGAGGATGGAAGCTTGGAGTCGATGAAGCACTTCAATCTTCTCTCAATCCCTTCACAAATCAAGAGTGGAGGCATGGGAGGAGAGTTGGGGAGAGCAAAGTGAGCTTGAGAGTGTTTTTGAGTGGAATGAGTGACCAACCAGTCAAAGGGCGAAGAGGGATTCTATTTATAGCCCAATGGAGAAAAGAGTCGTTGGAGACCCAATTTTTGAGATCTGATGAATCAAGATGGCGCAGAAACTGGAGTCCGACAAGCTTGCCCGATGCCTCGGATAAGATGGCCATCGGACAAGTCCAATGGCCATCGGACATGTCCGACGGCACAGGAGGGGCAGAGGAACTGGAATCCGATGGACTTGTCCGATGGCTCGGACAAGTCTTGTCCATCGGACAAGTCCGATGAAAATAGGATGGCAGGGGAACTGTACTCCGATGAAAGTGTCCGATGCGTCGGACTTTGCTCTGGTCATCAGACAAGTCCGACGACCCAGAGTGACAGAGGTACTGGAATCCGATGGACTTGTCCGATAGGTCGAACAAGTCCGATGATTTTGCCCTGGAAATTTTTGTATGGCCTGAAAAGGGAAATTTTACACTTAGTTCACCTCCGCTTCACACTTTTGTGTCCCTCTTAATAGTACGACTTTTCCTATACTCAAGATTTAAAATAAAATACTATGAACTTCATTCTTGAGCATATTTTGAATTTTATCTTAAAGCAATTTGCCATCTTCTTTTCTCTCTTTTTGTTTATTTGCATTTAATCATCAAACTTTGTACCATAATCTACACATATGCTCATTAAAAGATTAGTCCGTTCTTAATTATATTGACGGCAATCACCAAAATAAAATTAGGAAACTAGATGCACCTTCAGACAGGCGCCCCAGTCGACCTCTCGCCCACGCCGCGTGGCCTGCTAGGAGCTGGCGGCGGAGGAGGAGTCCCGCCGCGCCGCCACGGCATAGGCGGCCTCCTTCACGGCAACCCACCTCCGCCACGGACCTCGCCATCGTCTGTGAGCACGGGCATGCGGGACCGATGGCCTTGATGCCGTGCGGGAGCGCTCTAGAGCGGAGGTGTTGGAGGGGGGTGAGGTCGATGGTCGACGACCTCGATGCCGGGTGGGAGCGCTCAGGGGCGCTGCTTGCCTGCTTCACCACCCGTTGCTCGCGCCCATCGCCCTTGTTGGCCACGGCTTGCGGCACGAGCTTGAAGCGCGCTTGCTCCACGACGACTCTGTTGCTGGCTGCTGACGCGAGTAGGGGCGCGCGCCGCCGCGCCGAGCCGCTGGACGCCGCTCCGACTCAGAGCCTGGCCTAGGTTGCGCTACGTAGCTGCACCGTCGTGCCGCCGCCAGAGGTGAGGATGTGAGGTCGGGGACTCAGGGTTGGGTCTGTGTGTGCGGCTGGTCTGGGGGAGTGGGGGTATCGATTAGGGATTTAGGGTTCTAGAAATATATAGAGAAAAGTCCTATTCGTCTCCCTCAACTTATGATGGTGTCTCACTTTGTCTCCCTCTTCTATAAAACCGGGTAGCCAATACCTTAAACTATTGAAATCGGCTCAGTTTTGCTCCCTTGGCGGTTTGGAACAGCGGTATTGTTTGACATGGCAGTGGTTTTGTCCCATGTGACATAGTTGGTCCTACGTGCATATTTTCTTTTTTTTTCTTGTTTTCTTCTCTTTTTCTCCTTTTCTCTTTTCCTCCTACTCGGCTCCTCCGCTCGCCTCCTCCACGCCATCGCCGCACACCTCCCCACCCCTCTCCCCCGGCGTGACAGTGAAAGTGCCTAGAGGGGGGGGGGATGAATAGGCAATTATCCCTGAAATTCACTTAATAATAAAAGTTAAATGTGCAGTGTCGGACTTGTTTGACGATTGTGAGGAAAGTTCGACGACTTGTCCGATGGCACGAGATAGAAAAGTAGATCGATCGGGTAAATATTAAAACTAGTGTAAGGAAAGCTAGGAGCAAGTGAATATAAACAAGGGGAAGCTGTAAAAATAAGGAGAGCAACTAGCAAGCAACCTACACAAGTTAATTTAAGAAATACAAAGCAAACCCTAACTAGCAAGTTTATGAGCAAGAACAAGTAAATGAGAGACAAGTAATTAAAAGCACAAGTAAGGCATAGGATTTGTTCACCGAAGTTCAGCTCCATAAAGAAGCCTACGTCTCCGTTAAGAGATCCATAAAGGACCTGGTCTTTTTCAACCCTAACCTCTCCAAGTGACCACAAAGATCAAACTTGGTTTTCCACTAGAAACTCCATAAAGAAGGGGTTAATACAAACTTTTCGAGACATCACCACATAAGTTGGGAGCTCTACGGACACCTCTAACCGTCTAGGGGATGAATCCCCAAGAGTAACAAACACAATAGTCGTCGGCGGTAAGGATGAACCAAGTGCTCAAGAGGATGGAAGCTTGGAGTCAATGAAGCACTTCAATCTTCTCTCAATCCCTTCACAAATCAAGAGTGGAGGCAAGGGAGGAGAGTTGGGGAGAGCAAAGTGAGCTTGAGAGTGTTTTTGAGTGGAATGAGTGACCAACCAGTCAAAGGGCGAAGAGGAATTCTATTTATAGCCCAATGGAGAAAAGAGTCGTTGGAGACCTAATTTTTGAGATCTGATGAATCAAGATGGCGCAGAAACTGGAGTCCGACAAGCTTGCCCGATGCCTCGGATAAGATGGCCATCGGACAAGTCCAATGGCCATCGGACATGTCTGACGGCACAGGAGGGGCAGAGGAACTGGAATCCGATGGACTTGTCCGATGGCTCGGACAAGTCTTGTCCATCGGACAAGTCCGATGAAAATAGGATGGCAGGGGAACTGTACTCCGATGAAAGTGTCCGATGCGTCGGACTTTGCTCTGGTCATCGGACAAGTCCGACGACCCAGAGTGACAGAGGTACTGGAATCCGATGGACTTGTCCGATGGGTCGAACAAGTCCGATGATTTTGCCCTGGAAATTTTTGTATGGCCTGGAAAGGGAAATTTTACACTTAGTTCACCTCCGCTTCACACTTTTGTGTCCCTCTTAATAGTACGACTTTTCCTATACTCAAGATTTAAAATAAAATACTATGAACTTCATTCTTGAGCATATTTTGAATTTTATCTTGAAGCAATTTGCCATCTTCTTTTCTCCCTTTTTGTTTATTTACGTTTAATCATCAAACTTTATACCATAATCTACACATATGCTCATTAAAAGATTAGTCCGTTCTTAATTATATTGACGGCAATCACCAAAATAAAATTAGGAAACTAGATGCACCTTCAGACAGGCGCCCCAGTCGACCTCTCGCCCACGCCGCGTGGCCTGCTAGGAGCTGGCGGCGGAGGAGGAGTCCCGCCGCGCCGCCACGGCATAGGCGGCCTCCTTCACGGCAACCCACCTCCGCCACGGACCTCGCCATCGTCTGTGAGCACGGGCATGCAGGACCGATGGCCTTGATGCCGTGCGGGAGCGCTCTAGAGCGGAGGTGTTGGAGGGAGGTGAGGTCGATGGTCGACGACCTCGATGCCGGGTGGGAGCGCTCAGGGGCGCTGCTTGCCTGCTTCACCACCCGTCGCTCGCGCCCATCGCCCTTGTTGGCCACGGCTTGTGGCACGAGCTTGAAGCGCGCTTGCTCCACGACGACTCTGTTGCTGGCTGCTGACGCGAGCAGGGGCGCGCGCCGCCGCTGGACGCCGTTCCGACTCAGAGCCTGGCCTAGGTTGCGCTACGTAGCTGCACCGTCGTGCCGCCGCCAGAGGTGAGGACGTGAGGTCGGGGACTCAGGGTTGGGTCTGTGTGTGCGCCTGGTCTGGGGGAGTGGGGGTATCGATTAGGGATTTAGGGTTCTAGAAATATATAGAGAAAAGTCCTATTCGTCTCCCTCAACTTATGATGGTGTCTCACTTTGCCTCCCTCTTCTATAAAACCGGGTAGCCAATACCTTAAACTATTGAAATCGGCTCAGTTTTGCTCCCTTGGCGGTTTGGAACAGCGGTATTATCCGACATGGCAGTGGTTTTGTCCCATGTGACATAGTTGGTCCTACGTGTCATATTTTCTTTTTTTTTTCTTGTTTTCTTCTCTTTTTCTCCTTTTCTCTTTTCCTCCTACTCGGCTCCTCCGCTCACCTCCTCCACGCGATCGCCGCACACCTCCCCACCCCTCTCCCCCGGCGTGACAGTGAAAGTGCCTAGAGGGGGGGGGGGGGGATGAATAGGCAATTATCCCTGAAATTCACTTAATAATAAAAGTTAAATGTGCAGTGTCGGACTTGTTTGACGATTATGAGGAAAGTCCGACGACTTGTACGATGGCACGAGATAGAAAAGTAGATCGATCGGGTAAATATTAAAACTAGTGTAAGGAAAGCTAGGAGCAAGTGAATATAAGCAAGGGGAAGCTGTAAAAATAAGGAGAGCAACTAGCAAGCAACCTACACAAGTTAATTTAAGAAATACAAAGCAAACCCTAACTAGCATGTTTATGAGCAAGAACAAGTAAATGAGAGACAAGTAATTAAAAGCACAAGTAAGGCATAGGATTTGTTCACCGAAGTTCAGCTCCATAAAGAAGCCTACGTCTCCGTTAAGAGATCCATAAAGGACCTGGTCTTTTTCAACCCTAACCTCTCCAAGTGACCACAAAGATCAAACTTGGTTTTCCACTAGAAACTCCACAAAAAAGGGGTTAATACAAACTTTTTGAGACATCACCACACAAGTTGGGAGCTCTACGGACACCTCTAACCGTCTAGGGGATGAATCCCCAAGAGTAACAAACACAATAGTCGTCGGCGGTAAGGATGAACCAAGTGCTCAAGAGGATGGAAGCTTGGAGTCGATGAAGCACTTCAATCTTCTCTCAATCCCTTCACAAATCAAGAGTGGAGGCAAGGGAGGAGAGTTGGGGAGAGCAAAGTGAGCTTGAGAGTGTTTTTGAGTGGAATGAGTGACCAACCAGTCAAAGGGCGAAGAGGGATTCTATTTATAGCCCAATGGAGAAAAGAGTCGTTGGAGACCCATTTTTTGAGATCTGATGAATCAAAATGGCGCAGAAACTGGAGTCCGACAAGCTTGCCCGATGCCTCGGATAAGATGGCCATCGGACAAGTCCGATGGCCATCGGACATGTCCGACGACACAGGAGGGGCAGAGGAACTGGAATCCGATGGACTTGTCCGATGGCTCGGACAAGTCTTGTCCATCGGACAAGTCCGATGAAAATAGGATGGCAGGGGAACTGTACTCCGATGAAAGTGTCCGATGCGTCGGACTTTGCTCTGGTCATCGGACAAGTCCGACGACCCAGAGTGACAGAGGTACTGGAATCCGATGGACTTGTCCGATGGGTCGAACAAGTCCGATGATTTTGCCCTGGAAATTTTTGTATGGCCTGGAAAGGGAAATTTTACACTTAGTTCACCTCCGCTTCACACTTTTGTGTCCCTCTTAATAGTACGACTTTTCCTATACTCAAGATTTAAAATAAAATACTATGAACTTCATTCTTGA
Organism: Eleusine indica; assembly: GCA_030378355.1. Taxonomy (NCBI): domain Eukaryota; kingdom Viridiplantae; phylum Streptophyta; class Magnoliopsida; order Poales; family Poaceae; genus Eleusine; species Eleusine indica. The sequence goes on from CM059494.1 coordinate 70,416,539, forward strand.
GCATATTTTGAATTTTATCTTAAAGCAATTTGCCATCTTCTTTTCTCTCTTTTTGTTTATTTGCATTTAATCATCAAACTTTGTACCATAATCTACACATATGCTCATTAAAAGATTAGTCCGTTCTTAATTATATTGACGGCAATCACCAAAATAAAATTAGGGAACTAGATGCACCTTCAGACAGGCGCCCCAGTCGACCTCTCGCCCACGCCGCGTGGCCTGCTAGGAGCTGGCGACGGAGGAGGAGTCCCGCCGCGCCGCCACGGCATAGGCGGCCTCCTTCACGGCAACCCACCTCCGCCACGGACCTCGCCATCGTCTGTGAGCACGGGCATGCGGGACCGATGGCCTTGATGCCGTGCGGGAGCGCTCTAGAGCGGAGGTGTTGGAGGGAGGTGAGGTTGATGGTCGATGACCTCGATGCCGGGTGGGAGCGCTCAGGGGCGCTGCTTGCCTGCTTCACCACCCGTCGCTCGCGCCCATCGCCCTTGGTTCCCGGCTCGAGCTTGGTTCCTGTCGCCTCCCCGGCCAAGCTACATCTCAAGCCGTTGTGCAGACCACTCCAGTAGGTCCCCATGGCCGCCAATCGCCGCCTCCTGCCATAGCTCGCAAGTTGGAGCCCCATTTCTTCTCGATGAGCACTATCGACCATCTCTGCTCTTCCCTCAAATTCTTTTGCTACGACAAACCTTAGTCAAATTCTCTGCAACCAAAGCTTGCTCACTTGGTTGTGCATCTTTTGGTTAGGTCCTTGTCTCGTTCCCGTTGTGGAGTTGGCCGTGCTCCCGATTCTTCTCACCGTCGCTGCCGAAGCCCGTTTCCTGACGCTGTTTGCCAGTCACTCCCGGTGAGCACCACCGTCGCCGACCCCGCCTCCGTATTCTCCTTTGCCGCGCCGCTCCACCTGTGCGCTCGGCTGGCCGAGCTACGCCCGGAAGCGCGCTCAGGCCAGCACGACAGCGCCATCGTGCGCTTAGGGAGAGCTCATGGAAAGAGAAAAGGAGAAAAAGAAAAAAAACAAAAAAGGGAAAAAATGACATGGCACATGACATGTGGAACCTACCATGCCACGTCGGATAAAACCACTATCAAAACCGCCTAGGGAGGAAAACTGAGCCGATTTTAATAGTTTAAGGTGTTGGATACCCGGTTTTATAGAAGAGGGAGGCAAAGTGCGACACCCCCATAAGTTGAGGGAGGCAAATATGACTTTTCTCAAATATATACTCTGTTCTATTGGGCTTGGGCTGAAATATTAAAGGATGGGCTATCATTTTGAGCCATATATGGGGATAGCCCATGTAATCGTGGCTTCCGCGGGGAAACAGGTTTGGGTGCATGGATCCCATCCCCGAATCCGCGAACCCGACGGGGAAGGAAATTCACTCATATCTACACCCGCGGGCAGCATTTTGCTCCCATACCCGTCCCCTAATAGGGTTTTTACCCGTTGGGTAACGGATAATAGGTACCCGTTGACATTCCTAATCCTACTCGGTTGCTTTTGCGCTGCTACTTGTACAGGCTCACACATGCTAATATGTGATAGTACGGTTCGATGAATAAGACCATACATTTGAGGCTTTACAACTCATGGCATGTGGGCCTTGTTTCGCTTAATTGGGCTCGCAAGGAAATTACATTAGGAGCATGGATGGAAACCAAAGAAGACTTAGGGGTAAATTACTTGGGAGGGGGGGGGGGGCAGGACGGTCACCCTGTTGCCCCCCTCAGGGCTGGGCCTGCGCTCCGATTCCTCTTTCTTGCTTCATAGTTTCTCTACTGTTTCTTGATTTTTATTCTTTTCCCGTGTGATAATTGTTCTTCATTCTAGTTCGCGTCCGATGAGGAGGGTCTCCATCTCCAGCTCCATGCCCCCTGTGGGTCCTTGCTTCGAGTTAGGTTCGGATTTAGTGTCAGGAGGAGGGTCACCATCGCAAGCTCCATGCGCCCTGTGGGTTCTTGCTTCGAGTTGGATTCGATTACCATTTCTTGACTCACGGTTTCGTTCGAATTCTTGTTTGATCATTGAAAGTTGCCTAGAGGGGGGGGGGGGTAGGGGCTGAATAGGTAATTTAAAATTAAACCTGAAAAAGCACTAAGCTTTGATCAAATCGACAACGACGGAACTTCCGTCACCACGGAAGTTCACTAAATCTTTTTCTAAAACTTATTAAAATACGGATAACTTAAGAGTTAGAGATACAATACTTGATAGTGGTGAAGCTAATGCAATTATTAACTAGAGATCTTCGCTAGATAGCTTAAAACACAACAACAAGTAAATTGAGCACAAAAATATGAAAGAAATACACAAGCATAATAATGAAATGCAGGAAAAGTAAAGAGAGACACAAGGAATTAACCCGAGGTTCGACAACCACACTAAGTAGTTTCTACGTCCTCGTTGAGGAGCCACACAAAGTGGTCGGGTCTCTCTCAACCCTTTTTCTCGCCAAGCAATCACAAAGATCGTGCTCGGATTTCTTTGTTTACTTGATTATTTTTCTCCGGAGGCGAATCGTATCTTCACAAACGTCCCCGTCTCACAACAATAAGTTGGGGACTCAAGGGCGACGCCTAGCCGTCTAGGAGACCAAGTCTCCAAGAGTAACAAGAAAATCAAATCTTGTTTGAGGAGGAAAAGATGTGCTTAAGCTTTTGAGTGGATGGATTCAATCTTTTCATGGTTGGATCTCTCTCACTTTGCTTGGAATATTAAGATCAAGTTTAGAAGTGAGAGGGGAGAGCTCTAGCTGAAGAATGAGTGAAATGTCAAAATATCCAACCCTTCTCACGCGGGAAGGGGTGAGCTATATATAGAGCTCTCTAAAAAACTAGCTGTTACTTAACTTTATTGCGGTCTGATGGAACTTCCGTGGTTCTCCACGGAATTTTCATCAATCCAAAAAGAGCCGTTGCGCAGAGGAATTTCAGCTGAGCCATAGACGACAGAACTTCCGTGATAGGGCTCATGGAACTTCCCTCGCTCTCGGGTTGCAATACTAAGAAACTAGGAAAAGACGGAACTTCCGTGGCAGGGGCCACATAACTTCCATAGCTCTCGGGTTGTAAGATACTTGAGTTGTATAACGATGGAACTTTCGTGAGGAGACTCACGGAACTCCCGTGACTCTGTTTGGCTTAGGAAGACTGGTTCTTTTTAGCTTTGGTTGACTAATTTTTCACAAAATTTATTGGTTGGCTTGAGCACATGAATTTCCTTAAAAGCAAGATAAGTTTTACCCTTCTTAATAGTTCGGCATACCTATGACTCAAATAAATTAGCAAAAGCTAAATTTGAAGCACTAGGAGTCTTTTTTTTTTCTTCTTTTGTTGAGGGATAAACTTTCTTATAAATATGGATAATTAAACTTTCTCTTGATAATCTGTACATTTACTTCATGAACACGTTAGCACAGTTTTAATCTTTTGTTATTGTATACTAAAACCCACTAGGGGATCCTAGATGCATCTTCAATCATTCACTATTTTCACTCGCCTTCCCGCTCCTTTGCATACTTTTGCTGCAAACAAGTGAAGATGACTTTTTGGTGCCATTTTTTTTAGATTCTGGTTTAGTTGTTCTTTGTATAATAAGTTTGCTGACTCCGTTGCAGATTAGTTTCGTCCTCCTTTCATGTTTTCTTGTAGACTGATTCCCCTCTCTGGTTTGCCCTTGCAGGCAATGTCATCCAGTCACCAAGTAGAGTGCTAGCAGGAATGACCACATTAACTCCGTCTCCACAATATACCGGTCTTGGGTGTACGGGCTCAGCATCCTAGTAAGTTTCGCCCATTGATCATACTCTGCTTCACGCCTTCATTATTCTTGGCCTAATAACCTCTATGCTATTACTTGGACTGGGCAACATATTCAGGCTTGGATTGAAAGTGCTCAGGAAGATAGCCAAGATAACTCCTGAGCTGCTCAAGGCTTTCTCTGAGGCGCCAAGAAGCCAATGTGTCACGTGTTAGTGTAGTGAGAGAGAGCATAGTGATGCTGAGAAGACGACCAAGCTAACTGTTGATTTGCTCATGGCTTTATCAAAGCGTCAGAGAGCAAATGTGTTGCATGTCAGTGCAATGAGAATGAGTTTAATGATGTTGGAGTTAAAGCCCCTGTCTCAGAAATGTTCTTCTCGTTGGCCTAATTGCCTTTGTTTGTTGGGTTTGATGATACTTTTTTTTTTGCTTAAACGCGGGTGAAAAAGGACAGGAACAGGAGCCGACACAACCAATGATTTATGATGTGTGGGATGAAAATGTTGGTGCTGCATTTTAAGACATTCAGAGGGTGTTGTAGACCAAAGGAAAATCAAAGTGGTTGGCGGCACTTGATATTGAATTATGTCGATTGGATGGTGTAGTTGATCCAAGTCTAGCACCACAATCCGTTGATGTGTAGCAGACCTTGATACTGAAATGTGAAGAAAAATTCACCAAATCTATTATTAACTTGTAACTTACAATAAACAAGTAGACCTTCACAAAAGAGAATGAAATCAAATCCGAAAAATGAAATGCTTTACTTATAATACTAAGAAAACAACCAAGCATTTCACTTCAGACTTTTATATAAGAGGCTCGAGAAGTTGGAACATAAACACGTTATACTCTTTATATGATATCTTTTGTTATATGATTTTTATTTGAAAATAAGTAAGGGATAAGACAAGCTAAGCGAGTTAGCTATTCATTTCTATAAGCAGGGAGTGATGCGAGAGAAAGCATCATCTATTAGTAAAAAGCAACTATTAAGACATCAATAATATGTAAGAGAAATGAATTATGCACTAGAGTCTAGATGTGACTTTATACAAGAAAAATAGTTGTCAATGAACGTTGCTAAACAAATATTGTCAAGTGACAATCAATCAAGAGATTTTTATTTAAGGATATCCTTCTTCTAGAATATGAATTGTATCTTATATTACATCATATAATTTATCTATTTTTTCTTCTAGAATATAAATTATATCTTATATTTTATCGTATTATTTATTTATTTTTTGAAACGTTCATGAACTATACAAGTGCTATTGTATAGTGCTTTCTTTGATGGGGTGGGGGAGGAGGGTCTAATGTATTCTTAGAGACGGTTGTGATCCGCTTAGATCTTAGCATTCGTCTCTAGAAGTGTCTTGGTTATAAGGTTAATTTTTTTTTAATTTAGAGGATCGTCTCTAGAAGAAGTGGTCACCTTTAAAGATTGACTTTCAGAGAATGAATCACCTAGAAACAGTCAAGTGCTTTCTCTGTGATATGCCATTCAAGTTCAAGACCTCGCTGCACTTGTTCATTAAATGCACCATAATTTAAAGAATTGTGATTTCCAATTGGTTGCACTTGCCGTTTCATTACAGCTAGGTAAAAGGATCGCACTAACCAACCCCGAAGCCAAAAACCTGGAGTGATGGATCCTTGTTGGACATCCTTCTCCTCGCTCACCCACCGAGCTTCTGGTGTACCACATCCTTCACGGTGTCGCCGACGATGGAGAGGGGAGGTGCAGGCAAGAGAAGGAACTTGATCGCGTCCGGGGGCGAGTTGAAGCAATGCAAGGGCCTGGGATTCGATTGGACTTGCAAGTCAAGTTGGAATTTTGTTCGGATCGAGTTACCTGCTCCGAATCGGATCACTTGTTCCGAGTCCAAATCGGTGCTCCGGTGCCGCGCCGTCTGCAAGAACTGGCTCCGCGTCACCACCGACCCCTCCTTCCTCGCCGCCCGCCGCCCGCGCAAGATGATCATCCTCCCCGAGTATGAACAAGCATGCCTCTGTCCATTGACCCGTCGTCACCAGGATACAACAGGAGCTTCCTTTGCCTGCTGGACCTGCAGTACCGTATTCCCTCGACGGCCTCCTGGTGTTGTGGCAACCTCCTAGAGACGATCATCTGCAATCCGGCGACCAGACAGTGGATTTTAGTTGCACGGCCCGTCCAACGAGTAGCGCCTCCTGTGCCATGCTTGGAACACGAGCTCCCCGTGGCTCATCGTGGTCATCTCCATTAGTTCTCCGTGCACACCGAAGCCATTCACACCGGGAAGATGCTGGCCTTCGTCCTTCGACATGGTCTCCGAGACGTTCCGCCTCATACAAAGCAACCTGGTAGTAACAGCAAACTAAAAGGACTGTACCAGTTGTGCTGCTCTATGTATTATTTATCTGAATCCAAATTTCAAGTTCTCTGCAGTCCCTTTACTATTCGTGGAATTCAGACATTCTATGATAGCGGTTTGCCGCGTAGGAGGTCAGCAGTGAACCGCTTCTGAGAAGAAGAGAAAACAATGCCAAAAAAAATGTCGGTCTCATATGAAAACCTTCCATATTTTTGGCAATTAATAAATTTTGGACTGACGATGTCCCGTTATAGAATAGTACTAGGAAACAGCACCATATGCTCTGGCTTCAAAAAGTCAAAGGGGGCTTCGAGCTTGGCCTCCCTCTCGTCTCGCTAAATAAAATCTGCTTATCTGCCCCTTATCCTAGCTGCAGACGTGAACTCTTTGGGAGGTATCCTGTTTCCTGCTCTGCTCGATATTCTCCCTCACAGACTCTTCCTTCTTGGACTTGGACCCATCCATGGTCTCAAGCTCTGGGGACGCGACGCCAAGTTGTTGCAACGACGCCGCTGACTAAAAAGAAAAAAGTTGCTTCTAGCAAGCAACGACAGTCGACAGGACACCTTATTAGTTATTGCCATGGCTACTGGCACCGGCGGCACGCCGTTCCTGCTCTCGCCCGTGACGGGGCACGCCTCGACGCCGTCCACGGCGGCGGTCATGGACGACGTCGAGGCGCACCGCCGCGCCGGCAAGCCGGCGGCCGACGACGCGGGCGCTGCTTTCGTGCTGGAGTCAAAAGGGACGTGGTGGCACGCCGGGTTCCACCTGACGACGGCGATCGTGGGGCCCACGGTGCTGACGCTGCCGTACGCGCTCCGCGGGATGGGGTGGGGCCTCGGCCTGGCCATGCTCACGGCCATCGCCGGCGTCACCTTCTACGCCTACTTCCTCGTGTCCAGGGTGCTCGACCACTGCGAGGCCCAGGGCCGCCGCCACATCCGCTTCCGCGAGCTTGCCGCCGACGTCCTCGGTACGCGTCTTCTCATCTCGCCCTCGCGGCTTCTCTTCTGCCGCGTTCATCGTCCTCTTGATCCAGTTTATTGTGGGCAATTACTAGTCATTAGTCCGCCACTGCATTAACTGCGTGATTGATTCTAGATGATTTTCTTCAAATTTTCTAGGATCTGGGTGGGTCTTCTACCTCGTCGTTACCGTGCAAACTGCCATCAACGCCGGCGTTACCACCGGAAGCATATTGATCGCCGGCAACTGCTTACAGGTACTTTCGCGCTTACTGATTTTGTATGTGTTCAGGAAATCCATAGTGATTTGCGCTTGCTGAAATCTTGAGTTTCAGAGTCCTTAACATGTTTCTGAGATACTAGCTGGATGGTATCTAGCAGGAATAATGATAAACATATTATAGTTTGTTTCTGTCCCTTAATGATTGCGTAAGGCAAGTTGACTTGAGGCTGCTTCAACCATACTGCTACAGCTAGGAGATGCCCATATGAATCCGGATTTTTATTCGTGACGTACTGACGTCCGTTGTTTGACTTTGAGCTCTCCATTCATGCGCCTGATACTATGTGGAACGGTTGACAGTTTGAAAGATTCTCAACTGTGCTCTGTTGTGAAATTGACTGTCTGAATTCTAAAAATGTTTCCTTCTTTCATGGAAAACGAACTGATCCGTTTGGCTCAACTATTCTGAAACTGCATTCAGTTTTGTTTCACTGGACCTCGGACCAAATCTCTGTTTTCAGATGCAGCATCTCATTTGTTTCAGTATGATTCTGACTCTACTGCATGCAGATCATGTACTCCAGCCTGTTCCCGGACGGCCCCATGAAGCTGTACCACTTCATCATCATCGTGGCGGTGGTGCTGTCCTTCCTGTCGCAGTTGCCGTCGTTCCACTCGCTGCGGCACATCAACCTCGGCTCGCTCATCCTCAGCTTCGCCTACACAATCCTTGTCTCAGCTGCGTGCATTCGTGCAGGTACATTCTAGTCACTACCAGTATTTCTCTGTTCTTGGAAGTCTGAATTTTTTGGTTGTAAAACTTGCAATCCGTGTGCCACGTTCCACAGGCATGTCCAGCAATGCACCAGTGAAGGATTACTCGTTGAGCTCGTCCAAGTCCGAGAAGACCTTCAATGCCTTCCTCTCCATCTCCATCCTCGCCACCGTTTTCGGCAACGGCATTCTGCCTGAAATCCAGGTGCGGGTTAGAGTACTTTAGACTGAAAATTCAGACAATCTGGTCTGAAACCTGACAGGTGCCGAACATGGCTGTAGGCCACGCTGGCGCCGCCGGCTGCCGGAAAGATGATGAAGGCACTGGTCCTCTGCTACGCGGTGGTGTTCTTGACGTTCTACCTCCCGGCCATCACCGGCTACTGGACGTTCGGCAACCAGGTGCAGTCCAACGTCCTGCAGAGCCTGATGCCGGATTCGGGTCCCTCTTTCGCCCCGCAATGGCTGCTCGGCCTCGTGGTCGTTCTGGTCCTCCTCCAGCTCCTCGCCATTGCTCTGGTAATTGAAGTCTCTAGCCTGTTCACGTTGTTTGACTTTAAACTCTCCGTTCTGAATTTTGAATGGATGCAGGTGTACTCGCAGGTGGCGTACGAGATCATGGAGAAGAACTCGGCTGACGCGGCGCACGGCCGGTTCTCGAAGCGGAACCTTGTCCCACGGGTGGCGCTGCGGACGGCGTACGTGGCGGCGTGCGCGTTCGTGGCGGCGATGCTCCCATTCTTCGGCGACATCGTCGGCGTGGTGGGCGCCGTGGGCTTTATCCCGCTCGACTTCGTGCTCCCCGTCGTCATGTACAACATCGCGCTGGCGCCGCCCAAACGGTCGCTTGTGTACCAGGCCAACGTCGCCATCATGGTTCTCTTCACCGGTGTTGGGATCATCGGCGCAATCGCGTCCGTGCGGAAGCTCGCACTCGACGCAGGAAAATTCAAGCTCTTCAGCGACACCGTCGTGGACTGATCACATTATATTTGACCCGCACACAACACACATAGATGAGAGCAACGATTTTTCATTATTCTTAATATAATCTTTTATTAAAAAGTCGTATGTGCCTATACCCAATAATATCTGATGCTTGCAAGATAAACTAACCTACCAACTTTAAAATATACGATACAATATCAAGAAAAAATTCAATATATATATATATATAACCTTAATAACTACATATGAACACCATATTATTTTTCCAACCCTTTACTTCTCTACTTGTTAGTGAGAAGGTGAGATCATACAATTAGTAGGCTAGAACCCTACAATTAGCAACCTAACACCTAACAATTTAGAAAACATATGATAACTCACCTCTCCAATTGATTCTTTTATGTTCTCCTCTTCAAGCACTGGTTTCTTTTGTGTATATTATGTTGCAAATGGCAAGGTCCCGTGTGAGCAGTAGTTGAAAATTAAGGACAAATTATAGTTGTATAATTTAAGAAATGATTTAGATAACAGTTTGGTGACGTAGCACAATGGGCCAAATGTCCTACTCTCAATCCTAATGGATGGAATGCAGACGTGAGCTTGCAGATGTGGTTCTCATCCTTAGCAGTAGGATGCTCTGATATCGCAAGAGGAACTCGATCCCTAGCAATGTTATGCATATGAATAATTTAGAAAGAAAGAAATAGTCATGTTTTCTAACAAGAGTTCACATCAAGAAACTGTATCATCTCAATGATTCAAGACGAGTCATCGAACTAGATCATGCCCCCGCAAAGTATTTGGCACTCGTCGTAGGTAAAACAATTAGTGAGTAGTCCATTTTTTTGTTCATACTCGTGTGACTAGTCTGATCATCATGGAAGGATATAGCAAAAGCTTTCTACGCTTGTAAAACTCTGTTCTTCTTATTAATATATGTTGGTACAATGTATCGGGTCTTTCAAAAAAAGATAATAGTTTGGTACTCCAACTAACATTGAACCAAATTCCAACACGCGAGTATACACCTCTGACCTTGTTCATGTAGCAACGGAGAAGAGGAAGATGCAGGGTGATGATTCCGCATCCGGGCCATCGGAGAGAGGAGGACAGGTGGTGGAGCGGCAAGGTGCCCCACATGTAGACTGTTCTTGAAATCAATTCTCTTCCTCCTAGTTCTTGGAGGTTTCTTTTTCCCTGTGTTGTGGTGTTTCTACACAATTCTTGAAGTGTTCTTGAAATCGCTACATGATTTTTGAAGTGTTCTTGGTGTTGCTTTTAGAAGTGTCCTGGTTGTCGGTGTTTGCTATGCAGTTCTGAACTTACCCTTGTTTTTGGTGAACTTACCCTTGTTTTTGGTGAGGTTCTTGAAGTGCTCTAGGTTTCTGTGTGCAGGAATGTAAGAAAAGCAGTGATAGTGTCATGGTGGGTGTTTCCTTTGTCCCAAAATAAGTATACGTTTGGTTTCGATCAAATTTAGCTTCGACCATTGATTCATATATTTAGATTCATTATAAGGAAAATATTATCTAAATTCTTTTTGGACTTAATTGTGTGAAAATCATTGATCAAAGCTAAGTTTGATAGATGTAAATTTATTTTGCAAAAGAGAAATAGTTCTCAATCCAAATCCTAACGAGTCTTCACCGTACTTGAGTAGCCGTGTGGAGCGGCCGCCGGCGACGAGGACGAGCTCCAGTAACGCCATGCCGCGACTACGTCTGGAACAGGTGTGTTTTAAGCCCCCAATACTAGCTAGCAAATGTTGAAGAATCCTAATGATCACGCATTGCAGAAGTTTGGGAAGACGACAGAGTAGTATACCAAGGCCCCGGCGTGGATATGATGATGATCCAACTCCACCACTCCAATTCTTCCAACTGTGAGGCAAATGCGTCCATTGTCATGGATGATCTAGTAGCAGCTAGAGGTAGCTGTTGGAGAACACGGGAGTAACAACGGTGGACGTCGCCGACGAACTCATGTGAACTGGACGCAACGCGAACACAGTGTTAGGAATCGAACACAGACGAATTGTGCTACAAAGGGGCAGCATTTTCTGTCTTTATTCCTTACTTAAATAGAACTGGACTAGGCCGTCGTGGCATCTACTTCAACGCGCGACATGCTCAGATCACGAGCTTGCCGCGCACACGCGCACGACGCACTCAACCCCGCACGAACGCAGCGCGCGTCAGGATGAAGACTCGGGCACCACCCAACCGACGTCTATCTCACTAACTGCTAGGACTTATCTAAAAAACTCAACCTGGGTTTGGGGGGGGGGGGGGGGGGGGGGGGGAGGGGTAAGACAGCCCCCGACATTTTACTAAAAAGAAGACCTCTAACCCGGAAATTCGCTCCTAATTAAAATTGAATTCGAGACCTTGAGACGCTACTAAGTCACGTCAACCACTAGGCTGAAGGACCGTTCGCGCTAGGACTTATCTAAAACAAATGAACTACTAGGGCTTATTTAAAACAAATGATTAACACAAAAGAAAGCACAAGTTTATTCTAGCAAATCTCCGCCTAAACCTTGTGCACCTGGTGCTTGACTTGTATAATTCCGATCTTTCCCCTCATCTCCTGAAACTTAACTCGCGGCAGCAGTTTAGTCAGGATGTCGGCTAGTTGATCATTAGTTCCAATGAACTGTATTTCAATTCTCCCTTCTGCAGCACACTCACGCACAAAGTGATAGCGTATGCGAATGTGCTTGCTCCGACCATGATGAACTGGGTTCTTGATCAGATCAATAGCTAATTTGTTGTCCACCTTTAGAAGTGGTGGCCTAACAGAGACCATGAGAATTTTAGTCAGTAGACCGGCGAGCCATACCTGACATGTTGCAGCAGATGACGCCATACACTCAACTTCGCACGACGAGAGTGCCATGAACTTCTGCTTCTGCGACTGCCATGAGATGGGACTCCTTCCCAAATAGAACAGGAATCCGCTAGTGCTCCTGCTGTCTTCAACATCCCCGGCAAGATCACTATCACTGTATCCCTGTAACAGCAACTCACCGGGTTTCCCTCTCGTGTACTGAACTCCGAGATCCCTTGTTCCAGCAATGTATCGAAGTATGTGCTTAACCGCAGCTTGATGGTCTTGATGTGGCTCCACCATGAACCGACTCACGTAATTGACAGAGTGAGCAGGATCTGGTCTTATGTGCAACAAGTATCTGAGAGCCCCAACAACACTGCGTACTCTATTCCATCCACGGCAGCCTCAGCACTCTCCTTGACGAGCTGAATTCTTGGCTCCATGGGAGTGAGGCATGCATTGCAGTCTGATATACCTGTTCTCGCTAGCAACTTCTATGCATATGCTGATGAGTGTAACGCCACTAGTATTCTGACGTACCTTAATGTCAAGGTAGTAGGTGAGCAATCCCAGATCACTCATCCGGAACTGCTCGTGCATCTGCCTCCTGAAATTGTCGATGTCGTTGTCCACGGGCCCAACAATCAACAGGTTCGTCGACGTACACTCCAATCACCAATTGCCTGCTTGCCGTTCGCTAGGTGTACACAGCGTGCTCGTGATCACTTCGCGTGAACCCGAGCGCACTCAGCGATGATTGCAGCTTCAAGTACCAGGCCCACGGTGCTTGCCGCAAGCCATAGAGCGCCTTCTTGAGCTTGAGGAATTGATTCTCCTTGCTGACGGTGAACCCAAGGGGCTGTCTGACGTAAACCTCCTCTTCTAGCTCTCCATTGAGGAAGGCTGACTTCACATCCATGTGATGGACTCGCCAATCTTCATGTGCCATCACAGCAAGGATCAGACGCACGGACTCCATTCTTGCAGCATGAGCAAATACTTCTTCGAAATCGATCCCCTGTTTTTGCATGTACCCTTTCGCAACAAGCCATGCCTTGTGTTTCACCATGCGTCCTTGCTCATGAATGGATGCAGGTGTACTCACAGGTGGCATACGAAATCATGGAGAAGAACTTGGCGGACGTGACGCACGGCCAGTTCTCGAAGCGGAACCTTCACTACAACAAAAAAGCCCTATAGCGGTGGGTCAAAACCCACTGTAGCAGCGGGTTGGTTGGCCCGCCACTATATTATCGCAGCTGAAAATAAAAATTAACAACGGCGGATAACTTATAGACTGAACGAACCACAACTAAAAATACATTAATAGCGGCGGGTGACATCTTCACCCGCCGCTACTCCTCAACCCGAAAAACAAAAAAAAAAAGAAGGCAGCCCTGGGCCCTGGGTCCATAGACCCAACGAGCCCCCCCCCCCCCCCCGCGCTGCCGTCGGAGGAGGGGGAGGTGCTGGATCCGGCCTCCCCTTGCTGCGCACCGCCGTCGGAGGAGGGGGAGGTGCCGGATCCGGCCTCCCCTTGCCGCGTGCCGCTGTTGGAGGAGGGGGAGACGCCAGATCTGGCCTCCCCTTGCCGCGCGGCACCTTCGGAGGGGGGAGGCGCCGTCGTGAGCCCTTCCTTGTGTGCCGCCGTCATGGATCCACCGTCAGAGGAGGGGGAGGCGTCGCCGTGAGCCCTTCCTCACGCACCGCCATCATGGATCCGCCATCGAAGGAGGGGGAGACACCGCCGTGAGCCCTTCCTCAGGCGCCGCTGTCATGGATCCGCCACCGAGGTCCTGATGTCCCGTCAGAGGAGGGGAGGAGCGCCGCCGCCACGGGTGCATCCTCGCGTCACAACAAAGGCAGTGGGGAGGTGGAGGGGAGGAGTGCCGCTGCCGCTGGTCCGTCCTCTCGTCGCGGGTCCTACAGCCACCGTCACGGGCCCCTCTTAGCGTGCCATGGCGGCCTCGTCCTCGTGCGACGATGACGGCAGGGGGAGGAGGTGGAGGGAGGAGGAGGCGGCCAGGAGAGGTGGGGGAGAGGAGGCGGTCGGTGGTCATGGCCTCACGGGCAGGAGAGGAAGGAGAGGGAGGAGGAGGTGGCTGAGGGATGGAGAGATGGGAGCAGTAGGCAAGTTAGGGTTAGGTTTGCTCTTTTTATATGTTGCTAATGAGTAAGTAGGCTGGTGGGCTAATGGGCCTAGGTAGTGGTAGGTAGAAATATGGGCCGCTGCTACAAATACTGATTTATTTGTAGCGGTGGCCCATAAAGTCACCTACCTCAAAAAATCAATTTATAGGGGCGGTTCACTTTGTGAACTGCCGTTAAAAATTATTATATTACTGTAGCGGAACTGTAGCGGTGGGTTTCTTTGAAATCGCCGCTACTTGGATTTTGGTTGCGCCGCTATAGACCGTTTTTGTAGTAGTGCTTGTCCCGCGGGTGGCGCTGCGGACGACGTACGTGGTGGCGTGCGCGTTTGTGGCAGCCATGCTCCCCTTCTTCGGTGACATCGTCGGCGTGGTGGGCGCCATGGGATTTATCTCGCTCGACTTTGTGCTCCCCGTCGTCATGTACAACATCGCGCTGGCGCCGCCCAGGCGATCGCTCATGTACTAGGCCAATGTGGTCATTATGGTTCTCTTCACCGGTGTTGGGATCATCAGTGCGGTCGCGTCCGTGCGGGAGCTCACACTCGACGCTAACAAATTGAAGCTCTTCAGCGACACTGTGGACTGATAACATTATATTTGACGCACACACAACACACATAAATGAGAGCAGCGATTTTTCATTATTCTTAATATAATCTTTTATTAAAAATTTGTATGTGGCGTGCCTAGCCAATAATATCTAATGTTTGCAATATAAACTAAACTACCAACTTGTAAATATACCATACAATATCTAGTTGAAATTCAATATGTAAACCTTAATATAACTACATATGAACAGCATATTATTTTCTCAAACTTTACTTCTCTACTTGTTAGTGAGAAGGTAAGATCATACAGTTAGCAAGCTAGAACCCTACAATTAGCAGCTACACTCAGCAATTTAAAAAACATAAGATAACTCACCTCTCCAAATATTTATTTTATGTTCTCCTCTTCAAGATTTTCAACTTCATCCGATAAGGAATTACACTGTTTTCTTTTGTGTATGTTATGTTGCAAATGGCAAGGTCCTGTGTGAGCAATTTGAAAATTAAAGACAAAGTATATAGTTATATAATTTAAGAAATGATTTAGATAATAATTTGATACTCCTTCTAGAGTTACTTCAACCATCCTTTTAAAGACATTAATGCAATTGTAACAAAATACAATGACATAAGTAATGAATAAAAAGAATTTATCTTGCACTTTAGCCATTATGATATTGCATTTAGCAAATGTTACATTGTAACGGCATATGCTATCAAAAAAGGAGATGGATTATTCGTAATCACTATAGAACAAGTTTGAAAGATGTTAATTTTATGGGGGCTAAACCACATTGACATCGAACCAAATTCCAACACGCGAGTATCCACCTCTGACTTTCTTTATTTAGCAACGGAGGAGGGGAAGATGCTAGATGATGATTCCGCGTCCGGACCATCGGAGAGAGGAGGACGGGTGGTGGAGCAGCAAGGTGCCTCACATGTAGACTGTCAGTGAAAGCGTTGACCTTCCTCCCTAGTTCTTAAAGCTTTCTTTTTCTTTGTGTCCTCATGTCTATACACAATTTTTTAAAGTGTTCTCGCAATCGCTACGTGATTCTTGAAGTGTTTTTGGTGTTGCTTCTTGAAGTGTTCTCGTTGTAGGTGTTTGCTATGCGGTTCTATTTCTGGCGAGTTTCTTGAAATGCTCTAGATTTCTGTGCGCAAAATAAGTTTACTTTTAGTTTCGATCAAATTTGGCTTCGACCATTGATTTTTATGCACTTGAACATAGTAGTATTCATATATTTAGACTCATTATAAAAAATATCATCTAAAAGATTTTTAAAACTTAATTGTGTGAAAATCATTGACGAAAGCTAAGTTCTCACTACTATAGAAATGGTCATCAGCAGCAGTTCAAAACACCTCATCAGCAGCGGTTCTCGAACCGCTGCTGATTAGACGTTGCTGATAGTACGATTATCAGCAGCGGTTCTAGAACCGCTGCTGATGGGTACATATCAGCAGCGGTTCAGAATTCTGAACCGCTGCTGATACCCTATATATCAGCAACGGTTCAGAATTATGAACCGCTGCTGATGTGTAGGGTATCAGCAGCGGTTCAAAATCCTGAACCGCTGCTGATGTGTTTTTTTAAGAGGAAAAAATAATGTTTACACTGTAAATCCTAGTTTTTTGTATATTTTTTTATGATTAACGGGCGGAGAGATGTACCCACTTGATGTTTATGTTAATAGAATATAGACGGCTCCAACTAACCCATTATAGATGAGTTACAAGCATTTGTAAAATTTGGAAAAACATGGGAGAACGGGAGATGAGTTCTTATTGGAACTCAAAAGTAAAAACGGAGCACAATGCAGCAACAAGGGACGGTGCATCATTGTCAGAGCTAGTGAGTGGTTCTCCTACTACTACTAGTAGGTGCTAGTAGTTTGGTCAAGCATGGCCTCATGAATGGCAATGCTGAGCAGGAAATAATGGCACCGAGAGCAGAGCACGAAACAAGCAAGCATGGTTTAACATTATCACAGAGATTAAAAGAAAACGAGCAATGAAGAAAAAAAGACCGGTCGGCTCCATTCCAGAAGAGGCAAGTTGGGAAGGGGAGCAAAGCAGGGCAAGGCGGTGTGAGACAAAGCAAGAACAATAACAAGAACGGAACCACCTTGGTTTGTCTCCGTGTCTCCTCCTGAGGACGACGACCACCCAACGAGTCCGAAGAAGAGCGACAAGCAAGCAAAGCAACCGAGTGAGAGTGAATGAGCGAGGCTCCTCTCGGTCTGATAAATACAGCGAGGTCGTGGCACACCGAAGGGGGAGCATGCGAGGTTATCAGCAGCGATTCACTTTCAAAATTATCAGCAGCGGTTCATTTAAATTATTAGCAGCAGTTCATTTAAATGAACCACTGCTGATAATTTAAATGAACCGCTGCTGATACCGGTTATCAGCAGCGGTTCGTTAAGGCAGCAATTATTGGTCAGGACCAAAATTTTTGAACCGTTGGTGATAATCTTTTAGCAGCAGTTCCAGAGCAACCGCTGCTGATAGGACGCTGTTTATGACCATTTTTATAGTAGTGTCTCAACGAGGACGAGCTACATGAACGTCGTGCGGTGACTACATCTCGAACAGGTGTGTTTTTAAGCCCCCAATCCTAGCAAATGTCAAAGAATCCCAATGATCACGCATTGCGACTTGCGAGTTCTGCTTCGTATCCGCATGTGGATTCCTGGGGAGAAAGAGAGAGATCATAAAAGTTTGGGAAGACGCGACGGAGTAGTATACGAAGGCGTTGCATTGAGAGAACTTGCACAGCTGGCCCCGGCGTGGATGATGCAACTCCACCACTCGAATTCTTCCAACTGTGAGGCAAATGCGTTCATTGTCATCGATGATCCAGTAGCAGCTAGAGCAAGCCACCTATCCCAACTGTTCTACTCTACTTGGTGATGAGTCCATCCGCCGCGCGTAGGCGTAGTGCGCGTGCCGGTCACGTAGGACGTCGGCGCGACGACGAGCACTCCAGCGGCGCCCAACGGCGCGACCAACAAGCTGTCAATCTTCTCCGCGGTGTTGACCCACGTGTACAACGCGTTCACGTCCATGGTGTCCAGCTCGCTCTACTTCATCAAGCTCATGGGGTTTTCCAGCAGCGGCACCAGGCGCCTCAGGTCCCTTTCCGTGCTAGAACGACGCGCCTTGTGTGCTCTATGTTGTGGTGCGAATGTGGAACTGCAGGTGCAACACCCGATCTGCACGTTGGCGCCGCTTGCAGTCATGATCGTGAGATTTCCTTGAGAATCGTGTTATGCTATTCTTTGCATTTTGCGTCTCCGATCCCACCCACATGTATTTCTTTCAAAATACAGCAGCAGACATTGCCCAACGAACACGCAGTTCTTCGGAGGGTAAGTATCTAGGCATCACCCAAATTTTCAGACTCTATGACTATAGAAGGAGAACGAAAAAAGAAGAAATTTGAGGAGGGGAGGTCGGTAAACGAAAAACCGACCACCCTCCATCCAGCCTTGGCACCGTGCACGGATTGCTCTCGACCACATCATGCGCGAAGCCAGCCGGGAAAGCTCGCTCGAGTTCGCGTATTCCACCCACCCACCCCGGTGAGGAACTAGAGCCTGCACCTCCTGAGGTGATGCACACGCAGCTTACCGACTGTAAGGTTGGTGGACCATGCTTATTGTTAGATACTAGTAATATGTCTGTACGTTGCTACGAACATAAGTACGTAACATACGATATATATATTGTTCATACATAGTCAGTGTAGAGATTCTATTTGTCACGACGTGAAAAATATGTTATTTAGCACCTTAAAAAAAATTTGTTCATGAGTGAAACATTTATGTTTATGGAAAATATTATAAATTATGTATTGTTCATATATTGTCAATAGAGTAAATTATTAAGATCGCTTTGTTTTCCCTTATATAAGATGATCCCTTATAAAAGGATGGTTATGGTATCCTCTGCTCCGATTTAAATTGTATCCTCTACTCCGGTTTAAACTTCAATGCCCACCGAATAATCCTCAGAGAATGAACTCAAACATTGTTTCCACTCAAATATATCATTAATGTTACAAATCGAGCTTAGCTCAGATGGTTAGATTCATTGTTGTGGAACCAACCCATCCAGATTCAAATCCCAGATTTGACACAGGTGTTGCCTGTAAGGCTAATTATTCTTTTAGTGGTAGGCAACGTTCCCGTAGATAGCAAGACGCCTGTGGTGACTTCGTGAATCTCCAGATCACACCGGCTCAGTCTTTCAGAGGCGCTCATAGGTATGATATGCGTGTGTGTGTGTTCATAGGGATGAGAACTCGTACATGTATATGAGTGTCTGCGTTTGTATTATGATCAATTCACAAAAAAAATATATCATTAATGTTTTTCACTAACTGTATGCTACCTCATCTGGCCCGCTTTTTTGAGTTAACTTTGCATAGCAGACTGAGCTGAGCACTCTTGTGGACTCATGAGATTTTTTTTGTGGGTTAACTTTGCATGAAAATTGACTTAGAGTTGGCTAAGATTTTTGGTCACGCAATTGGACGAAACAACGGTGGACTCTCATGGTGCAACGTATAATCATTGTTTTTTAAAACTCGTGGTGCAATGGATGGAACAATCGACAATAAAGAAGAAAAGCTATACGAGCTTTACAATTTTTGTCCACCCATCCAGTCCACTTTCTGGCCCATCATGACCCAGGCAAATAGCAAGGTACCCCTGCTCTACCGCATCCAATCTCCATGGCTCTATACTTAACCTCCAATCCAGCACCAGGGAAGCACAGAAACGGTCAAAAAATAGGTAAATAGAATGCTTTTTGCCCTCTTCACCTGTTTCCCTATCAAAACTCGAAACAATCATTGTTTTCCTAGATGATCGAAGTCTAATCAGACTCCAAACAATCAAAAAATTGATCAAAGGCAGGACATCATGGACACGAAAATTTAGTGTATGGCAGAATAGAGGGGCGGACGACGCCACCTCTTTTAATAAGTTGTAGAAATTTCGTTCATAAACATAATATATTATTTATTTTATTATAACTTATTTTATTATTAGATATATTTTAAACATAATAATAATTATTATTATTTATAAAAAATAAATAAGACAAATGGTCAAATATGACTTTTAAAACTCAACAAATACTTATATTTTGAGATCCAGGTGGTACGTGGCTTGCCGTGAGCTGCTCGCATACAAAGAGGCTTATGACTTATTAGATTGGTCCTTCGCTTGCCATAGTCATCCACGTCACCTCATGGCAATAAAGCAAATAATCAATTTTATGAATATTTTTAATGATCTTGCCATTATGCATGCACACAGCTCAGAGATAATGAATATTTTCATTTATCAAGATAATGAATATCCTTGAATATTACATGGTGGTTGGATTTTCTTAAAAATGAACCTTATTCTATAAAAGATGCGACAAAATCTCATCTTACCCTTCTTTATCAAGTGCTTTCTTTAGAGTATTAATCTCTGCATTTTTATTTCTAAATATCAAATCATGCTTCTCATATAACAAGTAATATATGCATGAGACGAATATAATCTTATTATCTAAGTTATGATCAATAAAATATATTGTTTTATGTACTAAAATTAGATCTTCAACTACCAACATTTCATACCTTATACATATTTTGCTTATTAATTTCTTTTATAGGAATTTGGTGACTAGATGCTGATGTATCAATGAAAGTATTGTAGATTCTGTTCTCAAAATCCCTTCCTCAAAAGTCATATACAAAAAGTATTATATGACTCTACCATATAAGAAAACTGACAATTTTGCTTTTAACGAACATATGCGTATTTAACAAAAATGACACATTTACTTCTACATATTTAACAAAAATATTTTTCAAGTACATTTGATCATGAGAATTCTACATATAATTAAATTAAATGTGGATGCAATATTACAACTCATGTGCTTGTTATCACACTCTTTAGAGCATTTGTCAGAAATTTATATCTTGCTTTTTTTGTTAAGCGTGCACATGATTTTCGTTTGATAATAAAGTAGTCTTGACTGGCCTAGTAGTTTACTAACGACTGAACCCTACTAATTATTCACATGGAGGAGAAAAGAGTACACAAATTATTATAATGTTCATGAGGTTCAAATAAATATATTGTTTTTCTCTTTTTACCGATGCCCATGCCTAAATATTGAACTATATCAAGTCCAACATTTAGTTTATACAAGCAGATATATTGGCCACCGTAGTTGTAATAGTCTTAAACTGCAGAAATTAATTAGCAAAGAGACAAAATATTTGTCTTGAAGTGTCATAAAATGTTGACAAATATCTACGATTAGATATTGTAGGTAAATTTGTAATAATGAGATATTTTAGTTAGCTATGGACATATCATGCTAAACTCATATATTATATAAGCGCTACAAAATATTAATTAATCCATGAAAAACCACAAGAGACATGAAAAACGTCTGCTTGCAATCATGTTCGCTCCCTATAAAAAAATTAATTATTGGGCTGCCTTTGCACCAAGTTTTACAGGACTTCCGGATGCTCTACACGTGTTGCCTTTAGGGCAGTTGTAGCAAGAAACTGAGTTTCAGTTTTCAGTTGAAGCAGCACCGTGTGTGGGTGGCGTGGCAGCTAGTTAGTGTTAAGGCCACCACATTAACAAATGGCTCGCTGTTGGGTCGATTCGCGAGATGTGCATATAGACTAGGAGAACCGAATCGGCAGAGAAAATGAGGTGTCACTATGAGAAACAGGCACGGCACATGGTAAAGCTTGAAATATCACAGTAAATAGCTCGCTGTTGGATCGATTCGCGAGATGTGCATATAGACTAGGAGAACCGAATCGGCGGAGAGGCACGGCACATGATAAAGCTTGAAATATCACAGTAAATGGCTCGCTGTTGGGTCGATTCGCGAGATGTGCATATAGACTAGGAGAACCGAATCGGCGGAGAAAATGAGGTGTCACTCACTATGGAAAACAGGCACGGCACATGGTAAAACTTGAAATATCACGATAAAGACTTTGCCGTGTGTTATACATGATATAACCCGCACGGCAAAAATGTCATCAGTAAAGACAACTTTACCGTGTGCTTTCTATCAGGCACACGACAAAAACGTTGTCGTGTGCCCCACCTGACGCACGGTAAAAAAAAAGGCACCATCACCGGTCAGAACGGTGACGGTGCGCTTTATCGTGTGCCCGTCGGCTGGCACACGATAAAGACTCCCCGCTTTGCCGTGTGCCTTGATCATGGCACACGGCAAAGCTCCCCTCTTTTCCGTGTGCCATGGCCACGGTACACGGCAAAGAACGGATGCCAGTATGCCAGATTCTTCCTCTTTGACGTGTGCCATGACCAACGCACACAGCAAAGCCATAAAAATCTGCCTGCAAATTATTTAAATTAGTTATCCTCGGATCAAAAAAAACATCAATTTACATATAAATCAATATCATCATATGCATTATTTGAATATCATCACAAACATTCAAATATCATATTTGAACATGAACAAAACAAATATTTTATAATAATCATCATAGGAGGTTCACAAACACACTTAGTAGGCCACAAATATAACTATCATCCATAGCTCATCTCAGACAGTTTAAAAATATAAGAAAATCAAATGTTACAATAGAAAATTTACTAACACTGGAATCATCCTTGATTTTCGCATGTGATTTTTCTCACGCACGCTGTTTACACCCACGCGCCTGTACCCGCCTGTATTTTTTGCCTCGCCTGATTTTATTCGATCCCGAGCTTTGCTCCCAAAAAGTTCCTCGATCCGTAGATCTCTCCATTCTCCCTCATGAGTCTTCTTACGCCCGCTGCCGCCATCAGGCTCAGGCAGTTGGGCGAAGGTGATCGGCGGCCGCGCGATAGACCTTGTATAAGGCGCGTGCGGCGATGGCGGGCGATACACGTGCGTCTACACATCTGTCTAACATATCCCGGCGGCTCCATTTTACGCGCGGGCAGGGAGGTCGGTTTGAAGTGGAGCCACGACTACACGCATGCGGTGACGATGCCGAAGCTGGCATGCCACTGCGCCAAGTCACGCGGCGTCCAAATTGACTCCTCCTCGAGCTGATCTAGCCTCATGGTAGCTTGAGATTGGGATGACGCCTGGATATTGTGACGACTGCTCCTCAAGAACAACTCAAAATCTCACAGAACGGAGGTGGGGTGAGCTCGATCAGACCAAGACATCGCATCCCTCCCGGTGCCATGGTTGGATTTGCATGACGCCCCAGCAGCTGCCCTAGCTCAGCAGGCGTTGTGGCCATGTTCCTGTTCCTATGGTAATGGGATTTGAGGTTTGCCTTTTTTATCTCTGGTTCAATGTCCTCCACCTACAAGCCATGATATCAGCGTGTCCCTGTTTTGGTGTTTTTTAGATCGGGATCAATTTCGTGCTTTTTTTTCTGATTGCTATCGCTTCAGAGTTGAGAAAATTTGAAAGATGTTGCTCATGATGTTGGATTGAGTTTGACCTTTCCATGTCACCACCGATGTCCTCAATCTGTGTCATGCTCCTTTGATACATCCTCTTCCTCAGTCGAGAACCCAGTATAATTTACGTAGGTGAGTAGATCTGTTGTTGTTGAATTCACATTTTTTTTCAATTTAGCAAATCTTTAGATAAATTTTGCCCTGATTATGTAGGTGATAGTAAATTTTAGCATTCGGAGGCAACAACTTCATGGGGCAACACGGTGCGCTGCGTCTGGCTTGAAGGTTTGTTAGCCTCGCCTTTTCACGACTTGTTTGCTCAAATGCCTCGTAGTGATTTTTATTTTTGTTTTTCCTGGGTCCTTTTCTACTCGTAGATGAGGTCTATTGTCAGAATAAATACAATGATTGATCAGTTAGCTTCACACGATCATTATTAAAAAATTGCCAGTAGGCATGGTTTGTGGCTATCGACCAGTAGATCCGTAACAATTTTGTTCTGCACTATAACATGGTGGATCTGTGCTATCTGCTCATCCAAGTCTGATTAAAACAAAAAATAAAACCTTTATTTTATTGTACAGATAGTTCTAAAGAGCCGTCAATCTTTTGATCATAGCGTCACAGTGGAAAAGATGGAACAAAATATGTATTCTCAAATAGAAAGGAAAAGACTAGAGGGAACTGCATTCGATGTGTTTTAGTCATTATTAACTTGTAAGACTTGTAGCCTAAATCAGCCAGCAGCATTGGATATCACAAGCATGATGTGCAACGTAGATAAAGTTAAGTTTCATAGGTTAAGAATTGGCCGGCGTTGCTCTTCAGATATTCCATTCCTACTTTTTGTATTTTTTTTGGTGTTTTTCAATGCATGTAGGTTGCAGAGTACAGTGGCAAGTCTAAGGGGTGGGCCATAGCTCAAGAGCTGTTCTGTTTTCATTTTTTTTGTTTTTTGCTTTTCCGGTCCACCCTCCTGGGCCAAGCTGGCTTTCGGCCCATCCTCAACTCTTGTGCTGGACTCGCCACTGAGGGAGTAAATATGGAGACATTGAATGTTTTTGTGTTCTTTATGATTTTTATGATGGGTTAATTTTTTGTCATATAATATTAATTTTCTCAAGTTTAATTATAATTATTTAGAAAGTAATTCTTTACGAAGAGGATATTTTGTAGGAAATAGAGTATTACTGTACATTATACTATTATTATCTTTATGGTTTATAATTCTTTATGATTTCTTTGTTATGAGTAAGCATCTATGAGAAAGTATAGATGATTAGATGTGTATTTCTGAGTAAAGTATTGTTAGTATATGTTAGACGGATGAATAATAGCATGTGGGTGTCGCATGTACAAAAGACTAGTTGGGCTTAAGAGGTAATTATGTTTTGCATGTATTGGGCCTTGTGCTCATGCATGTTGTGCACTTGAGGCCTGCCGCACTCTGCTCCCTCCCTATATGTACTTGCCACGGTGCACCGATCAATGCATTGTGTATTCTCTCCTATTTTCCTATGCTTTCACCGGGGACTGGTACGACCTGTCGCTGACGGGCCGTGCTGTAGGAGCGCGCTGCATCGTCAGGCGTCGACGCCAAGAGGCGCCGACCGAGAGGGTGTAGTAGTAGTTCTGGGCTCCTCAGCTCCTTCTTCTCTTCAACAACAACGCCATGGCAGAGGAGGCGGTACTCGCCGGAGGAGCTGTGGTGGTAGAAGCCGCAGGGAAAGGCTCTGGTGGAGACTACACGCAGGCATTGTTCTGGTTCTCTTCTCCCCGGACGCGATGAAAGTTTTCTTGCCTGGAGAAGCTCTCTATCATCAGGTGCGGGATGTGGGGCACCGGAGTCTCGTCGTGTCCTGCACGGCCATGCTCTCTGGGTAAGGCAGGAACATGGCCGAGCCAAGCAGTAATGAAAGGGCAGTTGCAACCAATTAGAAATCGCAATTCTTTCAACTATGGTGCATTCAATGACCAAGTGCACCGAGGTCTCGAGCTTGCTACGGCACATCACAGAGAAAGCCCTTGCACTGTTTCTTGCCGATTCACAAGTCAATCTTTGAAGGTGACCACTTCTTCTAGACGCGGTCCTCTAAATCAAAAAAAGTTAACCTTATAACCAAAACAATTCTAGAGGCGGATGCTAAGATATAAGAGGATTACAACCATCTCTAAGAATGGAGCTATTTCTAGAGGAAAACAGTTATCAGCCACTCGGCCCCCCACCAAAGCACTATATAAAATTACACTTGTACAGTTCAGGGACGTTTCAAAAAAGAAAATATATATGTTATAATATAAGGTACAATCTCTACACCTTATTAAGCGAGCTGCGGTCGTCTACATCAATTTTTCGTGCCCGCCCACTCCGATGTGGATGTGGTTTTCGAGTTTTGAGTTCGAATCATTAAACGACGGTTTGTTTGGAGGATTGGAGTCCGATTCATCTTGATGCAAGCTAAACAATGTTGTTAAAACATGTCTCGTACTACTTTTGATCCTAGCTAGCCTCTCCTCGCACTTTATTGGCTTATGTTGCCTCACCATCGAGTACCGCCGCCGCTGCCATGGAGGCGTTCTTGTTCACCATCATCATCAAGTATATTGGTTGACCTCCAAAACCCCTTAGATTAGCTTTCTATGTTCAAAAATTACCGTTTTGATACTTATCAGCTATCCTTTACCTACAAGTAGCTATCAATTAGAGCTTGAAATTCCACCAATGGCGGAATATCGGCGTGCTTCCGAGGAAGACGACGATCTCTCATACCGGTACCTGTTCATGCCTCTATTTTCTATTCATGGACCTATTTTTCTATCATGGGCTGCTAGCTAATTCTTGGGCTTGTTAAAGTGTCAGATGTCTGATTGTTGAACTCACGATACAGACCGTTGTCTACAATCATTTTTGTGTCTGTAGTGTTTTTTTTCCTTCGCCCGTCCACCAGTCCATGTCATGCCCGCCAGCCCGTGCTCTCATCCACGTTTCGCATTCGTCCATCAAGTGTGTCGGTGTAAGAGTTGTATCGTTCGTCTCCCATGTCTTCATCTCACGCATCCACAGCGGACACAATCACTCTGCCAGACAGGAGCTTCTGCTTGATCAATGCTCACCACAAAGGAACGCATGTAGGAGATTGGCTGAAAGCAAGGTAAAAAATACATTGAAGGGTGAGCTCACATGTTCTGTGGGTTTCTGAGATATATGGGCTCCCCATTGTCTTTGCAATTGACTCGGTACGCCTTGCCAAGTTGCTTGTGAATGACGATGTTGTCATCAGCCACAGAACGTACGGTTGGCCGTGAAGAACAAGACATCGGACACACGGAGGTTGGGCTGGATGCATGCTTCCCTGATATGGATGGGAAACCTATTGGTTACAATCATCTGCATCAACTGATCAGCCTTTGAAGTATGGAGGAGGCAAACAAGGTAACCCTCAACGATTTGCCCTTAATTTAGCATGTGCGATTTTTATCATCTATTGTGTTTTTGCTGTGTGATGGATACTATTTCACCGTTTTTCAACAGTTACTAACTGCATGCAGCTAAGTGATCCGACCGTTGTTCGCTGGAGCTACTGCTGCATGAACAGAAACGTTTGGAGCTACTGCTGTTACTAAATGTTGAAGGAGAGACTCACATCTAACAGCTTGAACTATGGTTGCTAATATGTGTTGTAGGTAGGTAATAAGGCCACTGCATGTGTGCAGTGGTGAGGCCAGCCCAAGAGCTGAGGGTGGGCCAAAAGTTAGATTGGACCGGAAGGATGGGCTAGAAATGTGAAAAACGCAAAGGGAAAAATTAAAAAAACTATACTGTAGCAATTGCTACAGTGCTAAAAACCACTTCTAAGCTACATGTGGGGGTGAACCGTGGCCCACTCGTTAGACTCGCAACTGCATGTGTACATAACTGCAATGCGTAATGCCTAGGACCCTAGGTATAGTCTTAGACCCTGAATTTCCTGATTAGGTTTTGGTTGAAGCACTGAAAATCATACCTGAGATGTAAAGTTTAGGCTGTGTCCGGTCCATTGTTACTCATGTTTATAGTCGTCATTAATTAGGAAGTATAGTAGGATTAGTAGAGAAAGACGGACAACATAAAAAATTCTAAAAACCAAATTATCCAGTTTATACACTGTTTTTTTTCTACAGTTAATTTGAGTTTTAGCCTTAACCATATCATCCATTTTTTTTGTCTCTTATTATTGCATCGGATTTCAACTTCAGCTGGGCCAACTACACTAACAGAATTGTGGTTGTCATTGTACATATCTGCATAAACATTGGATTTACAATCTTCGAGAAAAATTTGGATTTACAGCTAGAATGAGGTGATTTTCTAATAAAAAATATGTATAGCATGGACGGTATCTAGATTGTTGTAGGAACCATAGAGGAAGGAGAGAGGATGGATCTAACATGGTAGGGAAAAACATTTGAGGAAGGTGAAAGAACATAAAAGAGATTTTGAGAGCAAATGAGACAGAAGAGTCAAAATTCTTACACACAGTTTGCTTATAAGAATAAATTTGTTTTTTTTAACCCATAGCAATGCACGGACACTTTGCTAGTTCATATTATAAAAGAAGGATATCTTTAAATAAAAATCTCTTGATTGATTGTCACTTGCCAACATTTGTTTAGCAACGTTGGTTGCCACTATAAAAAAAAACTATTTTTCTTGTATAAAATCATATCTACTCTAATGCATAATTCATTTCTCTTACACATTATTGACACCTCAATAGTTGCTTTTTTCTAATAGATGATGCTATCTCTTGCATCACTCCATGCTTATAGAAATGAATAGCCAACTCGCTTAGCTTGTCTTATCCCTTACTTATTTCAAAAAATTCATAGAACAAAAGATGTCATATAAAGAATATAGCGTGTTTATGTTCCAACCATCACAGAAGAGAATGAAATCATATATCCACTTGATTATTAAACAAGTTACATAGTTTTTATTTTAGACAAACTTGAATCCTAGTCATGTAATATAGAATTAAATTCAATTCAAAATAATTAAAGTCGATATTATAGAAATACTTGTTTATTGTAAGTTACAAGTTAACGATAGAATTATATAATTATAGCAAAAATATTTTCACATTGTAATATTTTGGCATCTTTGCTTATAGTGAGTAGATCCATGTAGTCATTCCATATTTTTCTGATATTAATAAAACATATGTAAAAGTTAATTTTAAAATAATATATAATAAAATAAAGAGAACTTCTGTCAGCTATTCTGTTGATACCAAATTGTAAAAAAGAGACCACTAGGATTGCGAACGGCGATGGCGGACGATGCGGATGCCTCCCTGCTAGGCTCTGGTAATTTCGTGAGGATGTTTTGCCACCACTGAGATGTTAAGCTGCTGCGTAGCTTAGAAAAAAGTGACATGAAGCAGCAAATTCTTTGTTATTTTCTTTTGCTAGTTTTTTTTATCGCATGATTAGTTTTTATAGACTTTCCTACGCCTCAATGCATTCGTTCACGGATTTGGTATGTCGGAGATGGTGCCGCCCCCGGCGCCCATGTCCGGGCATCAGGGGGCAGTCCCATTCTCAGTCCAGCTAGTTGTACGTAGGCATGCAGCATTGACGTGTGTCCGTCATTGACATGCCGTTGTTCAAGCTGTTTGCCGAGTTACTCCATGACTAATAAGTGATCTTTTTCACAAATTACTATGCTTGCTTATTACTTTGAAGTAGAGTTCGTGATACTTCTATATGAAATTCTATGAAAGTGTTGTACTATTTGTTTATGTGCTTTCATAGCAAAAAAAAAATCAATTGTCTCATGTGTTACCGTAGTATAATTGGATGTTTTCAAATCTCTACAACTTATTAATTTTGAGATGGAAGTAGTACTTGGCTTGTCATAAGCTGCTCACATGCAAAGGGGCTTATGACTTATTAGACCGGTACTTTGCTTGTCATAGTCATCCACGTCTCATCGTGGCTATAAAGCAAATAATCAATTTCATGAATATTTTCAATGATCTTATCATTATACATGCGCGCATGTCAAAGATAGTGGATATCTGCATTTATCAAGATAATGGATATTCTTGAATATTCACATAGTGGTTGGATTTTCTTAAAAATGAGTCTTATTTTATAAAAGACGCGACAAAATCTCATATTTTTTATTAAGTCATTTCTTCATTGTATTAATCTCTGCATTTTTATTTCTAAGTATCACATCATGCTTCTCATGTAACAAATCATATATGCATGAGACGAATATAATCGTATTATCTTAGTTATGTACTACAATTAGATCTCCAACTATCAACATTTCATAAGTTATACATATTTCTCTTATTAATTGTATTTATAGAAATTTGTTGCGTGTATAATGGTAAAGTGTCATATGACTCTACCATATAAGAAACTAATTTTTAACGAATATATGCGTATTTAACAAAAATGACACATTTACTTCTACATATTTAACAAAAATATTCTTCAAGGAAATTTGATCATGAGAATTCTACATATAACTAAATTAAATGTGGATGCAATATTACAACTCGTGTGCTTGTTATCACACTCTTTAGAGCATTTATCACAAATTTATATCTTGCTTTTTTTTTTGTGAAGCATGCGGGAGTGTGGGTTGGGGTATTTGCGCACATGATTTTTGTTTGATAATAATGGAAGGAGTCTTGACTGGCCTAGTATTTTACGAACGACTGAACCCTAGTAAATATTCACATGGAGGAGAAAAGAGTACACAAATTATTAGAATGTTCGTGAGGTTGAAAGACTTTTTTTTTACCAATGCCCATGCCTAAATATTCAACTATATCGATCGAGTCCAACATTTAGTTTATACAAGCGGATATATTGGGCACCATAGTTGTAATAGTCTTAAACTATGGAAATTAATTAGCAAGAGGCAAATATTAGCCTTCAAGTGTCATGAAATGTTGACAAATATCTACGATTAGATATTGCAGGCAAACTTGTAATAATGAGATATATCATATAAGCGCTGAAATATTAAGGACCATGTTGTGGACGTAATTTCTTCCCTCTTCCTACCGTCTGTGGGGTGGCGTGGCAGCTAGTTAGTGTCATGCTCACCACAACAGGAACAAATGGCTCGCAGTTGGGTGGGCTCCGCGTCGATTCGCGAGATGCATCTTCAAGCACAACAGGCGCCGGCCGAGAGGCTGTAGTAGTAGTCCTTATAGTTATTGGCTCCTCCTGCTGCTTCTTCAAGCACAACGCCATGGCAGAGGAGGCGGAGGAGCTGTGGTGGTAGAAGCCGCAGGGGAAGGCTCTGGTGGAGACTGCCTGCATTGACGGAAGGTAGGTCCACTGTCTCGTGGTTGGGTTGCACACGATGTTACAAGCCTTGACGCTGCTGCAGTAGGAGCAGGCCGTGGAGAGAAGCCAGCAACGTGCACTCGCCAATGTCGCAAAGGTAGCCACGTAAGCCGCCGTCCCATGTCGTCCGGCGGCCGAGGGGTCAGAGACAGAGGGACGCTGCGCAGCGTCGTCCGAGATTGGGTGACCACGATCATCTCGCGCGGCCGATCCTGAGGGTATGCGGGGAGCATAGTAGTTGGGAGCTCCAGCTCAGCCGTGGAGATCTCGATTCTAGCAGCTAAGTGTTTGTGTTGTGTGTGCTTCAACTTCAACAAGTACGAGCCATCTCTTGCACAAAAATCTCCACCACAACGTCGTCGCACATCTGCATCTCTATCTCTATCTCTTGTGAAAAGAGCAGCTGATGACCTTGGTCGATCCGATCGATCTCACATGATTTGTCCTGCGCACACACGCATTATATTCAGACTGCTGGCGATCTCACACTCAGCTCCTACATATACGATGGAGAGGACAAGTCATCCGATTCAGAGCAGGTACCTTAATCCGAATAAAATTCCAACTTTACTTGCAAGTCCAATCGAATTCCAGGCGCTTGCTTCAACTCGCAAGGGCCATTGACCAGAGGGGTTGGTTAGTGACTCGAGATGGTAATCAGATGATCGAGCGACAAGCGCCCGTTGTTCTGGCGTTTGTCTTCTCCCCGGACGCCATGAAGTTCCTTCTCTTGCCTGCGCCTCCCCTCTCCATCGTCGGCGACACCATGCAGGATGCGGGACACCAGAGTCCAATCTCATGAACGGCCGTTCAGGAGCGTAGCGAGAGCATTTGCGACGTCGCCGGCTGGGCCTTGGTGAGCGAGGAGCAGGATGGCCAACAAGGATCACCGACACTAGCGACCATCTCAACACCACCTGATGATGCCGCAATCCCCAGACAGGTCTCTCCCTGTCCCCTGCTAGTCGTGTCTCTCTGGGTAAGCCAGGAACGTGGCCGAACCAAGCTGTAATGAAAGGGCAGGTGCAACTAATTGAAAATCGCAATTCTTTTAAGGGCTATTTATCTATAAGACATTGGGTTCGTGTTTTTTTTTATCCACAGGATATGTTTTTTTTTTGTCCACAAGACACCGTCTACTATCCTACAAATAAAAAAAAAAGTGTTCTACAAATAAATTTTTTAAAAAACTAGTGTCCTGCAGTCAACTTTTCCTTCTTTCAACTATAGTGCATTCAATGAACAAGTGCGGCGAGGTCTCGAGCTTGCTACAACACATCACAGAGAAAGCCCTTCGACTGTTCTAGGCGATTCACCTTCTAAAAGTCAATTTTCTTCTAGCGACGGTCCTCTAAATAAAAAATTTTAACCTTATAACCAAGACACTTTTAGAGGTGGATGCTAAGATCTCAGAGGATCACAACCATCTCTAAGAATGGAGCTATTTCTAGAAGAAAACAATAGCCAACCACTCGACCCCCACCGAAGCACTATCAAAACTACACTTGTACAGGGACGTTTAGAAAAAGAAAATATATATATATTATAATATAAAGTATAATTTATATTCTAGAAGAATGATATCTCTAAATAGAAATCTCTTAATTGATCATCACTTGCCAACATTTATTTAGCAACGTTCGTTGCCATATAATAAACTATTTTTCTTGTATAAAGTCATATCTAGATTCTAGCACATAATTCATTTCTTCTCTTACACATTATTGATGTCTTAATAGTTGCTTTTTGGTAATAGATGATGCTCTTTGCTTATAGAAATGAAGAGTCAACTCACTTAGCTTGTCTTACCCTTTACTTATTTTCAAAAATTCGTATAACAAAAAATATCATATATCCACTTGTTAAACAAATCACATAGTTCTTATTCTAGACAAATTTGAACCCAAGTCATGTAATATAGGACTGAATTCACAATTCAAAACACTTAAAGTCGTTATTATATAAATACTTGTTTATTGTAAGTTACAAATTAATTATAGATTTATATAATTATATGGTGAAATATTTTGGCATCTTTGTTTATTGTAAGCTCCCTCGCCATTGGTTTATCTGAGTAATTAGTACTCAAGAGGCATGATACATTTATCGGAGTAATGAAAGACATGGTTCATTTTATCCATGCTTTTCAGATCTCTCTTTTTAAACTCAATATATCACTTGTGCCCAGAGTATAATCTGAAAGTACATACTGTTTTATTTATTATGATTTGAATTTCCTATATAGTACTATGATCAATTTAGTTATATTCGAAGCAATTACCAAATTCCAAATTAATTTGAGGTAAACAATTGTGAATTGCTCATGCATGCATTGATGTGAATAGTGCCATGCTACAAAGAGTGAAAATGAAGCGCGGCAAATTTCTAGTAATTTTATTTGTGGCATTAACAAAACATGTGTAAAAGTTAGTTATAAAATAATATATAACAAAATTTCAAAATATAGAGAACTTTTGTCAACTATTCTCTTGCTCGTGATTGTAAATGGAAAACCAAATTGTGAAAAAAAAAAGTTATTGGGCTGCCTTTGCACAAGTCGTGAAAGTACTTCCGGGGTGCTGTACACGTGTTACCTGTAGTGCGATTGCAGTAACAAACTGCATTTCAGTTTTCAGTTGAACCACTACTACTGTAATCTCCTTTTTCTTGTTGGTGCAACGAAGAATTTGTGGATCTCATTTTTCGGCTGAATTTCCTTGCTCTCTCTGTATCGTGTGTGTGTGGCGTGGCAACTAGTGCAGGCGCAAATGGCTCACTGCCGGGTGGGCCCCGCGCCGGCGATCGCGAGATCCCCAGAAATATCAGGCGGCTTATGGCGCCCTTCCGCGTGGCAGGCGCCTCATCCACGCATCTCATCACCTCTCGTCGGCCTCCTCCTCCTCCTCCCCTGCACGGCTTGGCTCCACGCATCGGGCCTCCTCTCCGTCCGATCGCACGGACCCCCGCCGTTACTCGTTCGTATTCACCGCCACTTATTATATCGTGGCCGCGGCTGGACGGAGGAGAGATTCCGTCGACGCATTGCATTGCTCTGCTTGGGTTCCTTCCACAAGACACGACACGACCCCGTTGAGCTGAACGTCTCTGCGCCACAAGAAGAAGAAGAAGAAGAAGAAGAAGAAGAAGACGACGAAGCTTCTCATGACGTCCACCGTGACGACGCCCAGCCGGCCGCTCGCCGCCGGCCGCACGGCGGGGACGCGGCGGTCCGGCCCCATCGTGGTCTCGCTCAAAGGGCCGCGGCGACGGACAACCAGCTGCGCCGCGCTCGCGTCGCCGGAGAAGCAGAGGACGGCCACCAAGCAGCTCCCCCTGCCTCCGAAGCAGAAGCAGCATCAGGCGGAGGAGGTAGAGGAGAGGACGGATTACAACGAGGTGGCGGCCGCGCTGGAGAGCATCTACAAGCTCAGCCCCGCCGTCGTTGACGACGACGACGAGAGCGAGACCGAGAAGAAGAAGAAGAGGAAGAGGAAGGGCAAAATGGTGAGTGGTTGCTTCATCACTTTGAATTCAATCAATTCCACCCGTTTCAATTGTAATAACAAACTAATTGATCATGACTGTGCGCAGGGAAGGAACAGTAGTGTGATCGTGAGGAGCCGTCGGCGGCGGCGCGGGAGGAGGATGGACCTGGGGAAGAGGGTGGAGATGATGATGGTGGGGAGCGAGGACAAGCCGACGGAGGAGGAGCGGGAGTTCGAGGAGATGCTGCTCAGGGAGCACGCCGTGTCCACCGACATGGGCAGCCTCGACTGGAAGCGCATGAAGATCCCGCCGGTCCTCAGCTCCGCCCAAAGCGCCAGGCTCTTCAAGACCATGCAGCCAATGAAGGTCGTAACAATTTTATTTTTTGTTTCTTGTCATCGTTCTTCAGTTCTTGGTTTGATTAATCCAGTTCAATGGGAATGGGAATGGGAATGGGAGACCAATCATATCAAATCAAACCTTATTGATGAATGTTCCAACCATGCTTCAGGCGATCTTCGAAGTGCAAGAGAGCTTGCGGGAGGAGCTGCAGAGGGAGCCGACCGACGCGGAGCTGGCGGAGGCCAACAACATGACCGTGCAGCAGCTGCGGCGCCGTCTCGACGTCGGCCGAGCAGCCAGGAACAAGCTCATCAAGGTACCTGCGTTTTTCTTAGATTGATGATGCAAAAATTACTGAAATTACTAAAGAAAAAAAAACAATATGCATGGCAGCACAACCTGCGTCTGGTTCTGTACGCCCTCAACAAGTACTACCCTGACATGGCGAGCGACGAGCGGTTCGACGAGCTGTGCCAGGCCGGCGCCAACGGCCTGATCACGGCCATCGACCGGTTCGAGCCCAAGCGCGGGTTCCGCATCTCCACCTACGCGCTCTTCTGGATCAGGCACTCCATCGTGCGCGCCATGACGCTCTCCAACTTCACGAGGTTCCCCTTCGCCATGGAGTCGGAGCGCCAGGAGATCGCCAAGGCGAGGGAGGACCTGGCGTTCGAGCTCGGAAGGCCGCCCACCGACGACGAGGTCATCGGCAGGGTGGGCATCTCGCCGGCGAGGTACCGCGACGTGATCAGGATGACCAGGCCCACATACTCGCTGCACTCGAGGAACCGGGTCACGCAGGAGGAGCTCATCAACGAGATCACCGAGGATGACGCCATCGTCGGCGGCGATGCAGGAAAGCACAACACGCTGCTTCGACTCGCCATCGACGACCTCGTAAGTACACTACTTACTGTTCTTATTACTAGTAATAACTCCTCATTAATTCAACGACGACTGTAATTAATCAATGATGATGCAGCTCGACTCCCTGAAGCCCAAGGAGAGCTTGGTGATCCGGCAGCGTTTCGGCCTGGACGGCAGAGGGAAGCGCACCCTCAGCGAGATCGCCGGCAACCTCAACATCTCCAGGGAGATGGTCCGCAAGTACGAGCTCAAGGCGCTCATGAAGCTCAAGCACCCCACGCGAGTGGAATACCTGCGCAGATACATGTGACTTTGTGAGTGACATCGATCATCACGCACTATGTATAGACGTGTGTAGCACAACTAGTAGCACGATCCAGGCAGAGCTACTACTCTGCTGTATATACGTGTGCCATATAACTACCTCCGCCTCCACTCTGCAGACAGATTATTGATTACACGAGTACAGAGTCAAATTCTTCACTGCACTACACAGAATTTACAGTACAACATGTCATACTAAAGAAGAACATGTACATATTCAGGGATGGTGTGTGCGTCTCTCCATATGTATGGAGTTTATTTACAGACCTCTCATGTAATTCTTGACCTCCAGGGGATCCAACACGGTACAGTATTGATCTCTTTGCAGCTTTACAGAAAATCAATTGCACGGAAGAGGAAATGTATGTATGCAAGAATAACAATGTCCTGATTTATCTGGGAGACGTTGAATTCCAGCACTGAGAACTGAAAAAGCACTGAATCAACTTCATGTACATGTAATTACGTTGCTTCTTTTCATCGCGCGAAAAGAAAGAAAGAAAGAAAGAAAAAACGTCGATTCTTAATAATGAAATGGTGGGAAATTACTGAACCGATTTCTGGACATTTGGTGATGACCGAAATAAAATCTGCGCACTGAATGAGTGAACATCCGGACAAGTCATGCGATGCGCGCAGGACAAAGGACCGGCGTGCCAGATGTAAACGGATGACGTCAAGTTTGTCGTCCATCTGGTGCCAAGGTCGCAAGTCCCGACTGTGGAGGTCAGGGCGCCATGCACGGCGACACGTATGAGTGCTCCCTCCCATCCATCGCCACACCAACCCCCGCTGAAACTGAAGCAATAATAACTCCCTCCCTAATCTGCTTCTGCTTCCATCCCACGCGACTCGACTGGATCCAGAGGTTTCTTCCCTCTTTCAGCGTTCCACACATCACCAGCAATCCACTGATCTTGATCGATTCTCGGGGCATCATCCGGCCATGGTGAAGCTGGCCACGGCCAGGGAGGCGCGGCTGTACGGCCCGGCGCTTGCCGTGCGTCGCTGGGAGTACATCAACGCGGGTGTGTACGTGTTCGCGACGCTGCTGCTGGCGTCGAGCCTGGCGGCGCTGTTCGCCGTCGGCGGCGCGGCGAGGGCGGGGCTCGCGGCGGCGGGCGTGGCGCTGGCGGTGGCCGCGGCCGTGAACGCGCACGACCTGTGGGCGCACCTCGCCGGCGTGGACTGGCGCGTCGGGCTGGCGCGCTACGACCTCCAGCTGGGGCTCGTCGAGCTCCTCGTCCCCGCGGTGCACGCCGTGGGATGCGTCCTCGCCGTCGTCGCCATGGCCATCCTGATCTCGCAGGCATGCATGTCACCACTGGTTATTACTATTTTGTCTTTGGATTTCCAAGGGGCGTTGATTTGATTGATTCCCCTTGTGTTTGGTTAATTATTATTACAAATTGATGGAGCACGTACGATCACGAACGCAGGGCGAGGAGGGGTACAGCTACGGGAAGGAGAGGCACGCGGCGAACCTGGTGGTGGCGGCGGCGCTGCTGTGGATGGTGGGGTCGGTGCTGAACGCGTGCCAGGTGTACGAGCGCGCCGACGGGCGGGCCCAGCTGCTGCAGGCCACCGTGCAGGTGCCGCTGCTGCTGGGGAGCCTCTTCTTCCTCCTCGCCGCCGTCGCCAACCGCACCCGATCGCCGCTCCTCGTGAGCCGGAGCTGGGTGTGGCTGAGCTTGCTGGGGAGCGTGCTGTGGCTGGTGGGTGCGCTCTTCAACGTGCTCAAGGTGTTCATGATGCACCAGAGCGACGCGCTGCGCCTCGAGAAGCTCCGCGGCGGCGCGCAGGAGCGGCTCTCCCGGGACCGAGAGGGACGCGTGCCGCTCAACTGGGAAGAGGCCGCAAGGAGGACCGAGCTGCGCTGATGGATCCCCTTCCCCTCTCCTCCTCCCTTCTCCCTGCTTTCATTTCTTCGTGCTGTACAACTGAGAGGTCGTGCTCGTGCAGTGCTGTAAAAAAAAAAAAACCGAAAACAGCTGGGAGAAAATGAACGACGAGCGGAATAAATTGTTTGGGCTCGTTTTAACATGCAAATTTCTTGCGCTCGTTTTATGGACCTGTGTAATTTGGCCCATGAAGCCTCAAGAAAGACTGCCTGACTGACTGGTCCGGGCCGGGCTGCCTTAGTTAATTTCTCCTCCTAGTAGGTAGATAAAGGAATATCTCACGTCATCATTGGATTATCCATCCGCAACAACAATTCCCCCTCTCTCCCTTTCGGCTTGCCCGCCCGTTGCTCTCGTTCCCCCTCCTAGTCCTCCTCTCCAATGGCGCAAGCCATCTCCGTCTCGCTCCCCACGCCGCCCGCCCACCACCACCGCCACCAGAAGCAGCAGTCCAAGCCCCCGCCACCACACCTCCTCACTCTCTCCGCATCGCTGCGAGGCGTGGATTCCTTCCGCGAAGGCCGCCTCCTGGTCTCCCTGCTGCGCCAGTGCGCGGACCTCCTCCACCACGACGAAGACGACGAGGAGGACGACCCTGATTCCGTCGGCGTCGCGCGTCGCCTCGCGCCGCAGCTCCACTCGCTAGTCGTCAGGGCGGGCCGGTCGCGCGACCCGCACGTGGCGTGCGCGCTGGTGGACCTCCTGGCGCGCCTCGGCCGGGACGCATCGAGCCGGCGGCTGCTCCAGGAGGCGGACGAGGCCACCAAGGACGCCGTGCTGTGGAACAAGCACGTGGCCATGCTCGCGGAGGCGGAGGACTGGACCCAGTCGCTCGCCGTGTTCGGGGAGATGCAGGCGCGCGGGGTGCCCGCCGACGGGTACACCTGCGCGCGGGTGCTCCACGCCTGCGGCCGCGCGGGGGCGCTGCGCGACGGGAAATCCGTCCACGCGCACGCGCTCAAGGCCGGGGCCGCCCACGCCCACGCGCTCGTCCCGGGCTTCCTCGCCGGCATGTACGCCGAGAACGCCGAGGTCGCCGCCGCCAGGCTCGTGCTCGAGGCCATGGCGCCCGACAGCGTGGTTCCCTGGAACGCCGTCCTCGCGTGCTGCGCGCGCCTCGGACTCGTGGACGACGCGTTGGAGATCGCGGACCGCATGGCCAGGTCGGGGCCGGAACCGAACATGGCCACATGGAACACCGTGCTCTCCGGCTGCTCGCGGAACGGCCGCGACGTGGACTCCTTCGCCGTTATCAGGGACATGCTGGAGCAAGGCCTGCGGCCGGACGCGTCCACCGTCTCCAGCCTTCTCAAGTCCGTGGCCAACTCGGGCCTGCTCGCCCATGGAATGGAGGTCCATTCCTTCTTCCTGAGGCACAACATCGAGCAGGACGTGTATACGGGGACGGCGTTCGTTGACATGTACGCCAAGTGTGGCCGCCTCGATTACGCCCACAAGGTGTTCGACGCGCTGCAGCAGAGGAACCTCACC
The DNA here is from genome assembly GCA_030378355.1 of Eleusine indica. NCBI lineage: Eukaryota > Viridiplantae > Streptophyta > Magnoliopsida > Poales > Poaceae > Eleusine > Eleusine indica. The sequence continues at coordinate 70,455,360 of CM059494.1, forward strand.
ACATGGAACTCGCTGGTTGCAGGGTACGCGAACGCTGCTCAGTTCGAGGCAGCGCTGGACCTCGTCGAGTCCATGAAGAGGAACAGGATCGATCCGGATATATCCACTTGGAACGGGCTCATCACTGGTTACTCGATGAACGGGCAGAGTTCCCAGGCGGTTCTGCTGCTCCGGCAGATCAAGGCACTCGGCGTCACGCCCAATGTGGTCTCTTGGACATCGCTCATCTCTGGGAGCTGCCATAACGGGGACTATGAAGATTCCTTCTATTTCTTCAGTGAGATGCTCAAAGACGGTGTCCAGCCCAGCTCAGTAACCATGTCCGTTATGCTGCGGGCCTGTGCTGGCCTCGCGCTGCTAAAGAAGGGCAAGGAGCTGCACTGTTTCACGCTCCGAAGGGCCTACGATGATGACATGGTGGTTACAACAGCCCTCATTGACATGTACTCAAAGGCAGGAAGCTTAGCGAGCGCCAAAAGCATATTTGAAGGCATTCAGAAGAACAATCTGGTGTCTTGCAATGCCATGCTGACCGGACTGGCAGTCCATGGGCAAGGTCGTGAGGCAATAGACCTGTTCCACGACATGTGTAGTTCAGGATTGAAGCCAGACAGTATAACCTTCACAGCGCTGCTAACTGCCTGCAGATCACAGGAGCTGATTACCGAAGGGTGGGAGTATTTCGACAGCATGAAAAGCAGGTATGGCGTGACACCGACCGTCGAGAACTATGCCTGCATGGTTGACCTGTTGGCAAGGTGTGGCTATCTGGATGAAGCAAAGGATTTCATCAGGAGGGCACCGGTCAAGGCTGCGAGCTTATGGGGAGCCCTTCTAACAGGTTGCTCGATACATGGAAATCTTCCTCTCGCAGAGGTGGCTGCGAGGAAATTGTTCAAACTAGAGCCGTACAATTCAGCAAACTACTTGCAGATGGTGAGCTTGTACGAACGCGAGCAGATGTATGACGAAGCTGAGAGTCTGAAGTATGCAATGAAAGCAAGAGAAGTAGATACTAGGCCTGGGTGGAGCTGGATTCAGATTGAACAAAGCATACATGTGTTTGAAGTTGATGGGAAGCCACACCCAGATACTGCAGAGATATATGAAGAACTGCTTCGTTTGGTTTTTCAAATCAGAAAGGCAGGATATGTGCCAGACACCAGCTGCATAGTTTATAATGTTCCAGAAGAAGAGAAGGAGAAATTGCTGCTCAGCCATACTGAGAAGCTCGCGATAACTTATGGATTGATCCATTCAGATGCAAGCAGAATACCCATCAGGGTGATCAAGAACACCAGGATGTGCAATGACTGCCATGAGGTGGCCAAGCATGTTTCTGCTCTGTGTGACCGGCAAATTGTTCTTCGAGATGCCGATAGATTTCACCATTTTGTGGATGGCAAATGCTCTTGCAATGACTGCTGGTGAACATTCAATAACATACTCCCTCCGTCCCAAAATGTTTGACGTTTTAGCTCTGGGCACGGGAATTAAGGAGAAGTATAAAAGGTGGGTGCGCAGGAAACGAGGAAGAGAGAGATAGAGATAGAGTTGTATTGGAAAGAGAGAGAGTTGTATCGGGAAGTGAGAATGATAAACATTTTAGGACAAATGGAGTTGGCTAAAGTGTCAAACATTTTAGGACGGAGGGAGTATCATATAGAGAGGTTACATTATCCACTGAGAATGGCACTTTTAGGAATAAAAATCTTCAACCAGATGATGCTTGACAACTCTAACACAGAAGAGCTTTCCATGAAACAAAAGGAAATGTCCAACTGGGGGAACAACAAGGTACTGCTGAATTATCATACAATGACAATAATTATTTGATTAACATTTCCTAGTTAGTTTGCCAGCATTTTTTTTTCACATGAAAAAAGGGGAATGCTAACATTATTGGCATTTCTCAGGAGGAATTCTATGCCTCAGACAGAGCAAAAGAGCAACAACTTTCACTTGGGAGCCAACTGAGAACTAACCACTACAGAAGCCTGTCCCAGATGTACTAGTCAGCTCTGTACATGGTGACGGTTGCACATCAAGTGCACCACCACTGACAGCTCGACATTTCCATGGGCCAATCGATGCAGCGCCATGGAATTTCACATTCGACAGACAAATGTGACTGAAAACTGAGTTCCTGATGCCCCTTATCAGCCCAGCTTGCCGGATGTTCTGACCCCAGACATTCTTTATCGTCACGCTGTCGACAACTGGAAGCACATTTGGGTTGTAGGATGCATCAGGGTGGCCTCCAACATCCCCAGAAATCCTCACACCATATCGAGCTCCATCCAAGGTCACTTCGGAGACGGTGATGTTTCGTATGAATCCTCCCCTTCCTGAGTTGGTCTTGATGTGGATCCCAACCCCCATGTTGAACAAATTAAAGTGCTCCACTTGGACGTTTTCTACACCACCAGATGTCTCACTTCCAATTGCGAAGCCAGCAAATGGGCCCGACCCTGTTATCCTTCGAACGGTGATGCCGGAGCTTGGACGCCCAAAAGAAATGCCATATTCATCCCAGCCACTCTTGACGGAGATCAGGTCATCTCCTGTGGAAATGTAGCAGTCCTCAATGCAGACATTACTGCTTGAATCTGAAGTTGAAGTCACAGTGTAACTTTAGAATCAGGCATACGCAATTTTTGCATGATTTAAACAGACTCAAACAAGGACCGGAACATCAATTACCTAGGTCGATCCCATCGGTGTTGGGAGAGTCATGTGGTGCCAAAACAGTTACGTTTGTTATTGCTATGTTGCTGCAGATACAGGAAGTAGCGAACATTTAGAGAGAGTGTGGTTTGTGACCCATAGCAGTCTGACAGAAGGGTAACAAATGGCAAACATAAGACTCCACATCAGTGCCACTTAATGATCTGTGTTGTCATTCCCATCAGTGTGGTGAGTTTTATGTTTGTCCCGAGACTACATTGCTAATCGTTAAGCTGCAAACTGAAGCTCGGGCAAACAGACAGGATATGCTAACAATGAAAACTGGACTGTGAGGTGTATGTCACCTGCAGTAAACTGGATGAATGTTCCAAAATGGCGAATCTTGAAAGACGAGATTGGAGATGGTCACGTCAGTGGAGGACATGAGCTCTAGCAGGTGCGGTCTGGTGAAAGGCAGCGTGCGCTTCTTCCACATATCCCACCAGACGCTGCCTTGGCCATCAATGGTGCCATTCTCACCTGCACAGCAATGGCACACTGAAGCTCAGACCATGAACCATCCAGATATCAATGTCCAAGTGTTCGGTTACCGGCAGTATGTATGTTAGCGTATACAGAGCAAGAACCTGTGATGAAGACATCCTGGAGGCCATTGCCTTGGATGAAGCTCATGTATCTTCCTCCGGGCAGCTCGCGCCCTCTCCCGTAGGACGGCAACGGGTCGATCAGCGGCCAGTTGGACGTGTCCTGCTCCACGAAGCTTCATTCAGTCCAAGCAAGGTGAAGCCATGATGAATTGAACAGACGTGGAGTCGAGAAGCGGAAGGCCTACCTGGGTGGCCCGGATGACGGCGCCGCGCGCGAGGAAGAGCGTCATGTGGGACGTGAGGTTGAAGGGCCCCGTGAGCCACACCCCGGGCGGCACGTACAGCAGCGTGCCTCCACGCGCGCCGCGGCGGCGCTCGATCCGCGCCACGGCGCGCGCGAACGCCGCGGTGTTGAGCGTCCGCCCGTCTCCGCGGCCGCCGGCGCTCGCCAGGGAAACCCAAGCGCCGCGCCGCGGCGGGGTCGGCGCCACGCCCGAGCACGTGCCCTGTGCCGCGGTCGCCGAGAGCCCCGAGAGCAGCAGCAGCAACGCCGCCCCGAGAACACGCGGACGCGGCATGGTTGCCTTGTCGGTGCGCGAAATCGCCGCGCGCTGATGAATGCTTGGAGTGCTGTTTATGTTTTGATGGCGAGTCAGAGCGCCATGGATTTTTGGCCCCTCTGTTCTGTTGCTCATGGGTCGCGTGGCAGGAAGACGAGACCGTTACTGCCATCTGTCATCTGTGTGTGAACTGGCAAAATGATTCATCAGGTAATATTGTTTTCGGAGCACTAGCAAAATGATTCACTCATTAGCAAAATGTATGTGCTACCATCCCGCTCTAATCTTTTGCTTCATGTTGAAGCATTACTGAAACCAAATCAAAGTTTAACGACCGGGATTGATTTTCAGAACAATTGGGCGATTGCAGTGAGAAACTCACACCATTCTATATATTATTTCAGAACAGATTTTTCTTGGCCCGCAACGCCACTGCTCCATTTTCTCAACGCCACTAGCAGAAGAGCAGAACCATGATCTTTATCTCGCCAGGCTGTGTTTTACCAGCAGCTGCGTTAAAGTTGCAGGAGGTAGGACCATGCACATTTCTGTGCCTGTCGATCCGTTGCCCATGAATGTAGGTAAACCATTTGCACGTATTACACCCATGCTGCAGGATCAAGGCCAGATCTCGCTACAGGCTTGGAACAAAGCCCCTCTGTTGGCGCACATGCCTCAATGCCGTTGGCAGCAGTGTACTATCTTCGTCCTTCGTGGTGCGTATGGACGCTTTTGTTAATCCTTCTAGTAGAAATAAGTAGTAGAGTAATGTTGCAGCTACTACAAGCTGGCAGCATACTGTTTTCCTGACAAATGGCCAACTCCACGAGCTGAAATTACTCAGCACCAGAGTGAAGACTTATTAATCCGTAGAAGAGAACGCTCCATATCCCCTAATGCTAAGGATCTTATTAGACCAACGGAGGCAGGCTGCACCGAATGAGATGCCTGCAAAACCTCTCACAACCTCATCACCTGCGATGAAGAACCTTCTCAGAGACTTCTCGATAAGGCCACCCCTCCACCTGATCCTGATCGTCCCACAAAATTAACTTATAATCAACCAGACCAGAAAACCATTAACTAGAAATATACAGCAACAGCAGAATGCAGCAATATACGATGAACCGATGATGAACCTATATAAATAACACAACTTGTGAACCACCGGAGGCACCAAAATTAGGGACATATAGACACGCAACGAACATGAACCAACTCTTTAGTATCAGCCGCGCTGCTATAAGGGACCATGGAGCCAGAAAAATCCAGCTTACGGTAGGGACTGAGGACAACATGTATAACCAACAAAAAATGGAATCAACTCTTATCGCCCGAAGACGGAGAATCACTGCCCATCTTGTCATGCTGGAATTTCACGACAATGCAAGTGATGTTATCACCACTCCCACGAGCGAACGCAGCCTCTGTCAGCTTCCGGGCTGCTGCTTCAGGTTCCTCCTCCATCCTCACAAGTGAAACTGCATCCTGCATGACGAAGATGAGATTGTCAACCATCAACATGCGTATGCATCCTTAACAGGATCTAGTGCTCCATTAGCAAGAGGGCCACTGAGGACAACAGACATCAATGCCAGCACTTGAAACTAAAACAAGACATCATATTAAAACATGAGGTATAGAACTGTAACTGTAGAAATTAACTAATTATGACAATACTGCAATACGTGAAATGATCTAGATAATATCAAAGCAATGAAAAAAAAATCTCCAAAAAGTAATGAGATAATATGCTAGAAATTCCATTTACATTACATACAAGTGGGGCATTGTCACCTGAATGCACTGTAATCTTGAATCAGGACATGAAACCTATCATGCAGCAGGTTTATGCAACTAGCAGCCACTGGATATTGGTAGTGCATTAGATATCGTATAATGCTCAAGTTTTAGGTAAATTATTTGTTAAATTTGTTATTTTCCGTGCTTCTACCACTTTTGTTATGGTGTTTCTACCACTTTTGTTATGTGAACCTGGACATATCGATGGTAAATGTGGTTGCTTATCAGAACATCATGGTACTATTTCCAACTAGTTATTCACAACACTCAAATGCAAGAACCACAAATACATCTAAGTTCAAAAGGCCCAACAAAATCTTTGAATTAATTCACTAGACAAACACAAATGAGGAAAGAAAACTCGAGGGATTTCAGCTCTTCTGAAGTTTAAACACTGGTGTCAATTGCAAACTAACCTCATTTGGAACCACGTCCCACAGCCCATCACTAGCTATAATCAGAAACTCCAATTCATCATTTATTTCTTGTTCCTGACAAAAGAAAAAAAATCAAATGTTCAGGTGAACTGATTGGGTCTTCCATCACATAAATCACAATTAAGCCATGAAGCATCAATCTTATATATTGCTCAATTTCGCTGAGAAAGAAACATTGTATGTATGAAGTGCAAGTACCTGAATCTCAGGATCTGCAATAACAAATTGTTTCAGCAGACGGTTGCCGAATGCCCGAGACATTGCCAGAACACCACCTACCCTCCAAGTTCCTGCAGAAGTTCATTTGTCATTGTAAGCAACAAGATCATAAGCTTATATTGAAACCTGAATCATGAACTTTAATCAAGGGCATTTGATATGATGCATGCAGAACGTACCAGCCCACATGACAATTCCACCAGCACTTTCAATTCGTTTTCTTTCATCACTTCTGTTTGGCTTGTGATCTTCAGAGAGTGCGATAGCTGAGGAAAACGTATTAAAGCAAATACTTTACATAACAGTTCAACAAGAAGATATATATGTTGATTATGTACATAAGCCCAAACAAGCAGAATTAGTACTGGTTTCCTTCAATCAAAAGGCGAAAAAAGGTGCCTATTATATCAGTACAAACTCTTCCCATCATCAGGTGAATCCAATAAATGCGTCTTGTGCAGGATGGTAACTTTGTACATGTCCAAGTAACTCATCTAGGAAGCTAATATTGATTCAGTTTTCCCAAGAAAGAATGATGACCAGAAACAATGTGTTCTAAACAAGATGGTATTCACTGTATTTTGTTATTGGAACCAATTTGAGTTGATATTTATCTTACATCTAGCATCTCGTATAATTCAATTTTAAACAATATACCAAAGCTGATATAGTGACTACTGAGCAACATGTTCCTCACAAATTGGTCAACATTCTACACCATAACCTACTTGAGAAATTATAGAAGCATTAGCTTTCGATTAAGACAAAAATACTCAGAACATTCTACACCATGTCTTATACTATCTATTAAAACTGAGCATGCTGCAATCCAGAATCCATACATAATGTAAACCTAAGTTACACATAATTTCTCCAAAAGAACACCTTTGCCTGCCTTTGATATTACAGCCCGTGAGTCTCCAACATTTGCCACGTAAAGATGGTTACCCATCAACACTGCCGATGATGCAGTTGAGCCATCATCTCTATGAGAAGTCCTTTCAGAATCCAAGAATTCTGAGTCTGTCTTTTTATATGTTTCACCTGCAAGATACCGTTAATCAGATGGCTGGATACTTAAATACAAAGACAATTAAACAGGCTATACACGATACCATACTTATTGCTAATTTTGTATTTGTCATAAACTCCGGATGTTTCATGAGGTTCTCAAACAAGTGCTCCTTCAAATACTCAGCAGCACGTGAACCGCCATGACCTGTGAGAATATAAAAGGTATATAGACGGATGCACTGGGTGACAAAAGTAAGTCTACAAGAACAAGTCTCCAACCATCAAAAATTCCGAAGAGACTTATTTGCTTATCATCAATTTTAGATGATTTGATATCATAGAAGTCTTCCATGCTTGCCCTTTTTCCTCTAAAACTTGAATATCCACAACTCAGACTTCCATCAGGACTGCAAATAAGTCAAAACACACACAAGACTTATTGTTAAAATTGCAACTGATGAGAGAACATCTTCATATGTTCCAAGGTGAAACTACAGATTGGTTCTGACATAGGCAAATGCATATCCAACAATTACTGCAGATGCCTAGATATTGGAGAAAGAGAAGGAAACTATAAATATGAGGAACAACAATTTAATAAGAAATCCCTGTGGATCTAGTTGCCACAGGGAACAAAATTCTATGGGCCACTTGAATCTGCTCAAAATTTAACTGCACACAATCTTAATGTCAAATATGACCAACTGGAGGAAGTAACTAATAAGGGCTTTGAGAAGAGTAATTTTCAAAACAATAAAATAAGATCTTGTTTCTAGTTTTGATTGTTAACATGTATATAACATAAGGTATTCATAAACATCTTATATTTTCACTTAATGATTCAGAAATTAGTTGAGCACATTGTACCATGTCATGATTGCATAGAATGAGGTCAGGCAAGCTCATGGGTAGTGTATCAGCATCTCATGAATCCAACAAAAATAAAACTAGTGTAGCATGACGTCTGTTTTGTCAAGAAACTAATTCATATTTCTGTATCATGAAAACACGGTTGACAGATTTTTTTTTTTAATCAAATAGTGATTTGAACTTTAAATGTATTTTTATCATTCTCATAAGTAATATTGTGACATCAAATTCATGATGCGGTAGGCTGCAGGCATAATATCAGTATGAAAGCTCTGAAATTTTTTCTGTTGTCACCGATGGCATTGCTATCAAGAGTAATACATGAAATCCAGCAAGCTACATTGAATTATGTACCTATGTTATGCTTGTTCCCAGAATTTTGTGAGTGTTACACTGTTGCTATCTAAGAGTGGCATATGTGTGTACCATGCAATAGAATAACTGCAAACTACAGCCAATTTTTCATCCCACGGTTTTAAAAATCCCAAATGGTTTATAAAAGATTGAGATGCTCGTCCACTGGAAGTAGGAATGATGCTAAATAGGGAGGCTATTATGATACTTCCATTTATAATGGCCACAATGGATCCGTTTTCTAGGGATGCTTGATGTTTTAATTATGGGACACTAAAGAAACTTTGGTATACCACTTTTCAGAGTGCATACTACAATTAAAGTTACTTTCTCTTCTGCACGCGACAATATAAATTATCTTTTATGCCGTCATGGTGAATTTCAATGGTGTATTAGTGTAACAACTAAAGAAATTGAAACTGAACAGGAATAAGCAGCAAGCTACCAAACTAAATGTCTTGAATATAGCGTAAGCTCTAAGAAAACTACATATAGCATGACCCCGCAATTACTTTCTCAAACATATAAAGTGTCGTCATCTACAAATGTCGTATACTCGAGCATACCAGACTGTACACTACGTGTCCGATCTAGATTAAACTATGAGAGCGCCAACCGCCCGAGGCGTAAGCTGTGACGTAGAGCATTGGGCAGCAAGTGTTACCTCTTCCATCCTCCACTCATGTACCCCACCTCATCCACCCTCTCCCTCTCCTTCTGCCTTTCCTTCTCCTTCTCCTGCTTCTCCTTCTCCTCCCTCTCCTTATCCTCAAGCTTCTCAACTGGCGGCTCTGAGGCTGGCACAGAAGCTGCAGGCGTGTCCTCTTGCTTCCTCTCCCCTTGTGCCACCACCAACGATGATACTTCCTCCTCCTCGTCGTCGTCGTCTGGACGGGTCTCCAACTCCGTGTCCCCTAGAGTCGCTCCCTCAGGCGACAGCTCCATTTCGCCCCCCTCCACCTCCATCTCCTCCATCACTGATACCACTGGTGCCGGAGCCGATGACACCTCGACATCACCAGACGGCATCTCCGTCTCAGCGGACGTGGTTTCCTCCTCTTCCTCCTCTTCCACCTCGCTGGTTTCCTCCTCCTCCCCCTCCACGGCAAGAGCGGACGGCACCCCTCCAGGCTCCACCATCATCTTCCCTCCGGCACGGTACCGGCGGTGCTTCAAGGGGTGCCGCACGCCGAGGCGCTTGTCGTGCGCCGGCCTCGCCGGTCTCGCTCTCACCACCGCCTCTGACACCGCAGCCGACGAAGCCTCCGATACCGCCGCCGATGGTGTAGGGCTCGCGGAGCTCTCCTGGTCCTTCACGGCGCCATCGTAAACCATCTAAATCGTCGCAGACCCAAACCCTGACACCATCGAAACTGAGCTTAGATGCAGACCTGTTTAAAATTCAAATCCGAAACAGAGTACGAGGGCCTCTCGAACAATGGGGACAGAGCTCACCTGCGGGATCCGATCGGCGAGGGGCGGGTGCGGAGGCGATCGGATCGGGGGAAGCCGTGTGGATCTAGAAGGTTGCGGATTGGAGTGTGAGGGTAGGGGAGGAGGAGGAGGAGGAGGAGGGGGTAGGGCGGTGGGTATGAGCTGGAGTGATCGGAGTGTGAGATCAGATGAAGTGGGTGCAGCGCAACGGAGAAGAGAGGAGCACCACCCTCGCCGCTTCTCTTTTCCTAAATAATAAATCGGCTTATTTATCTATTTATAATGTTGCCCTTTTTTTTTTTCTTATGTGCGTACGTGGTTCGAGAGACGTGAACACCTGGGATTTGGGCAGCCCACGACGTGTTAATACGAATACAATGACACTTTGGACCTACCGAATTGGGACCACATGTAAGTCAGCGTTCGTATGTGCTTTCAGGTGAGGAGAATCAGGGGGCCATGGCTGGGCCGTCGACGGGCTGCGCTTGCTGGGTTGGGCTGAGATTTCAAGGCTGGGCTGCATGTCCGTAAATATTTGAGATGGGTCAACCTGAAACATCCAGCAGTTTGAATTCCTTGCCTCAAAAAAAAAAAAAAACAGTTTGAATTCCTACCATTTCACCCATCTCAGTTTGAAAGACGACCACGTCAATTGAACACATTTACCGAGTTTTCAAGTTTGAACACAACTATACCCATGAGTTTGATCTAAGCGGTCCATATTCTATTGCTTCACCTTCGTGTGTTATGAAACTGCACAAGAAACGATCGTCTAATTGTAATAAAATCAACACCCCAATTCCCCAAATGTCAAAAATAAAAATAAAATTCTCGTCAGACCGGTCTGAACACCATTTTTAGTGTTCCGAATTGACACTGGTACGCTACCCTGAGTCACTGAGGTATATATATATATATATATATATATAATATATATATATATATATATATATATATTATCCAGTATAGTTGTTCTCTCATTTGTTTTCTATAAACTTCACAAATCATACTGTACAAATTTATCCTTTCGAAAAGATGTTGTAGCTTAGATTTGTTATACTGTGGATCAGTGGATGAGCATCAACAGAGACTCATGGCAAAGATAAGGGAAAATCTCCTTCTAGTTCTAGCTTGATAACGCGGGCGCTTTTTGAATTGTTGATATGCGGGACGAGCACAGTTACGCTTTCCATAGGGAGAAGCGGAAAGATTGTCCGGCCAGGCGCCTCGCGCTAAATAGATAACGTCTTCAGTCTACTTCAGGCTCCACTTCCCTCCTCCCATGGCGACCTCCACCGCCTGCGCTCTCCTCCCCTCTCCAGTCCCTCGTCCCTTCCTCCGCCTTCCGGCTCGCCGCGCCGTCTTTGGGGTCCGACCTCTCTCCCAGCCTCCAGGTGCCGGCCGGCCGCGCCTCCAAGCTCCGCCACCGCCACCTCCGCTGGTGGAGGAAGTCGCTGAGGAACAGGATGCCACCCCTCCGCTCAGGCTGCTTGAGCCGCCGCAGGAGGATGACCCTTTTCCGTCCGAGGTCGACCTATCGCTTGCGGACTCATGAAATTTTGTTCGTCGGTGTTTCGAAGAGCTGCGATTTTGCTGCTGAATGCTGAATGTTATTTCATTACGCAGATGGAGCCGGCGGACCCTGATTTCTACCGGATAGGATACGCGCGGATGATGAGGGCGTATGGGATTGAGTTCCTGGAAGGGCCGGACGGGATGGGCGTATACGCTTCCCGGGACGTGGAGCCACTCCGCAGAGCTAGAGTGAGACATTTAGCTCCCTGTCAAACCTCTTAACAGTTTTTAACCAACTGGAGATCAACATTACTCATTTGATTGCAATTGCACACGCTTCAGCACATTGGATGTGGTCTTTGTGATTGGATTGTACATTGTTATTTTAGTTAGTGTATGTTGCACCAAATGCTTGGTGACTTTTAGAACGTTTCCACATTGTTTCATGCCTTGCCAACATGGGATACCCGTAGTGATATATCTGCTCAACAATGGAAACCAATTCTTTATCTTAATGCAGCAGTATCATGGTTTATTACAAAAATTATGATATATTTTTAAGTTAATTACTCAAAGTCAAATGTATTCTAATTCTGCTTGATCTGTCAGGTTATTATGGAGATCCCGTTGGAGCTGATGCTGACTATAACACAAAAGAAACCTTGGATGTTCTTCCCCGACATTATCCCGCTAGGCCATCCTATATTCGACATTATTGAGTCAACAGATCCTGAGGTAGATGGATGCAGTGTTACTTTGCAAAGAGAAACCTAACTGTTAACTTTGTCACTGATTCATTTTAGATGTTTAGTTAATTAAACAGCCTCTTCATATGAATCAGTTAAGGAAACTTTCGGGTACACAGTATACTCTGGAACAAATCTTTAGCACTCTAATATGGCATGTTGAGGTTGCAATTATATGGGTTTGGTTTCAGCATTTGAATACATGGATATATTATTTTTTCTTTCAGAACTAGAGATTGTGTAATTGGTGCGACAGATCAATCTGATTGAAGTCGTAAAACTCATAACCCTAACTCTTATGTTATTGGAAAAAAAAATTGTCACCGTTATTTACTTCAGCCCCGTTTTCTTCCTTCATTGAGTGTCAAAACTTCTAAGGCGATGTAGGCTGCAAGTTAATGTTATTTGCATTCCTCTTGCAGACAGACTGGGATCTACGATTAGCCTGCCTTCTTCTCTACGCATTTGATGTAGAAGAGAACTTTTGGCAGCTGTATAGTGATTTTTTGCCAAGTTCTGATGAATGTACCAGTTTACTTCTTGCCCCGAAGGTATTCAGATGCTAAATAAAATTATACTTCTGCTTTTCTTTTCTTTACGCATGGAAGCTTCTTGTAGTTGATTCTGATGTTTGAATTTACATGCCTGACTTGCTAGGAGGATTTAATGGAACTAGAAGACCAAGATCTTGCCTCACAAATGTTAGAACACCAGCATCGGGCAATTGACTTTTGGCAAAAGCATTGGGTACAGTGCTGTATTACTTTAGCTGTTTTCCTTGCTCGGGCTCCTCTAACACTAGCTTCATGGGTAATATCCAGGACAAAGCAATTCCTTTAAAGCTAAAGCGTCTTGCCCCAGACCATGAAAGATTTCTCTGGGCATTGAGTATTGTTCAGTCTCGTTCTGTCAACATGAAAATGAGAATGGGAGCCTTCATTCAAGATGCAAATGTGCTAGCTCCTTATGCTGGTATTTTTTTTAAAATCCCCTCTATATGATATTTCAACCTTTATTAGGTGCTAACAGCAACAATATGCTAGTGCATGGACCTAATAGATAAGAATCACAGGAACATAGTTAAACCCTGTACTTTTGTTGTTCCGTATTGCTACTTTGTTTTCACACCAGTTCTTTGCTTCTTCTTTTTTTTTTTCCCTTATGGCCAGGAGTTACTATTATTCACCGTGGACTGAAATTGTATTCTTCTGACTGTTAGCACATGTTTTATTTTTCTGATTAAATACCAAAGCAAAATCATGATTTGTTTTTTCTCCCCAGATATGTTGAACCACTCACCTGATGCTAATTGCTTCCTGCACTGGCGTTTCAAAGATAGAATGCTTGAAGTTATGATTAAGGCTGGACGTGCTGTCAAGAAAGGAGACGAGGTACTGTTTCTAATGCAGATTGAGCAAATGATTACTTGGTTGATGCCAGAGTATAAATTAGTGAAGTCAAATTTCCTGTTCGTTGGATTTATCAAAATTGTACAACTGGCACATGCACCTTGTCGTAGATATCATAGTTGTTTTTGTAAGTCACGAATAACTAATCTGATTAAAAGGAGAATGAAATAATGCTGGAAGGGCAGTCACTGTATTTGTGAATCAACCGCAAGTGGATCAAGCAACGGTTCTTTTAAAACATTTGTGCTTGCTAATTGCTAGTAGATCACTCAGTTATCTCATGTCTCAGATTGGGTTAAACTTGTGAGTTTGCTACCATGTAGCACGTCATTAGAAATTTTCTTCAGGCGACCTTGGTTTATTTATCTCATTCAAAATAAAAGAATACTATTCTCATAACAGCTCTTCTGTCCATCTTTGTACCATGTACAGATGACACTAGATTATATGAGTGGGGTGAACAGCAAATTTATGGAAAGATATGGCTTCTCGTCACCAACTGTATGCCCATATTTTCTCACTTAAATCTCGTTTCTTTAATTATAAATATGTATAAAAATTGCAATGCCATTTTGTACAACTTTTGATGTGCCGTTTTTAGAACTACTGACATCTTACATGGCTTACATGTGCAAAACAAATTCCATAGAATCCTTGGGAGCTCATAAATTTTTCAAGCGATGCAAAGATTCACATGGATTCCTTCTTATCAGTCTTCAACATTGCTGGTTTGCATGACGAGCTGTATCACAATTGTAGGAACCCTATGCATTCTTTCTTCATTCCTGTATTTGTTTAATCCATAATAACTTTGATTTGAATCATTCTGTTTGTGTTTGTTTTCAGCAGCATTGCCCTCGGTAGCCGCTGACTTTGTGGACGGTGCAGTGGTAGCAGCAGCGAGAGCGTTGCCAACATGGTCAGATGGTGATGTTCCTGCAATACCGAGCGTGGAAAGAAAATCTGCGCAGATGCTGCAAGAGGAATGCCGGCAAATGTTGGATTCATTCTCAACCACTATACTACAAGATCAGGAGATTTTAGGTAAAGTATTTCATGCATGGTTACACAACCTTTGTGCCTTTGTGTTTCCGAGGAAATTATTCAGCTGAAACTGATGTTTAACATATGTTCCAGATTCTGATGTGCATATCAGCAAAACACGGGAAATCGCAATCAAGTATGTGAAGTACCTATTTCTCTCATATGATACTCTTTACACGAATGATTCATTGCATCACCATTTATTTCCATTGAGTCACTAGTGTCGGTCATAGACTTTTTTCTCAAAAGAAACTAGCTTATTAAAGAGTACCTCTCTGGATGCACAGGTACCGGCTACACCGAAAGCTGCTCCTGCAGAAAATCATAGACTCACTGGATATCTACCAGGACAGGATTCTGTTTTAGTTTTATAGCTAGGCGCCACCACTGCTTACTGAACTGAATTAGATGTATCAGTTCTAGAGGTAGTAGATTTCCTTAGAAGTATTAGATGTGAGGTTCTTGAAGGCCATTGGCAAACCCCGTTTGTAGGTGATTTTGTATGGCCTAAGCAGTACCTGTAGGTTAACTGTAGAGGATCCCTCAAAGGCAATGTTGAATGAAGCAGAAAGATCTGACCATTTATATAAAATATAAATGAAGCAAAGTCTTTCCATTTCCTTCAAAAAAGGGTGAAATGGAAGCGCAGTTGCTATTTTTTTTTTCGGCTTAGAAGGTTACAATGAAAGGATCCAGGCGATTCCTTCTCCCAGCATTTAGGTTAATCATAGACCATGGAACGGTGGAAGCATCAAGCGTCCGACTACGCACGCGGCTTTTGTCGTCTTCACGCCGCACAAAACCCTGTTGCCGCGAAGCCTCTAGTGCTGCTTTCAGTCATCTGAAAGGCTCTTGCACCAGACACAACAGATCCATTTGCACAAAAGGTGGAAGGTTTCAGGGCTGTATTCCAGTGCTTAAACGCACAACAATGTAGCATTGTCATTGGTCATTGTTAATCAGTCGCTGCCAAAGGAGCCAGGGTCTAGATGGCAATCAGGAAGGTTGAACATTCATATTCAGGCGTGAATGAGCACTGGCTGCCAGTAAAAATGACTCGACAGGTAGAAAAGTAGATATAATATATCCAAAAAACGAGGGGCGGGGTTTAGGCAAAGGAAAATGTGGCTACGACACCCTACAGTATCCATCCATTCCAAAAAACATACCAAGCCAAAAGAGGAGGCACAATACACACTGTCTGCAAATCCAAAACCTGTACAAGTACCTTAGGTAAAGTTTGTCTAGAAACTGAACTAGCTATAGGTCAAGGAAATGAATGGGGAAACCCTCTCTAACACCATGCCGGAAAGACAAACACAGGAGAAAGCAAATCAGCCTGACGTCCTGCGAGAAATGAAGAAAACACATAATCCTAACATTCTACATAGACCCTAGCAAGGTTTCAGCAAAACACTAGTCACGGACCGGAGACCCATCTTGTGGTCCGTGTATCAAGGCAACGCCATGAATACTACAAGATGTTTGGCACTTGAGCTGAGAGCTTTTCCTGCAATTCTCTGATCTTAGAGCAGAGCTCCACCTTCTGCTCCTTATAGCTCTGAAGCAGGAAGTCCTTCCCTTCAATAACTTCTTTCAGCTCACCAACCTCACTCTTTAGCATCTCTAACCTCTCTGCCTCCACTTTCTTCTTTTCTGTACCATTACAATGTAACTCAGGGTCATCAACACTGCTGTCAGAATAACCATTAACATGCCCATTGGTGCCATTTGATTGCCACTGTGCAGCTTGAAAAGGCTTGTCATGCAAAAGAGCTTCTGCAACACAATGATCTGCAATGATCTTCCTCAGATGCTGAATCTCTCTCTCAGATTCAAACAGATCTCGATTCGTGGCATCCAGTTGAGACTGCAAATTGGTGTTCTGTGTCACCTGGATGGAGAGAGAGTTTTTAAGATCAGCAATTTGTGCTTGCATCTCCATGATCATCTCATCACGACTCTTGAGTTGCTGCCTCAGCTTCTGTATGACCTCTCTCTTGTTATAAATGTCCGATCCTGATTCTGAGATTGAGGGCGAGCCTGGGCAGTTTGAGTACTGAAACGTTTTACGAGGATCTTCAAGTCGGTCAGGTGATGTTGACCACATGACACCATGTTCTTTGCTTGATTCTGGAGGTATTTTCACGAGAAGGTTTGAGGGTTCAGTTGATTTGACCATGGGACTTGAAGGTGATTGCTTGACTCCAACTCCACCATCTGCATGCCATACACATGATAACCAGGAATAAATCATTTTTCGCATATTTGGCCTCCAGGAAAATATGCAGTTACTAGGTGCAGGCTGTTCCATAATGCAGAAATACATGTCATAATTTTCAGAATCAAAACTCAGTCGCATGGATTTTTTGGGCATTTAGTACCAGCTGCCAAATTTCAGCCACACGGTTCTATGGTATGTTGGGCATAGGCAACAGAACAAGGTACTCCCTCACTTGTCTAATTCGGGACTACAATTAGTGAACTAATTTAATTCACCAATTCTTTGGTTGACAGCCAAGCCAAATTTGCCTACAAGTCTTTCTTCAGTTTGTTAGAGGGACGTGAAACTACAGGAAAGTTTTCTTCATCTTTATGGACGCCTAAGTTCATTTCTACGTAGGGGTATTGGCATTGTTTTGGATGCCATTTTTATAGCTTCTAAAGCTGCCCAAGTTTTCAAGCTTTGTACTATTGAGAAGTAAAATCCATGAATTGGATTTGGAAAGGCTACAAAAGAAAATTGAATACTAAGGTATGGAGAATTACCTGACATACCACAGCAGCATCTGGTTTGGTCACTAAACCTGTAGAGATCGGAATTCAGTTCACATACTCCATGTCTTCTTTTGGCTGCAAGTTTGCATATTCAAAACTAAGCAGGAAGCATTTAGAGATTAAGAAAATGTGAAGAAAGTTAAACGTGCAAGGTAAGGCTAGACCTTTTGAGGTACGATTTTGCTGCTTGGTAACAAACAGTTGCTTCAACTTGCACCCAAGTCTGACTGAAAGCGTGCTAAGCAAAACTCCACCTGCAACAAGAACCCAGTTTGGTCCTCCTCCTTGGGCATGATTGGCTTTTCCTACCTTCTGTACGCTTCCTCTATTCTTAGGATTCATACTAGGAACCACCAAATTCTTCAGCCAATGTACAGCTTGTTGGCCTAGTAGTAGATATAGATATGGATAACAATGCGGTAAGATATACAGTTGCCATGTTTAGAAAAGAAAAAAAAATGATTCACCTAAACAAGTCTGACGAGACAGATAATGATTTTTGCATATAAGGCCTTGGATTATACACAATGAAAAACTTATGACCTGAACGAACAGGCTGATTTAGCTAGATGTGACATCTGAATTTAAAGGAGACAAAGATTAAATGCTACAAAAAAAGATGCCGCCATCAAGCTGTTTATGCACTTAATATCGCAACTAGATAAGAACATGCGGATGGATCTGCGTAGTGCAAAAGTGATGATCTCACCTGTCAGTCACCCTCCGCACGCCGGAAAAGTCGCCGGACCCACCAGCGCGGCTAGCAGGTCCCCATCCCCGCCTCCGGCCGTCTCTCGCCCCGTCCGGCCTCCACGAAGCCCGCACGCTGCCTCGGCGACCGCACGCGTCGGCGCGGACCGCCTTGGCCACTGGTCGTGCCGCCGCCTGGCGTGAGGCGTGCGCGGTGAGCGGAGCGGAGTGAGCGAGGAGGGGAGTCGGATTCTGGGCTCACGTGAGCCCTGCGTGTTGGGTGAGGCCGCTTGAAGATTTGGGCTCGCGTAGTGTGAGGGAAATGGGCCGGAAAGTTTTGTTGAGGAAGAGGTGAGCTGGGCCGAAAAAGGAGTCGTCTCCAGCTTGCTTCCTTTCTTCCGCAGAAGGTTATCATCCAAATGACCACAATTGCCTAAAAAAAATCCAAATGACCACAATTGTTTCCCTAAAAAAAAAGAATCCAAGCGATCACAATTCTCCATTCAGATCAGTGAAATCAACACCACAGGAAACTCTAGGAACTAATGTCAGTCTGTTTAGTCTGCTCACAAATACACCTTCATTCAAAAAGGGTTCAATACATGGTGCAAGCACCAAATAGATCAGCATGATACGGCAACTACACTCTTTAGTACGGCACTGAATATAAAAAGTGAGAGTGCAAGAATTGAAGGAAAGAAAATCCCTATCTAATGTGAACATGTGCTCATCTATGGTAACAGCAAGCTTCGTAGCGCTCAGCAGCTCAAGTCAGGCGTCAGAGCTGGAAGCCTGTCATTCCAACATAACTGGAGCTCCTGCAGCCGGGCCCGGGCTTACGGAACCTCAAGCTTTTCCACAAAGTCCACGTCTCCTCGCCATTCTGCTGTCCTTTTCCTCCGTGTTGGATTCTGCTGTCCTCCTTTCCTTGTACGTGAACTTATCACAGTTTCAAGCTCCTTTTTCCGGCCATGCCACTGAAATCATGATGGACAACAATAAGTTTAATTAGTGTCAGGCGTGCCGCGAACAAATAGGAAGGAAACAATATAATGGTATTTTGATAAGAAGAAAGGTGCAAGAACGTAACACGTATCACAGTATGTCTTTCAAAGGGAAATAGGAAAATGTCTGGCCAGAAGCTAACATTATTCTCTCAATACCATAACTGAATGAAAAATAACTCTTCCCTTTTTTGTTCTTAACTCATAGTTCCGCAATGGTATGTCAGGAGCCTCCATGTTTGTCTGTACTTGTAACAAACTCTTAGATCGATGATCAAATACATTGAGTAGGTGGGGATCATCTCTTCCCGAATTGCTCGAAAAAAATTTAACGGAATGGAACAGGCTTCCCCATCAACTTATATCAGCCAAAAAGTAAGACTTGGCTGTAAGACAAGGTTTAATCAGAATTGGGGAACATATTTGGAACAATGTTTTGTCTGAAAAGATGACCTAACAAAATTCTTGTCGATATAAAAAAAAAAGAAAAAGAAAATACAGACGTCCTTAAAATATAAAGAATAAAGGAATACTCACAGGTTAAACTCATAAAGAATGATACAGCAAAACAAGAGAGTCTAAACACGATAGTAGTACCATGCAAATATCTGCATGTTTAGGCTGAGTCAAATATCATGTAACATATAACTTTAAACTATGGCCATTACCTTGGTTAGTCTCTCCTTGAGCTTTGGCCTTGTAGATACTACCACCCGTGTTAGCTGAGCATCTGATTTTTGTGGCAGCAACTTCCCAGGTTTTGTCTTCTTTGTCTCTCTAGGCTTTATTTTCTTTGTATCTGCTTGCAGCTTCCTGGCTACTGTTTTTGCCACTACCTTTTTAAGATTTTTGATTATCCGCTCCTTTTCTTTGTTCCACAGAAACATAGATATCATCTCCAACTTTATCCCATCATAGCTATCCCAATCCAGCTTATCTTGGCTGTGATCACCTTCTTTTGCTGCTTCAGCTATACTATTTGACCAAATTTGCAGAACCTTCTGTCTTGATTTGACAGAAACTACTCGACTCTCCCAGATCTTCCTTAATGCAGTACTTATTTTTTCCTTACTCTCTTGTCTAGAATAAAGATCAAACACAATTTGTTTCAGATATGCACAACTATATTTATACATTATTTACTGATGATTCTACATAAAAAAAATATGCACCCACCTATGCAATTGGCGATGCCCTAGCATTTTCTTTCTAACCTGAGATTAGAAAAGAAATATGGGAGAAGTTGACCCAGTTATTAATGATTCATAGCTGAAGTAGCTCTTGGATGGATGCAAGGGCAGCAAAGGAAGTTTTCTTACATTACATCACCTTGGGATTCCTCAGAGCTTCAGCAGTTCGTTGCCTGATGAGTTTCTTATGTTCTACAGGAGAATGACATAATCCTCATTTAAAGAAAATGGCACACAACTGCGTCGAAAAGTAAAATTACTGCCAAAAAAAAGTGTTGGCGAAGTGTAGGTGATACCTTCGCTCCATTTCCTGCCTTTTGTCCAGGGAACCTTCCCCTTGTTTGCAGCACCAATCTTCCGCCTTCTCTCGATTTCCATCTCCGACAAACCAGCAAAGTAAGCATCATCTACTAGATTTTTTGGCTGATGAAGTTGATGATCTTGCACTTGCTTCATCAAATCAATCTGTAAACTTGAAAATGATGCTGGGCAAGAAGAATGATGGGACTGTTGTTCATCTGTTTCATTGGCCAATTCTTTGCAAGCAAGTTCTTTCAGTGACGATTGGGGTAAAATGAACTCTCGGCATCGAACTAATTGACTTGACTCGAGAAATCTTTTCTGCAGCAAAGTTGGCTCCAACATTACACAGCACTTGTAACACGAGAATGCTATTCTTGATGGACGGATAGCACCGTAGTCGAAATTCATCGAAAGGCACACCCTGTCCACAATTTGAATAAGGAAACTAGAGGTCAAATCACAGAACATAACGTATTAACATAAAAGAATGCTAATATAGTATCTGCCATTTTTTTATCGGTTCAGATGTCTAGAATTTTTTCCAGAAATATGTCCAAATTAAATATACAGTTCAGTTAAAGAGCCTCTCGTTGTATGAAATTCAGTATTGTCAAGATGGTTGTCAATACAGTTTTATGAATCAACAACAAGACTCCCTCGCTCGGCCGTCACCGCGCACTGTGTTGCTGACGCTGCCCATCGGCCACAGCTGTCGCTGTCGCAGGTCCAGACCTCCCTACGGATCCTAAACCTAACTGCATTCCCCGAATGGCATCCATGGAATTCGGTAGATAGAGTCTACATCATTGTACGAAGTCTCATAGCAATTAACGGCTCCATATGTCATTGGATGAAGCGGCAGGGATACCGAAGTAGATTTTCCCTTACTTCTTTTTTGAAGAAAAAAATCCATGCGCAGGCTACGCCAGGCGGTTCGACCAATTTGGGCATACATTTGCCCGCCAATAAATCTAACGAACACGGGGATATAGAACAACAAGAAGAAGAAAAAAACAACAAGACGTTACCCGGCAGAGCGGACGGCTACCGCCATTGTTTCGCAGGTTGGCACCGTCGCCCTCGCCAAGGAAGGAAGATGAGGGAGGGGACAAGCAGCCGGCGGTGCCGGTGGATGACCTTATCTCCGTCCGGTTAGAGTTAGACATGTTAGGCCTGCTGACGGCCCATGTGCCAGCCACGGCCCACGGGATCCAGTCCAGTGAGAGATGATGGTGGCCTGCTATTGCGGCCTTCAATCGTTCCCCTTCCACCTATTTGAGTCCCGTCCACTCCACCCCCCATCCCATTCCATCGCTCCCATTCCACCTTGGCTGGCTTAAACCCTAGCCGACTCTCCGCCGCCGCGTCTGCTCCGCCGTCGACGCCTCTCATCCTCGGCCGATGGAGTTCTGGGGTAACCTCTCTCACCGTCCCTTCCTCCCTCTTCCTGTACTCCCTTCCCTGGCTTGCATATACGATCTGACGCGGTCCAGTAGCGATTAGGCCATTCTTTTTTCAATTCTGTTCCTCTATGAGCATCCTCAGCGAAGATCTCTTGCGCCCGTCGCGAGACTCGGGAGATAGGATAGGAGTGGAGTGGAGAGAGGAGGGCGCCGCCGGGGAAGGCGAGCTCGAGCCCGGTTGAGGCGATGAGCAGAGGAGCTCGGTCGCCGTTCCCGCCCAAGCCCGAGCTGGCGCCGCCGCGCTCGTGCCCGCGCCGCCTGCTCCTAGAGCCGCCGCGCCCGCCCCGGCTCTGCGTCTGCGCCTGCCCCTGGCGCCGCCTGCGCCCAAGCCCGCCGCCCTTTGCTCCCAGCGCTGTCCTCGCTTGACGGCGCTGTCCCATGCACTGCAGTTTTGCTAAACAAGTATGGCAATATGTTAACGCTTGGAAGCAAAGATTAGTATATAGTGATCCTGACACAAGCAAGAGCCTGAAGGATTGGTGGAACGAAATAATT
Source organism: Eleusine indica (assembly GCA_030378355.1). Lineage (NCBI taxonomy): Eukaryota > Viridiplantae > Streptophyta > Magnoliopsida > Poales > Poaceae > Eleusine > Eleusine indica. Next base: position 70,477,963 of record CM059494.1, read on the forward strand.
GCATTATATAATGGGAAGGAGAAAAAGCAAATTGCAGGTGTAGTGATTTACGCAGCCTGGAATATATGGAAGGAGTGCAACCGGAGGGCATTCTAGTATCAAATGATGCAACCGCAGCAACTCTTTTGCCGAATCAGAGAAGAGATGAAAATGAGATAGATGGCATATGGCAAGCAGTAGGAATAACAGCATGAAGAGTAGCTTTAGCTGCTTGATAGTTGACGATCATGGATGATCTTATCCTTCCATATAATACTAAGTATTTTATACCAAAACCTTGACTTTTCTTTTCCTTCTTAAATGAAAGAGCAGTGCTCCTGCTCAATTGTTTGTTAAAAAAAAACTATGATTTGCTTTGCGTTTTTCACAGTTACTCTTGGATTGGCCTTGTGCAGGTTTAGAGGTCAAGCCTGGAGGGTCTGTGAAGTGTGCACCTGGAGATGACTACATCGTACATCTTTCTCAGGTTCGCACTTGTCAATCTACCTCTTTATCTAGAAATCCCTGCTTGTTAGTTTCTTTTTGCCTCATTTCATATGCTACTTCATTTCTACAGGCTGCTCTTGGCGAATCAAAAAAAGCAGGTGATAGTGCAATCATGTATGTCAAAGTTGGTGATCAGAAGCTAGCCATTGGAACCCTGTCAGCTGACAAGTACCCTCAAATCCAATTCGATTTGGTCTTTGAGAAAGAGTTTGAATTGTCACACACCTCAAAAGCTGCCAGTGTGTTCTTTTCTGGTTACAAGGTTCTCCAGCCAGCTGAGGGAGATGAATATCCTTAATAGTTTTGATTTTCTCATGATGTTTGTTGTGCTATCTTGGTTCTTTTGTGTTGTTGAGTATATGTTTCCTTGACCTGGCCTTTTCCCTTGACACAATGGATCTTGATTCTGAAGAAGAAGAAGAAGGTAATGCGTATTAACTCATATCTCTAGTAGGATTTTTGTTTCTGCACTGGTATAAGGATTTTAATGATCTAGTATGTGATTTCAGATGAAGAGGAGGAAGAGATGCGCATGGAAGAGATGCACATCCCAAAACTGAAGGGAAATGGTAGTTATTTATTAGCTCTGCTTGGATAATCTGTACCCTGTTGTTAGTATCATTCTCTCCTTGCTGAGATAGTTTGTTTGAATGATATCTACTCGTTTCTCAAGGCAAAGCTCAAGGAAAGGAGGAGCAGAAAGGTGGGAAGTCAGGCGCTGCAGCTTCAAAAGCAAATGCTGTTGTTGAAAAGACAAAGAACACTGATGATAGTGATGAGGATGAGACAGATGATTCTGATGAGGATGGTTTATCTCCTGACGAGGAGGGTGATGATGATGTGAGTTGAAGGATGGTAAAATGGTTTTTGTTTGCATGTAGATCAAAGGGAAATGATTTTTGTTTGCATGTAGATTAAAGGGAAACTGCCCCTTGCTGATGACTTTTGTATTGACCCAGGATTCGAGTGATGAGGATGATTCTAGTGAAGATGATGAGGAGAGTGATGAGGAAGAAACTCCTAAGAAGGTATGTGGTCATATAATTTACCCTGTTCGCTTCATTTCAATGAATTCTCATCAAGGAATACAACGTTGTGCAGTCAGACACAGGCAAGAAGAGAGTGGCTGAAAATGCTTTGAAAACACCTGCTTCCGATAAGAAAGCCAAGGTTGCCACACCATCAGGCCAGAAGACAGGTGTGTAGTTGTTGCTTCTCCTAACAGTAGGAATTCTGTAGGCATGTGTGGTCATATGAACATTTGTACTTCACATTTTGTTGTGTAAGGTGGCAAGAAGAACACCCATGTGGCAACTCCACACCCAGCAAAGCAGGCAAGTAAGACCCCTGCAAACAATGACAAGTCAAAGTCCCCGAAATCAGGAGGGTCGATCTCATGCAATTCCTGCAGCAAGTAAGTTGATGCAAAATTTTCCTCCTGTATGCGGTAGTATGTGGAAATCTAACGTGATGTTACTGACTATTGGTTTTCTTTAGGAAATTCAACAGTGAAATGGCTCTGCAAGCTCACGCGAAGGCAAAGAAGCACTGAGGAACCTGTCGGCAAGGATGCTTTTTTCTAGTCTTGAAAAGAGAAGGAATTTGTGCGTTTAGCAGGCTTTTTATCTAGAGTTAGTGGTGGTTATGCGATGTCATATGACTGAATGGATCTCGACAAAACAAGTGTGGTTTGGTTAAGTGATTGGGTCACATTCTATTTTTTTTTTCTTGTTCGTGATTTTTATTGGCCTGATTGTCTGAAGTTTGTATGGTGATCCGATGGGGACTCCAGCTGTGCTCACAGTGGTGAAAATGTTGTGCCTGGCAGAGTGAGACCTGGCCTAGGTACGTAACGGGGGCCTGGAGAACAGGTCAGCTTGGGCCATTGTGGAAAGTGCAATGTTGATCCGTGCGGCACTGAATTGTTTTTCTCGATGCCATTTCGTTTCTGCGCAGTGCTGATATGCAACTTGGGTGCGTCTTGATTGGAGGATGTCTTGATGGGTTCTAGTGTTGTTTGGTTGGAGTTTGATTAGTTAAAAGTAACCGTTGTCATATCTCAACGTTGGTCATGGAACTGGAAGAAAAGCAGAGTGAGATTCTCAAGGTGATTCGTCTACCGTGAGTTTCTAGAAACAGATGTCCTTATCTTAAAATGTGGTATTTGGTTTTAGATTGGTGGGTTTAGAAAAAAATGTTACGTGGTAGATTATTGGTTTTGCATGGTGTGATCCATCATAGTCTATTAGCACTTGTCGACCCTTCGCCACCGATGTCAGCTTAATCAGAATAGATGTTTCAGTCTGTTAAAATAAAAATAAAGAATGGATGTTTCAGCGTTTCATAAAATAATAAAAAAAAAAAGATGTTTCAGTGGGGGGCAAAAAACAGCAGGAAGAAAACTAAAAATATTTGCACCAGCCGGGAATCGAACCCGGGTCTGTACCGTGGCAGGGTACTATTCTACCACTAGACCACTGGTGCTATCGATATCCATCGTTCGTTGTTGTAACAATATGGGCCTACTTCTCCCATGAGCCCATATGGGCCCCCCTCCACGGCGCGCGATCGCGTTCTGGCTGGCCTCTCGCGCGGCGGCGGGCAGTTACCTCTCTCGAGTCTCGACGCCGGCCAAAGCTCCCTCTCCCGGTCCGGCGAGTCGCTCTCCATTTACTCCCCAGTTTGTCTCCTCCTCATCCTCCACCTCCAGTTTTGGCAAACCGCCGGCGGCCTGGCCTTTTTTTTTTTTCCCCTCGGTTCTTGCTCGCAGACCCTTGCAGCTGCCTGCGGGCGCCCTATCTGTCCACTCCGACCACCGCGCACCGAATCAATAGAAGCCTTCCTCGTCTCACCAGATTCTACTTCTCTGCGGCTTCAAGTGTACGAACACGCCCCCCTCTCTTCTCCCCTCTCTTACGTAGTTACGTCCAGAATTTCTTACTTCGTTGATGGGTGTTTGGGCTCACATTTCTGCCAAATTTCGATTAGGTTACGCTTCTCCCGATTTATTTTGTGTAAATTGTACGAGATTAGTTTTGATCACTTAATCTCTATCTGCAACGTGGATAAAGCCGAACCTCCAGTAGTTTTTGCTTCGCTGATTCATGTTTGAGCTCACATTTCCGACAATTTTGGTTAGGTTACCCTTCTCCTGATTTATCTTGGAAGAATCATACGCGGTTATTGTTTGATTCTATAACTCCTACCTGCAACTTGGATGAAAATAAACCTCCCAATATGGAAATACCTTTTTCGTTGTAGAATGATTGATGCATATCTCAATTTTTATTTCTGTACCTTTTCAATTGGCTTACATTTTTTCCAACTCATTTGTTGTACGACCTAGTACATGATTAGGAATACTTTTTTACCTTGTCGCAAAAAAGAAAAGGGATAATGTTTACCATCTCTATACACACTTGCATGCATTGCAGTGCTTAAGCATGTCCGAGTCAGACGAAGAGCGGCCGTCCTGCAGTTGCAGACAGAGCAAATGCGTCCAACGGTATGCACGAGGCGACATTGTTGGTCTTGTCTTATGTTCTTTTTTCCTGTTCGTCGTCTAATTTTTATTTGTTTATTTGTACTTTATTTGCAGCTACTGCTCGTGTTTCAGAGCATTCTACTATTGTTCAGACAACTGCCAGTGCATTGGCTGCAGGAACACCGAACGCCGCGAGGCCTATGTTGAGGAACGTGTTCAAATGATCCTGAAGAAAAATCCTAATGCTTTCGATCCCAAGGTTGCTATTGTTCAGGAGGTGGCGCAAAGTCCTGCTGTTGAGGAGGCAAATCAAGTGTTTGTGCAGAGCTATAGTGCAGCGGCAGTATTGGTAAAATAAAGTGTCTTCATTCTTGGGACAGACGCATTAACTAATTGCTGATTGGCTTGGGTATTCATCATTCCACTTTTCATTAATTCCCATTTCCAGGGCGATAAGGAACTGAGTGATGTCAAGGGGTGCAGCTGCCAGGTGATCAAGTGCAGTGACATGAATTGTGAATGCTTCAAGGTGTGGTATCCATATATATGCATGGTGTTTCTTATTAACACTTATCCTATTTATTTATGTGATTTTTTTAAATCCTTGCATAATGATACCACTAAGCTTAAATTGTTGTTTTTTGTCTTGAAGTTCATGGTTGGGTGTTCTGAAATATGCAAGTGTGAAGAGTGTGCTAACAGTTTTGGTATCAAAGGGAGTGAGTAAACCAAACCATACTGTGTTTTATGTATTCGTAACTGTTTTATTTTAATCATAAGCTTATCTCAGTCAAATCTTTATCTAACCTCTTAATACAAAATAGGTGGTTGTGTCATCAAACAAGAGATTTGCATCAACAAAATCAAATCTGAGAAGTATGATACTGGTGGCATAACCAGTGAAGCAATTAAGCTGGAAATCAAGATGATAGAGGGCACACAATCTGAGGAAGCTTCGAGTTCTTATCCAAACAAACGCCCAAGAATAACAGGTGATCTTAGCATCAAATCTGAGCAGCATGATACTGGTGGCATAACCAATGAAGCAATTAATATGGAAAATCCCACACAATCTGAGGACTCTTCGAGTTCTGATTCAAACAAGCACCTGTGAACCTGGTAATTTCATTTCTGTCACTCCTAACTTGCATGTTTAAAAAGAAATCGCAAATGCAGTACATGTTATTTATTTATTTTCCTAATTTGTTCAAGAGAAACCCTGATAATCTGCCCCTTTTGTGTACTTACAGCAGCCTTCAGAGCATGATACTTCCCCACCATGAGGAAGAGTGTCACTTTCTGCCCATATTCAGGTGTAAAGACAACAAGGTTTCAGTATTCTGTTTCTGTATGGTGCGAAAACTGAACTCTGAGAACTTCTTTCTCCATGTACCCTTTGGACCTCAACGTCCACTACGTTGAGGTTGGTAAGCCTCCACGGCTTTAGTGGACTTGGCATTTGATCGAACCAATCTACCACAGAACGTATTGACATGGATTCAGACAGTTTTCAGTTTATCACTATGGGTTACTATCCGCACTACCTTCATACTTTTCGTTTGCGGTCTGTAGCCTTATCAAGGTTTTTGTTTCTGAATTTCTTGTGTGCTTAGAATCTTTTGGTGATATTTAAACAAGTTCTGCAGTGGTGAGAGCTCAAATATTAGAAATGTGTTGACGTGTATCAGAAGCCTCAAGGGCATTATTATTCACACAATTAGACAAGCACTACATTACATACAGTCACTCTGTTTTGCCCATATGGCACAACACCATTAAACTAGAATAATGGCAACAAAAAGGCACCTCTGAAGAGAGTACCGAAGAGCAAGAAATCATGAAGTGCAAGATACCAAACCAACCTTCCTCTATATGGTTGAACACTCGTTTTTATGCTATCACCAAAACACACAAATTCTTCTTTTAGCGAGATCGGTCCAGACCGAGCCTTGCACTCAGCCATTTACAGACATCATCCATTTCTTCAGGGATGGTATAGTGGCCCAACCTGCATAATCAGAAAGTCCTTTAATTGTCTTAAAATCTAGTATGGCAAAGAACGAAATTCTCATCTATAATTTATGCATGCATCTGTACCCATTGTAGGACTTGAAATAAAGATATGGGAATCCTGAGGATCTCAGAATCTCAGCTGATCTTTCACCATCCCTGTAAGTGACAACGTCATCCACTGCAAAAACACATAGGAATTAGAACAACTTATAATCTAATAAGTAATCGTACATATTGAATTATTGGGGCACTTTCACCAAAAGAATTTCACCTCTTCCATGGCTAAGAAGGATGGGCAAGGATGCAGCTCTTCTTGCAGCGATATGTGAGCTCTCTGTCTTTCCCCTCAGGGTCCTAAAAGCAAATCAAGAATGGGCAAGGACTCAGGAATAGATGAATAACTATAGCAAGTTTTTTTTTTTAACTCTGAAGAGGATGTAGAAGTCAGACCTTGAGCAAGGAAGCCATCCACTTAAACCGATGACCGCACTGACTGCGATTGGGTAGGGGATACCGTTTGTGAATTTGCCATGAGCATAGCATGCAGCTGAGTGGAGGGCGACAGCGGCACCCATGCTGAAACCGCCAATACCAAGCTTTACTGCAGTCACATGTTGTGGAACATCAATGAAATGAATGATCAGGATTACCATGTATGATGCACGTGTCATTTCATCTAGCTCTATGTATAATCAGGAGCACTATGCTTAGCTACTACTTAGTACTTATCAAATGATAAAATTAGTATTTGGCTTAGCACTTAGCATGGATTTGGATGATATGATCTTGAAAATAGTACCATCAGATGGCTCGGATGACAACAGGTTTGCAATGTGTGCAGCTGAAGCATCCAGTCCTTCAATGTCGTCGCGACCATCTACAGACGTATCCTCGACATCAAACCCTGTTTCAGTTCCAGAAACTGGTGGTTAGGGTTCTTCTTCCTAAGCTGAGTTCAGAGAAATGGTAATACTGCCACGTTGCAAAGTTCATCTTGTGAAGCATAGTTATGTTACAGCCTTTCTTTTGTTGTTAAATTATATTGAGGACACTCACAAGCAGTGCAGGGGAATCCACCAAAAGCTGCGACAGGCCTGGTTGCTGCGGTGGGGCATATCCACTTGATCTACACAACATGAGTTTCACGGTGAATGAACTTGATTGTAGTAAAAAGAACTATTATTATTATTATATAAGCCGAACCTACTGAACAAGATAGAGCTACATTGTTTTAAATATGATTACAAAAATGTTGAGACTATTGATTGTGTGGTGGTTGGGGGAATAAGACGAGATGTATCTAAATCTGTTGATGTGTGCTTCAAGTACAAAGTATTGATGCTTACATTTGGCAGCGGAAGGGAATCCAGGAGCTGGGACCAGCTGAAAAATGCAGAATGATTGAAAGAAGGAAAACAGATTAGTTCACTGTATCAGGAAAAGCATCACTGCAGTAAAGATATTCCGTTCCAGGTCATCTTAAATTTTGTAGATTGCAACACATTATACAAACAGCACGTGCTCTCTGAAAGTACATGTAACATAAAGATGTGCAGAGTGGAGAATAGAACATCTGAAACTAAAGATTGAGACAACAACACTGAAATACAATAATTCAGCATCAAACAAAAAATCTCATAGCAAGTTGAGCAGGCAACCTTCATTTCTCACCTTATCTGAAGTGAATAAACAATTAGGTAATTAGTAGTCACTTGTAAGTAGACCACATGCTGGTGTTTTGCTTTGCAGTGTCAGAAAATTATGCAAGTGGGTAAATCACATCTGAAGCTGAACTGGAGAAGTGACAAATGCTTAGCACTCAACTAACAGTAATCTTCAAGCATAGTATCAGTTGATTTTCTCTCAAAGCTCATTTTACTGGTAGTGATGCCAAGATATTTTTGCAGGCGTTCCCGAATTGGTGCAGGAGGAAAGTCATTTTTTATTTTCAATATCTTTCTTTTTTTGCTCAGACAAGATCCTGCAGTATAGTCGTTTGCCTACATTATGGTGTTCTTTACATGGTTTATGCAGACAGGGGATTGGAAAAGAGGAATCTTGCCTGACTAAACTTACAGTTATCCGCTAACTATATGTCATTGCACCACCTTTTATATCATTAGCTCACGCCAATGAGTATTTGACATTCATATCCACTCTTAACGGAAAGCGAAATAGAATTATTTGTGTCCGTGGTGAAGAATTTTGTTAGGTGTGCAATTAGGGTTACAAAATTAGCAAAGCAATACTAGGAATATATGCATCACGGACAGACAGAAAGGAGGCCACTTGAATCACTTCTAGCAAAAGGATGCAAGTGAGTAAAGTGTTTGCGTCGACACTGCGACGAGCTACTTCTCTCTTCTTTGCTTCACTGACAACAGTGTAGTTTCTTGCATTTGTATGCAAGACAATTACACAAGAGCAGCATATCCAAAGATTTTAAAAAGTAGCAGTTAGCCTAGCTAGCAGTAAGTACCTTGCACCACTGTCACCTAGGCCATGGAGCCACACAATGGTGGCTAAGTGCCGTCCCTTTGGCCTCACCACATATGTCCTCCCATAATCAACTCTCCTACCGCCTCGTCCACCTGAATGATCGATCATCCATGCCGAGTAATATGTTGGAATCGTTTGTGGATTAGAGCATTAGGATGATGGAGATCTAGAACGGACAAACATACCAGAAGCGCTGCTGCCATAATAGCTCATCGTGTTTTTTCTTCTACGGTTCTGCCAAAAAAAAATGCACTGTACGAAATAGCGATGCTTCTGAGCTTGGTTACCCCTCGTAAGCTCTGAAGGTTTGGAAGTGTATGAATTGCACATCCCAGTTGGCCTGTATTTATAGTGAAGCCTGGAGAGCAGAATATAAATTGAACAATTCCTTGAATCTGCATCTCATGACAGTGCGGTTTTTCGCCCTGTGCTTTCTGCAAGCTGTCATAGAAGAGAATCTGAGTTCTGGACAGCTTATGGCAAGAGAAGATAAAAAGGTTAAAGGCTTTTGCTCTAGAGTAACGAATCTTGCGCATAGTTGCAGCCTTGCACATAGAGAAAGGCACGTACTGAGGTTGGCGGACTGGCGGTGGCACACTGGCACTTGGTCATTTCATGAAAATGCCTGTGCGTGCATTGGGCACACAGGTTAGCAAGATGCATCTTTGGCAGTGCAGAAGGAACCTAATATTATAACCGTTGTCCTCTTCTCCCTTTCGCATCCACCAACATTTATCGGCTGCATGGAGTATTAATGCTTAGTGCTTTCTGCCCTCAAATTGGCGCGCTCCGTATGTGACAAACTTGAAACAATTTTGCAAGGAATAAGCATAAGTCAACCATTTCTTTAGTCATGAAGCTTAGCTTTTGACATGAAAGCTAGCAGTTTCCATTATGAAATTGCAAAAGTTCTTGCTGAAAGCGTTAATCACCCACAGACACGTACGAAATCATTCTAATAGCATAATTTCACGCAGAAAATACAACAGGTAATTTTATACTGCAACTTGAATATAGCAGAAAGTATGATTTTATATCGCAAAATATATCTATCATGTTTGGACACCGAATCAGCATGGATATGGGAACCAAATCGGACAAATGCAAGTCCACTTGCAGCGATTACGTGGCTGCACTCATCAAGAAGGTACATGTACAAATAGAAAAACACCTAGATAAGAAGTTAACCTGAAGTACTACTGCTGTGACACTAACTGTATAATCATTCTCTTGAAGTTACAAGTGGTACTGCTGTGACATTAACTGTAGAATTACTCTCTCTGGAAGTCAATCTAGGTTTCATATATGAAAGTAGTTTTCATGTCATCTATTTCTTAATCTCTCTCTCACCATATCACAAAAAATTTTAGAATGGACAGGCTCTCAGCTTCAATACCATTAATCTCCAAACCTGGCTCTTGTTTACATTTATTGGCAATGTGAAGAAATGTTACTCAATAAGATATTAACAACTTTTCTGTTTACATAATTGACTTCTACTCTAGGTTTGCTTTGCAGATATGCCTTATCGCTCTTGGAAATGGAGAGCAATTGATGCTTTCTCAGCGATGAAAATATGATATGATTTAAAAACATAAATTAAATGAAAACTGGCATCTAGGATTTTTTTTGTAACTTTTTTCCTCATACAAAATGTAGTTTTATTGACGATGAAAAAAAGATTTGAATCTGTTTTTGGTGTGCCAGTCCCAGCCCCCACTACATACAGTACGAATCATATTCTATTCCCCTTTTTAATTTCTAATGATTGGGATGGGCAATACGGGGAGCAGCTCAAGCCAAAATATGTGAGCTAAGTGTCATTTTTGTCCCTATCTTAGCATTAGAGGCCTGGCTTACATCGACCTAGATGAAGCTATTTCATGAGACAGGGCCATCAGCCATCTGATCTAGCTGTTCCCACACTCTAAATTGTAGGCATCATTGTGTTATGCTCTAGTACGCAAAGCCTGAATATTCCTCCCTATGCATATTGTTCCTGTCCGTATTGCACATGTTCTTATGAAAAGTGATTTTCTATAAAGTAAAAAAAGGGTACTAATAAAGGAGCATACAAAAATATCAGATTTGTCGTTACTCAAAACTTAAAAGCATATGGTTAGCGAAGATATAAAAATGGAACATGTATTTCCTTGATATATTTTCTACTTCATGCTTAATGATATTGTGTATCATCAATGTTTAGCAATATTATGTAGAATACTTCAGTCTTTTTGCAGGCAAGTTCCTGATTACAGATGCAGTTAGGTACAATTTCCATATCCAGCTACCACTAAGGCCAGATCACTGAATAAATTTAAAAGGTAGCATACTCACTGTAAGAAGTCCACATCAACGCTTAACAGAAGTCAACTTTTAAATGCAAGAGCGAATGTTGCAACATGAAAGATTGTGGCCACCATTATCTCAGGAATTATGCCTTTGCAAAATAAATGCGGCATTATTCATGCTCCTTATTGCATCGCTCGATCTCTCTAGAAATTCCGAAGTGACATTCCCTTCAATTCCCTGCTTTCTATTACTGATGTTTATTCATTTATATTTATTTTGCTCATTTTTTTCCTAAATGTGCTTATTAATGTCCAGGTTGTTCTTCCATCCTGCTTTCATTTTAAGACTTGGGAAGTTATTGGAAAAGATGAGAGATTAAAAAAATGAAAAGTAACAATACCGTCAGCATAGTGCAGAATTTATCCTTTGATCAACCTTGGACAATCCAAAACAAAGGAATACTGTTAAACGGGGATTCGAAATTATGAGATGGAATATCATAATCCGTGGGTGATAGTAGGAACATGTTGAAAATTACAGCATGCTTATGGGCCTGTGGAATCACGCACTTAAATAACCTTTGAGTCAACTATAATCTGACCCTACCATCCTGTACTCTTTTGGTGTCAAACTTTGTCAGAGCTCCCTAAATTCTGACAACTTTAAATGCTTTACCACGGAGATGTTTTTCTCTGCAGAAAAGAGAAAACTATGGCAGCCTGATCCAATCTGGTAGTAACGTTCACCTAAACACCAAGTGAGAGTAATAATGTAGTACTAGCTTTTATGTGGCTACCAAAAATTGGCATTAGAAACAGTGCTTCTGCTACTTGGTGCACTGCCTCAGCAGAAGAGAGAATAGAATAGAATATTTATCGTTGGGCAATTACACATCCAATTCTGTCTTGTTCACAGGGACTATATGTAGTGCATATATCCATGAGGATGACAAGTTCAGCATCCAAATAAAAGGGGAACTCATCACATTTCCAACTTGAGCCTCTAAATCCAGCTATCTCAAACAAGTATGGATAACTGTAACCAGTTCCTGTTGGAATGGAACATTAGGCTAGAGTGCCATCCAAGCTAAAAAGGAATGCATCCCGGTTCACATCACTCAATCAGTAAAGATGCGCGATGCAAAGATGCAGAAGGAATGTCATGTGTTCGAGAGACACTGCTATCCAGGCAGGAAATTCCAGCTATCCTCTGTGTTACTCTGAAAGTCTGAATCCAGAGCACATGCAAAAACATGCTAAAAGATGTAAAGGGTAGAAGAATCAAGATATTATCTCTTTGATGTGGTCTACACACCGTAGAGTTACTAGAGCGTGAAATGTCAACGCGTAGATGTCAAGTTCAAGAAGTGTTCCAACTTCCAACGAAAGAGCATCATATCGAACAGATGATATTTAGCCACAGATCATATTTACCTTGAATAAGAATCTAGTAAGCTTCACACGGAGAGAGATCAAGTGTTGTGCTTTGGTTGCGCGTCACTGTCACAAAGGCTGCGGATTTCGAATGATCGATTCGTCATGATATTGTTCATTCTCCTTTTGATTTGAGCCTTTTAACATGACGGGACATTTTGTTTCGAGGCTAGAACAGACACACTCACTCCCCAAAGCAGCTAACGCATGTGCTACTCTGTTACAATCCCTTTGCTTATGCATAAACTTATAACTAGAAAAATGTCTCAGACTTTGGTTAAACCGATCCCGTCACATTTCCCTTTTTTTTATTTTGTCAAACACCCTTCAATTTTCAACTAATCGCAGCATCTGCTTATCGCATGGAGTGAAAAGAAGGAACTCACATGGAAGAGAATTCTTGATGTGAACCAAATGCCCTTGTATTCCTTTGGCCGAGTTCTATAACCTTCCTCCAATGGTTCTCTGGGTGCTCGTCACGGCCTCCGCCCTAAAGCGTGTGGCTGAGATTTTTTTTTTCCTTTCAAATCGTATCTTTGTAGGGGAAATTTCTTTGTGGCCATCAGATTTTTTTTATTTCTTATTGGCCATAAAATTTTTTGAACTTTTCTAGTGGCCATTGGATTTTTTTTTTGTTTTATTGGTCATCCAAGTGTTAAAGTTGGGAAGAAAAAACACTTTTACCCCTAACAACATTTTTGTGCTAATGTTTCTTACTAATCACATAATTTAGTTAATATAATTTGTTAATATGAACAAAACATGAGTATGTAGTTTAGGTTTTTTAGTAGAAACAATATTTTTACTAATGTAAAAAATACACATTGTTATTGTAAAAAATTTCAAAAAATATATAATCATGATGGCCATATTTGCAAATTAGATATTAACTGATATTTTTTCTAATTTCATGGTTAATAAGGATCATTGATCACCAAGATGTTGCCAAGGGCAAAAATGACTTTTCTTCTCCAACTCTAATACTATGATGGCCAATAAGAAAACAAAGTTTAACTCGATGGCCACTAGGAAAGTTAAAAAAAAATTATGACTAATAAGAAAACGCTAAATTTTTTTATGACCACTAAGGAATTTTCTGTATCTTTATATTACAACACTGCTTAACGTAGCTTAAGCAGACCAGGCATTACAAAGGATACAATCCAATTAGCACTGGACCATCCAAAAAGAAGAAAAGCAAGAAGGATTGCTCGCACTCTACTAAACAGCCTTTAATACTGAGCTCTGGCTCTAATCCACAGAGCGGCTTCCTCCTTGATTCTGTGAACCACTTAAGGTGTCGGTTTTGTCTTGTTGTTGAACACGTGGTTGTTCCTCTCTGGCCTTCCATATTTGCCAAGATACTAGGAGGAATAAAGTGTCAACAACTCCTTTCCATGGTGATGTTTTGCTTAAACCTGCTTGTATTTGCAGCCATATATAGCTCCATGGCTTAACTTGGTCCAACAACGACGAACCGCTACGGCAAGCCGACCCAGTTCAGCGCTACCCACCGCAATGCTTGGTTACAGTCCAATAAGCCTTTTAAAAAAAATAAATAAATAAAAAGCGACTTACGTGATACATCTCAGAGTGAAGTGAATTCAGAAGCAACATTTGGTGCTCACACACACAAGCCATTAGCAGTAGCGACAGACTTGGCATGTACCTACGCATTAGTACTAGAAAAACCAACAGTCTCACTCATGTGATCGGAGATGAATAACTGAAGATTTTGGCTGCACGCTCATCACTACAGTAGATGAAGTGGTCAACGAGAGAAATGGCTTCACGTACGTGTAGTTGAAGTAGCAGGCTTGAAAGTTTCAGAAAACGATTCTGTTTGCTTTCTTACAGGGTATACATACAACCTGTCCATGAATTGCAGATCTTGGCCAGGACACACGGACGAGTGAACAACCCGCGCGATCTCTGTAGCATGACATGGTGGTCTTGATGGGCATGATGAGCTACGCACTGTGCCATTTCCTAAACCAGCCCGTGCCCGAGGAAGTAGATGATGTAACGAGTGGAAGAATGAAGCTGGATTTGGAACTTGTAAGGCTCCGTTTTCGGAATAAATAATAAATCAATAAACCGTGGAGGAGAAAATCGAGGCTTTCTTGGCATCACAAGCTCCTCGTGGGCCGTCCGCACCCTCCTGGGCCGCCTTAGCACGAAAAATTAAGGCGGAAGTCGCAACATCACAGTACGTGTCGTGGGCCAACGTCAATCTGCCAGAAACTCAGCATAACACGAGGAAAATAAACCAGGCCTCCTCTGGGTCGCACGGGCCTCGAAAAGACATTTTGTGTGGCCCACTAAGGCTCGGATGGCCCAACACAGATTAGGTTCGCATGCGCTTTAGCAATCAACACGGCCCCTCAAGTCGGGGTCCCCTCCTTCTCGTGTCAAAAAAAAAAGAAAAAAGAAAAAAAAGTCCCCTCCTTCTCCGTCGCCGCCACAGCTCCACCCAAACATGAAACAACGTTGAGACCTCAGCGCGGGCAGGCAGAGGCAGGGAGCGGGAGGGGGAAAAGCAGCACTGCTCGGCTCGGCTGCACCGGAGGATGGAGGCATGGGAAGGGCGGCGCGGAGGAACCACGCACGCGGTCGAGGGCCTCCTTGCCTCCTTGGTGATGGTGGCGGCGGTCGCGGAGCACGAGGCGGGCGCGGCGGGTGGCGTGCGGCCGTCGGATCACGTCCGCCTACTCTTCTTCCGTGATGATTGGTGGAATCGGACGGCTGATAATGCTCCGCAACTACACCAACAGGGGGGGGCGGGGCAGGCATTGCGTCGAGCACCTTCCCGGCGAAGTGCCACGTCAGCCGATCGCCAGCCTGGCTTGGCGGCGGTTACATTTTTGAATGGCCGGCCGGCCCCTCTCCCCCGCCCCGCATAAAACCTCCGCGCTCGTCTCGGAATCGTCTTCAACCAGATACAGCAGCAGCAAATCCCCTTCTGCTCCCTGCTCCCGTGAAGACAACCCATCAAATGGAGGCCGCCGCGGGAGCTGTCGGAGACGCCAGCTCCGATGCCCTTTTGGCTATGTCATGTTTCGCTTGGCTCATCCAGAGATTCAGCAACGTCGAGCCCAGCATGCTTTGCAGGCAGGGACTGCTGTCTGGTTTAGAGCAAATCAACCCTGTGATACTGGGCTCTCGTTTCGTTGGGGACACCGGCAACATCACGGTGATCGACGTCAGGCCCAGCAACTTCGATGCTGAAGGAAGGCGCATTGCGGAGCTTATTCTGGCAAATTTCACCATTGTATTCGTCCTCGTGACTCTGCCAGGTCTGCCGCCCCTCACCTTCTCTGCAAATGCACAGGAAGAGTACCACGCTCTCAAATGCTGCTTGAGTGGGAGGACTAGAGATGTTGCGGAGGTGATGTTGGGATTTGCAAATGCTGACGGGTTCATTGGTTGGGGATGCCTCTGGAGGTTTGTGCTCGATGTCACAGTTGCTGCAAGTATGGGGGTGGCTGTTCACATGGACGGGTTCCAGAGTCAAGAGGACTGTGTCCCGGTGCACAAATTCTGGGCAATGGTGGCAGCAATCGGAGCAACACATAATCCGCGCACGGTCTGGGTGACATATGTGGGTCATTTCTCTCGCCTGTTGAACTATGGACTGGTTGATGAGGTCGTTTCTCTCGCCTGTTGAACTGCCCCCTGAGTGGGGTGAATATGTGAATCAGAGGACAGCGTGTTTTCCCTCAGCTTACGACCTTGCTCTTCTCGCCTACTACTGTCCTGAAGTTGATGTCCTACCTTCTGGCTGCAAAGGGAAACTAGAGGACATAGCTCGTTCGCTGAATGTGACCGTGTACACGAAAGCAGCTGCTGCTGCCGCTGGCCCTGCAGCAAGACCTGTTCAGCTGATGAGGTGCTTCAAGGTTTTGGCGGCTAAGGATAATTTGAAGCTGATTGCGAAGGCTACCAGGGGGAGGGTCATGTCCTCTTGCTGCTGGAAGTGCCCAGGCCATGATGCACTGTGAGTTGAAGTTCATTGCTCAGGCCTCAGGATGTCTCTGTGTCACTTGCTTGGCACGTACGTACAGTAGATGCAGACAGTAGGAACCTTTGTAGTGGTTCTTCCTGTACATTCATCATTCTTTGGAGTAGTCCTGGTCAGTGCAATTGACTCGTGCATTAGGAGTACTCACTGTAATTGGTGCCTTCATCTTGCCAGTAACATTGTTTCTAGTAAGTAGATGGATTTGTTGTCAGTAACACTGTTTTTCTAGTTACAAGTACATGGGTTGGTTGTCAGCAGCATTTGGGCTTTGGCTCAGTAATGAGTTTTCCATTCTCTTGGAGTTTTGTAATACTGAATGTCGTTGTGTTGATGGTGTGGCTTATGCTGCTGTTTGTCTTTGGAGGCCATATAATACTGCTCTTTGGAGTAGTCCTGGTTGCACTGCATGCATGGGGGAGCCGGGATTTGGCTGTAATGGTTCGTTCTGAATCTTGGCGGTAATATTGCTTTTATTAAGTACATGGAGTTGTTGTTAGTGGCACTGTCACTGTTTCTTTTTTTTTTTTTTGATCAAACTGTCACTGTTTCTAGAAGTACAAGGGGTTGGTTGTTAGCAGCATTTGTTCTTTTGCTCAGTCGATCATCCAGTTGATGAGTTTTCCATTCTCTTGGAGTTTTGTAATACTGAATGTCGTTGTGAAGATGGTTTTGGCTTAGGCTGATGCTTGTCTTTGGAGTAGTCCTGGTCGCACTGCAAGCCGGGATTTGGTTTCAAATTTCAATGCAGGGGAGGTGAACCCGGGATTTCTTGTTTTGGTTTTCCAGAGCCCTGCTAATGTCAGTTAGCTTGCGTCATGCTGCGGCAAGAGTATTTGACAATTGGAACAGGGTGTGTAGTCTGATACGCACACATACATGTACCCAAAACCAAGTAGATTTGCCAATGAAAAACAGATCGCCATAATAATGGAATGGTTCATACTACTGCTGTTCGGTTCTAGTGATGAAGAGATGTACATGATGATACATCTCCAGCTTTGGTACCAAAATAAAACAAAGAGGGAAAAAAAAAAAAAGACAGACATGATGCGCATTAGCTTATTGGCAACCTGTCCAGGAGTTCCGGATCCTGACCAGGGCACAATTGAACGAACAGCTCTTTCATGCGCCTCATGCTGTCGTCGTACTCCGCGATGGCCTTCTTGAAGGACAGGCGCTCGATGGTATCCGCAGCGCCGAGGCCGGAGAGGAAGGCGTTGTAGTCCTGCAGCACCTCGTCCTTGTGTTCCCTTAGCAGCGCGAGGAAGCGTGCGAACGCGTCCCGACCGGCGGCCGCCAGCGGAGGCGCGTCTCCAGCGACGGTGGCGTACTCGGCCAGGACCTTGAGGTCGTACAGCGCCGGGAACGCGGCGTTGCAGGCCCGCAGGAAGTCGTCGCGGCGGGCAGGGAGGCGGCCCCCCTGCTTCTCTCACCACGTACGCCACGTCCTCGGCGCCGTCGCGCGTCACGAGCACGCCGGCCGGCGTGGCGGCGCACCACTCCCAGATCGCCGCGCTCAGGCGGCGCGGGTCACCCAAGTGGACGTGGACGCCCAGGTGGAAGCGCCAGGACGCCATCGCGGCTGGCGAGGGCCACGCCCACCTGCGCCGACCGCACGCGCTCCACGCTGGCGCGGACGGCCTGGTAGTTGTCGTCGAGCACGTCGCCGGCGATCACGGAGACGTCGTGTGACGTGGTCGCGGCCACGGCCACGACGGGGAAGTCGCCGGCGAGGGCGCCGATGCAAGCCTGCTCGGCCTCCTGGTTGTGCGCCCAGACCTCCACCACACGAACCTTGCCCGAGGAATCATCAGCCTCCGGCGGCGGCGGCGGCATCTTTTATCTACTTGCTGCTACCTTCAGGCTGTTATTATATCTGGATGGATTATATAACGCACTGAATTGATGACCAGGACAAACCAGCCCATACAGCTTTTATATAACCAAAAAAAACAAATCACGCGGCACCAAACACGGAATTCGAATCCGCTTCGAACCCCCCAAAAGAAGAGAGGAGGGATCCGAATCAAAATACTCCAACTTCGACATGAAATTCAAAACGGAATCATTACTATATATAATCCGTAATAAGTTCAGCAAGTTCAGGTAGGCCGTAGGTTCATCTAGTCTAAAACAGCAAAAGCTTCAGAACAAGAGGATGCTCTTGTTCCTATCTGTCATCAACTTGGCAGATTCTTCATGCAAGTTTTTTGTATCGCAGTTTGCTAGTACAGCGGAAACATGCACAACTGCTACGGGGGTACAATACTACAATACCAAGTACGAGCCATGAAGTATACATACAGCTCAGGAAAAAAAAAAGGCGAGTGCATTATTGGCATCTGCAAGAATCCTGGACTAGTTCACTCCAGCCTTCAGAGCACCGACTCATCAACAACGGACTTTGCCTGCCAAATCAGGAGACGTTGTCAGGATCATAAAAATCAACCTACTAGTAGTTCTATCTACAGGACAAATAATTGCTGAATACAAGAAAAACATAGGGGTCACATGATATACAATTTGACATGCCCAAAAAAAAAATTGTTCAAACTTGTCACTCCCTCGGTTGGTTAAACTTGACGTAGGGACAGGATTTGCAATTCAATTTTGAGCCGCACATCCTGTCCTAATGTCAACCGTAATCAACTAGGGAAAGTAAAGACAAAATTCAGGAAAACAAATCATGTAAATACACCCTCATCTTTGAATTTGCATTCCTAAGGCAAAATATGTGGCGTCGCGAATCAGATCAGAGGGCAGTTTTTCGTCACAGCACAGTAACCATACATGACAACAAAACGTGAAAATGGCACAAGAACTCACAAGACAGATACTACACGTTATCGTTATGAAAAGATCATCTCACAAACAAAACATCCACGTGATGGAATATGGAAGAAGAAGAAAACAATACAATAGGTTGACGGTATATGGAAAAGGTGCAATTGTAGATATATGTGAAGGGGGGAGAAGAGTACCTAAGCATTAGTTAATTTTAGGGCTTAAGTAGTACTGTGGATCCCTGAAGAACCTGACAATTCTCTCTGCCTTGTCTCTGGAAAGGTCAGTATTTTCTAGGATAAATTCCTTGGATGCTTTCGAAATTGCTTCGATAGAGCCAATAGCTTGGGCAAGCTTAAAAAATAAGGAGTAACAAAACTATCAGCACAGCATCATACACAAAGCATATAAAAGTTAAATAGAGAACAGGCAGCTGGTGTTCAGTGTGAATTTTAACAATAATAACAAAAACAGCACAACAGAGGCATCAGGAAACAAAACAGAACTCAATTTCAATGACATACCACATGCTCAATTCTTATTATTGTACAGGTCCATCAATAGACTATTCTGTATGCAAACTTGCAAAGTTCCAAAATATACGTAAGCAAAGATATGTTGTAAACTAGGTACAGACTAAAGTACCGTGGAATACACCTTACAATTTTCAAGAAAATGAGAGCAGATGAAAAGGGAAATAATAATACTTATTTCTGAGACAATGCATAGCGTGTGAGTCTTGTCCCAAGATACATAACTTGCAAAGCGATACAAATTGACAATCTGAAATCTGTATTGAAGTAACCAAAAGATTACCAGTTTATAGACAAAACATAAAAGATATGTCTAGCACATACCGTGTTTGCATCGTGACTGTCAATGCCAGGAATAGAGGTGATCACTTGTACAAATGCATCCAAGCACTGAACAGCCTGCTCCCTCTACAGAGAAAGTAAGAAAAACCATTTAGCATTATTTATACCTACAAATAGCGTGCCATATATCTGCGAACATCTGCAATTACCTCATTCTTCATTGCTGAGACAATGTTTTGCTGCTTGCATACTGAATAAAACAGACACTGTCAACTTGCAGTTCAGAACTTGAACAAAAGTCAGTATAACATGGTTAACAATGTTAGAGATTTACCACCACGAGCATGAGCTATCTTCACAATCTTCTCAAATCCTATCTCTGGATCATGAACAGGCACAAAAGTGGGACAGCCAAGCTCCATGCCATACCTTGAATAGAAACCAGTACATGAACACAGTTTTTTTGAACTATAAAAGTCTTTGCATTAAGTATTATAATCGGTACATACTTGAAATACGCGTGATTAAATGCTTCATTTTGCTCGCTTGTGGGAACCGTAACAACAACATAAAAGTGTTTGAACTGCCTCTTCAGTGTATTCACCCTGCAAAAGGAATCCAAGATTGAAGAGCCACCATCACAACCATTGACGTGCATAGCCAACATAACACACGGTAACCTGCTGAAGACATCAGCTTCCTTTTCAGTATCCCAACAAGTCTCAAAGAGAAACGCAACTGACAGCCCTCCATTGTTGAAGATGAAGTCCTGGAACCCATTTTTCATCAGGTCGCATCAACAATCCACATAGACAGCAGAAAGTAAGTGAAGGAAAACTCTGGGTTGGGATGCTTACCGGAGGTAATGAACAGAAGCTAAGGCGGTACGAATTTCCAGCGAGGAATGTAGCAATGAAGTTGATGAGGTTCGGCGGTTGCTTGTCCCTCCACGAAGTGCTCATCAAGCAAACGCCACGGCCTGCTCAATGTGGTACCAAAATTCAACTCAGTGGCCTACGATACGGATGAAGCATACATCATCTCTGACAGTGAGGATCGTGGTCCAGTTGAACTTGAACCCCCCAAATTTTTGGCAAAATTAGTAGTGCTCCTGTAACTGGTCACTTGCACATAAACCCTAACGCATGTAACTGAACAAGAGTAAGAGTGGGCGCACCCGCGCCATTGGTAATACCGTGGTACTGGAATACGGGATCAAAGTACGGAACCCCAATCCCAATGGGATCAATCATAAGGAGGGAGTTGAAGAACCGAACCATCGCAATTAACCGCGGTGGACCGATGAGTGGATTAAATAAGCAGTGGATTCAAACGGAAGGGTTTGGATTTGGTTGCTCCCATAGGACAAATTCGAACGGATCACGCGACCTAGGGCTTACCAGCCGGTCCGGACGGACCTCCTCCAGTTGAAGCCATGCCGCGGAGGCGGCGGAGAGGACGACGAGGAGGAGTGGGCCGCCCACGAGAGAAGAATTCCGGTGGCTGCCTTGGAGGTGGCGCGCGTGGTGCGCTTCGCTCGCTTCGTTGGTAGTAGCGCGGAGTGGAGTGGAATGGAAGAAAGGCTGGCTGACCTATGGGAGAGAGAACGGAGAGGACGCAGGTGGGCCTTGATGGGCCGATCAAAGACTCGTTGGGCCTGTCAGTCTCCGAAAAAAGACCATGGGCCTGTTCCTCGGCCCCCTTCCTTTCGTCCCCACCGGCGCCGCCCGCATTCTCCTCCTCCCCCGCCCGCCATCCCCACCCCTGGTGCGCCGCCGTCACTGGATCCGCCGCCCTCACCTCGAACCCCCATCCCTTTCACCGCTTCTGCCTCTCTGCTTGCAAGCGCCATGGCTGCCTCCTCCTCTGCCGCCCCCACCGACACCTACGATATCCCGTGGGTGGAGAAGTACCGCCCCACCCGCGTCGCGGACGTTGTCGGTAACGCCGACGCCGTTTCCCGCCTGCAGGTCATCGCCCGCGACGGCAACATGCCCAACCTCATCCTCTCCGTAAGCTGCCATTTCCCTTCTTCCAACTCTTACCTCCATGCGCGCGCGGCACTGCTCACCCTATCTTTTCTCATTTCGCTTTGCTTAGGGACCTCCGGGGACTGGGAAGACGACGAGCATCCTCGCGCTGGCCCACGAGCTTCTCGGACCCAGCTACCGCGAGGCTGTGCTCGAGCTCAACGCCTCCGACGACAGGTTGCTGCTACCGCACGTGATTTTGTAGCCCCAATTTTGGGGCTCTGCAGGTTGTTGTGCGTGATTATTGGTCCGTGCTTTTGCAGGGGCCTGGATGTGGTGCGGAACAAGATCAAGATGTTTGCACAGAAGAAAGTCACGCTGCAGCCGGGGAGGCATAAGATCGTCATCTTGGATGAGGCTGACAGGTAAAGCCGTCCCTCAGTCAGTGTTGTGACACTGTGGTAGGGTTTATGACATAAACAAAGAAAACAGTACCGTTGCTGTTAGTTTACCATTGATTGTTGTTTCGACTAAAGCAAGGCTATTACTTGTAGTATACAAAGCTTGAGAAGTGACAGGCAGCAAAAATGGATGAATCCTGTAGATTATTTGGTAAAGTTTGAATTGAAGTTTAGAATTGTTGTTCAGTAACCATTGTAATGTTTCAGCAAAATAGTTAGCCAGTTTTGGGGATATATATAAAGCTATGCTTGGATAATAGAGTGCTTCTTTGAACCTCACATTTTTTTTACATGCAGCATGACATCAGGAGCACAGCAAGCACTGAGGAGAACTATGGAGATCTATTCCAACACCACAAGATTCGCACTTGCTTGCAATACCTCATCTAAAATAATTGAACCCATTCAGAGCCGATGTGCTATTGTCAGGTTCTCTAGGCTCTCTGATGAGGAGATCCTTGGTCGCCTTATGATTGTGGTGGCAGCTGAGAAGGTAATGGGGTCTACTACATCCACAGTAAAAATACATTTTGTTGCAAGATGTGTGTAATCAAACTTTTTGAAACGTTGACCACTAATCTATAAACAATATGTAGATGTAGCAAATGAAAATGCTATTAGTCGATGTATCATCTAATATGGTTCTATGTATACATCTTTTAGACATTTTCCATGCCGCACAATCAGAAAATATAAGTCATACTTGTTTACTTTAGGCTTCTCGGTGTCTTGATCAATACGTAAAAGAAACAGGAGGTAGTAACTCACGTAATTGTTGACTTACTTGTTTATACTCTTGCCTGGGTTGTGTTTGCTAGAGCTAGACAACAGATTAATACCTAGACACTTGATAGAGTTGGGGATATATATAATACCAAGTTGCCTTTCCTCAATCTAATGTCAAGGTGAAATTGTGTCTAAATGTTTCACTTTCATCTGAAAGAAGTTCCTTATCATTTCTCTTTTCTTAACCTTGATGGCATTTTAATTCTTACCATTTGGTCTGTATCATTTCTTATCAAGCTACCTGGTCATATGTGTAGTAATGAAACATATAAAACGTGAGCTGGCACCTAATAGTCTTGTAATAGTAAAAGAGGCATGTAGGAACAGAGAAGAGGGGAAGAGGTACAGGCTGGTGCATATTTATCTAAAGGAATTACTCACTAAAGGCTAAAAACAACATGAGGGGAAAAACAAAACTGAGCTAAGCTATACACTCATCACGGGTTGAGCAGACTAATGTAGGAAGATGTTTTACACAGACATAGCCATAATTTGAAGATTTAAATTCCAGTATCACCAATAAGTAATGCATATGTCCCACCAAATGGATATTGCATCTAGCTAGACAAGTAGACATTTTCCTTTTGTTCGTATGCAGTATTTGTTGGGTCTAATCTTGTTGTTCATTTGTTTCGTGTACGTGTGAGTTGATTAGTCGTGTCAGTGTCTTGAGTCAGATAGTGTGTGTCCAAATTAGTTGTTGAGTTCATGGATTAGTGAGTCGGCAAGTGTGATGAACATGCAGGAACTCCCAGGCGAGTGCAAGCCGGTGTGGAGTTGTGGCCTGAGTCCAGCGTGTAGCATTATCTGGTGCTGATCACTTTGAGTTAATTTGTTGGTGATGCACGGAGTGCGTGCGTGATCAGCGGTGCTGGAAGATTAGTGCGTGCGTGGGCAACGGATCAGGAAAGGCATGCAGGAACTAGTGGGGAAGTGCTGCATGCATGCAGTCGGTTAGAGGAGCTAGCGCCAGGCCGGGTCATGCGGCCACCATTGCTGAGTTTGTGCGTGAGTGGTGAGTGCCGGTCACGGCAGTGCGTGGGTATTTAATCTTGTAATCACTTTGTGTTCGGTGCCGTGGTGATTAGTGAAATACAAGTGCCTGTGTTGTGTGCGCTGGTGTGCAGCGCTGAAACTCTCTTGTGCTCTGTTCATCTTCTTCCTCATACTAGTGCTTTTTTTGTGTGTGTGCGTGTGTTCCATTGAGAGAGAAAGAGAGAGCTGGGCCAACAGTATTGAATTGGTGGGCTTGACTACTGCTTGTCTCAGTGCTGATCTACACATTCTATCATTTTGAAATGATTAGCTAGAAGAAATGTTGTTTGCTGCTTGAGTGTAAGTCTCAGCCAAATACGCTAGCTTGCTTTTCTTGCAAGATTAGAAAGACCTTTTCGTAAATATACTGGGTAGCATTAGATGTATCAAAATAAGAAGTCCCTCCCTCCTCCCCTCCCCAATTTCATTACCCACATATTTTAATGCTTATTTGTGGGTATTATTTTTCGAAACTTTGAACTATGAGTGTACTGTAACAACTGATTTCTCTTACACATGTCCTGTTTCCTTTTCTTTACCTTTTCTTTTACGCGAACCTTGATGGCATTTTAATTCTTATCATGAGGTCTGGGTTGGCATACAAACAGTTATAAAATTGTATATCTTTTCTTATCAAGATACATGGTCATTTTTGTAGTAGTGAAGCTTATATATGATCTGGTACCTGATAGTCTTGTTTATTAGAAGAAAAGGCATGTAGGAGTAGAGAAGAGGGGAAGAAGTACAGTTGATTTTGATAAAAGTGCTCTGATGTGCATTTATCTAAAGGAATTACTCACTAAAAGCTAAATAACGTGTGAAAAAAAACTAGGCTAAGCTGTTTACTCATCACAGTCTGAGCCGACTAATGTAGAAACATTTTACACCGGCATAGCTATAGTTTGTGGATTTGGATTCCAGTATCACCCTGATTTGTCCACTGAATGGGTAATGTAGAAACATCCCTTTCCTTTTTCTTCTTGTGCAATACCAAATTTTTGAGTTTTGGCTACTTTTCTACTATAGTACTCGTGAATACATGAACATTGGTTATCTAAAAATTCTGTCAGTTTTGAACTAATTAGCAAGAAGAAATGATATTAGCTGCTTGAATTTAAATCTTGCCATATCCACTAGCTTGCTTTTCATGCAAGATTTGAAAGATCTTTTCGCAAATATACTAGCGTGACATCAAATGTATCAAAATAAGCAGTCCTTTTTTTTGTTCAGATTTCAGAATGCTTGTTAGTGGGTTAATGTTTTACGAAACTTTTAACAATGAGTATACTGTAACAACTGCATGTAGTGTGTGGACACGCGAAACTGTGAGTTAATAGGCTCAGATTTACTGAATGCGCATTTGGGTGTTGTCGTTGGCCAAGTCAAGAGCTACATAATCCTTTCACTCATCCTGAAACCATTCACTTTTTCAATAGCTCCAACATTGGATAGCTAGATTAATAGACTTTGGATTCTGTTAAGGAGTATAACTTTCATTGTTCACCTTCAGGCTAAACAGTTAAAAATACTTTGTATTTCAATCTTGTTCAATCTCATTTGACATGGAGGTTCAAACTCATTTTTGTGTTAATTTTGTTTAATGGCCTTGATGTTATACTGGTCACAGCCAAGCAACTCATGCTATAAGTTTAATTGCATTTTTTTTTTAACCTAGGTTCCTTATGTACCAGAGGGGCTTGAAGCTATCATCTTTACTGCTGATGGTGACATGAGACAAGCTTTGAACAATCTGCAAGCTACACATAGTGGTTTCCGCTTTGTTAATCAAGAGAATGTGTTCAAGGTTCAGACATACACAAGTGTTCCCCTGCTTGCTATACCATGTGCAATATCATTTGTTGAGTTGATACTAACACTGAAACTCTACACTGTTTCCAGGTATGTGATCAACCACACCCCTTGCACGTCAAAAATATGGTGAAGAATGTTCTTGATGGGAAGTTTGATGAAGCCTGCTCGGGCATGAAGCAACTTTACGATTTGGGATACTCCCCAACTGACATAATCACTACGCTGTTCCGAGTTGTCAAGAACTATGACATGGCCGAGTATCTGAAGCTGGAGATGTTGAAGGTAACTTCACCGCTCTCTCTGTATTACATCCTTGTACTAACTTTAATACCTGAGGTGCAGTCTAATTTTTTCATGCGTGTTTCTTATGATAGACATGTTTTGCTTATCTGTGCAGGAAACAGGATTTGCACACATGAGAATCTGTGATGGTGTTGGGTCATTCCTTCAGCTTTCGGGCCTCCTTGCCAAGTATGCGCTGGTGAGAGAAACGGCAAAAGCAGCATGAGCTTGCTGCGAATAGTGAAAGCGTAACGCCCAGCTGTGCTGACACAGTAACTTAGCGACTTGAGCTGACAGTGTTGCCATGCGTGGCTCTTGTCATCGTGTTGCATTGTGTAACTAGAGACAGGTCCTCCTGATGTAAAACTATCGTGGTTTTGCAGTATGGCATCTGACGCTGCAAAATGTTGGAACTGTGCTGCTGTTATTAGTCTTGGTTCCACGTTATCTAAGCCTCTTTCTGACCTGTGTGATCAATAATTGTGAGGACAGGGAATGGAGTGACAACAAGGGCGCAGATCAAAAATCAGTTGAGGTCTGCGGCCAGGCCAGTAGCTTGCGACTGAACCAAGTGAAGCGTCCCGACAACGCAGAATGATTCGTAAGTTCTCAGGAGCGCGACCTTGATGGTGATGGGTGAATGAGTTTTAGTGTCACATTCCTCTCTGATCAACAGTAGTATTGATGAAGCCAAGGGCTTGTGAGCTTGGCTCCTCAACAGTTCAGTTCTGGTCTGGTTTTATAATCGATTGGCATGATTGGCAAATGGAGCGGAGCGGCCATCATGATAAGAGCCGGCTCGATTAAAAAAACTGGACCGTGTGCGATTGCGAACTTTTTCTTTCTTTATTCTTTAAATTAGAAAAGGTAAAGGAAGTACTCTACTTGGTAATTAAAGAATTTACTAGTACAACGGCACGCTAACCTTCTTTTAAACGGCGTCTCGTCAGCTGTACTCCTACCTTGTGCAGGCAAAGCAACCAAAGTTGTTGCCAAGAGGGCGGCGCGACACGTCCATTTGTTACAGAGGAAACGAAGTCCTTTGCACCCATCATCATATCATGGATCCGTTGCTTCCGATCCACGGCTCGAATCCAATGCCTTTTTTTTTTCTTTGGCTAAATGATAATTTGGCTAGCAAGAGACTTGCTTGGCTTGTGTAATCTCTACTAGTAGCACGTCTTTAGGCTATGAGCAGATTGAGTAATCGATCCGTAGCAGCCGGTCTGGGGATACTGTTTGACTGGAGTGGCTAGAGCATGCGTCAGTTTCTGCCGACGACCATTCCCCCTTGGTTGTATCCGGTGACCCGGCTGGCGCATTCACATCACATTCCTCTGCGCTGCGTGACAATAACCATCGGATCTGGCAGTGACCACTGAGCAGGGCAGTCAGGATCCATACACTGACAAACATGGAGCCAAAATTGTACCGCATGGAGACACGCCCACAGGAGGCAGTAGCCGAATAGAGAGAGAGAGAGAGAGAGAAGCGAAGGGCCTCGACTGACCTGCCGCCCCCGGCATAAGAATAAGACACCGCAAAAGCCAAAGAAAACGAGACTCTGCAATGCTTGGGCCTGCTCGTCCATCAAAGCTCTAGCTCTAGCTTTGTCAAAAAAAAAAAAAAAAAAAAAGCTCTAGCTGTAGCGTGTCGCGTCAAAAAATGGCCCGAAATAAGCTCCTGGCGACGACGATGGTGCTGGTACTGACGACAGTGCTACTGATGGCCGGCGCTGAGCCGCCGGCGAGCGAGCGTTCGGCGCTGCAGGCGTTCGTGTCCGGGACGGCGCACGAGCGCGCGCTGGGCTGGAACGCGTCCGTGCCGGCGTGCGCGTGGACCGGCGTGACGTGCGACAAAGCCACCAACTCCACCGTCGTCGAGCTCCGGCTCCCCGGCGTCGGCCTCATCGGCCGCCTCCCATCGGGCACGCTGGGCCGGCTGAAGAACCTGCAGGTCATCTCGCTGCGGTCCAACCGCCTCTCCGGCTCCATCCCCGACGACCTCTTCTCCCTCCCGCGGCTCCGGTCGCTCTTCCTCCAGGGGAACCTGCTCACCGGCGCTCTCCCCGCCGAGATCGCCAGGCTGTCGTCATCGCTCGAGCACCTCGCGTTGTCACATAACAACCTCTCCGGCCCGGTCCCCTTCGCGCTCAACAGTTTAACGAAGCTCCGGTCGCTGATGCTCGACGGCAACAGCTTCTCCGGCAGCCTCCCGAGCATCACCATCCGCCGCCTCGAGGTGTTCAACGTCTCCGATAACAACCTCAACGGCTCCATCCCATCTTCTCTCGCGCGGTTCCCGCCGGAATCCTTCGCCGGCAACCTCCACCTCTGCGGCGCGCCGCTCCTCGACCGCCCGTGCCACCCATTCTTCCCGCCCTCTCCTCCTCCTCCCGCTGCTGCTGCTCCTCCTCCTCCTCCTCCTGGATCACCTGATGATGAGTCTAACAAAAGGAAGAAGCTTTCCGGCGCGGCGGTGGTGGCCACTGCGGTGGGCGCTGGCGCGGCTGCTCTGCTCGCGCTGGTGCTCCTCGTCCTCTGCTTGGTCCACCACCACCGGCGCCGGAAATCCGTTGATCAGGACGGAAGCAAGGCGGCGACCACCACCAGTAGGGGAGGCGTGACGCCGTCGTCGGGAGAGATGGGCATGGGTGGCGGCGAGTTCACCTCCTCGTCCAAGGAGATCAGCGCGGCGGCGGCCACGGCGGCGGGGCTTATTACCAAGCTCGTCTTCGTCGGCGGCAACAAGCACGGCGGCCAGCAGCAGAGCTTCGACCTGGAGGACCTGCTGCGCGCGTCGGCGGAGGTGCTGGGGAAGGGCAGCCTCGGCACGTCGTACAAGGCGACATTGGAGGACGGGACCACCGTCGTCGTGAAGCGCCTCCGCGACGTGGCGGCGGCGAGGAGGGAGTTCGCCGCCTGCGTCGAGGCGGCCGCCGCCGTCGAGCACCGAAACCTGGCGCCGATGAGAGGGTACTACTACTCCAAGGACGAGAAGCTGCTCGTCGGAGACTACCTGCCCGCCGGAAGCCTATCCGCCAGACTACACGGTCAGTCATCGTCTTTCTTTACTTTACTACCTTGATTGATGCGATTTTGCTTGTTCAAATTCCTCTACTAGTTACCAGTTGCCATTTGCCATTAATGCCGCCTTTTCTGTTAAATTAGTCAAGTAAAATACCCCGATTCGAGCGGCATTGTGAGGATTTCCTCGCGCGAGTTTTCCATCCACACTCATTTCAGCTAGTGTTTGCGATGCACGTTATTACACCGTAGGTGCAATCAGTTTCAGAAAACAAAAACTCAGTGCGTACTGTATGAGTGTGATACGGGGGATGAAAAGTGAAAAAAAAAAAAACCAAAACAGAGAGAGAAAAGGAATGACGCGCACAGATTTGACAGCCGAGGCGTGTGACCTGACTGCTGGATTCGTTCTGCCTAGCAGCCTATCCATTTTGTTTTCCAAAAAAAATCCTACTACTAGTACTCAACACAACTGCTTGCTTGGGAGAGCAGAAATGAGGTCGGCCACGATGCCAACACGTCCCGAGCAAGGTAATCATTGCCAACTCTCTGTACCCTGTTTTGCATTGTCCCCATGGGTTTGGTGCTTTCAGACAGCACCTGCCGCAAGCACTGCACTGCACGTACGGCAACAAAACTGGCAGCAACCAGCATCCTTGCCTTGTGTCGTTTGCTGTCCTTGCTATATTTTTCTGCACAATGTTTCAGTTACTGTCCTTATGTTCCTCTAACAAACTGTACTACTGTCGTGCTCTAGTACCCGGCCAACTAGTACGAGTCACCATTAACTGTCGTCGGTCCAATTAAACATCTGATGCACAACAGCATGGACTAGGCATCGTCCTCGGTCCAAAATGGACTGATGTTGAGTGGTGTAGTAAACTCTGGGCCAATTACTCCTACCAGATAGTACGTACAGCACTCGAATTAAACAGTGGAGTATATGATTTGCACTTGATTATCTCATCGCTTTATTACTAATCACTTTCAACGCCTACTGATCGATGGAGCCTTTTTCCCCGTCATCATTCACTGAACTTGGGATGGGCTACTAGTCCAGGTTTTCCCATCTACCCGTTGACGGCTTAGGTTCTAATCCTAAGAAAGTAGTTGTAGCGTTTTCCAGAGTTAAGATTCCTGATAGCTTATTAGGTCCAATCATGTGAAAGGGACTGATATCTGAATTTACGGTCCCGTATCCATCGCTTATCCCTTGATGGCGTCCCCAAGCTCTGAATTCTTGTCCATGGTTTCGTCGTGTCTGATGCCTTCGCTGTCAGGTCTCTTGTATACTTAAACAACACCATCGAAGAACGACTGAATTTTTGTGGCTTTATTTGCTGTCCATACATGGCTTGGTTTGTTTAGTTCAGACTTGTAACCACGTACTCGCCGCCTGGCAAAAATTAAGTTAAATCGGTGGTTGTTCATCACTCTTCCAAAGTGTTCCCTATATGCTTACTAGCTGTGCTGCTACTGCCATGTCAGCCGCTGGGCTGCTCGGTGTCCTGGGAAAACTCTTGAGAAAAGCATGTGGCAACAAGTCAAAGTTCCGATATCTCGTTAACGTCAGGTGTGCTGTCGGAGTACATGTAGTATTGATGTCCCCTCAACCTCAATCATCCAGTGTGTTTGTGGACCCATAACGCTTGCTTTGGACGTAGTTAAGTTGGTGTCGATAATCAGAGCTAGCTGTTGCACCAGGGAGGACAGTGGTGCTGCCGGCCGGTGCATTTTGTTGTGTCTTCGCTCTACCAACTGCACCTACTTGGTTCCTCTTGACCATTATGCCGCCTACTAAAAATGTATTTTCAGAAGAGTACTGTACATGCATCACCAAATTTTTTGTTCTGCGTCATCAATGATTCCATGGACAATGACCGGCTCATGTTATCGTCATCAATGTTATTCAAATGTTCTTTCATTCCTCAGCCGTATTACTGTTATAAACAAATCAAGCATTCGGCTGTGCATAGTGATGTATTCGATGCTAATAACGCACGATGAAAATTATTGGGTACACAACACAGGTGGCCGTGGCACCGGCCGGACGGCGATGGACTGGGAGGCCCGGATGCGCGCCGCGCTGTGCGCCGCCCGCGGCGTGGCGCATTTGCACACCGCCCACGGCCTCCCGCACGGCAACATCAAGTCCTCCAACCTCCTTCTCCGGCCAGACCCCGACGCGGCGGCGCTCTCCGACTACGGCCTCAACCAGCTCTTCACATCATCTGCAACTCCGGCGCGGCCTATTAGCGCCGCCGGCAGCAGCGGCTACCGCGCGCCGGAGCTCGTGGACGCGCGGCGGCCGACGTTCAAGTCGGACGTGTACTCGGTCGGGGTGCTGTTCCTGGAGATGCTGACGGGCAAGTCCCCGTCGTCGGGCGAGGTGGACCTGCCGCGGTGGGTGCAGTCGGTGGTGCGGGAGGAGTGGACGGCGGAGGTGTTCGACGGCGAGCTGGTGGGCATGGCGGCGGAGGAGGAGATGGTGGCGCTGCTGCAGGTGGCCATGGCGTCCGTCGCCACCGCGCCCGACGCGCGACCCGACGCCGGCGATGTCCTCAGGATGGTCGAGGAGATCGGCGTCTCCTCCTCCAGGGGCGCCACGCCCTGACAAATGATTGATATGTTTGAACACATTTTATTTTATCATTTACTGTTATGAACTTTTGTTGGATGGCTTTAATTTGTACACCTACTTAGTTTTGTTGGAATGCAAATTAGTTTTCTCATGTTCGATTCTATTTGAAGATATTTCATCTCTAAGTTTATATGTTAATAATAGTTGTCCATCATCTCATCTCACACACATGAAGACACGTGATGGTTAACCGGCGGCGTTATGCATGTCCACTAGAGAGAAAAAAAAAAAACAGCTCAACAAGGCAGCCAACGAGGCTTGCTATTTTCCGCCTCCTGCGGCTCCCTCTTATGCGCGCCCTGCGTCTTTGGCCTCCGCCTCTCCTCCTCTCCTTCCTCCTCCAGCCGTGAGAGCACCGACCCGAGAAGCGCTGCAGGCCCCACTTCCTTCCCGTCCTCTTCCTCCTCCTGCCCACTGGCCTCGAGAAGAAGGAAGGGGAAGAAAAAGGGGCGGCGACCATGGCATACAGGGCGGAGGACGACTACGACTACCTCTTCAAGGTGGTGCTCATTGGGGACTCAGGCGTCGGTAAGTCCAACCTGCTCTCACGCTTTACGCGAAACGAGTTCAGCCTCGAGTCCAAATCCACCATTGGGGTCGAGTTCGCTACAAGGAGCATTCGCGTCGATGACAAGGTCGTCAAGGCACAGATCTGGGACACCGCCGGCCAGGAGAGGTGAAAATTTTCCTCATTGTTCTTGTATTTGTCGTTCATCCTCAAGATTGTCGATTTTGATTATTAACGCCGACCATTTTCTCTCTACCAATCATAGAATGATTCTCTATCAATATATATGTGCAGGATCAATACTATACTCTTTTTTTCCACATCCAACATATATTTCTTCATTAATCATTAAGCGAGAAATGCAGTTCACTCCCACAGAAAGCAAGAAAAATTTATTCTCAGGCACCCGTTTTGCATGCGAGGAGCCAGGCCTAGCACTCCGTGCATCCAACCAATCAGCAACAACTTGCATCATGTCAACCTGGTCGGAGCAAATACAGTCATCCAATCACGCCTTTTATGTTCTTTGTTTTATGTTACTTGATCTATAATGTTAATTTTACAGTGTTTAATATTAAATGGGGGCACAGGTGTGCTTAATATTAAATGGTGACACTGAGGTGATAAGAAAGGCCACATTTGTTTTACCTATGTTTCCCATTTGCTATAGAATATAACTGTCGCAATGAGGCGTGTTGTGTCTCATATAATCTAAATAATTATTTGATCAGCTCTCAGCCATATTGCTTTTTACTAATTTTACTGTCACATCTTCTATAGAAATTTTCATTGTTTAAGTGCTGAGTATAGATCTCAATTTTCTTTTTGCATCTACTATAGGTATCGGGCAATTACAAGTGCATACTATCGAGGGGCTGTTGGTGCACTTGTCGTGTATGATGTCACACGCCATGTGACCTTTGAGAATGTAGAGAGGTGGCTGAAGGAGCTCCGTGATCACACGGATGCAAACATTGTCATCATGCTTGTCGGCAACAAGGCTGATCTGCGACACCTTAGGGCTGTATCCGTGGAGGATGCCAAGGGCTTTGCCGAGAGGGAAAGCACTTTCTTTATGGAGACCTCAGCTTTGGAGTCCATGAACGTCGAGAATGCCTTCACAGAGGTTCTAACTCAAATCTACCGTGTGGTCAGCAAGAAGGCCCTCGACATTGGTGATGACCCTGCTGCTCCACCAAGAGGACAAACCATCAACGTTGGCGGCAAGGATGATGTCTCTGCTGTGAAGAAGTCAGGGTGTTGTTCATCCTAGATTCCATATGACTTTGGAAAGGAACCAGATTCTCACCAGTTTATGACTCCCGTATATGTTGCCTAACCTGGTCAGTTATGAGGTTATGTTGGTATCCTGAGAAATTCATGCATGTAGTGGTCAAGATATCAATTTCGGGTTGGGATAAAAAAAAAAAACTAACTTTTTGTAGTGTCATAGATGAAATTTATGGTCCCCTTTAATGGTTTGGTTGGTGTGCACCACTGTACTTGACATGAGAATCCTCGCCCACAGCTCACTATGTAGACATACCCTTGTAAAGTGTTGTAGCCGGAGTTATCGATCGTTGCTTTCCTTCCCAATTTATTAAAGAAAAAAGGAGCAATGGAATCAACAGTGATATCATGTCTTATTACCAAGGGTTATGTTCTACTCAGTAAATGTCCATAGACAGTACGTAAGAGGTATTTTAGATCGGGTTATATTGTGTAATTCTTACAGATGTACAAAATTTGGATTGAGGGTTATTTATTATTATTCATTGTTCATGAAAACAAATGGATTGGTGTTTAAGCTAATCTCTAATTTTTTGTCTACCTTTTACATCAATGGAATATATGTCTTATTTCCTTTTTGTCAGTTTTTTTTTTTCCTTTGAGATTCTTTCCTTTCGTCAGTTGTAGCAGTGTTAAATGATCTAGTCTAACTTAAGATGTTTGAGTGAGTACGTGACATAATTTCAGGAATGTTTGGTGGTCCTGGAATATATGGGAAGGGGAAGGGCCTGAGCAGGCATGGGCACCAGAGACATGAGGGACGCGGTTCGTCAGGCGGAGGCCGGTGGATGGGAACACGGATCGTGGTCCACCGTGCTTTGTTGGGCCACCTGCTGGGCCGATCTACGTCACGCCTTGCATGGATGATGGATCAGTCGATCTCATTCTGGTGCTCGCTTCATCGTTGTACGCTTTATGGTGATATCAGTCTAAAAAAACTTTTGTTCAGCCTGCTAAAGTGTTAATCGAGCTCTCTCCCTTTGCATTTTGGTGTTGGAGAGACGCTCACTTTTGGGGCTTGTTCCTTCATGCCTGATGGAGCACTTAACGCAGACAACAATCCATGGACGTCGATCATGGACGAAGGGCAACAAAACACGCGACAAATGACAAAAAAAAAAAAAAAAAAAGATCACGTATGCATATGACTCTGACGGATGGTTACTATTATTACCTCTCCTTAATTAGTATACAGAGAGTAATCAAGTACAACTCCTAATTTGTAGCAAGCCAACAACATGCACACAAATTATTTATAACTCTGGGTGTGGCGGCTACGATGATTACTGAGATCTAGCCCATGCATGCATGCTTAATTTGCACATCAACCCGGCCGGCCGTTGGCGCTATGGCTGTGGAAATTTGAGCTTAGCGTTGAAGATGGGTGACGGGCACAAGCGACGACGAGGAGGGCGGCCTGCCGCTGCCCGGGAGCCACTGGTCACCGTGGTTGATGTTGATGACTCGCTGCCGTTGGTGAAGGTGACGTCGATGCGCACCATTGGAGACGAGGAGGAGCTCCCGTCCTTCTTGTTCTGGGGCAAGCTGAACTCTTTGTCAAAGATCACGCCCCAGGGCCCCTGATGACATTCATGTTAGGTTGTTATATATGTTACCAGTGACGCGTCCAGAGTTTAAATTAATTTAGTGTGTCCAGGACGTTAATAAATCATCATGTTTTTTTTTTGTCTAACCGCTGTTGCAGGTTTATTAATTTCGTCTCCCTTGTCATCATCAGGTTGTTACTCGATCTCAGTTTCTTCTCGTTCTCTTTTTCGTCTTATTATACAATTTTGTACAGTTGTATATTTAGAGCGGTTGATTTAAGTTCATTGAGAGCCTCAATCGAGGGTCGTGTGACTCGGTGCATAATGACATCATCCCGTTATTACCTCTTCCTTTTTCTCCATAATTGTCATGGCCACCACCTGTTTGAGGGCGTCAGCGCTCATCAACTGAAACAGAAATATAATGTTGATGAACACACAATAATAGCAGACATATAAGACCATCACAACAAACACGATCGATGGATGTATTTGCCTCACCTTGGGGTCCCTGTTGTTCACCGCCGTAGGATCGTACACCCCGGCGTCGTAGAGTTCCCTCGTCGTTGGATCCGCCAGCGCTGTCGTCACAACATGCACACACGTAAATAAACAACACAGAATTGAACGATTCATTCTCTCAGAATTTCCAAGCAGTACCCTTGTATGCCTGCTGGATCTGCTGGAACCAGGCAATGGCCGCTTCCATGTCACCAAGCTCGTCGGGCTGCCAGTTCTGAGAGAGAGAGAGAGAGAGAGAGAGAGAGAGAGAGAGAGAGAGAGAGCGAGAGAGAGACCATGCATAATTATATATAGGCATCAAATTAAAATATGATGGATCGTGTTGGAATGGAGAAAACTATATATATATATATAGTCACCGCGGCCAGCTTGAGGAAGGCAGCGCAGATCTCCTCGGCGGATGCGTTCCGAGAAACGCCCAAGGCGGAGTACAAGTTCAAGCCCGCCATGGCCTCCTAATGAGATAGATGATGATGAACTGATGGTGTCCCGGCCGCCGCTTTTATAGCCTGGGAAGGAGGGGGAGTAGTAGCTTGCAACGGACGCCGAGGAGAGACGTCACGTCACTTACTGCGCCTGGATTTGGACTCATCTGTAACAGAATGCCAGCAGCAGTGACACTTGTACGGTACCCCGGGATGCCGGACTGGCGTTGCCGTCGGGAAGTGGCCTGGCGCCGCGGTTTACTGTTTACTGCGAGCAGCGGGAGTGGTTTGTTTGGGAGAAACGTTGTTTGTGCTCTACTGGTAGAGAGATGATATGGATGAACAGTTGGATCCTTGTCATCCTCATCCATGATGTGGATCACCAGAGGGCACACCTTAATTAATCTTGAGATTAATTAGGTGTGTCGATCCTCTAGCAGTGCACGGTAGGCTCATCGTCATCCATGACGTCGATGACACTTTAATTTTAGGAAGAAGCTAAGTGTTACCTTCAAAAAGAAAAAAAAAATAATATGGCTCACCGGCGAAAGAATGTCTCGAGAACATCTCGTCGAGGTTGATGGCACCGGGGACATGAAGAAGTAGAAGCAAGAGTCTTCTGGTAGACGGTGGATCATAGCGGATAAAAAAAATACCACATCAAAGATGAGGATGAGAATGATGATCCTATCGTGCATTCAGATCCTCTACTAGAACAGACTTTAATTTTAAAAGTAGATGTGTGCTCTAGTCAGAGGATATGAATGCACAATGAAATCATCGTTATTCATGATATGAATATATAAATTTAGGAAGAAGAAATTAAAGTAGCAGCAGTGGTGTTTGGTAGCGGCGGTGGCGGATGAAGGTCTATACAAAGAGTGCGGAAACAGATAGAGGGGGAGGAGTGTGAGAGTTGAAGGACAAATATGGCGATGTGAAGAGAGGAGCGGGTGTCCTTTTATAGGCTGCTGATATGCGAAACGTTCGTCATTGCATACGTCAAGTAATAATTGTAACGTCTACGTAATATAAACTCATCATCGTACATGTTATAACAATAACTGTGACACTGATTCATCAATATAGGATATAAACTCATCATCACACACTTATAAGAATAATTATATCGACGTGTCTATGTAATGTAACACCCGTCGCAAATCTAGAACCCCGTAACAACAGAACATGCATAACAACCCACCGTCTAAAATGTGAAATTTTGGCCCACAAAGCATTTGAATTCTCAAGTGCCCCATGACTGGCTGGCCCATTACACTATATAAAAATAAAAAATGAAAATGAAAAGAAAAACTTGGGGAAAGAGGAAAAAGACTAATTTGCATGCGCAGTCAAACCTCCGATCGATAAGCTGGCGGGGCAGTGGCAAGGCCAGAACCACCGGAGCCGCCCATGACCAGTTCTTAAACCCAGGCTGGAGGACTAGTGCCATTGCTCATCTATCACTCATCAAATCAGTCACGAAAATAAAAATGGCCGGCGATCACCACCTTCTGGGCAGAGTGTCTGGCCTGGTGGCCGCCTGCACTCGCCGCGTCTCGCGAGCCACCCGCCGCCTCCTCCTCCTCCGGCGGCAGCACCGCTCCGCCTTGAACAACAACAACAAGAAGAAGAAGCAGCCACTTTCTTCTCATCCTGTTGTTGTTGTTGTTCCACTTCCACGGGGCGAGGATCATGGGGTGGCCCTGTGGAGCCGGAGGATCCTGATGGGGGAGCGGTGCCAGCCGCTGGACTTCGCCGGCGCCATCCATTACGACAGCTTCGGTCGCCGGCTGGTGAGGCCGCCCACGCCGCGATCCGCGTCCTCCCTGTCCCTGTCATGCCGCTCCTCCGACAGCATCGCCCTATCCGAGGCCATCAGCTACCAGCTGGAGATCGAATGACGTACGATGTCTGAATTACAGTAGTTAACATTCTCAAGATTGATTGATGATGAAACAGATCCAGCCTCCTCGATCTGCATTAAGAGATTAATTTCTGCGAATTTGTTTACTACTGTTGTACTAGTTCAGAGCGATAGATCTCATGTGTAGCTATAGGCCACGCCGTTCCGTGCACAAATGCAATTTCTTCAATTCTAGTCATCGATCAACATGGTAGTAGGAGCCACAATGTAAGTTGTTGGAGCAAATCATAAAGAGATTTTGCAGACTTATCGTTAGTCATTTTCTTGTTCCTGGAGAATGTTGATGATGTCTGTAAAAGTTGGTTGGATCTTCTTTTTTTTAAAAAAAAACCTTACGGCCTGTTTGTTTCATGAGAAGATTAATTAATCTGGATTATAGTGCTAGATTATTTAATCTGAATTATTTAAATTGGATTAATTAATCTGAATGAGGTGTTTGTTTTTTTAGATTATTTAAGCTAGATCAAGCTGTTTTTGATGTAAGAAGACCAACTTAGCATAGTAGTGACTCTTTGTCCAAAATAAGCACATCTATAGTAGATTATTGAATTATAATAATATGTCCTCTAGATTAATTAATCTAGCTTAATAATCTATTCTGTTTGTTTGCCTACTAGAGTAATTAAGCTAGATTAATTAATCTGAATGGATTATAAGCTGAAACAAAGAGTCAGGGTAGTTAGTTATTGGATCTTAGCCCGGTGCACGCCGCACGGTGAGGACTGGTCTGAATGTCTTGGTCATTGCTATTTGCTACGAAACGGCACTGGACCATCATGTAACATTTCTCGGTTGGGTCTCCTTGCCAGTTACTCCTACGTTGAACAGAAACTGGCCCGGTCGGAATCGGTCCAGAAAAATGATCATCTCTGCTGCCACACATGATTGGACCGTCCACAAACGCAAAATATATGAGATTAGGCTAGATACAGAAGCCACAATTTTTGTTGCACTAAACGCGCATAGACTAGACATAATCGGCCGGCAAAAAGGCCATCACAAGACTGCAACAACCTTAAAATTTGGCTAGCTGATGAGTGAGAGTGACTCATTGTTAGTACAGATGGTGCTACGGCTTGCACTCAGTTCTGGACATGCATTACACATAGGGTGATGACGGTTCAGATGTATTTACATGGCGTCGTCCTTGGTGTTGGTGACCGGCAGCTCGACGCTCTTGTTGGGCGTGGACCCGTAGTAGCAGAAGTAGAGGATGAGCTGCGCCAAACCAAGCAGCGTACCCATGCCGTTGGGGATCTGCACATACGTATAATTTTGTTATTACCGTGATGAGGGATATAGAACGAAAGAAACAAATTAAAGAGAGAATAATGCATCACCAACAGTATGCACATACCGTGATGAATATGTCGAATCTGATGAGCGCGTATGTTGTCCAGCAGATTCCGTTGAGGAAGCTGACGAGGGAGAGCGTAAAGGGCATGTACTCCACGCTCTTTGTGGCCATGACCTGCTTCATGATGGTGAGCGGCGCCGCGTACATGAGCGTGCCGAAGAAGACGCAGAGGCTGCCGACGATGAGCGACCTCTTCTCGTGGGTGGTGGCGCCGAGGATGACGCCGGCGACCACCGCGGCGATGAAGACGAGCTCCACGGCGAGGACGGCGAGCATCTTGGAGCGCTTGGGCTTGGGGGCGTAGGCGAAGTAGATGGAGAGGTAGGCGACCTCGATGAGGAGGCCAGTGCCGTTGATAGTGGCCACCAGGATGCTGTTCAGGTGGACCACGGGGAGACCGTAGAACACCCACAGCGCGCAGTTCAAAAACGTCGCAAGGTACGGATCAGGCACATATTGCTCAACGTCACGCTTCTTCACGATCTGTATGAACGTCGGCAGTGGAGCGAGGAATAAACCGAAAGAGATGAAGTTGCCTGCACATCATTCATCTATCCCTTTTAATTTCTTCATCATCTTCTAGTTATATGCTTCATCAACATAGACGACGAACAAGCTAATAATTAATTAAGAATCGAAGAAGAAGAAGAACGCAGCAGTTACCGATGATGCCGACGATATTGCGGAGTTCGTCGGGGTTAACCATGGTTGGCAAGCAGGCTTCTTTTCTTGCGAGGATCGGAGGAGTGTTTAGTTGTAGACGGGAATGGGAATGGCTACTACCGCGCGCGTGACAGAGGAGCTTGTGTGATAACAACAACAACAACAACAACAACCTTAATTATATATACTTACCTTGGTTGTTGTGTGTACCTATATATATTCAAGAAACTTGTAACAGTAGTGTTGATTGGGAGCTAGTAGGGGCCTCTGCCTCTTCCTTCCTTCCCTTGCTAGCTACTGTAAGGTAAAGAGTTGGAACGGAGGAGAGGCAGAGTACGGTTACGGCTGGCGCCATGGCTGCTGCTTTTATAGCTACCGACCTTTCAGCCTCGACGATCCAAGGTGTGGTCAGAAAATAGAAGAAGAAGAATGCTTATTTGAGCCTTGGTTTAGCTGGCATGGCATGTTTCCAATGCAGGCACTTGTTGATAGGCCTAGGTGTGTTTACTCAAAAAAGAAAGACAACGTTATTAGTTGCAGGTGAGAGAGAGAAAATAATAGGCGTGGATGCTTGAATGGCGCAGAGCCATTCGTTGGGACGAGCAAGTTAATTACGGAGCTGGCATTATCCACTGTATGTCGTCCATTGCGACGATGCTTATCCACATTTCCCCCTCATATACTATCTCCCCTCATATAGTATCTCGGTTAATAACCTCTGCACTGATATGGTCGCCGCCGTCTGATCGATCGATCTATCGATGCAGGTGTAAATAAGGAATGAATGAATCGAGGCAACGCGATTGGCATGTGCTGTAGCGATGGATTTTGGGTACATGGGGATCTCATGAACTCCTTGTTTCACGAATAATAAAAAAGATCGTGCGGTCGATGCTGTTACGAGCTCCTGCTACCTGTTCCAATCATTCATGTGTATACTAGTCCGAGGTGATCATCATCTTTCTGAAATTAATAATAACGTTGTGCTGAATGCTGATGCGGCGGCATATCTCAAAAAAAAAAAGTTTTCTATATAAGTTGAGGATTCGAGAAATTTTAAGATTTGGAGCAAAACGAACAGAGTGGGCAATGTGAACATTGTTTTGGGACTTTGGGGTTACTTTTATGATTCGTCCGAAATCACGATCTTATTCAGAGTAGGATAGGAGAGTTAATTGTGCACGGTGTCGCCAACGATGGAGAGGGGAGGTGCAGGCAAGAGAAGGAACTTGATCGCGTCCGGGGGCGAGTTGAAGCAATGCAAGGGCCTGGGATTCGATTGGACTTGCAAGTCAAGTTGGAATTTTGTTCGGATCGAGTTACCTGCTCCGAATCGGATCACTTGTTCCGAGTCCAAATCGGTGCTCCGGTGCCGCGCCGTCTGCAAGAACTGGCTCGCGGAGCTTCTTAACTGCCCACGCCGCGCATCGGCCGCGCGAGATGATCGTGCTCCCGGAATGAATCGATGACAGTGAGCGCCATCCCTGTGTCTCTTTCTCTTGATGATGAGCAAATAATAACACCTCGGTTGCTGTGCGACACGGTGACCTGCTGGCGCAAGGTGCTCTACTCGCTGGACGGCCTCATCGTACTGCAGCAGCGTCCAGGGCTCTTACATCGTATGCAACCCGACAACGAGGCAGTGGAGCAATATAATCTGCCGGTGCTCGCTCCCCAACCATGCTTCACCGCGCCTTCCCCTGCGGATTCTACCGCCACGGCCAGTACCGCCTCCTGTGCCATGGTATCGTTGTCCAAGAACAAGAAGCAGAAGCAGCTGCTGCAAATTATTATTACGGCATGGAAGAAGCAGCTGCAAATTACGACTACATCCTCACGGCTGGCGGCGGCCGGCCTCGACGATTATTGCCGCAGCGCGCTCCTGCGGATCGGCCCTTGTTGAGAATGGGGTATCAGGTGCCCGTGTCGCATCGTGGGGTCCTCATTTGGTGCTCTCTGCACCCCAAGGCCCCTCGCACGGGCAACATGTTGGCGTTCCACACGGTCTCGGAAGCATTCCGGCTCATGTCGCCGCCGCCTGGAGCTGGTGCTGCTGGTGGTGGAGTTGCCATCTTGTTTGATGAGCTGGATGGGGAGCTGTGCGCCGCTACCATCCGTCCGTGCGTGTCCCGCCTTGACATACTTCCTCCGTTTTTAAATTATTGTCGTTATTAATTTTTTAAGTTAACTTTGATAATTTATCTTATTTAAAAAAATTTAGATAATATTATATATATTGTCATAGTTTATTTTATTATCAAATGAAATTTAAGTATAACTTAAAATTTTACATATTTCAAAAAATATTTTGAATAAGACGAATAGTCAAATTTGACTAAAAACGTCAACGACGACAACAATTAAAGAACGAAGGGAGTATGGGTTTTGCACGACTACGCGGCGGAGACCTGGACCTGGCGCCTTCGAATTCAGATGCCGCCGCCGCCCACATCCTTTGGTGGTACCGCATTGGTGAGCAAGGTAATCCCTGCTGGCGACGGCGACGGCGCCATCCTTGTTGGACACCATCGTTGTGCGCTGCTCAGGTCCTATGACCTCCCAGACAAGAAATTACGCAAGCAAATACAATGCCACTCCACGCTCACCTTCCTCGTCTTTAGCGACAGCCTCGTCTCCCATTCCTTCTTCCACACCTCCCCTCGCCTTCTCGAGCTCGCATCTATAAACTTCACCGAATGCTAGCTACACAGACTGTTATAGCCTTACAGGTGTGTGTAACATATAAATAAAAAAAATATCGTATCACATGTCACAGGTGACAATAACTGAGCTGACACCATACTAGGCTATAAAAAATTTCGAAAAGTTTTACTATCCAAAATACTGATCAGTAGTTTTTTTAATTTGAGAGCAATATCAGAAAAAATAAGAGTTGTACATTTATAGTAATTAGTTTTTATTATTATAAATAAAGTTACATTAACAATCTAATCAATAACTAATGTTTTATATTTTTTAAAGATAAATTAATATTTTAATGATTTGGTAGACTTAATATTCTATCATAAAAATAAATATAAATTTATTAATTAATAGTGCAATTATGAAATCATCCTCAAACTACTGGACAATATTTTAGACAGTAAAACTCCTCAAAATTTCATCTTTGCAAAATTACACGGCAAATTTAAATTGATACTTGACCGCAATATATACTGTCCAGGCTATCAGCGAATCCATGAGATAAGATGCCAAATGTCATACAGATTAGGCAAATAACCTGTGCAGATGGGCAGGTAATACTGAAACCTTGGTTGCAAGTGCAAGGGGTTTGGATTGAGCAGATTCTTCACCAAGAATGCAGCGCTATAACCTCCTCGGAACATAACCCATGTGACTAAAGGATTGGACACTAGCCTAGCTGAAACTAGAAACTCCGAGAATGAGGCAGCAGGGATACATTCTTCCGGCCGAGGCATGAGCTGGTTACCCTCTTGTGCATCTTCAGATCCTGCTGATGCTACTCCCCCCTGTTTCCTGAAGTGGAACATCCAAATGGTGCCCAAAGCAAGGTCCCCGTTCCAGTTTGAAAAAGCAAGCATGAGCTTTACATGATCAGCATTCCTCAGGTCTTGACACATTCCATTGTAACAGCTCTCAGCGTCTGGACTGGGCATACGCGGCATGCGTCCAGGTATGCAAACCTCAGCGGCAACGATTGGGTAGTAGGGACACATGGGGATTATCCGGTCGAACTGTTGCTTCATGTTGTGACGCCGGGCGTCCATGAGGATGACGTCTCCATAGCATGATGTTAAGGTACAATGCACATCAATCGTAACTGGTGCGATACCACTGATCCAGCAAGCTTTCCAGAATGTGACATGACATTATCACGGCCATGGTTGTCCCGTAACCTGAATAAACAAGCCAGTGTCAACGGTGCGTCTGACCCAACATGATGGACGCCTCCAGTTCGATTTACCCCAAGTTTTTCTGCAACAGCTTCCAGGCCTCCGAACACCCCCAGCTCGCCTGCTATTACTTTGAGGTCGAAGAAGTTGGGGAGCTTCATGGCAAACAAGTTGAGGAAATTCATCTGATCCGACTATCCGAGGGCAATCCGACACCATCACCAAGGATTTTGAGAAGAAAAAACTGAGTTTTGCACCGCATTGGAAACCGATCCACCAAACATGACCATCAACACACTCAATCAAATTGGTGAATATCCGAGAAGATCTTTGATGGCCGATCCCTTGTTGACGGTGGCGTTCCAAATCGAACCCATGGTCCTTGAGGAGGAGATGGAGGGGTTATCGTAGGTCCGACCGATGGTGTCGATCCTGAAGTTGAACTGCCACACACGGCCCGGAACGACGCCGCGTTCGTCACCCCGAGCTACACCATAACGTCGCTCGCTCATGAGGACTGCGAGCCTGGGTCGAGCCATGGGAGCGCGGAGGTGAGGTCGGCGCAATGGCCAGCGTGAAGAAGGATGGGTTTTGAGGTTGTTGACGGGTTTGAGCGAGCGCAGGCATAGGAGTGGCTTTTGTTTCTGCGGGCATCAAGCTAGCGAATTGGGGTTTTTTCTCTCCTCTAATTTGGCTGTCAAAATGATAAATAAATTTTATTTTCCTCTTCTGGCTAGTGGCTAGATTTCAAAATCTTTGCTTCTTTTGCAAGCCACCTCAGACAATAAACCCCCTCGAATTTATTACATATGTAGATTATTTATTGATATAAACGGTTCCACTGAATAGAACCACATTATATCAGCTTTTCATTATTCCACTATTTAATAACTAGGTATAATAATAGAAATGGAGCCATATAATTGTATAAATCTATCATTAACTTGCAACTAACAATAAACAAGTATTTCTATAATAACGACTTTAAGTGTTTTGAATTGTGAATTCAATTTTATAT
This sequence comes from Eleusine indica, assembly GCA_030378355.1. Lineage (NCBI taxonomy): Eukaryota > Viridiplantae > Streptophyta > Magnoliopsida > Poales > Poaceae > Eleusine > Eleusine indica. Next base: position 70,522,935 of record CM059494.1, read on the forward strand.
TACATGACTAGGATTCAAGTTTGTCTAGAATAAGAACTATGTGACTAGTTTAACAATCAAGTGGATATATAAATTTTTGAAAATAAGTAAAGGGTTAGAGTGTTACACAAGCTAAACGAGTTGGCTATTCATTTCTATAAGGAGGGAGTGATGCAAAAGGTCTATTAAGGCATCAATAATATGTAAGAGAAATGAATTATGCGCTAGAATCTAGATATGACTCTATACAAGAGAAATAGTTTTCTTTTGTAGTGACAACCAACGTTGCTAAATAAATATTGGCAAGTGACAATCAATCACGAGAATTTTATTTAGAGATATACGTTTTCTAGAATATGAATTGTACCTTATATTATTATATATATATTTTCTTTTTTTGAAATGTCCCTGAACTGTACAAGTGTAGTTTTGTATAGTGCTTTGATGGGGGACGAGAGGCCGACTACTTGTTAGAAAATTAGGTATTTTTAGGTTAAATTTAATACATATTAATTATATAATTAATTGCATATTTAGCAGCATATGAGTGATAATAGTTTTGATAAAAACCGGATTACCAGTTAAGATGATAACAAAACTAGTAAGCACAAGAAAGATAAAGATATACCCTACGGAGGGACTAGTGCCGAGGGCACTGACGACTCCATTTGTATCAGTTGTCATGGTAGTTGCTTGAAGTGGTCGTTCACAATCGATATTGGATGAGATACGCACTGCAGTCTCTCGAACAGCTCCTAGATTACAAATTGGGGGCACATCGGGAAGAAGCGAGCTGGCAAGCGCTCCTCCAAAACCTGATCGCCCGTACTGTTCTGGAGGTCTGCTCTCCCGAAGCTCCGTGCGCAAGAGGAATGGAAGGACGGGGGTGAGGTCGGTGCAGCGGCCAACGTGAAGGAGGAGGATGGGTTTTGAGGTTGTTGACGTTCTCTCAGGGTTTGAGCGAGCGGCAGACACAGAAGTGGCTTTTGTTAGGCATCAAGCTAGCGAATTGGCGATTTTCCTCTCCTCCAATTTTGCTGCAAGAATGATAAATAAATTTTATTTTCCTCTTCTGGCCAGTGGCTAGATTTCAAAATCTTTGCTTCTTTTGCAAGACACCTCGAATGACCCCCCCCCCCCCATGAATTTATTACATTATATCGGCTTTTCATTGTTCCACTCTCTAATAATTGAAAGAGGTAATCCCGTCTATGCCATTACAAAATGCTTTAATCCTAAATATGTCAATGCAAAACGGCTATTTCTATACATGCCATTAGATTACAATTTTCTTTCCTGAATATGCCATCTAACATAGGAAAATACTAAAATACCCCTAACTTTCTTCCTCCTCCAGCCTTGCCCACGTTCGGAAGCCATACCGGTGAGCTTAGTCGATGGCCGCCACGTCAAGGTCCCTTGCGTTGTGCTGCGCCGCCGGCCTGCAAGTCCCTGCACAGCCGCCCGCCGCAAGCGTTGCGGTTGCGCTGCGCTGTGCCGCCCGCTCACCGCAAACACTGTGTCGCCCCCACGCTGCTGCCTGCCACATGTGTTGCGCTGTGGGGCCGTGCGCCGCGTCGTTGCGCAGCCGCCCGCCGCATGCATTGCGTCGCCCACGCGTCGTGCCGCTCCTGCGCCTTGCTCGCGTGCCGCGCAGACGGCCGCTCTGTGCGATGCATCGCCATGCACCAGCTGCCTACTCTGCCTATTTTACTTAATTTAATAATCTTAACTAGCAAAGTGCTCGTGTGTTGTTACGGGCTTCAAGAAAAAAAATTATTTATACATAAAAATATGTGTGAACTTTTTGACTTTGTCATGTTCTCTCTTAAAAACTCAATACTAGCTACAAACATTACAACATATATATATATAAGGGTCTGTTTGGTTTAAAACCAACGTGAATCATAACAAAATTTGGTGTTACCAATTCGATGGTAAGAAAAGAATGTTTGAATTATGACCTTACCAAATTGTTAGTAACAAACAAAGAACAAGAGTTTGGATTGCAGCCATACCAATGTTTGATAAAGCTATTAGTATAATTTGTGGGATCCAAATGTTATTAAAATTTTAATGTTAAATATAGTCAAATGACGTCTCATTTTGTAGACTTAATTGTAAGTAATATGACGGTGAAAATAAATCTTAAATCAGATATTTAGTTTAGAAGATATAATGATTTGAAGTGTTTAAATTTAAAAATTTGAAACTTGTGCAGCCACTAGGCAGCTGCCACCTTACCACTAGAAATTTTGGCAACCTAGGAAGGATGCGGGCGTGTGTTTTGCTCGCCCACACGAACGCCCGTGTTGGCTGACTTTGGCGTATATATACGAATCAAACTCGCATGATCTCGTATCGAACTAATTCAATATATAAAATCAACACTAAACTAAAATAACATTAATGACAACCTTACCTAAATTATTAAGAAGTAAAGATTAAGTGATAAGGGCATATTAGTCATTTTTTAGAAAGAATTGACTCTAATGACGTGGATGGCACTAACGGAATTAATTTTATAACACAATGATACCTGCGGGATAAGCGATTTTGTAATGGCGAATTTGGGATAAATGAAATTTGCCATGGCGTATATGAAATAGGCCCTAATAGAAATGAATTACGCAAAGGCAATCCTATTCCCTTCCGTACCAAGGAAACCGGAGTCACTGCAAAGTCACTTTATTATCCGTTTGGGATAACAATACAGGAAATTGTATGACCATGTACAGGAATCTCAGATCAATCTCCAATAGATCAGCACAGAAGAATCCTGCCGCCGTATAGCACAATAATGCATCGTTGTACGGTATGATTTCCATCAGAATTCTATGTGGACCTCTTGCTGTCTTGCAACCAATGAAGATGATACTTTCACTAGGGAGTAGCGCATGCTACACTATACCAAAGTATATACATGATGAATTACTTTAAAATTTACATCACCTATATTCAACTATGAATTTCTTTGTTGAGCTATGAGTTTGAGTTATCTACACTAGGCTGAGATAAACTTGCCGGACTGTTCTCCAACCTGCGCTTTTTCCTGTGACGCATGCAAAAAGAACCTTGTATATCAGAAACTTAATCAGGCTATAGCTGAAAACAGCAGAGATTTCTAGTCAGCCTAACCTCCTATGAAAATGATTTTGTGTTGGTTTAACAGTATCCCCATGAAGCTTGCTACCTTCGTCTCCCTCCTCTGAATTTTTCTGCGCCAACCCATTTGATGGATGAGTTGAGGACTGAATAGGGGAAAGTCATATCAGAAACATGAATTCAGGCCTAACCATGTTCCGTTATGTTTAGCAAGCGGAATTTAACATCACATGACAAGACAATAAATCATAAGTGTAAGTGCACTTATGGTACCAGAAGGCTGTAAAGACTTACACTTCCTGCATTCTGATGGTTTAGTAAATCTTTGGATAGGTTTGGTCTTCTCATTTTGTCATGAAGCTGAATAAGCAAGTTGCCATCATCACAAACTCCTCGAAGCTGCAAGAACAAATCAACTGGATCAGGCTAGTGGAAGCTTATAGAGGTGAACAAGCATGTTATCTAAACACCACGAGACCAACTACTAAGCATCTCTTATGTGCAGTCTAGTTAACTTGAATTACCTGATTAATAACTTGACATATAAGCTTATCTAGAGTAAAGAGTACATAGGATCTGGGCCCAAGGATTCTCAGGCAGTACTCCTCAAACTTGGAATTGTCAGTAGAGCCATTAAGCAGTTTGAAGAGTTTCCCCTTAAACCTGCCACAACCAACAGTAAAAGAAATCAAATTTAGAACGTTTTATGAGACACAAGCAATTGTGCTCAGATAGATTGGAACAAATCCAAGACGTTACTTTGCATATAAATCACAGGTCCTTAAACCCCTCGATGGAGCTTTAGCACTTGCTTCTCTCGAAAGAACCTTTGCGACTAGTAGCCTCTCATACAACATCTGTCATACATGGAGAACAAAATAAATTGTAAGTTTTCTTTAGATATAAAGGCTGGCTAATATGCTGCAGATTGTTTATAGTGCAACCCACATTCCTTCATCATATACTAAGGGATTACTATGGACATAGAACTGCAGAGAGTGTACATCAACATGTCATTTAACTTGAAAACTAAATAAAAACATAGTCCATGTAATAATATAGAAAGCCGCAATACCTGGTGAAGCCTGCAGAGTACAACCATAGAACAACAAGTTTTAGCGCCTTTTAAATCACACAGCTCCGTTACTGTTTTGGAATATGCTAAACTGCCCATTTCAACATCGGGTCCTTCTCTTGATCCATGCTGCACTTCAGCTTTATTATCATTGTCACAAATACTAGATTCCGGGCGCTGAAAACTTGACCCATCTCCACTGGAGGCAGCAACATCATAACTTGCTCCTCCATTCACAGGTCCAAGCATGGTGTCCATCTGGATGTTTTCTATACAAGGTACGAACTCACCGTCCTCAATCTCCATCTTACTACCATCGTGTATAGAATTAGAGTTATTAGAGGTATGTCCAAGACATTCACCGGTCTGAAATGAAAAAGTAATAGAACATGTTATATTTACCTAATAATGATATAACCTAATAATGATACATAAGTGTCATGTAAAACTATATTATGTGATGTATATACCTTTGAAGATAAGGGAAAATTGTTAGCAAGCAAAGCATTGAGGATGCTCCTGAGGAATTTTTTGCTGAGACCACAACGTTCACAAGCTTCTTCGGGAGCTATGGTACAATTTAACTCTGGCAACTGACAGTTAGCAGAAACAAATGCTTGCACTAATCTCGTCCAGATCATCACTGGCTTATGTTCGGAAGAAATTTTTTTATGAGATGCATGAGAAACAATATTCTCTATGTCCTTGTGGATGTGAAGATCAATAGAATGATGCGCATCATCTGAAACCAAATGATATTGGCTGTTGCAAGAAGAAGAAAGATTTTTAACTCCAGTGATTGATCTTTCCATATTGATTTCTTTGGCCTCAGAAAGCAAAGCTGCAAGTGATAACATATGAGAATAGCAAACATTAAAAAAGACGCAAAACCTTGATGCGTCAATGTAACCTTGCTTCAGCAGTACTTAATACTAATTGCAAGTATTTCATTGGACAGATCAAAACTACCTTTTGGTGTCATCCCTTTTGCATCCAATTGTTTGAAGGAGGTGCCGCTATAATCAAGTGATCTGTAGTAATTATTGGAAATAATAATTGAGCACGATTTATGCAAAGATGATCGTGCCACTGACAAAACTTCTATCTTCTGAATTAAACGAGAATGCAGGACAGCAAGAGTGGCGCTGATATTCGGAGTATCCGACAGAACATCATATAAGTCAAGGCCGTAATCATCATACAGCTGTTCAATGCACCTCCTATGTAAAGCTTTACAGAAGTAAGAAGAAAAGAGAAACAAAACCATTTAGTCCAGTGAAGAAAATGTTGGCTTCACATATGCTGCATAGATATGATTCTTACGAGTTAGATGTTCTTGAATTTTCATATCATTGTCAACGTGGTCTTGGAGATTTCCAATAAAGTCAGCAGTTGCTCTAAAGCGCTGCAACATTATGTCACTCTCAAACCTAAAAAAAGAGATACACAATTATCGAGAGGGACATAAACATTTCTACCTGATCATTCATGATCAAGTGAACAAGATAAAGTCAAAGGTAACTGAAGGGCTAAAAACAAACCAAGCAAATCAACAAAGGAACTTACATGTCATCTTCACACTTGATAATGTTTTCTTCATATTGATTTTTGGTTCTGAACTTAAAGCAATCTTCAGTCCCAGAGGCAACTGAAACCAATGTGTCATTAAAAATAGATCGCCCCAGTTCAGTCCGGTAACTTGATTGAAGAGTTAAACACTGTCATTGAGAACGATTTTGTAAGAAATGGTTGTTAATGATTTTACGTGGAAAGAGCATGAGTCTGTAAGAATTTACATCCTCCGGTAGTTGGCAATAGCTAAAAATGCGTGGTTTACAGATACTGAGATCTACTTTTGGGGGTAATTCATTTTCTCTTGAGGGACTCCAGTCTGGTAAGGGATCAATCTTGTCACCCTCATACTCTTCCGCAAGAAGTGATTCTCCATTACCTGTTAGAAGTGAGTAACAGAACTTCAATGCAAAGAGTTTATTCAGGTTAAAGCTACAGAAACAGCAAGATTCCAACAATATATCAGTTAGAATCTTAGTTCCAGTCATATTATACGACACATTAAGGGCATACACACTTTTGGAAAATGGTTGCTCTTAGAATAGCATAATATACCAAACTAGATACCCCCCTTTGGAGAGGTTGTTAAGAATTAAGATACAAATCAACACTGGAGCATATTAAAGGGCATGTTTCATTTCCAGCTGGAAAAAAGAAAAAAAAAGAGGGAGAACTGGCATGCCTTCATTTGTAAAGATTCTAGTGGAGTCAGGGATCTGTTGACTGTGTTTCATCCCGAGAGGATACCCAATTTCATCATGGTTTTGATTGCGGGGATGCTCCAGTTTAGCCACATTATAACTCATGTTGGTAGCCTTCATCCGGATGCCATCCAAGTTATAATTAGCATCTGGGGTAAAGCTTAAAACTGCCTGCACAGATTTTTTTTTTAATAAAATGGTGATGCCATCCGAGCTCATAAGTCATAAACAAAGGAATCATACCATCTTTATAGCATAAAAATACTGCTCTGCGAACAACAATGTACATTATATAATGTGAAAAAAAAAACAGAGAACATTATAAGAGGTCCTACAGATGTGGTCTGAACCATATGGCAAACAATGAAAAATGTACTACATTACCTTGGCCATTGGACAAGGCTTTGGACTTCCACAAGGTTGCTCAATCGGTAGAGGTCCTCTAAGGCGAGGAGGCAGAAATTTTTGAAAGATTTCTAAAAATTCAGGACACCGACGCATTACTTTCTTTGCCTATAAAACATAAAATATTGTAAGTTCACTGTTCTTCCAAAATTATTGTTGAAAATTTCTGAAGAATAAGAACCTTGTCATAAACATCTTCAACGGCCATGGACCTTTTAATCCTAAACAGGCAAAGAGTGGTTAGTAAATCATTATAATCTTCGTCGGATATATGTGGTGATGCCTGCAGACACAAAGTAAACATCACGTTAAAAACAGGAAGGTCCATATAATCTGCACGATGGATTTCCTTGACAGCCATGTAGCTTTCTCAGCATCACCTTTATTTTCACAAGGAAAGAAACTGGATCCAGTGGCAGGTCGTCGTGGAAAGGATCGCGCTTTTGGAGAAAGTGATGGAAGCTGTTGAGAAGGCGAGTCTTTCCAACAAAAACCTGTGACAGAATCTCTTGGCATTTTTCGATCGTGATTCCACCATCAGGATTTGCACTGCAACAAGTCACAGAAGAGAAAGTATTTGAAACGTAATGGAATTACTACTACGGAAAGATGATTCAGATTCAGAGGGAGCTACAACATGATGTAGGTGCAGACCTTTGTTTCACAATCTCCAGTACGGTCTTGACGAGATCGTTATACGCAGAGTCGCCGAGCTCCTCTTTGGCAAGGACGAGGAAGCGCACGGTCTCTATGCTGTGCGTCTCCAGTGCCCTTTTCAGCCGATCGCTGTTGTCGCCGGGCTCTTCCAAAGGCGCCATTTTTCAAAACCACCAGCAAACAATCTACCGTTGTAGCAAATACGCAAGCACCTGTGGTGCAAGAACATGTCGGTCAAAAACGGTATGATCTGGTTAGTACAAGGACCTTACAGCTTCCCCTATTGAAATTCCCGGGGATTCGAGCCCTAATGACAGGTAAAACCCCATGAATCACACGGTAAACCCCAAGTACCCTGCCGGTTCCAATCGTGATCTGACAAACAATCCGCGCGCGCAGAATCCCTCGGCCTTGGCGCGCGCGGGCACGGGAGGAATCAAACGCGCGAGAATAAGAGAGGATGGAGAAGACGAACGTACCGGATGAGAGGTGATGCCTGAGACGCTGGGTAAGGACCGACACCACGGAGGCAAGCGGCGGCGCCCTAGCAGCCTTGATGGACCGGCGGCGGTGTGCCGACGAGTCGACGACACGCGACGAGGGAGGGCGGAGGGGAAGGAACAAGGAAGGCGGGGCGACGAGACCTCTCCTCATGAACTCGGATGGATGGGACCAAGTCTTATTGTCATGGGCTCTATATGGGCCGGACAGAATACTGGTATAGCCGTCAAAGCCCACGAAAGCCCATCTTAGTCCAGTTCACATCCCCCAGACCCAGACAGAGTGAACGTCTGAACGACACCGGATCTCTTGCCGGCGTCCGGCCGTTCGCCGGCGACGGACGCGCTCTCCTCTTCGGCAGCGCCACCACCTCAGACCACTCCGCTTGTCGTGCCGGTGGCCTTCGCTCCCTCTTCCCCGCTTTGCTGCGCGGCCGCCGGCCGATAGTAAGGTAATCCATAATCCCCGCGTCAGTCAGATTCGTCTAATTCCAGGAGGTGGCGGTTGGGATCAGGCCTCCCCTTTCCCAGTCATTTAGATCGTGTAGCTTTGCTGTGGTGATTTGCATTGCCTTCTTAGTTCGTTGTGGTGGTAGTGAGGGATTTGGGGACGAGGAATTGGGCTACTGTCTTCATGCCACAGGTGAAGATAAGATTAAGATCCATTCTTATTCGTCGTCAGTTGGTGTCATAAGCCAGTGGTTGATTTATTCCCTGTCGTGGAATCATGTGATGCAACGATGGATCCTACTACAGTAGCAAGCTGATGAGATTGTACATCTGCATTGTTGTAGCTTGCATCTATTGAACAAGCATTTACAGATTGCTCCCTCCAATACTCAGTCAGCTAAATGTTTCAACTTCTCGGACGATTTCTGTCAACTAGTTTTATAACAACACATCCTGTAGTTGTATATCCTTGCTCCTGCTGCATATCACTGAACTAGCCTAAGCTCTATGCAACATGACCATTCCCCTGTATTCTGTGCAGATATACTGTTCACAGTTGATATCAGTTTGTTTAGTTTTATATATTATGTATAATGCGTATGGCGAAAGGACTACTCTTTACTGGTATCGTACTAAGATTATGAAATTGTAAACTGCTTTCTGTGAAGTACGTTTATTACTGGAAATTTCATTACAGTGAATTATGCATGACTTGGTCCCAATTTAATTAGAAATGCTACCACTGGATGCCTACAGCCAGTAATATCAACTTTGACCAATAATATGAATGAAGTTCTGCAAACTTAATCCTCCAAAAAAAAAAGAAGAATTATGAAAACTGGCCGTATAGGTGCCAAGTTCACAGAGGGCAGTTATATTAGCATTAGCATGGCTGCCTTGCAATTACTGAAATAGATTAGAATTTTGTTTCTTGAGCATCTTTGCAGTGACGGGCTGACGGCAAACCAGACACAAAAGTATTTTTATGTAGAAAAGGATACCGGCTTGGTGTGCCAGCACTGAATTTCATGGAAATTGTTTAAACAGCATACTAATAAATCTTCATTGCAGTAGTGGCAACAATGAAAAAATGCATTTCAAAAAAAAAAAACAATGAAAAAATGAACTGTCAAGTATAGCAGCAGTAACTATAATCTTATCGCACCAACAAAAAAGGCTCTCCTATCAGTTCATATTCAAAGTAACAATAATCCTCATGGCTATATTTTCTTGTTACATGGGACAAAATTTGTTTCTGTAATCCTCTTTTGCTTTGAGTATTTCTCATTTTGTATTCTTGCTGTCTGCAACTTCTTTCCTCTTTGCATAGAGGAACTCAAGGAGATCCTGGAGAACAACATCACTGTTCTCGTTTCTCATTAGAACCTCAGCGACCTCTGCAGGTGAAACCATGACCTTCTCTATGAGGCATTCAATTTGACGATACATAGCATGGTTTTCAAGTGAGTGGTAGTTTCGAGCCAGAATTCTGAACGATTCTGAGGTGCAGTACCCCATGTGGATGTGCATGTCCATCCTGCCAGGCCGCAGTAGTGCTGGGTCAAGCCGCTCTCTGTAATTTGTGGTGAAGACGATGATCCTCTCCTCCCCGCTTGTCGACCACAACCCATCTACGAAGTTGAGGAACCCAGATAGTGTCACCTGTTCTTCAGTAAAAATGAGCAGTCAGAATAAGCAATGGTAAAAAAAGCTTTCAAATCGACCAACAGAATCATTCAGGTTGATTGGCTAAGATTCTGACCTTGTCGTCACTTTCTTCTCCTGCAGAAGTGGACCTGGCACGCTTGTCACCTTCATCCCGTTGTTGAAGATCGATGCTGCAGTCAATGTCTTCAACAACAAGGATGGACCGGTTGCTCATCCCGACAAGAAGCCGCCGGAGGTCCGAGTTGCTCTTGACCTCAGTGAGCTCAAGGTCGTATATGTCAAACTTGAGGTAATTGGCCATTGCGGCGACGAGGCTGGACTTTCCGGTTCCAGGCGGTCCATACAGCAGGTATCCCCGCTTCCATGCCCTGCCGATCCTCCTGTAGTAGTCCTTCCTCTTGACGAACCTCTCAAGGTCATCCATGACGGACTGTTTCAGCTTTTTGTCCATGGCGAGCGTGTCAAAAGTGGATGGATGGCGGAGGTCGACGGCGGTCCAGGCGTCGTACTCAATCATGTGCATCTTGAGGTTCCTGTGCTGGTCCTTCATGGCCTTGGCTGTTGACACTACGAACGGGAGGTACGACTTGAGCGCCTTGTCCTTGTGTCTCTTGTGGAAGCTGACCTCGAAGCACTTGAGCTCGAGGCGGCCCCTGATGCCCTGATGATGAGCGCCGGCGACCCTGGCGGCGGCAGCGCTGGGCGTGTTGTCGCGGGAGACGAGGGTCCAGGTGTACTCGACGCCGTCGTGGACATCAACCATCGCCTCGCCCTGCTCCATGCCGACCATGATGCCCTGGGCCTCGTCGACGCGGCTGACGCGGAGGCGAGGCATGTCGGTGCTGATGCGGGCGGCGAGGTAGGTGCGTGCGGCGTCGTAGATCTGGTTGGCGGCGAGGCCCTCCGTCTCGTCGATGACGACGGTGTGGCGAGACGAGACGCGGGACCGCAGGTAGCGCGCGCCCGCCCATAGCATGTCTCGCAGGTCGTAGGGGCCCAACTCGTGCACCACGCTGCTTACCATCATGGCCGTCGCCGCCACAGAAGCAGCTATCGTGATGTACTTCTCGTAGCCCCCGCTCGACGACATGGCCGCCTTCTTTAGTCGTCTTCCTGCTGCTTTTGCTTGTTGCTAGTTGATCTCTCTCTCTCTCTCTCTCTCTCTCTCTCTCTCTGTATATTGCTGTATTACTATGTGATGGTCGTAGCACGGGCCTTTGCTTTGCTCTGCTTTGGAGGCGGGAGGCGGCTGCTAGGTTGAAGCTAGGGCAGCGTCGATGGTAGAATTTAAAACATGCCTTGTCTCGTCGGGTTTAATTTTTCTTACGGTGCAAGAAGAAGCTGAACTTGGATACGGACAGAAGAACGATCTGGCCCTGGAAGTTTGTAGCATAGTCACGGGTGCGATTAGGGCGGCGATCCCACGAATTAACTAAGAATCCAAATCGAACAGAGATGCGGCCTGGTTTTACACTGGAACCAACACCCAAGAAAGGCCCATGGGCTTCTAAAAAAGCACATCGATCACCAAACAAGCTCCCTGTTCTGTAGCTGCTTCGTCCTCGGTCACGGTCTGTACAGCTGCTCTACCTTCACCCGCACCTGCACCCTGCTGTTCTTCCGCCCAACTAGAACTAGCCCGCAGCTGAACTGTACCATTGCCGGCAACGGCGCACTCACCCTCTGAGTGCTGCTGAACCCTGAGAGGAGAAGAGCCTGTGGGTGCTCGGAGTTGCGATGTGAATGATTCCACGCGGTTTGGTTTCTTTCTGCTCGCTTACTACACTTCTCTATTGATCCAGAAGGCAAGGGTAACACCTCCCAACCCTTCTGTCAGGAACCCAAAACTGCGGTCACTGCTGTTCACGGACAGTCCAAACACAATTGCTGAACTTTGTGTACCAAAAGGAAATGCACAGGCAGACACTAGTTTCATAAACTTTGAACTGTGGTTTGTAAAAGAGTTTGGTAAATGCACTTGCCATGGTAGTTCGATGCTACTATTTTTTGTTTTCTTAGTCTTGAGATAATTGGACAGACAGTTGGAAATAAAAAGTATCCTTCTTGCGCTCATTTGGTAATGGTTTACGTACGGTTTGATATAAGCCAGCCATACTGATATCCGTATTGTATATTCATGCTGTTGAGACGGTACTTACAAACCCTTCATCTGGACAACAGTATACTTGCTGTTGACACACAATTTACAAAATTCTGCATATGCACTATGTTAAATACGAGTGCATTTCATTGTTCCCACACAGAACATTAGTAATACTCACATAGTCACATATTATCTGCGGGACCTATCTAGATTAAGCCTATGCTTTTTGGTCTTTTCCTTTCTGTTTGAGGGATATTGCTTGTGCTTTCATTATTTGCTGTTATCTCTGTCATCTTGCTTCTCATCCAACTCGTTATTTGCATCCTTGTCTTCAGTCTTGATCACATCGGCACTCTTCATTTTTGACTTCAGGAGATCGGCAAGTTCATGGAGTGCAACATCAGTGTCATCGTTCCTCATCAAAACTTCAGCAACCTCTGCCGGTGTCACCATAATCTTCTTGATCAGTTCCTCAATCTCTGGATATGTGACATGGTAGTCGATGGAATGGTAGTTGTTGGCAAGGATTCGAAATGACTCTGCGGTGCAATACCCCATGTGGATGTGCATATCCATCCTGCCAGGACGCAGTAGTGCTGGGTCGAGCCGCTCCTTGTAATTGGTCGTGAAGATTATGATCCTCTCCTCCCCAGTGGTTGACCACAGGCCATCAACAAAGTTAAGCAGCCCAGATAGTGTCACCTGTTCAGAACATCCAGATTCTCATCAGCATAGCCCCATAGGTGAGAAAATAAGGATTATATCATAATGATGTGTTCTAACTTCAAAGTTACTCACCTTATCTTCTCCCTTGTTTCCTTCTGTAGAATTTGACTTGTCACCTCCTTCACCTTCCTCCCGTTGTTTCAGATCAATGGTGCAGTCGATATCTTCAACCACAAGAATGGATCGGTTGCTCATGCCTACAAGAAGCCTCCTGAGGTCTGAGTTGGAGCTGACCTCAGTTAGCTCGAGATCATATATATCAAATCTGAGATGGTTGGCCATGGCCGCGATCAGGCTGGACTTGCCAGTCCCAGGTGGACCATACAACAGGTACCCCCGCTTCCATGCCTTTCCAATCCTCTTATAGTAATCCTTTCTCTTGATGAACCTGTTAAGGTCATCAATGATGGATTGTTTCAGCTTCTGGTCCATAGCAAGTGTGTCGAATGTAGATGGATGGTGGAGGTCAATTGGGGACCATGTGTCTGAGTACTCATTCATGAATATCCTGAGAGTTTTTTCCTGATCTTTTATGGCCTTGGCTGTTGCCAGAATGAATGGGAGGTATGATTTGAGGGCTGTCTCCTTGTGCTTCTTATGGAAGCTGACCTCATAGGAGACGTCTTGCTGACCGCCATAGCCATTGTTGCTGGAGTCACTTGAGTTGTCCTTGCAGATGAGGCACCATTTGAACTCTGTGCCCTCATACATGTCAGTCATCTCATCGCCATCCGCCATGCTGACCATTATCTTGTCATCTTCGTCCATGATGCTGACTCGCAGGCGCTGCTGCAAATTGGTGTTGATGCGTGTTGCAAGGTAGGTCTTCACCGAGTCGTAGATGTGATTATTGGTTAACCCATCATTCTTCTTCTCGATGATGATTGTGTGCTGTGATGATATGTTCGACCGCAGGTATCCAAGGCCAGAGAAGAGCAGGTCACGAACCTCATATGGCACGAGCTCATTCACCACACCGCGCACCAACATCAGAGTTGCTGCAACAGATGCAGCTGTGGTGATGGTCTTCTTGTAGGACTCGATAGCCTTGTCGTAGGACGCCATGGTAAGGAATTTCTTGCTCCTCTTGCACTCCTTTTGTTGATGAAAACTTTTATTTCTCTTTGTTCTTGTTACAGAACAGTGGCACTGAGAAGATGAGGCTGAGGAACGAGAGGGTGGCAGGAGATGGTAGGGTAAGGCAGGGGAGGGGAAAGGAGTTTGGTGAGTAGTGTTGAATCGAGGTCGAGAGCTTGGTGATATTTATATGCGTGAGGTTGGAATCAAGTGGTTGATGACTTCGTAAAGGAAGAGCTCTGAATAGAGTAGTTTAGCACGCTTTTTTTCAACTCCCAGTCAGAGGCGAAATCACGTCAGATTGCACACACACCCAGATTTTTGTTGAAATGTAACTGGAGCTTTTTGCCACTTGATGATCCTATCTATAGTGAATACACCTTTGAATAATACACTTGGTGTCTAACTGAGTCATCGTTCACACATACTACACACTGTAATGCCACAGCTACCGAATAAAGTGGCAATAGAAAAGTATTAGCAGCATTTGCTCTATTTCCTTGGCATCCAAGCTTCCTCTGAAATTGAAGTTGTCTTTTGCAGAGTGGTGTGCGCTGCAAGATTCCTCCTGGCAACAAGGAAGCTTCTTCTACCCCGACATCGCCACCAGGTCTGCGCGTTCATTTCCACCGTCCGTGTTGGCTGAATCGTGCTTCTTGCCGCCAAAGACTCGTCGACGTCAACACGATCCATCAGTGTCAGAGATTAGAAACAGCTTACGACGAAAGGCAGGGTCACATCAAAGTGCTGATCATCTCCATCCCTTTTTAGGAAGATTTAACTTTTCACTCACGGAAACCATGTACGAGTATATGTACTACAGGAGATTATTGGCTGTGTTGAGTGGACCGCGTGTCAGAAACGGCGTGTGACAAGACAGCTGAGTGACGACGGGCGTGTTGCCTTGTGACAGGGTTGACTAGGCACCCGTTCCGTTTGGTAGCACCTATGCTTTTTTTTTTCTATGTGTGCGTCTAGAGACTGGGACAATTTTGTTTCATATACGTATTGCTTTCTTTCCATTATATATGTACACGAAATTTCTTTCTGTAGAATTTTCTTACTAAACTTATTGAAACTTGGTTGACTGAAGAAAAAGAAAAGAAAATACTGGTTGATTTGTTTTGAATGATATCCAATTTGTTTCTGATTTTTGCATGGGCTCCTTAAAAACAATTCCCACAAGGCCACTTTTGTAACGGACTTCGTCTGCGGTCGGGGTTATTGGCTGTGTTGAATGGACCGCCTGTCAAAAATGGCGGGGGCAGCTGTGCCTTATTTGTGACTACCAGTTTTGTTCCATATATACTTGGTGCTTAATTTCTATACGAAAATCACAGGAAGGTGGTGTGCTTGGAAAACGGGAGTTTCTTTGTGTAAAACTTTTTTTTATTAAACCTAATAAAACATAAATAAAAAATACGAAATTCTATTGAACAAATTATATTTGCTCTTATACAAAGATAATTGCTACTACATGGCATGCAATTGTCAGTTTCAGAGAAATTGCTTGAGGTTCCTTCTTTTGTCCACACTATGCATACCATCTTTCTTCCTCGTCGTCTAATTAATCCTCGTACCACAAGGCCATGGAGACGTACACGATGACCATCACCACGGCGGCGTCGGTGGCGTAGTGCACGAGCTGATCGACCTACTCAAGTCGAGAACGAAGGATATGCCAATGCGTTCGAGACCCAACATGAGGATGCACAACAACCATCTTGATGCTGGTCACGAAACCAAACTCTATTGTTTGTAACTTCCTGACTCGGTTTCCATCCAATTTTCGCTTTCGAAACTATTGAACACAAGAAAATCTCTCCTGATCGGCCGTGATAAGGCCTCTTTAACAGGTTCAGGCCCAAACATCTGTGGCCCAATTAAGCCTAAGTTCTGAATTTTTGGCTCGCGCGGCGACCGGCCCTTTTTCGACTTTTCACTAAAGTGTTGTCCTCCAGTCCTCCAGCATTACAGTTCATGCAAGAAAGGAATTGAAAATGATCTGGCAGAGACTCACTTTGATCGAGAACAGCAATGATGTGCCTGGAAGTATATATCATTACCGAAATATCACTGAATAACTCAATATAGGAACTATTCTGTATTCATAATCATGAAAGAAATTTTGTTTCCCCGTTCCTCCAGAGGAACAGATAGAATGTTTTTTTTTTTTACCTTCTTTCTCCACTTTCCAGGACAAAGAATCAATTCAGTTCATAAGCAGCAAATAATCACATCTAAGAAACAGCATGCAGTTCTTATATCAGCAAGTTAGCACCCAAACTAGTGAATTCATCAGTTTATAAGCACCAACAATTCTAAGCTAAGCAGAGAGCTCCAAAAAGTTTACAGCCCAAAATATTTCCTTCATGGTTGCTCTGACTTGAAATCTGACAGCATTAACAAGCCGTCCGCTGCCTCCATCTCCTCAGGGACGACGTACCCATCCAATGCGTAATTCAAGAGCGTCAGAATGAGCCTCCCATGAACACGGAACGCCCCAACCTGAACCAGATCACCCTCGCGCACGCCACTCCGTGCCAAGAACCTTGTCCACCCTTTCTTGAGGCGGTATGTGATACCGGTGCTGAGCCTGACAAACCCGAGCCTCATATCGTAGGACCAGCCATGCCTGTCAATGGCCTCCATTGGCAGCCCGGACTCTGTAAGCACGCTTGCATACTCATCCGGTGTGAGCATGGTCAGCAGCGGTGAGCGCATGAACTCCAGAGGTGAGATTTGCAGACGTGCCTGGCTCAAGCTGGAATCGGTGCGAGTAAGAATCTTTGCAAGAACTGGTGTCACATCATCCGTCACGCCCAAGAATCGCAGGCCGGAAGTCAAGCTCACGTACGCCTTGCAGTCAGATGGTTTGGTGTTGATGCGCTCACGCCGTCGAACAGTGACGGTTTTTTTCTCCTGGATTCTCGGGGATGGAATTGAGGAGGGCGCTGCCGAGTTCACCGGACAAACAGCACCATTTGTACCACTGCAATAAGCTGCCACCATGGCTGAGTGGCAACTCTTCTTGATCAGCCAGCACTCCTCGTCGACATCCTGGTGGTGATCACGCCTCAGAGGTTTCTGAACATTCTGAAGCGGCAAGGCATCCAGGCTGTAGGCAGTGGCGGCGAAT
Organism: Eleusine indica; assembly: GCA_030378355.1. Taxonomy (NCBI): domain Eukaryota; kingdom Viridiplantae; phylum Streptophyta; class Magnoliopsida; order Poales; family Poaceae; genus Eleusine; species Eleusine indica. The sequence goes on from CM059494.1 coordinate 70,540,093, forward strand.
TCACAAGGCCGGACCTTTTCTTCTTCCTTGCGATCCACTCCCTTGTTGCCATCTTGTTCCCGGACGATTGGGGACGACGGCGCAGCAACCCAGTTCACCTGTCGTCGAAGGCCAGACTCTGCAACGGCGGCCGGGCGTAGCTTCTTGGACAACCAGATTACTTTTCCGCTGTATGCGCGTCTACGCTTGAGCTTCACCGGTTCTTGAATCCGAGGAGGAGGAGGCGGCGCTAGGTTTACCATGGGCGCCTCTGAATCTTGAGCACCCACGCACTCGGAATTTTCTTGATTCCGGGCATCCATGGCCCCGCCGCGTCCAGTCGCAGGCGTGCCCAAGGAAGATTCGATGGTCATCTCGGTCGAGTTCTTGGAGGAGGGGAAAGAAAGATGGAGCGCGGCAGTCGTTCGACGAAATTCCATTCCAGTTGTTGGGCGAGGTGGGGAAGAGGGTGTGGCGATGCCGAATCTTGCGTCCGCGCGAAGATTAATGGAAGGACAAGCTGGGGCGTGCATCGCAGTCGCCGTTCTGGGAGGGAGCGGATGCGAGGCGACGGGAGAGGAAACCGGCGGCGGCGGCGGCGGCTGGTTTCGTTTCGTTTTGCTTCCCCGCAGCCGCTGTAGGAGAGAAATGGGGACATTCCCATTCCTGCTTGTGGTCCGTCGTCGATCCAACTCGTTCCTGTTCGGCCCATTCCTAACCTCCCACACCAGGCCCAACTCTACCTGGCCCATAAGCCCATTCACTACGGCCCACAAAGACCGACGGCGGAGTCTCGCTCGTCTCGTCGTCCCCCACCCAAGGCGACCGGTCGCATCGGCATCGTTGTCGCCATCGCCCCAGCGAAAAAGAAAAAGAAAAAAAAAAATCCCCAACTCTCCTCCTTGCCCGGCGCCGGCGAGGATGTCCGATGCGGAGCAGGAGCAGAAGCGCGCGGCGGCCGCGGCGTACGACTACGACGGCGACGCGCGCTGGGCCGACTACTGGTCCAACGTACTCGTGCCGCCGAACCTCGCCTCCCGCCCCGACGTCGTCGACCACTTCAAGCGCAAGTTCTACCAGCGATACATCGTGAGTACCGATTACGAAAGCTGCCGACGCCATCCTGTACAAGTCCACCCATAATTTAGGTTCCGCCTGCCTTCCCCTGCTGATGATGTTGCTCGAGTTATCCGCTTAGGATCTGACTCGCTTTTTTTTTTCGCTCTCTCTTCTAAGTATGGAAGCGAAGCCGTGTTGCTTACACTTGGCGAGGTTGAGCTCGAGTGATTTTTGCTTCGCTTGCGATGCCACCCTGCCTGTGAGCTACTTCCTGTAGACTAGACTGTGTTTGACCCCCCCCCCCCCCCCCCAACCTGCTCGATGTATTGCTTGCTTTAGTTTCGACACCGTATACATTTTTTTTTTTTTGACATCAACACCGTATACATTTAGTCACTAGTGATCCAGGAAGTGCCATGATACAAGTTCATTACTCCCGTTGCTGCATCTTCCTTCTGTTTAGCTAGCTTATTATGCATTCAGTAGTTCATTCTTCGTCCTGTGACTGCATCTGTCTTCTGCTTAGCTAGCTTCCTGATACCTGTACCCATCCCTGTAAAGCTTCTGAAAGTTTGTGATTTCCATAACATGGAATGAAGCATGTTTACTTGTAATTGTATGTGTTCAAGCTGTCAGTTGAGATCAAGAGGATGTTAAAAGCTTCTTTTGACTTCCTCTCTTGGATTTGATAGGATCGTGACCTGGTGGTTGAGCCCATGTCATCAGTTGGTTCTACTCAGCCGAGCAGGCCAGATGTAAGGTCATCGTCATCCTCACCATCCAGTGACAATGTTAGGGCTCGTAATTCAGGTAAAGTACAATACATGGTATCCATCATTTTGTTCAGTCACACCTATCTGACAGATGAAATGTTCATATGTAGGATCTACTTCCAGGACATCCACACCGCAGCCGCCACAAACACAAACGGACAGGGCCGCAACTCCCTTACAGTTTGATGCTCGTACTATTCATTTCTCCATTAATGCCTGGGTAAGGAGTACACTATCATTTTCCTTTTAGTTTATGACAATGCCCTTATAATGGACTCCGTTTTACCTATCAGTAACTGGTTCCAAACTGGTGAGCCGTCCTTGCTTCTGGTAATTTACCTGTGCGTGACGAACTCGATCTATTAATTTTATAGGTACTCATAGTTGCTGGCCTGGGAATGCTTCCAATTTTACCAAAACACCTTGCAGACAGAGCTTGCAAACTTTCACTGCTGGGAACAATATTCTCCTCTGCGTATTCGCTATACAGCATTTATGGTGTAAGTACCTTCCCATTTATATGATGAGTAGTTCATGTTTACGCCTCACTATCTTTTTTCCTTGATGGAGCGCTTCATCTTATTTTATTTTCTGCATAAAGAAACCACGAGCATGGAACATGCCTGCCATTCAGAGTTGGTTGCAATCTGTACTTGCAACCAAGGATTTTATCCACTTGATGTTCTCTCTTATGCTATTCACGTCTCAGCTGCACCTAAAGAGTAAGTTGCAGTTTCTCCTTTGCAAATTTGTGATTCTGAATTTCTGATCCCCTCATTTTGCTGCTTTCGGATATGGTTACCTATCTAACTTTCACTTTGTAACAGTTGCTGCATTACCTGTATTCTGCTGGGCACTTGATCATGTTGCTAGATTCCTAAGGCGTAATTTCGCTCGTTCGACGTTTTACAGGTATTATACCATTGTCTGTAAAGTCCATCTCTTATTCTCTGTATCATCTGGCACAATCTTTGTCACTGCTGTATTGTTCATGCAATGTTGCTGTCTTTCTCAGGAAATACTTGGAAGAACCTTGCCTTTGGGTAGAGACAAATAACACTACACTGAGCCTCCTTAGTTCAAATGCTGAAATTGCTCTCGGTTTTCTTCTGATTATATCGCTATTCTCGTATGTTGATTCCCTTTTTATACAATTCTGGAAGTTTTTGTGTTCAACTCTGGAAGTTTTTGTGTTGTCTCAGAAGTTAATCTAACGAATTGTACATTTGCATCTGGATTCTTGCAGATGGCGCCGTAGCATAATTCAGACATTCATGTACTGGCAGGTAGTCATGATGAAAAAATTTGACGACCTCTTTTGTTGCTTGTTATTTGTTTTGTTCACTTCATAGCCCAAGGAATATGAACACTCTTATTTTAATTCCTAGCCTATGTCCAACTCAAGCAGCTGTGGCATGCTACTGATTTACCTTTTTATTGTACCATTTCAATGCTAGAATCCCAGTTTTTCTATGCGTTGTTTTTGTTAGTCAACAATTGTTATTGTTTCAGCTAAAAGCTAGTACATCAGAGTTATTAGTTGTTAGCAATCAACTTTCTCTGTTGTATTATTGTTCATCCTCAAGCAACTTAGCTTATATTAACAGTCATCGGTCACTACAAAAATAATTTTCTGCATTGCTTATCGGCGTAGCTGTATGTTGAGCAGGTGTTGAAGCTGATGTACCATGCTCCTGTGACATCTAGCTATCACCAGAGCGCCTGGGCAAAAATTGGCAGGATTGTAAATCCATACATCCACCGCTACGCTCCATTCCTTCAGACGCCCATTTCTGCAATCCAAAGATGGTGGTTCAGGTAGATATGTGGTGAAAGGTTACACCTGCTGCAAAATATTGAACTGTCCCGGCTGTTTCAGACTGTTTCACAAAACAGAGCATGCTATTGCTTTCTTCTGTAATGCCGCTTGCAATTAGTGGCTTGTACAATGTGCTAATACCTGGCTTATCATAACATGAACGGTGCTGTATGCCTGTGAATTCTGAATGGTGAACATTGATTATGAATCATGAGTAATTCCAGCCTGACTAGGTTAGCATAAGTTTGTTGGCTTTCTTAGTCAAATGACAATTTCTATTGTTACTTATTCGATAACAATGTGCGAGAATCCTGGTTAGCCGGGCTCTCCCCATTTGCTTGCACAGCGTTTTGCGTGATGTTTTTTTCTTATGCGGATGTGCATGTGGTTCGTCGCACTGGTATCGATTCTGCAGAAACTGAATCAGTTAATTAAATATTATGTTACATGGTGCTGTCAGTAATGACCTTCCACGGTGAAAGAGCTGCGTATGTACCGTGAGCCACACTGGGTTTTAAAACAGCCCAAATATTCTCCAAAAAACTCGCTGAGGTTTGTGTTTGTATGACATTTGTTCTATAGTAGAACGTGCTGAATTCACGTGACCGAATCGCCAGGGAAGGGTGCTCAAAAAAAAAAAAAAAAAAAAAAAAAGAATCGCCAGGGAAGGGGGAAAAAAAGTGTTGCTGCCCAGGATCGAACTGGAGACCTTCAGTGTGTAAGACTGACGTGATAACCACTACACCACAGCAACCTTGTTGTACGCTTTTCCAGGTTTTCCATTATTATAGAAATTCATAGTTCACAGCGAAATAATATCCAAGGAGAAGGGAAAAGATCCCAACTCGTTTTCAGCCCAAGGTCTTTGTGCGTGGCCATGTCCAACCAAGAACGGGGATAGAACACGGGGCCAAATCCAGCCAAGGACGGGAGCTAGTCCAGCCAAGAACGGGGCCAAGTCCGGCCAAGAACTAGATAGAGCGCTTTACTGGTGGCAGTTCGGCCCCAATTCTCTTCTCTATCCATCCCTCCCGGCTCTTCTTCCCGCTCCAGCCGGCCTCCATCTCCCATTGCTTCTGCAAAGACAGAAGCTGTATGAGTCTGCAAATGATGCACGGCAGGCCCTGCGCCTCTCGCTGCTCCTCCCCCTCGTCGTGTTCCTCGTCGTGGATGATGCAGGCCCAGCCTCCGAAGCAGTCACACAATAATCCACGTGAGTCCTGAGATGATTTTCTGCTACTAATTATTTGTGACATGATTTTTTTTGTTTTTACATGTTCATCTTTGAATTTTAGATATTTTCCTATTTTGCACTTTAAGTCTGAACTTTATTCAACAGTTAGTTTGTCTATATGATCAAATACCAAAACATATCACGACCACGATTATACAGAGAGGCCATGGTTGGTTAACTGGATCATTTTTTGTGCTATTTGTTTCAGTAAGTGGAAGGTCACTTGCTTCTGAGCCCCTTGCAGTAATGGCGTTGCATATCTTGCTCAAGCGTCACACGTACCATAGCGGAAACACTCTGATGAGAACTCCAGCGTCTTCATCCGGCTTGCTTCAAATCACAGAGAACAAGTCAAATAGCTTGACAAAAACTAAGGTCCTCATCGTCAATACACCACATTGTTCTGGCTTTTTTTCCCCTGATGGAAATACTTACAGTGTAAATTTCAGGTTAGTGCAGAGAGAAGAGCCCTCGACGATGCTCTCGACAGAAATAAGCAGCTCGACAGGCTAAACAAAGAGATGTCTTATTGGGTGGATATAGGTTACACCAACAGCAATTTGCAGTACAGCTTGTTAATTCAAAACCTTGACGAGTTGGAGACTAGTCTGGTCGATAAGGAATTTGTAACGCTGGAAAGAGATATCCTTGTACATATCGAACAGCTTGGAGCTCTTGAATGGTTCAATGAGTCGATGTCCATGGCAACCCTGGACACCCTGACACAGACCTCACACGAATCAGACTCTGCACTACTCGATAAGATTTTAGAGTTTGATGCAGAGACTAGTCCAACCGAGGCGGATGAAACTGGAGTAATTGTTCGAAGTGGCAAGAGTCAAGAGAGGAAACTGAAAAGAATGAGGGCAACAGAAAAAGCATCCGGGGTCTCAGTGAAATTGAATAAACGAAAACCAAGAAAATCGAGAAAGTCTACCAGTAGTCAATTTATATCTGATTGGAAGAATTACCCAGGCCAAAGACGGAGCATTGTGCGAGAACAGTCGGCATTGTTAGTGACTATCAAGGTACTCTCATCATCTTTTTTTTTTCCTACCACTACTCATTTTCTGAAGTCATTCCACCTAACCAAACCATGACAATTTTTTTCAAGCGAGTTCCTTTCACTGTTTCATGAGCAGGATTGTGCGAACCTTCAGAAAATTAGAGAGAACATGGTAAAGGAGGGCCAGGAGGTTAGCTACCAAAGGTGGGCAGAGGCAGCTGGAGTTGATGAAGCAATGCTGAAGAGCAGGCTGCAGGCAGGTTACTGCTGCCGAGAGAGATTGCTAGTGACCACAGAATGGCTAGTCAAGTACATTGCACGATCATACACAGGAATGGGGACAGCTTTCGATGATCTACTTCAGGTTCCAACATGGCATCAAATCTGTATTACTGAAGCATGCTTCACATTATCAATGTGTGTGACTAAAAGATGTACAATATCTTATTTCATCGATACTGAATATGCAGGCTGGGAAAATGGGCGTCCTTGATGGCGCCGAGAAGTTCGATAGCCAAAAGGGGTGCAAGTTCTCCACGTATATCAAGTACTGGATCCGGAAAGGGATGCTAGCTCTCCTGGTTGAAAATTCAGGAGTGACCCTGCTGCCTGTATGTACACATCTGAAACCATCCACTGGCCTTTACTGTTTTTTGGTTTTTCATGCATGTGAAATCAAAATGTTTGCTGATGAACTGAATGGGTACAGGCAAGAATGGAAAGCATCATCCGTAAGGTGAAGGAGGCGCGGCGTGCGATCCGGCACAGCGCAGGTAGGAACCCTTCAGATTCAGAGATCGCCACCATGGTTGACGTGTCAGTGGCCAATGTCAGGCTGGCGCGCAAATGCTCGCGGAGAGTTGTTTCCCTCTATACAGAGATTGGACTCGGACAGAACGCAAATTTCGCGGTATCTTCACATTTCTTCTTATTATCCGATCAATAACTACTACTAATCTTCATCCAACCCAATTGTTCATATACTACACTGCCGGCTTTACTGAACATACATAGTCTGACAAAAAACTACATACAGGATGTGATTCCGGACAAATCTCTGGAGGCACCAGACGAGGCCATCTTCCGGAGCCAACTGCGTGAGAGGCTGCTGCAGGTTTTGGATAGGCTTCCGGATCGAGAAGGTCGTGTGCTGAAGCTACGGCACGGCCTGGAAGACGGCAAATGCAGGTCGCTGGAGCAGATTGGCGGAATCTACAGTGTGTCCAAGGAATGGATCAGGAAGATCGAGAAGTCGGCCATGGCTAAGCTCAGGAACGAGGACGTGCGTCGTGAACTCGACGACTTCTATCGGTTTTGAAAGGTTTTCGGGCTATCCTGTGCAAAAAAACTGTCATGGCACAACAAGCCAAAAGGGTGGGAATTGGCATGTATAGCTTCCTGAAGATTTGTGACAATTTGATAGTAGCATCATATAGAAGCTGTATATATTACATGACACTGTTCCACAATACTACACGACTTTTATCCTGGAGAAGCACTGCACCATTTATAAACTCGTGCAGTTCTATTACGAAATTCAGTTACTTCACATGAGGATAAATAACCCTATTCTTATAAATGGTTCACCGAACGGTGTCGTGGTGTAGTTGGTTATCACGTCAGTCTAACACACTGAAGGTCTCCGGTTCGAGTCCGGGCGACGCCACCTTTTTTTTTTTTTATCGTTTTCGAACGGTCCATCATCTGTTCTTTCTTGCCTCCCGTCCGTTGGCTTGGTGCCCTGTCTTTCAATTGATAGTTTAATCTTTTCTTGCGTAAGTCTTTCTATCAGTTTGGGCATTGACGACGATGTGGCAATGCGTCACCTGCTGTGTGGCCGTCGGTATCATGTGGCTGTGGAAGCGTCAAGAGGTAGTGTTGATTAAATAAGCTAATTTTGTCAATCCGGCATGTATCGGCACTGGCCCTATCCACCAAAAGAAAGTAAAGACCAGAAAACAGGGTAGCTCGCACATCAGTATCGCTCAAAAGGCTTTTTTGCAGCTCCAGAGATCATGTCTTTTGTGTTATGATAATACAACAGTCAGATACCCCTGCCCGAGATTGCATGGACAAGAAAATGCCTCAATAATGATGATCCTTATCCTTGACAGGATCAACATTCCTTCCTTGTGAGTTGTGTCACGTGATCTGTCATCCTATCCGGTGCTGACGTGGCACATACACCCATGTTGTTCCTAAATAACGAGGAATTACATACGTACTAGTACCATTTTATATGACGAGAAGAGTTGTATATTCTGTTTCATCAACTAGATGACATGCAGGTTGCTATTGTTCAAGGCCGGATGATGTATATATGTTGTGATGGCAATGTGCAAAGACTGGCGACGAAAAGCGTTATCTTCAGTGATTGCTAGATGGACATCAGATGCAGTCATCCCTAGCGTTTTGGAAGAGAAGAACATAGACATGCATGTTTTCATCTTTGCAATTGCGGGGGCACACGACAGGAGTGAATTTAACGAGTGTGAATCTGAACCACGGACGTGCACCGACGGAATCTACTGTCGGATGATCAAAGCAGGATACATATATATGGATTGTTTGTTTGGCAATTGCAATCGACGCCAGGACACTTTTCGGAGCAACAGACACGTCAGAAAACATTTCTTAGTACGTAGTAGTACTGTTTACCTCCAAAACACGCCAGCAGGTTTGCTCTGAAAAGCACGGCAACCAGTGAGGCAGTGACACACTATCTTAATCTTTGTTGTCGAAAAGGCGCGAGAGGATATGCAGTCACACAACACAGAAATGTTCAGATTGGAATACCTTTCTCTGCTCAATTGAGCGGCACTAGTAGTATTTTGATTTGCATGAGTTGCTGGATAAGACAAGAATACAAGATGAGCTTTAGCTCCACCACACTTGCCATATTTAACTCTGACGGGATTGCTGACAAAATACACATAGACGGCCGCTTGCTTTATTAGGTTCCGATGGATGGCGTCGACAGAGACATGGCGAGCTCCAGGTTGAGCAGGGAACAATGGTGGTGATATCCGTGAGCTTGCTCCGACGTCACCACTGGAATTGGCTCTGCAGCTCGTGTTTCTGACGAAGGTTGCTTCGTCATCCTGCTGTCAATGGCAGTCGTCTCCTTCCATGGAGACGGAGACGCAGAGGTGCCCTTGCAGTTGCAGACACAAGGACCCTCGGAGATACTAGTAACAGATTCCTGCACCGTTCATCATCAAGACATATCAGAAATTAAGACCACCAGGTTCTGCAAAGATTCAGATAACTGAAAGACTAGAAAGATATGTATACCATGTCGAAGAGGCTGGATCGGCGCTTGATGGTGTTCTTGTTGCCGGCGGTGTTCCTGTTGTGCCTGAGGAAGAACTTCTGCGCGTGGCTGGCGACCTGGGTGGGGGTCCTGGTGGTGACGAATCCCCTGGAGATGCCTCGCCAGTCGCCCCTGCCGAGCTTCTCCAGCCCCGCCAAGAACAGCCTGTGCTCCTCCTCGCTCCACGGAACTCCTTTCTTCTTCCTCTCACCACTAAGCGTCGTCCCTTTTTCCCCACGGCCGCCGTCGTCGGAGAGGCCGCTGCCCTCATCCATGGACACCACCACCGTCACCGCAGAAGACGGCGGTACCGGTAGAGCACCATAATAGGGAGCAGGAGGAGAAGAGCCCTGCAGATTCAGGCAATCCACGCTGTAGCTCTTGTTCAGCTGCTGCAACGCCGGAGAGCTCGCATGAAGCTGCACCCCGAAGAGCCTCAGCCCGGCGGCGGCGACGCGGCATGCTGTCGAGGTGTGGCCGTAGCCGCCACAGTGAGAGCAGCTCCTCCTCCTACTACTCATCGTTGCCACCTTGTTACTATGCATTTGTGTTTGTCTTGTACTCTTGTCTTGCTCTTGTATAAAAATGGAAGGCTATATATGGCTATCTCATTTCCTCATCTCATCAATCAGGAGGATTGACAGCCGCTGCAAATATATACTATGCTGCTACTACGACGTACGACGAGCAGGATGACAATAATTATTGGATCCGTCATTTTCATGGACGTACAATTTAAGTCCTTTCCTCTCTAGTGACCGTAGCGTCATTGCACTAATCCCAGCTACTAGTTGAATCAATCTCAGCATTATTAATCTGCACTGCCTTCGCTCTCTTCATCTTTGATCCGCTAGTAAAGCAAAAGATTTGTGAGTCAAGTGTGCTTGGCCGTGACGGGGACATGCATTACGTACCATGACCCGATTCACTGTTCTTGATTACTAGCTACTTGTTTATAGCAAAAAGACCAAAAGAGGTGAAACAGTTGCGGCAGTGTTTTTGTTTAGGTCCAGGGCCCCTCTGCTGCCGCTTTGCTTCAACAAGCAAGCCTGAAGATTTCGGACAGCTACCTAATTGGTCACTACTTATACCCATTAAAGTGCTAATTAATCTTTGATCCACTAACTCTGGGATGACTCTGTTATCTTCTCAGCTACGTGATTGGCATACAGCTTTATGTTGGATCGCACATAAGTAATAGTATTCAACAGTCAGAGTATTATTGAAGAGGAGCAAGTGCAATAAAATTAAACTGACTAGTGTTTGGTTCAATTTGGAACGACATCGAAGAAGGCATGGCGTTGAAGGCTATCCCTGAAGCCATGCGTAACCCAAGCAGTAAGTGGGATTTGCTTGGACACCCTGTTTCGTGTGAGGTGGTAGAACCCCAGAGAAGTGTTATGGTAGTCTCCTAGAAGAATGTGGCCTTGCACATCGCCGGCGTTCATCGCCCAGCGTGCATGCATGAGCGTCGGGGTCAGTTGGACCCGGAGGCGTCGCGTCCAGCTCTGGTCGTCGTCGTAGTCCTGCAGCACCCAGAGGTCCATGATTCCACGGAGATTGGCCATCATGGCCACCATCCCGTCCACTTCCAGCAGGGACAAGAACATGAAGAGCTGCTGGTTGCCGTCCATGGTGGTCAACGGCGGCGGCCGGGACATTCGTCGGAACGTCTCTGACACGGTGTCGAAGGCCAGGATCTTGTTGGTATCCTTGGCCTCGGGATGCTGCAGCCAGAGAGTAAACCTGCCTCGATAGTCATCCAGGTCGTCGCCTATGAACACAGGGTCCAGAATTTGGATGGCCTTCGCCGACGATCCCAGCCGCCAGGTTTCTGCATCTTCCAGAGACCGAACATAGTGCGACGCCGACGATCCATCATCATCCAACTGATCGTTGGTAAGGAAGAGGATGCGGTGTTGGCCAGATGGCTTGTGGAGGTACAAGGCGCAGGGCAGCGTCATCCTGGTGCCGGCACAGCAATCCACTGCCGGGTCACCGGGTTGCACACTAGATACTGTGGAAATATATTCTGACATCTCTCAAACAGCAACAGCCCGTCACAGCAAGCGATCAACCGGTAGCCCTCTGACGATGAGTTGTTTGATGATGATGATGCGTACCAGTACCACCCGGGATCGAGACACCGGCGGCGCTCATCCGCATCGTCGTCGTCACTGATGATGAGTGATGGGATCATGGTGTCTATCATGCTACCGGCATCGAGGTAGCGTTGCATGATCATCTCCGTCGGACGGCGGCGGGAGTGGGCGGCGAGGAAGAAGGGATTGCTGGTGATGGCGCGCCATGCCTTGCACACGGCGCCGCAACGGAGCACGGAGACGGACGGGAGCCGGAGCAGGATCTCCGTCACCGCGTCGTCGTTCAGATTTTTCAGATGGGATTCATCAGAAGACGCCGCCTCGTCCATGGTCGATCCTAAGTTTCACAATGCGTTGTTTCCATTTATCTTCTATATCTATATATGGTGGAGAAGATAGTCTCTTGTATTCTAAAAATCTGATGAATATGGGGATCCGGACTCTGTCTGTCATCTTGTTACCATGTTGGATTGTGATCCTAATGTCCAGTTGATGAGTTCATCATTGCAACTTTGCAAGCATCAGTCGATCCACTAATAGTCAAGCATCATGAACTAAAGCAACGAGATTGATACACCAATTAATTAGGAGCTTATGTAGTCCCACCATTAGATCCATTGTACTCTACTATTTTTACCAGTACTAACATTTCCACCACTGTACCCACGACTTAACAGCATCATTTCATTGTCTCAGTAAAAGGGAAGAAGATGAGGAGGGTATGTAGGAGGATACATACACAAACGATGAACTACACACAAAAAGGATCCTACCTAGCTAGTATCTGTGAGACAAGTTCTGCCTGTTCCTATCCAAGGCACTTCTCGTTGTCTCGTAAGGGTCCTTTCCCTCATCGAAACGCTGTGAATCATGTTTAGCAGGGCTACCGTGTCGATCGTTTATCAGACGCCAACTCCTACTACCTGCATCACTGCTCGGAGTAGAAACGCCGCCGGCATCCACAACTATGTCGCCCTCTAGTATGCGGAGAACCTTCAGAGATTGTGAAAAAAAAAAAAAAATACCCAAAGGTTAGGCATACAGAAACTACTTCACGCTAGTACTGAAGATTGTGGAAAAACACAAACAAAAACTACTCAAGTAGATTGTGGAGAGACAACTGACATGGGACATGCGTGGCCGTGAATGAGGGTCACGCCTGATGCACAGGTTTGCTGCGTGCAGCATGCAGTAGACCTCATTTTCTGACAAGTTTCGTCCTAAGCGTGGGTCAATGAGATCGTCAATTGCATAGTCTTCCAACAAAGGCCGAGCCTGTTACACATATGTATAATACAAATACGTTCAGCATCGTAAGGAAGCATCAATTGTTCAACAATTGGAAAAGAGATATATTCCGGTTTCGGTTTACATTGATAGCTAATGTGAACAAGTAGAAAAATAGTAGCCAGTCTCAAGAGAGTTGATTGCTAAAATTTTCTTCAGTAACTAATTAGCTATGGTATACTACTAGTCTACTACAGTGGGGTCTCATCTTTATATTAACCAGGAAAATGGGAATCGGTTAATATAGAATGTGCATATACTGCTGAACTCACCCATTCAGTTAGGAATTGCTGGCCCTTTGGTCTGTTTATGTCAACAGCCTTTCGTCCAGTGACAAGTTCGACTAATACAACCCCAAATGAGTAGACATCAGCTTTCTCTGTTATTTGCCCACTCTGCGCATATTCAGGTGCCAGATAACTGCACATAATCAAAACAAAGTTCAGTAGAACAACTCTAGTCACCTTGACCAATTATAGCAAAATTTATAGCTGGATTAGTTACCCAAATGTCCCAATGACTCTTGTTTCAACACCCATGTCTCCATCAGGTTGCCATCTAGCCAAGCCAAAGTCTCCGACCTGTCACAAAATTAGTCAAAGGCTTATAGTAATGCCAACGGGAATAACACAAATTACAACGATTACATGATTAAGTATGATCAACTGACAAAATTGTTTTCCAAAAATGAAAGTAGGATGCAAGATGCTTAATCCACAGTAATTTTGACTAGTACTACTCTATTAAGATTCACTCTGAACTAACTGTCTAGTTGCAAAAGTTAAGTTCAGTGCGATGCAAATGGCAATGACTTCAATATATTGTCATAGCGAGATGTTGATCATACCAGTGGTTCGTAATCATGTGTGACAAGGATATTATTTGGCCTCATATCACGGTGTATTATGCAGCCAACCCTGCATTCTTCATGGAGGTATCGCAGCCCCCGTGCAGCTCCAACTGCAATCTTTTGCCTGGCAGCCCACTCTAAAGTTTCGTTGTTACGACCTAAAAGCAGTGCAGAAAATTGTTGAGAAAGGAATATAGCTTAAGAAATCCAGGTGATACCACTGAAGAGATAGTAATTGTTCATTGTCATGTAGAGTACACTTACCATACAGATGTGAATCGAGTGACCCATTGCAGATGTACTCGTAAACTAGTAAACGCCTCTTATCTTCAACACAAAAGCCAATGAGCATTACAACGTTCCTGTGTTGAGCACAACTCAGAACCTCCACCTCTGAGCAAAACTCGACATCGCCTTGGGAGCTAGCAAGTTTATGCTGCTTGACAGCGATTGCTTGGCCATCAGGTAGGACACCTCTGTGAACAGACCCATACCCGCCTTCAGCCAGGAAATTTGCTTGTGAGAAGCCACCAGTTGCAAGTTCCAATTCTGCATAGCTGAACCACCGAGGAGGTTTCCCAAATACAGGCGTTTTATGCTGACATATTGAACACAACGGCGGCGGTCCAGGAGGTGCACTTCTTGACAAGGAGATAACATCTCTCACACTTCCTCTGAAATTTAAGTCAGACCTGCTTCTGATTGCGCTGATTTCAGTCAAAAGATCCAGTTTGGAGATCTTCTCGAGCAAAGCATCTGCTGTCGGAGTCCTTCTAGGGCGATTTGCTACTAATCTGGATGGTGCAGGAGGTCCCTCTAAAATGTCAGCCATCCACGGCTGGAGTGATGAGGCAGGTGGAGGGGTTGAAGTTTCACTCTCAGAGTCAGATATGTTGACATCTGAACGCTGGGTGTGGGTGTTAACCTTGGCAGCCTCTTTGTTCAAAGAGCTACTATTCGTATCTGAAGCAGAAAAAGGCGACGTAGCAGGATCAGAGCTTGAGACAGAAGACGTTCCAACGTCAGTAGTTTCAAAAGCAGTTTCCGACTCCGGGCTGCTACTGCTACTCGGTGTGACGGCCGGTCCTCGCGTCAAGCTCGGCTGCTCTTTTACATCACCAGCTGTTTTCCCAACTGAAGCACCATCATGTAGAGTTGGTTTTGACTCCTTTTGAGGCGAGCCAGCCAGATTTAGCCGAAGAACTTTGGGGCGTGAGCGCTTCATGACAACAATATTGCACTGTAGCTCTTCCATGCAGCGCTTCTCCTCAAGCTTGAGCTCCCTGATGAGCAGGATGCCGATACAGCAGTAAGAAAAGGGACTAGGAATTGATGATAGCACGTTACTTGTCGAAGACGAAGAAGAAAGGTTTTTGTGTGACATTACTTGTCTAGCACAACCCAGCTTGCCTGTGCCCGCTTCGATTCGGTGGCCACACAACCAGAAGGTGATCCTGATAGAACCTTCACCTTCACATTGATCTGGACAACAAGTGGTGAATATAAATAAAATCCAGCTGAACGGACAACGACTGTTCAATTGAGACACTTTGACAGGAGGGGGGGGGGGGGGGGGGGGGAAACAAGAAACTGCAGATATCTTATCCAAACCTTTTTGGGATCATACACTACACCACGAAGCTTTTGCATCATCTGAGAACAGAGCTCAGAGACATCCGACGTCTGGTTCAAAACTGCTCTGTGGCCACTCGCGCAGCTCCCCGCGAAGAAGGGAAATCCCCAGAACTTCCGATTGTTACCTTATTATTTGAAAAAGAAGAAGAAGATGAGAAGAACAGTACTAGTACTTGAAACTCTAACTAATAAGCAAGCAAGTGAACAAAAAGATTATCCATCCATGTGCAAAAAAAAAAAAAAAAAAAAAAAAAAAGAAGAAGAAGAAGAAAGATTGGAACCATGAAACAGGAGAGAAAGGGTACCTACCTGTGGTATGCGGCGTGTTGAGGGCGAGCAGCAGGATGGTGTCGCCGTGCTGCACGACGTGGGTGAGCGCCCAGACGGCGGCCGTCTTGGAGATCTCCCTCGCCGCGGCGCGCACGGCCACCACCACCACCGCCTCCTCCGTCTTCTCTCCCTGCAGCTGCAGCAGGCCCTTCTCCTTCATCTCAATTCTCAATTCTCAAGAGGATTGGTGCAGTCTGCAGCTTAGAGAGTGAGAAACAAATGCCCGGAGGAGATGAAGCCGTCCACCAGGGTCTCGGCTGGCTCTACCCTCTGCTGAAACTGAAAGAAACAAATGCTGCTATTGAAATCACAGGACGAGAGGAGAAGGAATCAATCGCTGCTGCGACGCCCAGTAACCAAGCGATAGCGACGCGGGGAAGAAGGGGGAGAAATGGTCAGAGTCCACAGATGTCACAGTCGCCCTCCAAAAACCCAACGGCTTGCGCTTTTTGCTCTGTTTGCAAATTTGAAAAACAGAGACTCGCAACTGAGAGAGAAAGGGAGCATGGAATTCACATCTCTGCCGTTGCCATTGTACCATGCCGATGTGTCGCAAAATCACTTGGTACAAGAGGAGGGGCCGACGAGCAGGGAAGGGAACTACTGCCCTGTCTGTCCTGTGGTCGGCTGGACCCACATGTAGAGATAGGAGAAGCTGCTGACTGACATCCTGGGAAGTGAGCAGCAGTACAGAGAAAATTTGGTGAGTGAGGTCCGCGTCGCAATGTTACCATGAAGCACCCGCTGCCTCCAAATGATTGTAGGAACAAGGTGAAAGAAAGACTCGCAGTAACAATAACATGTTCATTTTCCACATGTTTCCAGCGCACGCGAGCAGCTCAGTGGCATGGACGTTCAAGTGGATGGGGTTGCTCTTTCTTTGGCGGGGAGCAGTGAGGCAGTGACTTGTAGACTAGACTCATGTCTTCCCTCTTCGTTCGCTGCAGCTGCACAACAAGATGCATGCAGTTCAAGTTCATATCGGCACATCCTGAGCTCGAATTCTCAATCAAGATTCCACACGCTTTTAAGTGGAGTATTTGAAGAAAAAAAAAACATATTCCCTCCGTTCATATTTTAAGTGGAGTATTTGAAGAAAAAAAAACACTCCCTCCCTCGGTTCATATTTTAAGTGGAGTATTTGAAGAAAAAAAAACATACTCCCTCCCTCGGTTCATATTTTAAGTGGAGTATTTGAAGAAAAAAAAACATAGTAAAAAGAAAAATAAAGGCGGCCTCTGAATTCGATGCATGCGTCCTTGTGGCGCGGAGATCAAGGGTGCGTGGCGGGCGGGCGAGCAGCTTTGAATTCGAGCTCCGACAGATGACCAAGCTCCCGCTTTCCGTTTAATCATGCCTCTTTATTGCCTTCGCCTCGGAAGCCGCGTCGCTTCTCGCTGCCCAACCGTACGACGGCGCCAACTATTTTTTTCAAATGTCACCTGCATTTTTTTTTTGCAAATACTCCGTACTACTACTTCTCGTGCTCGGAAAGTGAGGCAAGTATACTCTGCTTTGGAATGTCAAAGAGAATCTCCAAACTCTTTTTGTTTGGGTACTCTACCTACGCTGGAACCGGCCATGTCTGCTCGAAGCTGGTGATGCTTTGGATCGATGCACTGATCAAAATGAGACAGCGGTGGGTTCACTCACAATCCATTTTTCCTGAGTCCGGATCGGTGAGACTTTTTGCGATTAGTAACACGGACACCAAGCACTATACTATTGTACTGTATTACTAAAACAAAGGCAGAAGGCACCAAATAATTGGATCGTCAAGACAATTTGCACGCATGACAGACCATTAACCACAACGAATCGAGCCGTCAGTCCAAAGCAATCCTACCTCGGCCCGTCTTAAATGACGAACACCAAACTACGGTCCTTGGCAGTCCCGTCAGTGCAAAGCTGTTTTGTTCTGTTGCCCGGTCCAACCAACACAGGCCTTGAATGATTTTGGAGCCATGCCATTTGCCACCATGTATGATATGGGATTGTGGGAATCCCACCTCACTCGCGCGTAGCACCACTACCATCATTAACTTGTGCGCAACTTGTCGTGCTGCATTTCATGCAAGGTCGATGATGGATGATCTACTTTTCCTGGCAGCATTTGAAGAACCGGCTGGAACCGGTCGGTTATTCTGATTAACCGGGAAATCAGTCTCGGGCAGTCACGCTAACCGGTCGGTTCTATCCGGTTAACCGTAGCTAGTTACTGTAGCTAAACGGTTAGCCGACCGATTCCTCGGTTAGCCGGTCGGTTCCAGCGACTTTTTAAACCTTATTCCGTGCAGATTCATGCACAAGCACAATAGGTACTGCGTCCCCCATTGGCAGCTTTACTGTTCAAATTAAAGATGGAGATGCTAGGTTGGATGAGCGTCGCTTTAAATTGGAGATGGAGCTGTGTGAGAATGGCTACCGATGGCGCTTTTGGTACATTTTTGAACTGCCGAGAGAGGTAGGCAGGCTAAAGATACTCCCAAGTTCGTGATCAGGATGTGCCTGCCCTTTTTTTCCTCTTTAACAAAAAAAAAAAAGAAAAAGAAAATGCAGCACGAATATATATAGCTGGCGCGTCAGGCAGCAGGAGGCCCAGGAGATGGTGCCCATCAAAAACTGCCTGTCATGCTCATGCATGATGAAGTTGTTGACAGACACCCAACGAAATAAGCTGCTGTATCCGGTAATGGCCGTGCAATCGTGTGCCCCAGCACTCTGTTCCAAGACGTGCTCACTGAGTAGTACCTTCAACTGTGTGGGAGCGAGCCCAGCCAGGCTTTCCCGGGCGCTGCAAAAATCTCAATGGCCTCGTCAGTCTCCTGGCAGCGTCAGAGGACTTGCTTTGCTTGCATCACATGGAGATGGAGCTACGGAGAGGAGGACACCGGGACCATCGACTTTTCATGCGTGGAACCGAAATGAGCTCAGACTCGGTGAACAACGAATGGTTCATGTCAGGTGTTCATCAGTTTCAGTTGCATGTTCGTGTTACCAGACCGGTGGTGGCCTCCTCCCTTCTGATCAACTGCATAGCCAGAGGCAGAGTTTTCATGGGAGGGTAGTCTTGGTTGCCACCATAATTCCAGTAGCTCACTGGAATTGCTAGTAGCTGCTGCTAATTCTTTGGTGAACTGATTCAACTTGCTAATAGTGATGGCGCGATCAGCCTTTTTTTTTTTTTATTTCAAGTGCATCGTTGCTCATCTTCAGCTGTTTAAATTTATAAGCTGGAATGAAAACAGCAGAGAAATGATAGAAATGCGGCTCATTAAAGTTGAACATGCAAAGCCACACTAGTTGAAGTTGAAGCTACGAGTCCAGTGGGCACAGCTGCAGGGCAAGATGTACCTCTAGAAGAAAGGAAAACAGGAACTGCTGGTCCGCTAAGCAAGATTGATGAACAGCTTTGAGGATGGCATTGCACTATGTGGGCTACGGAGTTTCCCCGTAGTGAAAATTTGTAATAATTATCAGTCATATTCATCTTGATATAGAGGTCCGGATACTTTCATTTGTTCGAAGAAATAGATTTTGTTTTATCTAAAAAGGTTTGAGGATGGCATGCAAGGGACCGCACACAGCCATCTGCGTAATAAGAAATTGGGGTGCATTTCTCAACTGTAGCTGTAGCCTCCTCTGTTTTATGATCAATGAGTCGGCCAGTGGTGACGACTGACGACAGACAAAAAGTTGTTGCCTTTTCCCTACAATGACCAGGCAACCAAGAGATTGGATATTGGGCCGATTTATTTAAGGGCCTCACACTCTGGCTTGCAGTAGACGGGCCTAATTGTTTGTTAGGTGGGTTCTTCTCCACAGACCACGGCGCCGTTGCCGCGTTATGCACCAGAAGAACAAAACCACTATCACACATTACTCCTAGCAAACTCGACATACAGTAATTCCCTGAGGTTAACCAGTTAAATATGGTTTCACCCGACAGCCGAAACCATGAAATTGACAAGGCAACATCAGTTTTCAGAACAGCAGTCTCTGGCAAGCGTTGAAACAGAGTCACGCTGCTTACACGATCCTCAGAAGGTGAAACAAATTCCACCTGCTCAATTTTGGGGCAACTGTATAGCATTACGGCTAAGAACCAAGTAGCTACACTACGGCGTCAGCAGCATCAACGTTAGTCAAATTTGTGCTGTGTACAAATATATACTAGGAATCAATTATTCCAAATGTGACCAAAAGAAGCTCCTGCAACCAGCTAGTTACATTCTAAACCAATGCATTACTCCCATAAAAACAAGGCAAACATCAATACAGATAAGGGATATAGGGATTACCAAGTGCACCAAGAGGTGACAGTCATGCATACGAGTGCTAAATGCTAAAGACAATAAGTAGATTCAAAGCATCTAAGGATGGGAAACTACTAACACCACCATCAGGTATCTTTATACTGTTTATGCTTGAATGCATGGATATTTTCTATAGGATAGAATGGAAGCAATCCTGATGTCTTTGATGTCATGCCATATTTCAGATGCCAGAATTCGTGTTCACCAATAATCGCCACAAGAGCACTTTCCATCCTTGAAATGGTGGAACCGCTTGTTGTCCCTCACAATGAGCTCCCTACCAACAATTCTTGACATGATCTTGATGGCATTGTGGCAGTCACCGCATATCCTGAGGTTCTTAATAATACGAAGAGGAGTCCTTGCTGGGGTGCTAATCAGACCATAAGCAATTGCAAGCCTCTCACTGTGGTACAGCAAAGCCTGCTCCTTCGCCTCCTGATCAATATCATGGAGCACGTACCTTGTATCAGGGACATACCTCTGCTCATTAACCACCTTCTTTTCAATCTTGGGCGGCAGCCTGTACTCTGCCAGCTTGTTCCTCCCATCGAGCATGTTAATCCCAAGACGCCTCTTGGGAGGTGGAGTTGGGAGCTTCTTAGGATTTTCTTTAGATGGGTCAAGTGAGACCAGCAACTCCTCTGTCCGATCCTCAAGATCAATGTCACCATTCATACGTGCCAGGTTCAGGAGTGACTCCCACACCATGGCATTGGGCTCAAAAGGCAGCTTCTCAATGTATTCCAGAGCCTCATTGAGATGTCCCGACTTCCCCAAGACCTCAATGATCCCAACGTAGTGCTCCACGGCAGGCTCAATGCCATGGTCCCTTGACATGGCATCAAAGTAAAGGAATGCCTCCTCAATGGCCTCCGAGTTGGCACAAGCATTGAGCACCAGCACAAAGGTGTGGCTGGTGGGCGCCATGGACTCCTTCATCAGCTCGAACATGTTCAGCGCCTCATCCCCGAGGCCATTGACAGAGTAGCCATCGATCATGATGTGCCACGAGTCAATGTTGCGGTCGGGCATATTGTCGAACGTCCTGCGGGCGTGGGGCATGGCCTCGCACTTGGCGTACATCTCGAGCAGCTTGTTGTTGACCTGGAGGTCGCCGCGGAACTGGGAGCGGAGGAAGAAGTCGTGGACCTTCCTGAGTTCGTCGAGCAGCTTCGGGTTGGAGCAGGCGGCGGCGAGCTCGTGGAAAGCGGCCGTGTCGGCGCGTGCCCCCTTGGTGAGCTGCTCCACCGCGTCCTTCACCCGCCCCTCCCGGCAGAGTGCCATCAGCTCCCCGGGACCTAACACAGGCTCCTGCGGCGGGGGCGGGGGCGTTGCGCGCTGCTGATGCGGAGGAGGAGGCTGCCCGTGGCCGTGCGGCGACGGAGGCGGTGGCGCCTGGTGCTGCGGGGGTGGAGGCCCGTAGCCACGGAGCGGCGGAGGCGGCATCTGCTGGTGCGGAGGTGGAGGAGCGTAGCTGTGGCGCGGCGCGGGAGGCGCCTGCTGCTGGTAGTTCCTCGGCGGCGGCGGCCCCTGGTGCTGGTAGTTCCTCTGAGGCAGCGGAGGGGGGTGTCCCTGCGGTGACCATTGGGGAGGAGGTCCGGAGGGAGGAGGAGGCCCCCACTGCTGCTGCTGGGGCTGGTGGACATGGTTGGGAGAGGCGGAAGGGTTGTAGGTGTAGGACGAGGAAAGAGGGCGGGCAAGGAGGTGGACAAGGGAACGGGACCTAGCGGAGGAGAAGGCGAGGGACCGGAGAGGCCGAGCCGCGGCGTGGTGGATGGCGGCGGCGGCCATGGCGGACGAGGGCTTGTGTATGGGGGAATTCGGGGATGATGATGGGTTTAGGCGACGCGAGATGGGGGAGGAGAAGAGATATTTCCGGGCTCGCGAATGGCGGAATGGTAGTTGCTCATTTGGGCTCTTCTGGTGCTTGTTCTCGGCCCAGTATGAGAAATAGGCCCAGAAGCCGAGCCCCGTTTGATCGTACGCAACTTCACTCGCAAGTCGCAACAGGTAGGTGTTCAGATTTCCGCAAAACTATAGCATCTTAGCGCACAGAAAGATAAGAGGAACTCTAGTAATTCTGAAATGTTGATAGTTCAGATACTTGCCAAGCGTTCCTAGCCAAAGCCAAGAAAAGAAAATTATGTACAACCTGCTAGACCCAACAAGTCTACCCAACAGAAATTACACCAAGTCTCAGGGAGTTCGACCTGACTCTGCCTCCGGCTACTAACAAAACCTACAATAAAAGAAAAATGCCATGCACTCCAGAAACGCCGTTCCTCCAATGCTGCGAGTCCGAATGATCTGCTGTGCTCTCATCAGGAGTTAGGACTGAAACCTCCCGGACGGTCCAGACTCTCTTCGATCACTGCTTATCTCAAACTCGCTTGAGCTTGCCTTGGACTCGCTGTCTGCATTGCCACTGTGGCCCCTCCGGCTCCTCCGGTCCTTTAAAAGATCAACAAACAGAAGGTTCAGGCTTATTTGCACAAAGGTATAGCAACACTATATCAGGAGGAAAATAAAAAGAAGTTGTATACCTCCCTGGACGGGACATCTTCTGCCTCCAGCATCCGCACAACCTGACCCATAGTGGGCCTTTTCTCAGAATCTGGATCGACACAACGCAGCGCCACTAGAAGAGCACGCTTAAGGGCGCGAATCGCTGGTTTCAACTCCATTTCAGGATCCACCACCTCCTCTGCCCTTCTTGAACCGACCATCATTTTGAGCCACTCCACAAGATGGACCTGCATGAAAATCCACATTATTACAGCTTACTGAAACTCAGAGTAAACTATGTAACCATGCTTACAAAATGAAATAAAACTACACTTGTCATGAGGGCTACTGGACATAAATAAGTATAAGCAGCTTTGTTGTGAAATAAATGGGCACTAGTATGGATTACTACTTCAGCATGCATAATACAGCAGAGATAGTACATGCTCACCTCATTCGCAGGCCGACCATAATCAACTGGATCCCTCCCTGTGACTGCTTCCAGTAGTAGCACACCAAAACTGTACACATCGCTCTTCTCGTTTAACAGGCCCGTGTTGGCATATTCAGGGGCCACATACCTGAACAATGTCAAAACAGAAAGTGAATGCTTCGTTAACTCTCCTATTGTAAATGAAGACCACATATTTGCGCGAAGACAATCTTAAGTGCTACTATGAAAGAACGACGATTCAAATACGCACCCAAAAGTTCCCATAACTCGAGTAGCAATATGGCTCTTTCCTGCACCCAGGAGCTTCGCCAATCCAAAATCAGAAAGTTTGCCGTTGAATTCTTCATCGATCAGGATATTGCTTGCTTTGATATCACGGTGCACAACTTTTGGCTCTATAGCTTCGTGTAAATAAGCAAGCCTGTACATCATTCACAGCAATATCTTAGACAACCGCCATACTTGTATAAACAGGAGACGAAATGATGAATGATTCAGGTCTTACGCCTTAGCAATTCCAAGAATTACTTTCATCCGGGCTTCCCAAGTAAGAACACCGTGTTGACGCATGGCACCATGAAGCCACTGCTCCAAGTTTCCATTATTCACATACTCATACACAAGCATCCTGAAATGATAATATAAATAAGTACAATGTTCGACAGATTAAAAACCCATACGATGTGTGAAACAGATTTGCATGATGTGCATCCACCAGTTGAAATGTTTAACACTAACAGAGCTGCATCTAGACCATAAAAGCAAAACTAGCATTGCCAGAAAAACAAACAAGTATCTGTTGGAGTTTGATCAACTCAAACTCGTAACTGACTTGACGTGCAAGCCAATCCACTTGGCTAAACACGTTTCCCTAAAGTCTAATTATCATGGTTTCAATAACTCACTGGGCCAGTACCTAGTACTGAGATAGAACATGCTTAAAAAAGGACATGAATCTGCTGTCGTAAATTTACATGAACTGAACGGAAAGACAAACGCTGTAAAGTGGGAGCTACGTGAACCGGGCTGCCTGGGCCCTGGAACAGAAAGACAAACACTACTGCTGTTGGTTAAAAGATAGTTTTCAGAACTTCATGCTGTTCCATCGGTTGAAAAAAAAATCCAGAGGTGGAAGAACATAGATAATTAGGAGCAACAACTTTATTTATTGAGGCCTCTTATTTATTTAGTCAGATACAAGGCTAAAAATAAAATGTATACCTGGAGTGCCAATAGGAAAGTTTCTCTTCTCTTAATAACAAACTTTATCCCATCACTCATAATTGGTGAAAGCTATATGTAAGATTTTCAGTCCGGATTTCACTAGAAGATAGTGGTAGACAAATGAAAACAGAAACACCTCTACTGGGTCCTAACTTCTAACCTACACAAAGTTTGCCTTAAACCATCCAGCATGGTACTAAAATCTAGAAAATCAAACATAATCATTGAATGTTTGATTGCAGGCCACGTAACAACATTTTTTTCATAATAATTATCACTTGCTGGATGATTTTTTTTCGGGGGCAAAGAAGAGATGTATAAAGTCCAAGAGTTGAAATTGAATTACTGAATGAATGTCCTTTGGCACATGGATTCCCACAGTTCAATCATTATATAATTTCTTTATGTAGATTTGACAATTTTTTTCATGAAGATGGAATGCAATTACATATGACAAAGTAGGAATCCTATGCAAGTAAATGAATCTGATTGCAGGCACAAAAGCTAGGTATCAGTCAGTATTTTTTCTTGGACTCCATAGTTTTTTTTTTACCTGTGAATTCCCTCAACGCAGTATCCTAGAAGGCGAACAAGATTCTTATGCCTGACATGGCCAATAGCCTCAACTTCAACCCTGAATTCTTTTTCTGCCTGTCCCCTACATTGACATTTCAAGCAGAATCAATACGATGAGAGTACAAGACTACTATCAAAGAGGACATACTTACTACTTCATGTTCTACACAGAAGCTATCCTTCACGGTCATAATAGATTTCAGAAATTCTTACATGTTATTGAGTAGCTTTTTTACTGCAACTTCATTCCCATTTACGAGTTTGCCACGGTAAACTACCCCATATCCACCCTCTCCGATGACATTCTCCTTAGAAAATCGATTTGTTGCATGCTCCAAGTCCCTCAGAGTAAACCAATGCCCCCAACCTAAATGTGAAAACTCTGGGAGGCCGACCAAGGGAGATGCAGTGACAGTTCCATGCTGAGAGTACAGCTTCCTAGCATTTCCCGAGCTGCCTTCTTCACCAGAATATGAACTCCCAGCCCTGTCAAACTGGTAAGCCGAGCTGCATTGGCTCAAGTTATCGGCATCACTCGATTTGCTCCTAACCAGGTGTGCCAACATTTTCCCTGAATCCTCCTCATGATGTTTCTCCTGCACTGTCAGAGCAAGGCCTTGTTGCACACGGGAGTTTTCCACGATTGCACGCTCATGCACATCATCTACAGCGATCTCCTTGGAGACATCCGGAATTTGAGATACCGGGATCTTATTATCAAAGGACTTTTTGGGCTTCCTCCGGTATATGGACCAGAAGCACATAAAACCTAGAATGGACAATATTACCACCCAAATACTGATGCCAATGACAATCCATAGCCTCAGACCGAAAGGCGGCGTCCTGGATGATAATTCTTCCCGCAGGATTTCGCCTATCGACATCTTTTATTACTCAGCAGCCTGGGAAACAAGCACCGGTCGTGCACTGTTAGCAAAGAATTTCATTCATTCGCAGGAGAAAGAAATGAAGTTTAGTCTGAAAATTAAGATCAGAACACTTGCATTGACAGCCGGAGGAGAGTCGCATCGCTGGACGGGGATGCCGGACCCTAGTCGGTGCGAAGCCCTTCTTGGTCAGCTTCACCTCAACCTCTTGGGCTCGGTTCTTGCGGTAGTACTACTAGCCGCCGGTCCCGAGTAGGTTGTTCTTCCTCCCCCTCCAGTTCCGGCTCTTGGCTGGTTGAATCAGTCCCCCGGCTGCGTCAGTGTGGACGGGGAGGAGATGGCCATGGGAGGCCGGGCGGCTCCGTTGATGGATGGGTGGATGGATTGCTAGGAAAGAAGAGGAGGAGGAGGCAACAGTAGTGGAGTAGAATAGAAGGGAAGCAAGCAATCAGCACTAAAGTAGAGAGAGGGAGAGAGAAGGAAATGGAATAAAACAGCTGTAAAAAGAAATGGATGGGCAGCCTTTTTGCTGGGGACACCCAGCCCGGTTTGGTAGGATGTGGCTCGTGACTGCCAATGATGGAGAATGATGGTACTAGCACAGTAACACATCTTTCTAATAAGGGTTTGTGCACGTGGTTACTCCCTAATGTCAAACTTGAGAGTCAGTTTCTCATACAAAATACACTGGAACCTCAAGCAAATATGTTGTTATACAAATGAAAAGTATGAGTATATGTTGTTAGATGTGGAGAAGACATTAATGTATTAGTTTATCTTTATATGAAACATCCAATATAATATTAGTAAGAAGATATAAATGCTTTGTTTAGTCTATCATAAGAAGAGATTGTTATTATAGTTATGTCTATAGCAGCCAAAAGCTACGGCAGCAGCAACAGCCAATATCCACAACTACATAAATCTCTTCCAGTCACACCCAAAAGTGGTATGTATTATCTCATTCTGTTGTTGTTGTTATTATCTTAAGCTTTAGCTAGCCGATATTGGAAATTTTTTTTTTAAATGATGGATGGAGTAGTTTTACATGAATAATCTTGGTACTAGTAGCAGAAGAAGAAAAAAAAAAAGATGCAGAAGCTCTTGGGTGCACGGAGCAGCGTTGCGCCTTGGGCTGCTAGCGATGGGAGCGTGAGCAGGCGTGGGGCACGCAAGGGAAACGCACAGGTCGCTTACGCACCTACCAAGTTCCAGTAATCCAGCACGAGCAGATAGATAACTGTCCCCACATGGCAGGGAGATTAGTTAGTTTTCGTGTCGATTTAGCAGTGTGCACGCAACGTAGCAGAAGGAGCAGACAGTCCAAATCTAGGCTCGCTGGCTTGCACGAACGCGTGGTCTGACAGTTTTACCCTTGTAGCGAGTGAAGCTGCTAGTGTGTTGGTGTCGGGGCCCACGTGTGGAGCGTGAATGACGCGAAGGCCCATGCCGCTCAACGGCTAGCTCTGGGCCGGGTGACGTGTGTGTGTGTCTGTGTGTCAAAGGCATCGATGCTGACTTTGGTCAGCGCGCAAAGCATGACAGATTTTGAGGTCGTCCTGCACTAAGAAAAAAAATTTAATTGTTATATCGAATTAATTAAGACAGTGTGGGTGTGGTCTAAAAAAATGTGTACATGGAATTAATTAAGATAGTGTGGTCTAAAAAATGTGTACCGTACGAGAGAGGCGATCCATGGCTTGCCAACAGAGAAATCTGTACCTGATGACGGTAAGATATGTGTATGGCTTTTGATCGTCACCGACTAACCTTTGGTTGTAGCATGTTGAGTTTGTCAACCATTTTGGAATCTGTTGCCTGTCCTGTCTGTCATCATTGTTCAAACAATATAAACATGTATGTATGTTGTGAGTGAGAATCATGGATGTCATTCCGTATGGCACACTTGCCTAGTTAATTTATAGTAAAAATAAATAAATACTCTTAATTTAATTAAAAAAACTCTTCCAACGCTTTATTATCCGGAATCCCAGCCCAACATTACATGGGCTCCTCCTGCGCTCGCTTTAACGAGAAACGGGTTCGATCCTGAGGTGCATGTGTCGACAGTGCAAAATGGATTTGAATGCTTCTCCTTCCACAAAGTCCATATTTGCACTTAGTAGGGTTAACCCAACCGGTTGGTTTCAATCTCCACGTGAAGTGATACCCCCATTCCCCTCCAATCAATCTCCTTCAAGGTAAAGACACCATTCCCCTCGTTGGTGAAGAAGCTCCCATTGGTCTCATAGCCATCGCCAGGGAGCCCATATGCCGGTACAACACTGTGGATGTCATCAAAGGCATTGGTGCTGAACTCTGGGAGATATAAAGTTTACCATATTAACTTTGCGGCGTGACGGAGGTGCCCGAATCCAATCGTAGGTGACGCTCCTGCTACTGCTGCTGGTGGTGCGTCGCTGATGAAGACCAATTTGGGAGGGAAACGACAATCTCCCCCTGCCGAGGCTAAGGAGCCCCGCCGCGGCGACAAAGAGGCCCTCGTTGTCGAGCAGCAGACAAGATCTCATCGCGGTGGTGGAGGCGTGTAAGCATGCTCGTGTCGTCGGAGATGACGACGTCAGTAATAAGCCTGCTAGAGTCGTCGGAGATGATGTTTTACGGGAGAGAGTGGACCGGGTGGCGACAAGCGTCTGGTAGAGGTATCGACGAGAAAGACAAGAGCAGCAATATGGCGACGATCAAGAGAGTGCTGGAACCTGAAGCGGAGGATGCCATGGCCGCTCGTCGATCGGGATGGGGTTAGAGCAGATCAGAGTGTGTGTCTGCTGCTTCTCAAGAAGAAGAGCAGACCAGCAATAACGTTGCGTGATGGGGCCAAAGGGTTCCCTTCCTTCCCTGAATGAATAAATGTCTGTGCAGCCCAATGAAGCCCAACACCAGCAGTTCAACACCAGGGGGGCATGGCGAAGACACAGCATTCAGAACCTTCATGACAAAATAAATACTATAAACATCTCCGTTCTGATCAAAATAAAGCGATTGCAGCTCCAGCAGCATTCTTCACATCACATCCAACCAGCCTTTGACTGCTAATCCGGCAGTGACGGCCATCTCTTTCTCTGCGCAGTCCATCTATAGCTGCTCTTCCAAAACAGCATTTCGTTAACTCATTTTTTTTCCCCCTTTCCTCAATAAATCGACGCATGCCACATCTTCCTTCCACAAGTCAATGCAAGGAGAAAAAAAATATACTACTTCAATGTCGTCACAGATCATTTGCCAAGACTTTTCTTATCCGTATGGCCAGTTCTGAGGAACTACTGCTGGCCACTGCCTTATACACACTGCCTTGATGGATTGATTAATCAATCTCTTTGATCTCTCTAAAAAAAAAAAACCGTCATCTGTGAGCCACAGCATCATCGGTCGGCCCAGGAAATCAAACTTTCCCCGACGCAAGAAGAAATCAAGCCCAACTGAGACCGTAGCGAACGAAACGGCCTGCCCCCTGCTGCTGCCAAATTTGTTCGTTCGGACAATTGTAAAACCAATCCTATTTTCGATGACGGGCACTGGTTTTAGTCATAATTGCGGTTTATTTTCTATGATGACAACTAGTTTTATACTCACACAAGAGCTCATTCTACAACGAGATTCGCCCTTCGTCAAGATGGTACAAATGTGACGCGATCTTCATGACCTTGGCAGATTTGTCATAAAATTGAAACTAGAGACGTAAACACGATTTACTATGATGTTTTTTTTTGGAATTGGAGAGAGTGGGTACAAAGATAGTGTGGAGGAAAGATCATTTAGAGTGACCTCCCTCCTCCATGCTTTTGCCTCCAAGATTTATAATATTCCAGATATTTCTGTAGAATAGATTTTAATAGATAACAACAAATGACTAATTAAGGTACATATGTCCATATATATGTTAATTTTCTACTTACTCCCTTTCATGTTAGGAATAGATATCGATTTTCTACTCTCTTTCCTCCTCCCCTTCATATTCCACAATATCTTTTCTATACATTGACATTTATTCAACAATATAAATGCCAAATTTTCATAATGCACATAAAAATTATGCTGCCATTGAAAACACATAAATGCTATCCCAATTATTTACTTTGTAATATATACGATGTAACATGTCTTTAGAAACAAAATATGAATGTTATCTCTAGGACCAACGATAAACACTTGACACAAACAAAGACTGATGAATCAGCTCCTAGAGAAAAAAAAGGATACACTTAACAAACAGCGTATCATATAAAATTGGAGGCAAAATTCAATCTGTTAGATGGTAGATGCAACCACTACGACTAGAATATATTAGAGATTTTGGTATACGGAGATTGATTTTCCTAATCCGACTCCAAGAAATGCTTTGGAAAAACTGCCATATGACATCAAACTCCAAGCACCTGAGGATATGAAGAAAAGGGGATGACCTTCATGTGACATCCCATGTCACCAAAATAGCAATTAACCTAATCCTAATCATATTTGCTGGCTAATTAAAATGTAAGTAATTAAATTGCCAAAGAAAAAGGGGAATTTGAATTAATTAAGTCCAAATCGGCCAAAACCCAATTTTACACAAACATCACAAAACTCAATGAAAGTGTGTCAATGTTTTTGCGTATTCCGGTGGGTCGTATCAAGAATGATTTTTAGCGAATTTATCAGAATTCTAGGTAAACCCTAAATACCCTTAAAAGTTTCCTAAATGCAGAAAAGGTTTCTTTGTTCCAGGAATTTTCATAATTTTTCCAGCAGAGATCACAACCTGAGCCCAAAAGAAAAGTTGGAGAAGATATTTCGCTGGCCATGCACACAAATTTGTATAATTATTGGAGCATAGTAACTTCGAATTTTTATCGATTTACCGAAGTCCTGTTCTAAGTAAAAGTGGGGTCAACTCCAGCCTTTGCCCAGCAGGCCGACGAGCGCACCGTCGTCCTGCTCCTTCGGACCGCTGGCCAAACCGCCGCCTCGACGTCATCTCCATGCCGACCACTGTGCTTCCTACCTCCCTAGAGCAGCCGGCAACGCATTGAAGTCCCCCTCATCCTCCGAGTAACCCTCTGTCCTCTCTCTGCTATCTTTCCCTCACTCGGCGACAAGAAGGAAGCAGCGGCCAGGAACCCGCTCTCTCTCGCTCTCCCTGCATCCGCATGCTCCAAGCGCTCCCAGAGCTCCCCCGTGCAACCAGTCGCCCCTCTCCTCATCACCTTTCTCCTCATCGGCAAAAAGGGCGAACTTCCCCTGTTCCAGCGCGCCATGAACGTCGCTGTGTCGACCTCCGGCTAGGCAGCACCCCTCCTCTAATTCTTCCTCAAATTGACGTGCTACGACCTCCTCTAGCATCCCTCTGACCCTCTCCCTCTACCTCGTAGAGCCGTCACCGGATTCCGTCCCTCTGACCCTCCTCTAGCATCCCTCTGACCTTCCCCTGTTTCACGGGATTGATTATAATTCTGAATTTTATTTACTCTATGGTTATATATTGCTATGATGTATTGTTCTTTATATTTATACAACTTTAGTAGCTAGCTAGATTCAACTAAAGTTACTTTCCTGCAACAACAATTAAATATCGGCTAAAGGATCAACTTGCAAGCATAGAGCTAATAGGTGCCTTTTATGTAAAATACCAAATAAGCCCGGCCAACCCCTTGCATATTAGAATTCGGTTTTAGAAAATCTTTTGTGGGGTAAGTCTTACGGAGTATATTAGATACTCAGGCTTTATGATTTATGTTACTTTCAGATATCCCTTAGGCCACCTATTGTGATTGTTATAACAAGATTGTGTGAGAAGGTGAGGAACCACAGGAGTGGACCATTGAGTGGGTTCCTAGTTCGCCTACCCGAGATGAGTGAGCCATTGCCATAGGGCCGACATGGTTTACTTAGGCTATCTATCATCGAGTGTACCGTGTTTTCACTTCCGCTTATTTATGTACCAAATCAAGAACATATATATTGTAACACAACTTAATTTACTTCCGCTGTGACTCTTGAACTTGTAATATGTATTATTATGTACTTAATGATATATCTTTGTAAATGATGAATGTTCATGTGTGTATGCTATGTATGATTATCTTGATAATCATCTCCCGAGGCGATCCTGTACGGCACACTATATATACCGGTATAGTAATGTGACACTTCAGCCAGTCTTATGCTGAGTCATTTGAGAGATCAACTAGTGCTGGTCGTAACAGTACCCCACACCAGCACTCAACAGATAGTGAACCGACAAAGCGACCGTCCCAAAAAGATGTTGCAATGAAGGAGAAGCATCAAGCACAAAAGGATCAAGGCAAGAGTACCTCTACCCAGAAACAAAGTATGGATATAGAGCTTGCTGGGGCGATGGAAAGAAAGCTAGAAGACCAGGGTGAGAGCACCATGGACTTCAACATGTCAACCATAGAGACAAATATGATCGTACCAGTTGGCTTTGTCCATGATCAGCTCAATCAACTTATTAGTCCACATGGATCAGATGATGAGGACAGGGAGACTTTGAAGAAACAGAAAACATCAACCAACAAAATTGCAAGATCGGCGAAGGCTGCGAAAGGCAGTCCCCCCGTCCGCTCGTCCATGCCCCGCGTCCCGCAATCCCCCGACTCTAATATAGTTAAACCTCAAGTCATCATCAATATAGTTTAAAAATAAAAGGATCAAATATAATAAAAATGTCATGAAGATAGTATAATGATTTATTTTTTAAAAAAATGATAAATGTTCTTTTTGCTAGGTGATGAAAAAAATTGAAAACTACATAATTGGTGTAGGCGAATTCATTTAGGGCATATTGCCGTCTGTATGAATCAGCATTGTATGCATGCATAAATAATGAATTTTTGTAACATGTTGCTACTTTTCTTGTGGATTTGAATATCTCTATGTTTGTTTGCAAATATTTTATTATAAAATCAGTCATGTTTAGTATTGTTTCCAAGTCTAATATATTGTTTTTCGAACACTAATATCTTGTTTTTACAAATTTTTATATTGTACAGTTGAAAGAACAAGACCATGTTTAGTATTAGACTAAAAAACATGACTGATTTTGTTAGTTAGGAGTAGTTTGGTTGGCATAGCGGCGCGGGACTCGCAGCACCGACCGGTACTCTGGGCGCTGGCGCCGTTCAAATAGCAGAGCACGGCTGGCTATTAAAACAAAAAATATATTTTCAAAAAAAAAAAAACCAAACCAGAGAGGTCCTAGACTATTTTTGGCGAGGTTGTTTGTTGCGCGGCGATTGATTTAAGGTCCGGCGCCGCGTGACGCGCTCCTCGG
This sequence comes from Eleusine indica, assembly GCA_030378355.1. Classification (NCBI taxonomy): domain Eukaryota; kingdom Viridiplantae; phylum Streptophyta; class Magnoliopsida; order Poales; family Poaceae; genus Eleusine; species Eleusine indica. The sequence goes on from CM059494.1 coordinate 70,572,739, forward strand.
TTCTTCCTTCCTTGTTGGTCGCAAGGAACGGAAGGATCCACACACATCTAAATCTCCATTTCTTCCATCTTGGCGTTGTCTGCCTCCGCAGGAGCCAAGAACAATACATCAATCAGGCGTGCCTCGCTCTACCTCATCAACCAACCGTCTCTTAATTGGATCTGTTGTCTGCATTCCCCCATTTCGTTTCCTGTATCATTTCACCAATTTCCTGGCGAGGTCAAATTGGGTGTTGTTGATGCAACTGTCAGATCCATAAGAAGGACAAAACATTGCAGAAAAAGCATCGCATGTAGATACAATTATCTACTATCTAGTTTTGGGGGTAAAGGGAAGGGGCCGTCTTGTGGTCTCGTCCTTGTTGAGGTTGGTTCCATATGGCGACTGAAATGGTGGCTCGCTAAAGGCAACTCTGACACTAGGAAGAAGAGGCACTCAAACTTGTGGTGCGCTTCTTGATCCATAAGTTGTTGGGTAATTTGTTGCAAGTAAAAAGAAGATATGTCGTCGCCGGCCGTGTGCGCGCAGTTGGCCGAGCACGACGGTCTCCGGCGGCATCACCGCGGCGGCGTCCTGGAGTCGTCATCATCAACCATCATGATCTACGTGACGGCGCCGGGTGTGGCGGCGATGCCGATGCGCGTGCTGGCGTCAGACTCGATCGCGGCCGTGAAGCTCCGCGTGCAGACATCTCAAGGCGTGGTGGTGCGGAAGCAGAAGCTGGTGTTCGGCGGCCGGGAGCTGTCCCGGAACGAGTGCCCCATCCGCGACTACGGCGTGGGCGACGGCAACGTGGTCCACCTCGTGATCCGTGTCTCCGACCTCCGCCTCATCACCGTCGAGACCGTGCACGGCCACAAGTTCAGGTTCCGCGTGCAGCCGGGCCGCACCGTCGGCTACCTGAAGCAGCAGATCCAAATCGTTAGCAGCAGCAGCAATAATGTCGACGACGAGGAGCAGCAGCAGAGGCTCGTCCTCGACGGCGAGGAGCTCGACGACCGGCACCTCATCCACGACGTCTGCAAGACCGACGGCGCAGTCATCCACCTGATCGTCCACCACCGGGACCAGCTGGAGGTGTCCATCGTTGCCGCCGGCTCATCATCATTGTTGCACGAGGAGGAGGTGCCGTCGTTACTGCCATCATCACCAACAAAAGTTAAGAACAAAATCATCGAGCCTGTCGTGGTGACCTCCAAGGCGCTTCATGAGCTGATCGACGCGGTGGTCGCCGGAATGGAGAAGGGGAACTACGCGCCGGTGATGTTGTCGGAGGGCACGGGTGGGGCGTACCTGATGCGTGACGAGCAGAGCAACATCGCGGCGGTGTTCAAGCCGGTGGACGAGGAGCCCATGGCGGCCAACAACCCGCGCGGCCTGCCCGTGTCGTCCACCGGCGAGGGGCTCAAGAAGGGCACGCGCGTCGGCGAGGGCGCGTTCCGGGAGGTCGCCGCCTACCTCCTCGACCACGGTGGATTCGCCGGCGTTCCACCGACGGCGCTCGTCCGGTGCATGAATTACAACAACACGGGATTCTTCTTCTTCTTCCGGCACCAGCATGATGATGATGATGATGATGATGATGATAATGATGATGAGTTCAATAAGCTCGGGTCGTTGCAGGCGTTCGTGAACAACTGCGGAAGCTGCGAGGACATGGGCCCGCGCGCGTTCCCGGTTCAGGAGGTGCACAAGATCAGCGTCCTCGACATGCGACTCGCCAATGCGGATCGACACGCCGGGAACATACTCGTCTCCAAGGACGACCATGGCGTGGTCTCATTGGTTCCCATCGATCATGGATACTGTCTTCCGGAGAGCGTGAGTCTCATCTTTGCATGTTGATATATTTGGTATGTTGTTCAGTCCTGATTTTCGAAAGAAAAAAAATCCTAAAGTTCGAGGACTGCACGTTCGAGTGGCTGTACTGGCCTCAGTCTCGCGAGCCTTTCAACAACGAGACGGTGGAGTACGTCGCGTCATTGGACGCCGAGGAGGACATCGCCATCCTAAAGTTACACGGCTGGGATATCTCCAGGGAGTGCGCCCGGACGCTGCGCGTCGCCACCATGCTGCTGAAGAAGGGCGTCGAGAGAGGCCTCACCGCGTTCCACATCGGCAGCCTCATGTGCAGAGAGACGCTCACCAAGGAGTCCACCATCGAGGAGATCCTCCGTCAAGCCCAGCAACAAAACGGTGCTGCTGATGAAGAAGACGCCTTCTTGCGGACTGTCGCAGAAATCATGGACCGTCGTCTCCACCAACTATCATCCCACACAGCAGAGTAATATAGTACTATTTCTCATCTCATCTCATCTCAGTATCTAAAGTTTATTATATTATAAGCGTCGTTGACTATGGGTATACTACACTTTATACTACTAGTATATCTTCTATGAAAAAACATCTGTCTTGCCAATCTTCTTTTCCCTATATATAGCTATATGAATAACAAGTGAAAGGGAGGAAAAAAAAAATGGACGTACACTTACTTGCTACAAAAAGGAGCATGCTTGATACTAGAATTTGTCTGTATGTTGGCTGCAATGTACTACTACACCGTAGTACGTGTCTGCGCTCGACGCCGTCGTTTCGTACAAGGACACGTACGAAAGATCAAGAAGTCGGAGTCCGGTCCGGCATCATCATTAGCCAATCAATCAATCTCAATGAACATCAATGACGAAGTCGTATCGTCCGTCAAGCCCAGCAACAAAACGGTGCAATAAGCATCATCATCATCATAAATAAATATAAATAGTATAGAGAAGAAGCGAACAAAGCAATAAGCTGTTGCTTTTGGAGACAGGTGCCGGTGCCCAGCACCTGGTGTGCAACCCGGGTACACGGCAGTGGATTCTACTGCCTCTACCAGACACCACTTTCACCAGATGTTGTGGATTATACTTTCACAGCCAGTCCGGCGAGCACCGGCTCCTGTTCCTCACCGACAACAACTACGATGAGCAGAGCAGCAGCAGCAGCAGCAGGAGGACCGCGTCGCACTACGTCCTATCACTCGGCGCCGCCCAAGCCCAATCTTCACTGGCTGCGCCAATCTTCACTGGCTGCACCAATCTTCACTGGCTGCACCATCCTCACGTGTACGGAACCGACAAGATCCTGGCATTTGACACCGTCACGGAGACGTTTCGTCGGATCTCCAGCCCGCCGCCGTTGAACCACGACAACGTTGTTAATGTTAGGCTCTTCCTCTTGGAGACGTACGGGATGCTGTCCATCCTCATGGACCTCTGGGTGCTCGAGGACTATTATTCAGATACCAACACCTGCTGCTGGACGCGACGCCTCCGTATCGACCAACACATCATGCCGTCCTCTCCAGGATGGGCCATGAACGCCGCCGTCCACGGCAAGAATAATAATGTTGTCCTTCTGCAGGATTACTCGGGTCTTGTACGACCTCACCAACAACAGGGTGCTCAAGAAGATCCAGTTTCCCAATGATGGCCAAGCCTATAATAGTCATACCCGCCACACTCAGATTGTGTTCAGGGATATATAGCCTTGAGCATTCTTCGATTCACACTAGTAGTATAGTATCAATCTCAAACTAGCCCTTTTTTCCTTTCTGTATAAAATATCGTTTCCTACTTTTGCTCTGTATAAGCATAACATATATGTTATTGTTATAAATTTTTACCATTTTTTATTGCCTCAAACAATATGTTTTCTCTCTCAAATACAAAGTTCACAAGTCTCGAACTCTATATCATATACAATAGGAGTCGTAAAAATAAGTATGACATCTCATCCACCTTAGCAGCATATGCAAATCAAAATCCAAAGTCAATCATCTAACATCTCAAAACCACCAATAGAGAGCTAATAAACATAGTGGCTAATCTGGACGAGGCCAAATGCATCCGTCCATCGACATTCTGTACATATTGACACTCTCTAAAGTCGACACCGCTATTGCGTTATCATCAGATAGGCAACGTGGCTCATTGACACCCGAGACGGACAAAGGCCGGCGAACTATTGCCCTGGAGAAACAAAAAAATGCACATAAGAATGATTAATACATCATATATAAATGTATCAGATTACATGTATTATTTTGAGATCTTGAGTGTATTCAATACCTTATCATCCGTTATGTTCATAGTCTAGGGAGCCATCTACAATAATAGTGGTAACAATCTCACCAGAAGGGCACCAGGAAAATGAGACAATGAGTTCACACCTATTCAATGGAAGCCACATTGTCAAATACCATTTCTTCATACAAGGAAAAAAATTTTGTTGTCACTGAACAATTAAACTTAATTTTTTTTTTCAAATACAACTCGCACCATTAGAAATGGAGGGCCACTAACAGAGAAAACAAAGTAGGTGCTAACAGTGCATCTCTATCTCACAAAGAGCAGGTTGACGTATACGATGATGAAGTTTCTAAGCCGCTAATTTTCCACAAGCACACGTATGACATACACTACGGCGTGCAATCATATCGTCGTCTTTGACCGCCTATCTACGCCGTCACATGGATGCCGCCGCCGCCGTCGGCCTCCTGCTCCTCTGATCCGGCCTCTTGATGTCGGCGAAGGACGGCGTGGAGTATGTGGAGCAGCTGCTGCGGTGAGACGAGCTGCGGGAAGTGGCCCACGGAGTCGATGATCTCCACGGTCACCACTGATGCCTTGACCATCCGGCGCTTCATGTACTCGGCGACGCACGGCGGCGCGGCGAAGTCGGCCATGACCTGGACGACGGTGCACGGCGCGGTGACGGCGTCGAGGACCTCCCGCTGGTCGCCGAGGAAGATCATCTTGGCAACCTCGTGCGCGACGCCGGGGTTCATGGCGAGGAAGCTCTTCTCCAGGTGCGGCACCGAGTCCGGGTCCCCGCCGGCGGCGTTGGGGACGAAGCCTCTGACCCATGCCTCAAAGTCCAACGACATGGCGTCCAGCATGCCGTCGATGCTCGGCCTCTCAAACCCGCCAACGTAGCCTTCCTCCGAGTTTATGTACCTGATTACGTTTTTTTTTTTTTAAAGAAGTTTATGTACCTAGCTGATTATTACATACAATAAGCTGATTATTACATACAATAAGTAAGTAATGAACAATGACCGGATTCAACAAAAATAAAACTCACGACTTATAACCTGGGTGACGCGCAGAGGAGGACGAGGTGTGCGAAGAGGTCTGGCCTTGTGACAGAGGCGATGCAGGCGGCCATGGCTGACATGGAGTGGCCCACCATCACCGCGCCTCGGACCTCCCTTTCGTCCATCAACGCGATCAGATCCTCCGCGAACCTGACGAAGCTGTAGCGTTGTCCATCATCGTCATTGCCGGCTGCTGCTGCTGATGTGGCAAAGTCCCAGTCGAAGAGGAGCACCTTGTTGGTGTGGGAGAGGGACGGCAGGAGCTTGTCCCAGAGGCCCTGGTTGGCGCCGTAGCCATGGGCGAGCACCACCGTCGTGTCGCCGCTCCCGACCTCCCGAACGTTGCAGTACCACCGCCGCATTCCTATTGCTTCTGCTCTATTCGTGTGCGTGCGTTGTTGCGCGCAACTCAACCAAAACCCCTACCATTTATTTGTATAAATGGTAGGGGAGACAAAGAAAACATGTATGTATCGCCAGCTGTACCCGCCGTGTGTAAACTCGTTTATGAGCTACAGTAGCAGGATTAATTTTGTCTGCAAAAACCATATGTCACTATCAACAGTCGCTCTGAATCAGCTGAAAGAGATGACGAGAACAGAAGCATCCAAAACGCAGAGGTTCGGAGATCATCTCCGCCGCGAATGAATTAGCAGAGAGATTCCGTTCCTTGCCCCCGGAAAGTGCTGCCTTGTCCAGTAGCAGCGGTAGGTGCCAGGTCACACGCATGCATGCTTCTCGAGAATCAAATTGTTGAGCAACTCAACTGCTGATGATTGATCCGTTTGGGGTTATCAACTAATTGAATTCGTCTGTTGGGTTACCCAGTTGATAAACAAAGTGTTTCATTTGTGATTCGCTCTCCTTGTGTTCAGATAAAATTTTCAGAGCTAGAAATATCGGTCAGGCCTCAGGCGTCAGCACGACATTGCAGAGAAGGTCCAGTCGAATAGAGAAAGCCACAGAAGTTGACGGGACATCCATCAATTTGAACAAACTTTTGCCTCGTCCTTCCCTAGTTGCCAACTTGTTCTCTGTCATGCCCATCAAATGCGTCCAAAACTAAGCTTTTCGTGCATTGATAATTGCTGCTGGCCGGCCGATGGGTCGCGATCATAAGAGTCATGACTCATGACAGCCAAATAAATACTACTACAGCTGAGGCAGGGGGCGTACGTAATAATCTTAATTTCTTCTTCGTTCCTCTAAACTAATGATGTATTACTATCATCCCTTCTGCTACACACATCGTGGTGTAGTGTAGGTGCACACGCTAACGCGATACACTGCATTACCCTAGTAGTTATTAATCTGGGTCCCAATTGCATGATGCCTCAAGTATTATTTCAGACGCGATAGGAATGGGTCAAGTCATGAGATCGACCGGGAGTCAATTAATTAACTGTCAAATCCATGTGGACGGTCCAATGGAATCTAGAAGCATAGCTACAGTTTATGTACCGTGAAGAGATGACCCGTATGCATCGATCGATCTGTTGCTGTTTTCCTTGAACTGTCGCCGTGATCTATGTCACTGTTGATTTATATATATAGGCAGCTGGGATCCGGCATCTATTAGGGACGACAGATGGCGGCTTGGATCGCAGTTGATTATCAGAGTCTGAAAGGAGAAGATGGCATCATTGACCTTTCTCTGCAACTCGTGATCAGATTGGTGGAGTAGGTGTCGCGCAGGCAGAGCTGGTCTGGTGTGCACGGGCAGCAACAGGAAAACGGCGGCGGCTGCAGAGTTATTCGGCGGCGGCATTGATGACAGAAATGCAACCCAAGGCATGCGCACGTGCACACACACCATGACACCACAAGACACGATTGACTTCTCTCCCTCTTCTTCCAAGAACGAAACTGATGGATTTTTTTTCTTGGATCAAACGCGATTTGCAGCTAAGTTGCAGCGGGGTAGACAACAACAGGGGCAGTTTGGGAGCCTGTGTAAGTGGTTTTTGTTCTATACTCTGATTTTGTTTTGCTGTCGATGGGACAAAGATCTTAGTTCAAAAAATGAATTAACCCCTTTGTGTGAACGACAACAAAATAAAAACAGAGAGAATATATTTTTATGAAAAAAAAACTTACGATCATTCATTTCATAGCAAGGAAGTAATTTTTCCGGACCTATACAAGCACAGCCGCCGCAAAAACAGAACAATGGCCGATGCAATCACAGACGACAAATGGATCCGTGACATCGCCTACAACCTAAACCACGCCATCTTCAATGACTATTTCAAGCTTTGGGAGATGATTAAGGCAGCAGACCTTAATCTGCTAGATGCGGATGAAGACGCCATCACCTGGACGCAGACACGGTCGGGGGAATATACTGCCAAATCCGCATACCAAATTCAATTCCATGGCAGCGCGACCTCCAACCTGCCCAAAACACTCTGGCACCACTAGGCACCGCCGCGAGTCAAGGTATTCCTATGGCTCCTACTGCAGCATCGCATCTGGACTGCCGACCGGCTATAACGTCGTGGATGGCCAAACCAGTATTTCTGTCCCCTCTGCGAAAGAAATCTCGAAACGTCCGAACACCTCTTCGTCGAGTGCCCATTCTCCAAACAACTATGAACTTCAATGGGCCAATGGGCACACCAACAATCTCTCAAACCGGAAACATGGGCAACGACAGGTTCCGCCTCCATTGATGAATGATATGCAGCAAGAGTAAGTAGCGCATCGTCCACCCTCCTTGCAAAAGGGCTCACATCGATAACAATGCTCACGGTATGGACGCTCTGGAACGAAAGGTGCAAAAGAATTTTTAGGGACAAGAACACCTCCTTGCAAGGCCTCACCTCGACCATCCAAGACGAAGCAAGGAACTGGATGACAGTAGGAGCAAACAGGCTTGCGGCGCTTGGAGTCTTAGAACATCGCGAGTAATCCGAAAAATGTAACCATGCCTTGGCGTTTGGTCTGACCGCCAAGGGAAATGTTGTAACCTGCGCTACTCGCGCATGTAAAACTCTATTCTCCTCTTATTAATGCAATACCGGACAATGTCCGGGTCTTTAAAAAAAAATAGCCCTACTCCTAAACGTACATGTTATGTTGCAAGCGGTAGAAAATATTTTAAATGTATCTATCATATTTTTAACTATTAATCTAGCTTGTGGCCGAAATTCACATGTATTTCAATTTCGTAGTAATTAAGAAAGCTCGGAGACTTTGATACCTAGCTAGAATATATTGCCAGAGCGAAGATATTTTTTTTTTGTTTTCCTATATGATAATGACTATGTGATACTCCTTCCATTTCTATTTTATTGTTATCGGTTAGTTCAAAGTTAAACAAACCAACAACAACAAAAACAGAAGAGAGAAGTACTTAACCAATGGTCATGCATAAACATATACTATGGTTAGTTGTACACATGTATCCAATACAACCTATGAAAAGTTACTGAAGTCCTAACACGTAGAACTACATGAGAAAGGTTACGTTATTAGGTGAAATCTGGAACATGAATAACCATGAGAATATGACACTTCCTCTGTTCACTTTAAATGTCATTCTAGCTTCAAATACGAGAATTAAGAAAGAGTGAAAATATATGATGTATAAAAGACCAGGAGTGAAAAATAACAACCAGGAAGAGTGTCAAATGTCGGCCTGATGGTGAAGACGTCTGAGTGGCAGTCTATCGGTCAGGGGTTCGAGCCCCCGATCTTGCACTGGTTGTAGAAAAGATTCTCTCGCCTTTCCATATCAAAGCACTATGTAAAAGACTCGCGCCACAACTCACATGACCAGCTATATCCCTGTGTATGGTTGGAGACGATCGGGGTCCTCTGAATTGAAAAGTTAAATTCAGATAACACACTGTAGCATGAATTTGTCTATTTTTTTAGCCGTTTGATCAGAAAGCAACAGACGAGAGTCGATGCTACAGTAAAATTCTCACAACAGTGCCTCCGGAAAGGAATTTACTACAGTGTTAATTCATATGGCTGTAGCTTCTCTCTCAAATTCTTGTATGATTGCTATAGTATCCTGAATAGATCCCTTCACTACAGGGGACTCCATCCGCCTTCACTACAGGGGACTCCGATCCGGTAGGAGAGGGGGTTTGAAAATTTTCTCGATTTACATGAGAAAGTCTTCTTTTTAACAAATGCCTGTGGAATTTCGTACCCTTCGCAGGTCGAGTTTTTTAGTTGACAAGGTATAGATGACGGATATACATCCTTGTTCCCATCATGCACCAAACCAACATATTCGCTAATGATGACCATGTTTACTTTTAACGGACTAAACATACTCAGCTCGAATTTACAGATGGTTGTGGACTTAGGAGTAAGTTTAACTTACCTTTCAGCGGGCACCTTCGCTAATCTTGTCCAGACCCTCACATAAGCAATGATGCCTCTCGGTATTTTTAAGTGCAAAGTAGCGGAATTCGTTCGGCTTTGTTTCAAACAAGCTCTGGGGTGGATAGAATACCTAAATGAATGGACCATTTCCTAGAGAAATGGCTAGCGTTGAAGGGTAGCGATTATGATGTTAAAGTTTTATGTTTTGCGGCCATAGCTTGGTCCTTGTGGACTACAAGAAACAAGATGACCATGGAGAGGAAATTTATCACTTCTACTGACGATCTTTTGCATAAAATTGTACTACAACATATGCAGAAATGGGGGGTGCTACTAAAGAAGAAAAGACAAGCCAAAGTTGGAGAAGATAACACAAAAGTTAGAGAGCTGGTTTCGGCAGTCTAAACATGAAAGAAGACGAAGACCGCAGCAGAAATGCTTCATGTAGCCTTAATGTAATAGGCTAGTTGGTTAACTGCTTGTTTCTTTTGGACGCTATGTTTGACGCTGGTAACCCCAGCACTGCTATAAGAAACATTCACTACGGGAAAATTAATTTTTGTCGTGTGCCAAAAATTTTACCGTGTGTTTTATTTCGGGCACACAATAAAAATGATGTTTGTCGTATGTTAAATTAAAACACATGGTAAAATTTTTATCATGTGTAAAAAACAATTGACACGCGGCAAAGATGGGTGTTTACCGTGTGTTTTTCTAGACACACGGCAAACATCATCTTTGCCGAGTGTTTTTTCCTTTAACACCGGTAAAATATAAATTTAAATTATATTTAAAACCATAAATTAATTCAAATTAAAAAATTTTGAACTATAAAGTTATATAACTTTTGAAGACCTACAACTTTTATTTTGATCATTTGTTCATTACTCAATTTAATCTAAAATATTATTCACAAAATCTAATAGTCTCATATAGTTTCATGAAAAATTTGACGAGACATAAGATTCATGAACAATGTTATTATCATTTTGTCAAATAAACAAGTGACCAAAATAAAAGTTGTAGATCTTAATAAGTTATACAACTTTGTAGTTCAATACTTTTTTATTTAAATTAATTTAGTCAGTAAAAAACACTTTGAAAAATATAAAAATAGATCTTTACCGAGTGTATTATATTTGACACAAGATAAAATTTGTCTTTGCCGAGTGCATTGTATTTTGCACTCGGCAAACATGGGTTTTATCGTGTGCCTGATATAAGACACATGATAAAGAGGTAATATATAAAAAGAGCAGATACGAAATATAGTCACAAATCAATGTGAGGTGCAGTAGTAGGGGGCTCTATGCGCTAAGGTGAGGTCTTGCGTTTGAATCTTGGCGGGAGCACATTATCACGTAACACGCGAAAAAACATTGCGACTTGAGACGGGGACGGTCGGGCGGGGTTGCTGGCCACCAAAATTTTTTTCTATTTTTTTAGGTTTTTTTACAATTTATATTTTACCGGTTTTGTCGTGTGTATTTTTGACATACGTTAAAGCCTTTACCGTGTGGCCGATAGAAGTCACACGGCAAAGCCGGCGCCGGCTTTACCAACGGATTTTTTGCCATGCGCGCTTTGCCGTGTACAACCCACGACAAAGACTTTGCCGTGGATATTTTCGGTTTTGCCGTGTGTCTAGTCTAGACACACGATAAACCTCTTCTCTTCCGTAGTGATTATATGTTTTCTTTAAAAGCTAGAGAATTCTACCTTTAAAAGAAAAATAAAAATAAATAAAAACTGCTGCCTAGACTTATCGTATACTTGCCCCATTCTCATTTTACTGTTGTTAGGATAGAGATCTCAGTTTAAAAATAAACTAGATCTCTTGTCTGAACGACAAGGAAACAAAACACAAAGTACGGTAAACAACTCAGCTAAGCTATTTGACGAGTTTATACGCAGCTAGATTTGTTGTGTATGCATGTTGCCAGGATATGTACATACAAATATACTTGTCAAGTTTATGCATGGGCTGTCTTTGTAGACAAATTTGGCCCAGAGTCCTTGATTTTACACGAGCATGCAGTGTGTGTCGCATAGGTGAATTGGGCCCATAAGTATTAGCCCGCCATAAGCAAGTAACTAACACATGCATGGTTTAGAAGGCTAATTAAGCATACGTGGTAGTATGCGTCAAAATCATGTCATACACAAATTTAGATTGTCGCCAAGCTTTGCTCACATGCGTGTACAAATTTCGTGGTAATATTCCTGTTCCCTACTGTATTGCTTGTGGGTGCATTGGTTCCTGACGGACATGTCGCGTGAGCTCCTCTCTCTTTGCTTATTTCTTTTGGTTTTTTTCAAGAGAAGTTTTATAGTACATATTACAACCAGTAATTTACTGGTAGTAATTATTAGGGTAATAATATAATTAGCACAATATTACATATATTTACACTGGGGGTATACCGTAATTTTTACCAATTCCCTCCCTCACCGGACGTGTTCTTTTGCCACGTCTGTCCATCGCCCTCCCGCACGCGCCGACCGCTTCGCCTTGCTGCATCGCGATGCGCCGCTGACGCCTTCCTGCATCGCCGTAAGTTCCTGTGTGCCCCCGCCCCCCACGCCGCACTCCTTTGCTAACGAGGTACGCTGTTGAAGTCAAGCTGTGACAAGCATTTTTGCTCCTTCCTGACATTGCAGGTAATACGCTGCAACATCAGTGCGAATCTTTGTGATTGACAATTGATTATTGGGTCTATGAAGAAAAGCTAGCGGAGTGCAACATGTCTCTGCTCTTTCGTGACCTAGGAATACAATCTCTGTTTGGAAGATATTGGGCTGCACCTAGGTGTTCGATGAAACGTCTTCGATGTCAATACATGATATATCCTGGTTATTAGTCATTGAATTATAGAATATATTTTCCAATAAAAAAATCTACTTTGCTTCACTGTGTTTTTTCAACTGTGTAATGACGTACTCGTTGATATCATGAATGTTTATTTGTAACAGCTATAGTGGCCAGCCTCTCTATTTCATGGTCACTTCTGACCATATTTAGTATCCATTCATCATTTATACAAAACTAGTCCAAATGCCCCTCGCATATCTTAGAGGCCTACTAATTGGGTGTATGCATTGCCGGACTGGTATATCCAAGCATTACTGGTGCACGTTTACTTTGTTATTTATATAACAGTTGCTTTGGTTGAACATAGCTTTCATTATTGTTATTTTTACTGTTTTTGATTCTACATCTTATAAATAGTTTAATATTGTTTGTTTAATATTCGAGTATTCCAAAATTAATATTTATATTTCACTCAGCTCTCTATATCATTTCTATTCTATTATACCACTTTGAATACCCTGATTGTTGAATCTTACATGAACATTCATAAATCTAAATATCTAGACAATATAATTATTTTCTTCAAGGTTATTTCAGAACCCACTATACATCAGTATGAATTTTCTCAGACCTTATGTTTTGGAAAATTCCTAGGGATCTTCGTTATTTGTTTTCAGAACAATTTCATTGCTCCATAAATTTTCTATTTATATCCTATAAACCATGAAATCTCAGTATCACTAACATTCCTATGTTTCATTGCTCTATTTTGTGTATACATAAGATCAGTTTTCTTATAACAGAAAGTCAGCTACCCATATTATTGTAGGCGCGACTGCTGAGATATACTCTCTAGACCCTGCTCATCTGAATGACTAAATGCAGAGAAGGCTTACCTCATTGGCCTTCCATTGGTAACTTCCATTTGACACTATTTCCATTGTAGAAAGTTCAGTTCAGTTGTATAATAATTTCTTCCGCTGATATATCTTTTACTCCATATATTGGGGGTCACGTAAAATAAAAAATTCAATGCAAATGTGCAAACCATGAATAAAAGGACATAAAACTATATTGTACGGCACTTATAGCCCTAATAGTTGTATTTCATTTTTTGGTAATTAGATCCCTGTAGAAGAGAAACTGCAAGTGTAACACGAAACAATGCACTATCAAAAAGGAGTAAATGAAATTAAAACTGAAAAAGAAGAACATCTTCTTTGGTTTTAGATTAACCAAGAATCACACCTGTAGGAGCCGGCCGCTTGGTTTGGATGACGATGTTGATCATGACCTTGACAATCCCGACAGAACGCTGTGCATGCAATGCCTGGAGGTCGCATGATGATCTCGACAGTCAGATAGTGCTTGTGATATGTACGTAGATGGCTAAGAATAGCCTTGAGAAGCAAGATTCTGAGGATTTATCTGGGAACATATACCTACATGTCCGTAACACCTCCTGCAGCAAGCCAGCGGCAGATGATTGTAGAAAACACTGTTAATACTAATTAACACTTAATTAATAGGATCAACTAGTCAACTAAAATCACATCTAGCAAACTAATCTAATGCGGAAAAGTAGGTTCGATTAGTTACCGGCGCTGGCGTTAATCTCCATTGATGTTGGTGTGGAGGTGAAGTCCTCGACGATGAGGGCGTCGTCGGGGTTGTAACGGAGGCGCTCCTTCAGCGTCTTCTTGGGATAGCGAAGACCCTCGGGGTGGTAGCGGCACTGCCCAGGACGTGGAACTAGTGCTTCCAGGTCTTCCAATGCCTTAGCGATCGATTTGGGTGGACTGAGATTCGGTGGTCGTCTTGAGGGACGATCCCTCTTTTTATATGCACTGTAGACATGGAGCCTAGTCCGTTTCTATCTCTAACTTTCCTTCCGATCAAGGGACTAAAACGAAAACAAATAGTTGATAACAGATCCGAATTCCATGGAAGATATGCACCTTCCTATCCGGTTCTGTTGTTGACCTTATGGTCAACTAAAACTAAACCAACAAACACCACTCCGTCGAGCTCAGAACAAACATGGATGGAGCAAACGGAGCTGGCCAATTGGATCTACATACTTCTCTCTTTTAGATAAAAATGGTCTCTTCACATGATGTGTGGGTTTCTACCCCTAAGAGACGGGCTGTACATTGCAACATCTCGGACGTCATCAATGAAATTCGATCGGCAGGTGCGGCGTTCCTGCCATCTGCGCCTTGCGCGGCCACAAGCTATGGTGGTAGTTGCGCGATTATTGAGTGTCGAGGCATCTCAGCATCAATGGCATGCTGCTCCTTCTATTCGTCGTTGTGTGATGAGACTTCTGATTGAACATCACTAGTAGAACAGACAGCACAATGGCTGCATCGAGTTAGGGTTCACGAAAGTGTGTTGGGTGGTCGTGCATTGTTGGCTTTGTGCAGATGCATGTGGAGGTGTCATGGGAGGCGGCTGTAATCGAGAATTAGGATCCCATCTCGTGTGAGGAGGGTTTACAGGAGTCAGGAGGATCACAGGAGGAGAGAATCAAGGCCAGATTTATTTCTTTGAACACATGATATGAGAATTGAGGGCTAGATATTTTGCTTTTTTGTGAGAATTTCTAGCCTATTTCTCTTTTTTTCTAGGCGTCCTAGTAGAAAGTTCATCTTCTTTTATTAATAAATAGATATCAGGTGCTATTAATCTGTAAGTTCTCTTTCTGACCATAGTTATTAATTCTTGCAGGTAAAATATAGAGGAAATCCATGTATGGTCACCTTCTGAATATTCTGAAATCTCTTGGCTTTGCAACTAGACTGCGTCTTCTCTTTGAATCTACTGAAATCTGCTACAGTGAAACTGTTCTAAACTTGTACTAACAAGCTGTTCTGTGCCATTTCAATTATCTGAAATGTAAAATAGAATCTATATATATGAAGAACATGAACGAGAGTTTCTTGCAAATAAATGTTTTGAAAGTAGCTTCATGAAAATCACAATAAGATAGGGACATGTACCTTTTTATTATTAGTAGTATATATCCAATTTGTTTTCTAGGTGAGGTAGTTCGAGATCTGCATTCATCTGTATAAATTTGTACCTTTGATCATTTACATATATATTAAATGATACTATGTTGTTTATTGGTTTTGTAAGTGTATGCTGCAAAAGAGGTGTCTTTGGTGTTCTCTGTCAATTAGCACTCTGGTTGCTAGACCTGTTGAAAAATATTTGAGACCTTTGGTTTCGATGATTCAATCATGCTCATGCATTATTCAATAACATGTCAATATAGCACTGATTAGTTTTTTTTTGTGTGTGTGTGTGAACTGTGAAGGAAGAAATCATGTAACAGGTTGATGGCAAGAAGAATAAGGTTTATGAATAAAACCTTGTGGTGCCATGACATCGAGTTCCTTGTTTTATATCCCGAAGGAATGTGATGACAATGGATGTCATGGTTTGATATTTTTTGTAAAAGGTAAAATGCATGATTATTGTCTTTGATAATAATCATGAGCACTTGAAGTAATGTCGTTAGGCGACTCTGAAACTAGCTTCTACCCTACGATGAGCATTTGAAGCAAATTGTCTCAAATGTATTATCCTGTCTGAGAGAAGCAGCACATGAGTACATATGTATTCTACCAAAACTTAATCCGTGTGTTTGTCTGAAATGTATTACTTTTGTTGTAAATGTTGTAATGTAAATATGTGTGTAGGTTTTGGTTCGGGTGTCCTGGTAAAACGTATGGTTTCCTTTGGAGGTACAAACTATCATAATAATTGAAATACCCTTATCTTAATCTCATTCTGATATAACTTTTCTTTCAAACGACGTGTCCGGAACCGCATTACACTAGTATAATCTACTATTGTGCCTCCAAAGTAGCCAGGATGAGGACTCACATGCAACATGGTCATCACTAATGCGACAGTCGGGAGCCGTTTTCGTCCGTCGCTCACCAGAGCTCGTCACCCGATGAGGAGAACAACGACGACCACCAATCGAATTCCATCAGCCTCGTCCCACACGGATCGGGCGACGAGCCACAAATAAAGCCGGACTTCATACGTGGGATTCGTCGAGCCCACGCCAGGTTACTGCCTCGACGGACATCGGACGACGCTACCTCCGGGTGTTGCCCCGCCTCCTTTGCGAACTCGCCGTCGCCGCCGCCTCTGTAAACCCGGCGTCGTCGGTGCGAAGAACCCTAATAAACAGAAAAATGAGAAGGAAACTAACGTGACACTCTAGAGCACTATGGTTTCGATGATTACAATATCCTTATCGATATGAAATAATTTGAGCTCTATCATTTTATTTTGTTTTTTCAATACTACCCTAGTAAAATTATTACTACTTCAAATTACTTGTGGTACTAGTGGTGGAAGAACAACTAATCTAAACCGTTGGATTCTAATTACTACCAATTACTGGTAGTAATATGTACCATAAAAGTCCTCTTTTTCAAAAGCTGATAATAACAAGGCTGAGTTTCTGCTGCTGCTTTCGCTGAGTTTATTTTGTTCCTTGCTGAAGCTGACCACCACAAACACCCACTGTTTCAGCGTAAGTACATGTCCTTTATTTGCAGGTCGATCTGGATCCAGTTCCCATATGCTCCTCAACATACCATGTGTCCTAAAGTAAAACGAAGAGACTAGCTAGCTAGGTTCAGTAGAGGAAATGTTATCACTTAACACACTTTGGTTTTATTACACACGTGCAAGGTTGCTGATAGCACGAAGAGGTTACGTTCCTGGGCAGTTTAGCCTACTCAAGTTCCAATTCGATCAGAAACTTCGTGGAATGATTAAACTTTAGTAATATATAGGCAAAAGTATGTGTACAGCTCCTACTGACTAAACTTCAGTACTATATAGGCAAAAATATGTGTACAGCTCCTACTGACTAAACTTCAGTACTATATAGGCAAAAGTATGTATACAGCTCCACGTGAAACAAACCAAATAAAGAAAGTAAAAAGGAACAAAACTATGAGATAGAGTCTGGACATCTTCCACCAGTATAATAGACCCAAAAGAAGTCGCATTACAATACACAACCCACTATTAGCTCTTACGTAGTAAAAAGAACCAGGCGGCCACCGGCACATGGTGAAGACTGACTCATGCTATCGATAAAGTCATCATCGTATGTATATGTTCAGATCAACATGTATTACCTATACCATTTATATTGTTTTGAGATCCATGTTATATATACATTACATGTCAAAGATCACATGATAAGGTATGTATAGAGAATAAATTTCATCAATCCCAATGTAAATCGTGTGATATAGATAGTGCATGTTCAACATCTATATGTGAAAAATTTGCTTTATGTACTATTAGGGGTGGGGCAGGTAGTAGGCTGGATGAGGACCGAGGCAGGGAGGTCATCATCTCCGATCCATCGCCATCTGGAGAGGGAGGCAAACAAAAAATTAGCAGATGAATTGGGGCGATGCTTCTCCTGCGTGTTCGACAAAAAAAAAATTTGAGGCGATGCCTCGAGCGATCATCAAATGCAAGAACTGATATTTATTCCGTACCTCCCTGACTGATAGCAGTGTGGTTGCTGGGATCTGGAGACGTGCGTTCCTTGGCTGCAGGTTTACGAAAGATACAGTAGACGAGGAAACCGACCGGGAACAGCCAGACAACAACCACTGTCAGAATGATGGTCTTCAACTTTTTCTTCTTCTTCTTGCCGCTGCTTGTTGGGGCCGCTGCTGCTGGTTCACATTGGGCTGCAGGTGAACGTTGTTCTCCTCGGATTATTGCTGGATCTATTCAAGTACTAGTATAGTATGGAGGAATCAACAGATTAATAATTACAAAGAAGAAGGTTGAGTACATATTTATACCGGTGCAATTGTTGACAGGAGCACCAGCTAGAAACCGAGTCCAGTTCCGCACCGAATTCTCTTCCTTGCCGTGGCAGGAGACGTAGCTGCCGGCAAGGTCGAAGCGGGGTTTCTTGAGAGCAAGGTATCTGCAAAGGCAGCAGAGGCCGTCTTCCGCTTCCGCGTAGCCAGCTGGGGCGGTGTCGATGGCGTATCGCAGAGCACTGCAGCAGGACTTCGTGGGGGTCTTGGGCGAGGTCTCCTGGCAAGACAGCAACGCCAAGCTCGTGTAGTCCATCCTGCACCTGCTGCTCCGAGCCGGCTTGTCGGAGGAGGACGAAGCATGCTGCTGGAACGCGGTAAGCAGCCAAAGCACAAGAAACAGAGTCAGCCTCCTGCTCATGGTCATGGCTATTAACACAGTACACGCGGCTTCCTTGAGCCTGTCTGTGGCGTCGTTGTTTACATACAATTACAATATATCTATAGTTGCTGACTCCTTTACACTAGCCAGGCGCCCGGCGTAGCAGGGCTGATTCGTCAAACCTCCTCCTAGATGGGTCATTTTGTATATATATTATTATGAAGAAAGAAGAGGCAAAGGAGATTAGGGACGAAGCGGCCGGAAGCTTCCGTGCGGAGATCCCCTCATCCTATCTTATCCTACTTTTTATTTAATAAATAAAGTAAGAGAACATTTACCGTACATAATATCATTGATAATTATGATTGTATACCTAGCAAGTAAGTAATTACGAGGTAGTATACGATAAATAATTGCTAGATGTATATCATTAGTAATTACTAATAATAATTAGATTACTAGTATATCATCAGTAAATATACTGATTGTGTAATATGTAATGTAAAACCCTTATAATTATAATATATAGAATGTGCAAAAGTTCATTTTAATCTGAATCATCATATTGTAAATACAATGAATAATCATTTTTTACTAAAACAATCAATAATAATCATTAATAATTACTAACGGTAATATGTATCCATAGATCTTGAGGATTGTTGGATTTTGCCATGCTGACCATAAAAAGATGCAGATGAGTTTCCTCATACGTCTTCCAGAAAAAACTCGTCGATAAGCATGTCGTGCATCGGTAGCGGGGTAGCTAGTAGTAAAGACGTGCCAACTACTACTAGTGGGTGTAGAAGCCACCGGCGACCGGGCGGACGCGTGTGTGTGCAAATTAAGGTACTGGCGAGGGTTTTTTCTTTGTTTGCGCGTGAAAGTCATAAAATAAGCCGAAACAAAAAAGGAGGTAAAGGAGAGCCCTATCATGACCAAAAGTTTACCACGACTTGCCTCAACAAAAGAAACGCACTGGTGTTTTCTACACAACGCAAACAATAATGTGGTTTAAATTTGCGGTTGGTGCTTCAGTCATTCTGTATTTAAATTCTGCGGTTCGTCAGAGGACGAAGCGCGTGCTGGAACGCGGTAAGCCGGCAAAGCACAAAAAGCAGAGGTTCATGTGTGGCTAATACACGGCTTCCATGAGCTTGACCGGCCCGTGGCGTCGTTGTTTACATATAATTACACTCTTTTTACACTAACCGTCTGGGCAAGGCTGATTCGTGAAGACCTCCTCCTAGATGGGTCCTTGCATTATCAGAGGAAGAAGAGGCGAAGGAGACGGGGAAGGTGGACGGCAGGAGGGGCAGCCGTGACGAGATCCTCATCCTATATATATCCTACCGGTAGTACTTGAAGCGTGCAAAAGCTAGCACATTTCTTTGCCTCCACCGGCTCCCACTACGAGACCAATGCAAGGATCGAAGATGACGATGTTGGGGCAACAAGTTCCAAGGCTGCTGCTGCTTGTAGTGCTTGCTGCTACCTCAGTTCTCTCCGACGACTGCTCGGAGCAGATCTTCGGTAAGCCGGCATATATAGGCTCTCTCCTCGTTTCTAAATTAAATTTCTTTGTGCCCATGGATATGAATCGATAGAGCAGATCTTATTAGGAGTTTTAAAGCCATGCAGACCATCGATAGATGCGGTTGAGGATGAGCTTGTAATAAGTAGTACTCCCCAAAACACTTCTTAATTTTGTACTAAAATCCAAAAGCATCAAAAACGTAGTTTTCATAGCTTCTCTACTCGTTTTTTATGGAATATACACAAGAGAATTTTTTTTTGCCAAAAATTTTTCTAAAGAATCCATTTTTATGAAGAAACTATTTTATAGAAAATCTATTTTATAGAGAATCTATTTTGTGGGAAGCCCTGCCAAAGGAGCTCTAAGTAAAGGTGCCTGCTACAACTAGCTAGTGGGTCTTGAAGCCACCGGCGACCGACATGTGTGGGGGGGGGGCAAATGAACTTACCGGCGACTCTTTTTTTTGTGGGGTGTGGGGCGGGGAGGGACGCGGACAAGCTTTGTGCGCCAATGTTCTGTTATAGAAAGAGAAGAGAGTCATAAGATAATCCGAAACAAAAAGCAGGTAAAAAGAGAGCCTTATCATATCATGGCCAAAAAAATTACTTCAACTTGCCTCAATCAACAAAACAAATGCACTGGGTTCTTCTTCACAATGCAAACAATGTGTGTTAGTTGGTGTCATCATGTCATTTTATTACTTGTGCGGCGCGCGGGTAGCACTAATGGCTTTTCCTTTTGATGCTGCTGCTGATACATACATGGACGACGATCGACACAACAGACCATGCTACCAACTCGGAGGGAGGCACTGACATCCCTGTGTTCCACAGAAACCACCCATGCCTCCGTCGTCGTCGTACCCTTGTTGGTGCCAAAAAATCAGCAGGAGGGGGACAAAAAATAATATCCACAGATGTGATTGAAGATAGCAGCGTGAACAACCGCATCTTCTTGATCCCCATCAAGCTGGGCTCGCCGCCGGTGACGAACCTGGTTGCGTTTGACACGGGATCCTCACTTTCCTGGGTGCAGTGCCAGCCGTGCACGGTACAGTGCCACACTCAATCGGTGAAAGCAGGACCCATTTTCGACCCCAAAAGGTCCGGTACAAGGATGCCTGTGCGGTGCTTCTCGCCAGAATGCCGCGATATCAAACACACTCTGGGCCTAACGGAGTTTGACAATTGCATGGAGAAGGAGGGAAGCTGCCTCTACGCCATGTCGTATGGAGACGGTTCGACCTACACCGTTGGGAAAGTGATCATTGACAACCTCCGAATCGGGGAAGACAGCAGCAAGATTATACCGCTCATGTTTGGCTGCAGCTTGGATGTCCAGTACTCATTATTAGGCTCCTCGGAAGAAGCAGGCGTAGTCGGGTTCGGGAGCAGCAGCTTCTCCTTCTTCGAACAATTGGCAGCTGCTAGCGGGGAGATGATGAACTACAAAGCATTCAGCTACTGCCTTCCAAGCAACGAGTCAACAAACAAGGGATATTTGGTCCTCGGAGACTACAACCGTGAAGCCCGTGTGGATGATGCTGTCACTGCTTTGTTCCCGTCCAGCAGTGGAAGAGCGACCTATTCCTTGATAATGGATAGGCTTCTCGTGGCCGGAGAGAAATTGTTGGTCACCTCGCGGTTGGAGATGATCGTCGACTCCGGGGCAAGGTGGACGTTCCTGCCACCTGCCATTTTTGACCGCCTCAAGAAGGTGATCACACCCAAGCTATCACCCCTCGGCTACTTTCCGAGTGATGATGAGAGAGGTTCTAAGTTCATTTGCTTCCTGACACAAGATGATAAGAAGAATTGGAACGTCAGGGCCAGGGCTTTCGGCAACTGGTCCAGCTTGCCAGTCGTGGAGATCGGCTTCATCGGCGGCGCCCCTGCTCTAACTTTGCCACCTCACAACTCGTTCCACTTGGACTTACGGTACGGGCTGTGCATGAACTTTGTTAAGAACAGCAGCCCTTCCATGCCTCTGGTGCTGGGGAATAGAGTCATGCGCTCGTTCCGAACAGTATTTGACATCCAGGGGAAAAAGTTCAGGTTCCAGCATGGAGCCTGCTGATGCTTCATTTCCTTTCCTTCCAGGTTAGCCTTCGTTCATTGTTTTTTTTTTTAATGCATGCGTCTCTTTTAATTAATTAATTAATTTGGTGTATTTAAGAGACTGCAAATAATGCGAGCAACATATATACCAACGGCACTAGTTCAAGGATATACTGACTATATGCATGCATCCTGCTTTGTACTGTGGCAGTTACACGTACCTTGTGGGTTAGTAATAGGAGCATTTCCAGTGAGTCTCTTAAACAAGACTTGTATCCTATTTCTTGTATGGCAAGATAAAAAATCAACTCGAGTAGGATCTTTATTTCGGCTTCTATTTTACATGTTGTACCAAATTGGAACTTGAATCTCTGAGGTTTGTGAGTCTCTTATCATCCTCCCATACATAGGTTCCACTATTTTTATTTTTGTTTTTCTCTCTCTCTCTCTTTTTCCTCTCTTCTCCTCCCTTTCTCCCTCTCTCTTGTGCTCAACGCTGCCTCGCCTGGTACCAAAAAAAAAAAAAACACGCTGCCTCGCCTCTGGCCTTCAACGTCGCCTCCCTCCCGCCGCCACCGGGCCCAGCGCGTCATTGCCTGCCTTCCTCTGCCACTACCTTCGCCGCCTCATTCCAAACTGGCCGCGTCGCCACCTACCTCCCTCCCTCCATCCCAGCCGCGCCATCGTCCTCCCTCTGGCCGGCCACATCGCTGCCTCATTCCCGGCTGGTCGCGCCAGCAGTGGGCGGTTTTATGTCATCACAGCATGCATCCAGGGCCATCGGATCCATACTCGATCGTCAAATTGAGGCAAGAGAGACGGCACATCACCCGATGGATGAACTGCCGAAGATTTAGATTTCAGGGCGGAATTAATAGCAGTCTTAAAAATCGAGAAAGAAATACGTAGAGATGGCGACGGACGCGCTTAAAGATCATGCGAAAATTCGTGACGACGGGGAACTCGATGACTAAACGTCACCCAGAGTTTCAGGACCTTATTAACTGGTCTCTAGAAGCAGAAACAAAAAGAAGAAATTTCAGCTGGCAAGGGGCCATCGAACGCGACCTCGTCCCTACCGAAGCTGGTCACGACCTCACTCGGGTGTGCCCTGTTCTGTTCCCCCCTTGCATCTGCTCCACCGCCGGAACGGACCATCGGCTCCTCCCTACCTCGCGGCGGCAGGATCGGGTGGTGGGCTGGTTTCTTGCATTGCATTGGCACGACAGCAGCGCAAGGCTGGTGATGAGGTCGAGCTGCTTACACTGCTGCTGGTAGTGGTCCGGCGGCGGCAGCAGCGCAAGGGCTCCGCCCAACACACGATCGACGCATGGTTATATATTAACTGCTGCTACTAGCAGTAGCACTACGTAGTACACACTAGTGCTTAGCTTGCTGCTCGATGATCTACTCAACTCTCGGTCTCGGCGCTTGCTTGCTTGTTGCCCTTTTATATCATCTATATCGTATATATGGCGTTGATGATGACCTGCAATGCGATCTCGATCGGCAGGGATATCTTTTCGCCTTGCGCTGGGAACGGGCGCGACATGATATGATGATCACCTAGCTGCTTCCATCCGACCATCCGTAGGACTTGCTTCACTAAGACTACCTACTACAGTACTACTAGTAGTACCACTACAACAAAAACAAGTTGTAGCGGCGGTCTAAAACTGACTGTAGCGGCAGTTTGATCAAACCGCCGCTGCATTAATGTAACTAAAAATTGAGAGCTTTAACGATGAATGATCTATAGATGAAATAAACCGTTGTTAAAGAAGTATTAGTACCGGCAGGTGACATCTTTACCCGCCGCTATCCTTGCATCTAAAAAACAAAAAAAAAAAGCCTGCCCGGCCCGTCGCCGTCGGGGGGAGGGGGGGGGCGCCGTTAGAGAGGGGAGGGGCACCGGATCCATGGCCCAGAAGAGCCCACCGACTCCGTGCCGCAGAGAAACCCGCCGCCGCGCCGACAGGGAGGGGGAGGGGTGTTGTCGGGGAGGGGAAGGGGCACCGGATCCACCCCAGAGGAGCCCACCGTCGCTGTCCTAGCATCGCTCGCCCTTGCGTCGCCGCCCTTTCGCCGCCGCCGCTCGCGAGAAGGTGGAGGGGAGGGGAGGAGCCGCGAGGAGGAGGTGGAGAGGAGGGGAGGTGGCGCCGTCGACGAGAGGAGAGGAGCGGTGGCGCTGGAGTTGGGCCGTCGCTAGAGGCGCCGCGAGAGGCAGGCGGGTGAGGAGAGAGAGGCGTGGGGAGTGAGTGAGAAGAGGAGGGGATATTTATTAGAGGGAGTTAGGGTTTGAGGGTAAATGGGCAAAAAAAAACAAATTGAGCCTGTTACCTTCATAGCGGTGGTTGACAATATTAACCACCGCTAAAAATCTATTTTTAGCTGCGTTGATATAGTCAGCCGCCTTTAAAAATGAGACCATGAAAGTGTCTAGAGGGGGGGGGGGGGTGAATAGGCAATTATCCCTGAAATTCACTTAATAATAAAAGTCAAATGCGCAGTATCGAACTTGTCCGATGATTGTAGGGAAAGTCCGATGACTTGTCCGATGGCACAAGATAGAAAAGTAGATCGACCGAGTAAATATTAAAACTAGTATAAGGCAAGGTAGGAGTAGATGAATATAAGCAAGGGGATGCTGTAAAAATAAGGAGAGCAACTACCAAGCAACCTACACAAGTTAATCTAAGAAATACGAAGCAAACCCTAACTAGCAAGTTTATGAGCAAGAACAAGTAAATAAGACACAAGTGATTGAAAGTACAAGCAAGGCACAAGATTTGTTCACCGAAGTTCAGCTCCACAAAGGAGCCTACGTCTCCGTTGAGGGATCCACAAAGGACTGGGTCTCTTTCAACCCTAACCTCTCCAAGTGACCACAAAGATCAAACTTGGTTTTCCACTAGAAACTCCACAGAGGAGGGGTCAATACAAACTTCCCGAGGCGTCACCACAAAAGTTGGGAGCTCTACGGGCACCTCTAACCGTCTAAGGGAAGAATCCCCAAGAGTAACAAACACAAAAGTTGTCGGCGGTGAGGATGAACTAAGTGCTCAAGAGGATGAAAGCTTGGAGTCGATGGAACACTTCAATCTTCTCTCAATCCCTTCATAAATCAAGAGTGGAATCAAGGAAGGAGAGTTGGGGAGAGCAAAGTGAGCTTGGGAGTGTTTTTGAATGGAAATGAGTGACCTTGCAGCCACTGGGCGAAGAGGTGTTCTATTTAGCCTAATGTGGAAAAGAGTCGTTGGAGACCCAATTTCTGAGATCTGTGTCGGACAAGTTCGATGGTCATCGGACATGTCCGATGAATCAAGGTGGCGCAGAAACTGGAGTCCGACAAGCTTGCCCGATGCCTCGGATAAGTTGGCCATCGGATAAGTCCGATGGCCATCAGACATGTCTGACGGCACAGGGGTGACAGAGGTACTGGAATCCGATGGACTTGTCCGATGGCTCGGACAAGTCTTGTTCATCGGACTGACAAGTCCAATGAAAAAGGGTGCTAGAGGAACTGTACTCTAATGAAAGTGTCCGATGCGTCGGACTTTCCTCTGGTCATCGGAGTCCGATGACCGTCGGACATGTCTGACGACCTAGAGTGGCAGAGGTACTGGAGTCCGATGGACTTGTCCGATGGGTCGGACAAGTCCGATGATTTTGTCCTGGAAATTTTCGTATGACCTAGAAATAGGAATTTTACACTTAGTTCACCTCCGCTTTATACTTTTGTGTCCCTCTTAATAGTACGGCTTTTCCTATACTCAAGAATTAAAATAAAAAACTATGACCTTCATTCTTGAGCATATTTTGAATTTCAACTTGAAGCACTTTGCCATCTTCTTTTCTCCCTTTCTGTTTCTATGCATTTAATCACCAAACTTTGTACCATAATCTACACACATACTCATTAAAAGATTAGTCCATTCTTAATTGTATTGGCGCCAATCACCAAAATAAAATTAGGGGCCTAAATACACCTTCAATCTCTCCCTTTTTGGTGATTGATGACAATACAACTAGATTTCATAAAAATATGCAATGAAGATTCAGTTTGTGATAAGGAGCTCCCCCTAAATGTGTGCATGAGTGAGAGAATATGAGATAATAACAAGTGCACATATTAAAAAATGTGAGAGCTCCCCCTAAAGCTGTGCATACATGTTAATTTACACCAATGGATCATACAAGATAGACGAAATGCAAATAACAAGATGATCAACAAAGTACAAATACAATAAGCAAATAAAGTGCACAAACCAACCACATAGATAGCAAAAATAGAGTTTTACAAACCAAATAGTGCCATAAAAAAAAGAAACTGAGATAACTACACTTCTCCCCCTTTGGCATCAAGACACCCAAAAAGGAGAAAAGTGCGGGTAGAAGGTGATGAGAGCTCTAGTCGTTGGAGAACTCGTAGTCTTCATCATCATCATCGCCTTCTTCCTCTTCTTCCTCATCAATAGCCGGTTCTTTCCCTTTGCGCTGGCGAAGAGTATGGGCAGCTTCATCTTCACCACCTTCGTCGTCATCATCTTCAAAGAGAATGTGTTGAGCACTCGAACCTGCGCCAGAAGAGAAAGGAGGAGGAGTCGGGTAGTACCCAAAGTAGTTCATCTCCTCGACGATGAAGGTGGGGTCATCTCGAGGAGCGGGGTCATCATGAGTGGGAGGAGGTGAGCCTTCAGCTGGGGACGATGGAGGAGGAGTCTCAATACCAAAATGGTCATAGAGACCCTTTTGATTTCTTTCAATGACGTCTAGCCTCTGATTAATGCTCCTGCACATGCTCATAAGGGATTTGAACATCTTCATAATCCCGCTTCTCTTGTCGCGTGGAGGCTGACGCACATGAGAGGATCCAGTGCCCTGAGGGGCAGCCCGAGGTGGCTGAGGTGGTGCAGCTGAGGAAGGAGGCTGAGCTGCTCCAAAGATTTGGCCAGAAGTGGTGTCAGGAGTCCAGTTAGAAGGAATCTGAGGTTTCAGGCTCAGATGCTTCATATCCTTGCTGAAGGTTAAGCCCGACACCTTCTCAATCATGAACATGATGTGAGGTGCGTATCCACAGCCACGCTTGGGAGAGATGGAGATGTCCCACATTTCCTGAAAGACATAGTCAAAGACATCAAATTTCCTGTTCCCATGAACCCAGTGTAGAATAT